>JAPWIX010000009.1:4685000-5331041 GCA_028751805.1 Podosphaera xanthii | reverse complement strand
CTTTTGGTCCCAAAATAAATGGAGAAATAACATGTCCAGAACAAGTTTACACTGGCAAGAAACCAGATGTAAGAAGCATCCGAGTTTGGGGGAGTAAGTGCTATGACTATGTGAACCCCAAAACATTACCGGCGCATACTAGACATGATAAATTAGTTTTACGAGGACGCGAAGGCGTTTTCATGGGTCCCGTTGAAGGAACAACAAAACAATACAAGGTTTACGCACCAGACCTTGGGTACACTCGACGAACAAGTGCACTGTATATAGATGAATTAACCAAAGGTGGTACAGTCAACCTCCGATTTAGAGATAACCAAAATGGCACTCAAGGGACAAGCAACGCGTTCATGGAGAGAAAAAATCGAGGAAGACCTCGTAAGAATTGCGTTCCTCATGAATCTACAGAATTTCAAAAACGCCAAAACAAATTAATAGATGCTCCTAACAACATAATAGGAGTACAACCCGACTTACAAGTATGCCGAATAAGAGAAAATGAAAATTTGCAAATGGCGGAACCCGTGCAAAATAACGAGGTCGATCTTGTAGTTGAGTCTAATGAAGATACAAAAATTCCCCAGAATGATCAGTTTATGCAAATAGAGTCAGATATTGAACTATTTGGTAAAATAGACTCGCCATCTGCTAGTGCAGACAATGATTCTGGAAAATCAGTCTCAAGTATCAATTCACATAAGATTGTTACGGAGAAAAATAAGAAGGGATCGAAAAGGAAGAAGAGATCGAGAAGTAAATCACGAACTAGTCAAAAAATGACAGATCCTGTAATCGGCCTGAATGATCTTGCCGTTCAAAATTTATCCCCCATCGAAGAAGAGAAGGATATTGTGGAAGCAGATAATATGATAATCCCACAAGAAATACCTGAAATTGATATGTTTCCTGAAATTTCACAGAATATCAAAACGTTTGATGATGAAAGAACAACTAATGTCCAAGATTGTGGAAGGTATTTCTTCCGGAAAAGGAAGGCCGCCGAAAACCATGATGAAAACAAGCGAGAAACCAAAAAGATAAGAGCAATGATTGCTTACCTCCTTGCGTCATCTTATATAGCCACCGCAGAAGCAGATGAGACTATAGCACATGCATACTCCGTTTCTGAGATTGTTGGTATTAAAATTCCGCGGACATATAATGAATCAATTAATGATCCAACATATGCAAGCGATTGGGCTGCAGCTATAAATGAGGAAATAACGGCTCTAGTTTCAAATAATACGTGGGAAGAATGTGTGCTTCCTAGTGGAGCTAATTTGGTGTCAACAAAATGGGTGTTCACCATAAAGACCCATTCCAATGGAAGCCTGGAGAGGTTCAAAGCACGGCTTGTTGCTCGTGGATTCAGCCAAATATACGGAACTGATTACACTGATACATTTGCCCCTACTGTGCGAATGGACACTATGAGAATTTTTCTTGCCATAGTAGCAAAAAGAGACCTAGAATGCTGGCAATTCGACGTCAAAAATGCGTTCACAGAATCACATCTGAAAGAACAAATCTATCTAGCACCTCCAAAGGGTGTCAAAGTAGGAGATGGAAAAGTCCTTAAAGCACTTCGTAGCTTGTACGGGCTAAAGCAAGCTAGTCGTGACTGGAATCTGTTACTTAAACAATTTTTGTTGAAATCTAAATTCAAGCAGAGCCAAGCTGATCCGTGTCTTTATACTAATAAGGAAATGGAAATCTGGCTCCTAGTATATGTGGATGATATTGTCGCAGCTTCTCGTCAAGTCTCATCCCTTGAATGGTTCTACAAAGTATTGTCCGATCGTTTTAACGCCAAGAGTCTGGGGGAGATTAATAAGATACTTGGAGTTCGAATCACTCGAGATAGAAACGATAAAGCAATATATCTTGATCAAGAACAGTACATTTCGGGGGTTCTCAATAGATTTGGTATCACCAAGGAGAAACATAAGGCCAAGAAGATCCCTGTGGCAGACTATGAGCATTTACGGCCAGGAATAGAAGGTGACGAACAAATTAATCATAACGAATACTCGCAGGTGATTGGAAGCCTGATGTATGCCATGATATTCACAAGGCCAGATATCGCATTTGTCTTGGGAAGGTTGTCACAGTTCATGAAAGAGCCTGTTAAACATCACAGCCATGCCCTAAAGAATCTTATGCGATATTTAAGATCAACTTTCAAGCAGAAACTGCGCTTTGGTCCGGGGTGAGCTCAGGATGAAAATTTCAGCATATATACGGATGCTGACTGGGCAAGTGATAAGGTTGACCGTAAAAGTATATCAGGGGTGGTAGGAATGTTTTACGGAGGACCATTCTCATGGGCATCCAAGAAACAATCTTCAGTCGCAACTTCTAGTGCAGAATCTGAATACATCTCACAATCAATGTATGCCAAACAAGGACAATGGGTAGCGCAAATACTCAAAGACATGATGTTCCCAGATTACATAAACCAGAACAAGAGAACTGTTCAAATGTTTGGAGACAACCAGGGTGCAATAGCGCTTGTAAAAAATCCTCATCTTCATGAGCGTTCAAAGCATATTGATGTTTGTTATCACTTCATCAGAGATCTTACTGAAAAGAAAAAACTGCAGATCAACTGTGTTGCGACATCAGAGATGGTCGCTGATGGTATGACAAAGCCACTGGCACGAGTAGCTTTCCAAAGATTTAAGAAGCATTTGGGACTGATTGATGATGACTATTATGAAAAAGGAAAGTGAATTTGCCCTGAGGGGGAGTGTTAGAATAATCAGGTCAAGTTCAGTTATGAAGAAAGCATCAGTCACGTGTGAGCGAAGGATGTCTTAAGCGAGCATTGCAATAAATTGGAGATTTGTATTGATGTCGCTACCGTTTGTTTTAGATAAGCTACTGTTATATAATCGATCCACTACGCATATTTTAATATATATTATTATTATCTAGTTTATACACTTGTGTAAATGTATGGAGGAAAATCTAAACTATCATGTACATATGTAAGCTAAACCTATTCCGCGTGCGAGGTACTGCTTAGTCATGCCGATGAGTAATAGTATTCTCCACTAGTACTACTCATAGCGAAAATGCTCCCGTGTGACTTATATTACATAAAATGAGAGAATCAGGAGTGAGATGCAGTCGTGTGCTGCCTTGATTACATTACTCTCAAGTAGAGTCTGGGTAGCATGGACACATGCCCCACTTGAGATAGGAGAAAGCTGGTCCGACTCCAGCAAGACCCTCGCACCACTTCACTCGCGGTGATAATGTATTCGCTGGATGACGAAAGCATGCTCATATAACCACAGGTTTTTCTCGCTTTTCCCTGTGGTGGGTATTCACGGAAGAGGGTACATGTCGCAAGGCGTTATTCTCGTAGTGGTATCTGCAAATCAATTCTGAGTATGAGTGTTCCAAACGTCAAACTGAGTCGTTCTGCGAAATATACATGTCTTCCGTAATCATGCGCGTCATAGCCTCAGGCTACATACGCCAAAAATGATTTAAAAAAAAACGTTGTAGTGCAGGTCGGCATTCTGCAAAGTGCCATGGGCGTCTTTCTCGTCCACATTCGCACTTGCCATCAATATCCTCATGCTTGAATCTTACATGATAGTTGGCGAAATCGCCGTGTCCTGTCCTAGCTGCTATCAACTTGTGGTACGCCCATCTCGGTAAGGCAAGCTCTGGCGGTCGCTTGCGTGTCGATAGATACGATATATAGAAAATTATCTCTATGACGATTCCTCATGGATCCAAGTGAGTTTACAAACTACAAACAAGTGCTGACCTGACGACTACTAAGTCCCACCCCCCCCCCCACCCATTTACTCCAGACAAGAAGGTCTGGACCTCGAAGTGAAGGCCAGGGCGTGTTTTTTTAAATCATATTGTGTTCAGCCCAATAGCTACTATGCTTCATGGGTAGATTTGTCACGGTGGGTCCAAAACAGGGGTGTTTAGAGGGTCCGTTAGTCCTAGTTAAGAAAGGCGTGCCCCGCTTTAATGAAATGGCAAGGATAATTTGTATGATGATTTTACCATAGGGTTGATTTTGCACATTTAATCGAGCTCCTAGAACTAAGCCTCTTTTGAACATTTTGATTATCTAACTACAAAATCTACAAATAAGGCGGAAAGAATCTAGAGACAAATACTTAGTTGGGCCTCTATCGGCATCGATTACGGCCTGACATCTGTCATGCATGCTTTCGATGAGATCTGTGAGTTCTTGTGTACACACAGAATCCCACGCTTCCTTCACGATCGCACGAATTTGATCTGACGACCGCCGCTTGCCCCATTCAAATCCGGATTCTTGTATTTGACCTTATCTTTCGTGATTTTCCTGACGTGTTCTGTGGGGTTGAGATCGGGCGAATAAGGGGGCCAATCAATAGGAGTGATTGACCTCTCCTCAAACTCTTCCATCGTCTTCGCGGCAACGTGGGTAGGAGCGTTGTCCTGCATGACAGAGAGCCCGGGTCTAAATCTAGTCATACCGTCTAAAAGAGGTACTATCCTATCAGAATAGCTTGAGGAAGTGATATTCCCCCAATCCTTCTCCCAAAACTGAGAGGGACCTTTTCCAGACCCCGCAAAGGACGCCCAAAACATCCAACCAAACTTCTTTTTGATTGTCTCAACAATATAATTAATGTCATGTTCCTCCCCTGGCTTGATAAAGTTTTTAGTTTTGGTGAGTTATCCAAGCTGGACATTAAGATATTAACCTTTCTGGTAACCCAGCGTCTCGAATGATGGCCATCTGTTGCCCAAGTTTCATCTGAACAAAGGATGGACATCCACTGCTCAAGGGTCCAATCGATGCGGGCTCTTGCCCATTCTCTTCGCTTCCTTCAAATCTCAGGAGATGTAGTAGGCTTATTCAACGCTGTGTAGCGCTTAAAACCCCTTTTCTCAAGTTCACTCTTTATCACTCTCTTACTCACGCCCAAGTGCTTGAACGGTTCATTTGCAAGTTCTAAGCGGGTCATTTGTCGGTTTTCAGGAGATTGTTTGATAAATTCCTCAATCTTATCGACATCTTCGGATGAAAGCGATGGGCTTCGACCACGAGCTTTCTTGGGCGTCACTGATCCGCGGCGAAGAGAGTAACCAACTTGTTTTCGCGAAATGTTGAGTTGGGCTGCAATTTTTGATTGATTTATGCCAGCGCCGTGAAGCGCTTTGATCTATGCTGTTTAATACTTCTGTATCATTCTCTTGCCTAAATATTCACCTTTATGCACTGATCTCTGCTTCAACGTTTGGATGAGGGCGTGGAAGGGGGTATTTGAGGTTGATCCGTCTATTTTAAAGACAACTCAGCCAACTGAATCGTCAGCATGCATGTCAACATACTTCTAATTTTACTGACAAAAAATCTGTGTGTTACAAACGAAATAGGTATGGAGCTTTCAAGATCAAAATTAATGAAAATGTGATACAGTCCAACCTCATCTACAGCGATAGTGGGTCCCGGTATAAGTGTGGAGAATATTCATTGAAATTCAACCATTTACATTTGCAATACTTACCCTTGCAACCAAAATATTGGGCAAGGGTAGGTATTGAAAATATAAATGGTTGAATTTCAATGAATATTCTCCACACTTATACCGGGACCCACTATCGCTGTAGATGAGGTTGGACTGTAATGATGGTTGTCGCAAAGTCGATATTGAGATGAGCTCTGTGGAGGTTATCGTTTGGAAATTATAGACACTCTGAGTTATCAGGCAGCAGTATCAGCCCCCTGTCTAGTAGACCCTCTAGTAGGGGTTAACCCCTGAAGCAAGGTCTGGCCACACAGTGCCCTTCTTACCCTAGCAGCATAGTATGACAAAAGATTTAAATACAGTCGTCCCTCTCTAATTCGATAGTGGGTCCCGGTATAAGTGTTGAAAATATTCATTGTGACTTGGACTTTTATATTTGCAACACTTACCCTTATAGGTCATTTTGCGCGCAGGGGTAAGTATTGCAAATGTAAATGTTTGAATTTCAATGAATATTTTCAACACTTATACCGGGACCCACTATCGAGTTAGAGAGGGACGACTATACATTTTGTATTAACAACCATTTTCCCTGCATCCCTAACTCCGGGGAACCCTTACTTTGGCAATAGTCTTGGCTCATAACTTAATGAAGACTATCCAACATTAGTTTCAGCCGGTGCTTCCGCTGGCCGGGTTCTTGTGCACGCTGGAACTTCGGGTGTTTTTTTTTAAACCATTTTAGCGTATGCAGTCTGAGGCTATGACGCGCATGATTACGGAAGACATGTGTGTGACGCAGGATGACTCAGTTTGACGTTTGGAACACTCATACTCAGAATTCATTTGCAGATACCACTAGGAGAATAACGCCTTGCGACATGTGCCCTCTTCCGGGAATACCCACCACAGGGAAAATCGAGAAAAACCTGTGGTTATCTAAGCATGCTTTCGTCATCCTGCGAATACAGTATCACCGCGAGAGACGTGGTGTGAGGGTCTTGCTGGAGTCGGACCAGCTTTCTCCTGTCTCAAGTGGGGCATGTGTCCATGCTACCCAGACTCTACTTGGGAGAACGGACTAAACGGTGTATCATCACACCGTCCAGCCCGGCGTATACTATTATTAGCATCACGAGAGTCCAGCGCTAGTAAGTCTTAGTAAAATTCTAACGAGTGAATCCGTGTCTATGTATTTCCGCCGTCGGCTTATCAATTTAAGTTGCTACCGTTTCCTGCCATTTCCGTAATAATTTAACAACCCCAAAGTAGGCACTCATGTATGAGCCACTATCCTATTTCGAAATTTGCAGCTAAGAAGTGCAGTAATCCTGAATGAAGCATTCACATTATCTTTGTATACTTATTCCGACATTATCCTTACACAAGTCAGAATAACACATCCAATAAATA
The DNA here is from genome assembly GCA_028751805.1 of Podosphaera xanthii. Taxonomy (NCBI): domain Eukaryota; kingdom Fungi; phylum Ascomycota; class Leotiomycetes; order Helotiales; family Erysiphaceae; genus Podosphaera; species Podosphaera xanthii. The sequence continues at coordinate 5,324,133 of JAPWIX010000009.1, read as the reverse complement.
TCACTTGTGCCCATAACACAGTTTTGCCTACTACGGAGAGAGTAGAGATAAACAATTTTGTCCAGGATCAGACGCATCGTGCGTTGGATTTGAATACGCTGGATTGTATCATAGGTATTCAAGTACAACCAAAATGTTATCTTAGATAGACAACCACGCTTTATGCAGTCATAACTTTTCTACAGGTCTAGTTTGCTTGATGCCAAGCAGCAACAGCATGTAAAGCTGATAGAGATCGCCCAGTTTCGGCTCGCAGAATTTCGGCAGAGGCTTACTGAAGGCAGCGGTGATGTCAAGGCTGTGAAGAGCGATTTGGAATGGACACGGAAGCATATGGTGTAGGTGCACTAGTTTTATCTTTCCGCATATCAGCAAATCTTGTCCAAGAAATCCCTAACCTTTGTCTTCTTCATAGATCTATCACCTTCGATATCTCCCAAGAATTTCCCGAGGAATATCAGCAAGCCTTGATACGCTTTCATAACTCGAACCATGATGAACTTTCGAATTGAGGCAATGCCAAATATCAATCGCCCAAGATATGAGAGCAAGACTATCCACCAATGGAATTAGAGCGGTGTATGCCGAGATTCGCTTCTCAAACAGCTTCCCGTATGTCAAATTAAACATTCTGCGGCTAAAGTGAGGATGGGCTCGGAATAAAATGTACATTTGTGAAGTCCGAATAAGAGTAGAGTGTTGTGTTGTCGGTTGGCTTACGACCCTCAACGACTTTACTCCATGTCAAATGTCAATCCCGAATATTCTTACTTCAAATAAGTAGGGTTGTATCTAGCTCCAGTCGTGATGCTGATATTGCTAGCTTCGAGAACATGTACAATCGTTGCATCTGAAAGTTCAGCGATTCGTTGCAGCTGATCTAGGTCAAACAGTCGATATGTAATCAGGTAGTCGCTTGGTTATCAGAGTAGATGATTCTTGGGAGGATCAAAAAACAATCATTACTGGTCTTTTCGTTAGAAGTGTACATGAAAATTTACGTAGAGTGGTGAGCTGACTATCATTACTTGTAATGTTAAAATTGTGGCGTGTCAAAACTCGACCCTAGCCTCCCTTTGGCCCATGCAGGTCTATCTGGCTAGCCAAATATCTTCAGAAATCCCCATATGCCGATGCCACTCAGCACGGGAATAGTCAAGTTGTCATCCCATCCAAACAAATTAACGGCCTCGCTTAAGCTTGCAACAAAGCCAGTGTAAAGGCTCATAATACTTAGTGCCATGTATCCACTAGTGGAGCTCTGTGCTTCCGTCAAACTAAATAACTCTCTTATAGTTTTGGGTAAACTAAGGATACCAGTGAACATAAACGGAAATTTTTCGTCTCCTGGGTAAGGACCTGATCTTGGTGCCAGCCATCCCCAAAACGCCGCAGCTGAGATTACACCTACAACAAAAGCAGACGCGGATCCGGCGAGACTTTTTCCCTTTCTGATACTAGGAGTGTAACGGCCATAAGCTCGTCCAATGGTGCTTGCAGCTGTGTCGCACCAGCTCAATAAAAGTATACTAACCAGGCCAACATCTTTGGGGAAGAAGAACAATACCACCCAAGCGCCAAGAAGGTACCATGTAACGCCGTTCCAGCCTCGAAATTCAGATTCTCGCATCAATACCCCCAGGATGCGCACGTAGAAAGCGTTCAAAGGTTCGAGGTGATATCGGAGATAATCTGTCGCTGCTATAGGAACCAAAGCACCAAACAGCCACGGGGTGATGGCCGGCGTCTGTGCCCCTGAAAGGTAGAGATAGATAGATAGGATACCGATAGAAACATGTAGCAGTTTGCGTGGGACCTCGTGTCGGTGTACAAAGCTTGTCCATTGAGTGTGTATAGGAATTAGACCGAGAGGAACTGGGCTCGGGGTGATATCACGCTGCGACCCGCCCGACGGCGGTAATTTCCTTTGTTCATGGGGATTGGTCAGTCTATTGTTTTGGGGTTGATTTTCATCAGAGATTTGATGAAGCTTGGTGGACAAAGAATCAGTGTCCGAGGTCTGGGGTATATTTTCCCGTCTACATGCTGGCCGAGAATGTTCTGAACGCGTGGAACGTCGCAACTCACTTGACTTTGGGTATTCAAGTGCTCCATTTTCCTCGGAGTCCGGAGATATAGAATGAACTCGCTCAACTGCGGCGCTATGTTTTGGTTCTGAGGAGCCTGCGAGTGTGAGCGAGGCTGGGTGCCTATGTGAAGTTGATGTGATCACTCCCACAGAGATATTCATGGTGAAGGGAGGGAGGGAAGGCTTCCGAATAGTTCCTGAGAGGAGGGGATTAAAGATAGCGCAACAAAGGGGACCAAAATGAGAGTAAAGAGGCTCGTTATTCCAATTAGTCGGTGGGATCTTTTCGGAACTTGGGGATATGTGGAATAAGTTCGTCATCAGCGATGCCGGTAATAAGAATTCCGTGCGTAATACATGTTTGAAGAGCCGTAATACAGGATAATCTGCTTCCTCAAAAAGACTATGAAAGTTGAAGGCAGTGGGGGCAGTTAAGATTGATTCATTTGTGTCCAACATTAGTACGACTGTATAACATGATGCGAGGAGTCAACATACATCGCACGTGATTTGAATCGTAATGACCAACCTTGCAAATTGGCGTAATCTTACCTACTCAGAGGCCAAGAGTTTTCCTCTGTTTAATCTGCTTCTTTACCTGGAATCTTGATGGATAGGGTCGGATGGTGCAGTGGTATACCGTCCGGGCCGATCTCGCAAGTAGAGTCTGGGTAGCTTGGACACATGCCCCACCTCAGACAGGAGAAAGCTGGTCCGGCTCCAGCAACACCCTCACACCACGTCTCTCGCGGTGATATTGTATTCGTGGGATGACGAAAGCGTGCTCAGACAACTACAGGTTTTTCTCGCTTTTCCACTTAGTGGTATTCACGGAAGAGGGCACATGTCGCAAGGCGTTGTTCTCGTAGTGGTATCTGCAAATGAATTCTGAGTATGAGTGTCCCTAACGTCAAAATGAGTCGTTCTATAACAAAGAATACGTATTTTCCGAAAATACCTACGTGGGCCTTCAGGCGCCGAAAAAGGATAATATAAAGATTAATTAATTAATATTGATGGATAGGGTGTGAATAATCTTTAGATTGGGTTTCATGCAAAGAAATAACGTTAAAGCGCAGTCTGAATAGGATCTCCACAAACATCTACTGAGGTACAGCCCATAAGTATTATTCCATGTCGACCAGGAGGGGGCTTGGCCACCACTACGCTTTCCTTAATTAGGCAACATCGCGAGAATGCACCTCGCACCCACTCCTACTGTGTTTTCTCGCGATGTTGCCTAATTAAGGAAAGCGTAGTGGTGGCCAAGCCCCCTCCTGGTCGACATGGAATAATACTTATGGGCTGTACCTCCGTACATGTACTTTACCGGTACACACCGTATGAATCCCTGAGAGGCTGCCTTACTAGTACACTTCTTGGGACGGAAGCTCCCGATCCTATTGGCCTAGATCTTGATCAGAATTCTGAGAGCTTAGATAACCAACGACTTCGCCTGACTCTCGCGTGATACAATTTTCACATCAATTAAACGCTCCTTGTGAGTCAGTTCCCAACCCTCTTCGCCTTGCTCACAAGTTTTATTTCCAAAGGTGAAAGTGTTTAGATTGGTATCTGGTAAGCAAAATTTCTCCACCGGAGAGCAATCATTTAGACACACTGATGTACGAGACTTCATGGTCAAGATGAATGATTTTGAAAAAACACAACGCAACGCCCTACCTCCGCCGACAGCAAGCAAAACGAAGTAGAAGGCGGGCTATTTTTATTTCAAGACATTCTTGTGTATGCAGTCTTGAGGCTATGACATATATGACACTGGTACGGTACATGGAGCGTTGACTCAACTTAAGATGAGGGGCACTCACAGCCGAATATCATTTGGAGACAACTCAGAGTCAGGCGCCTTACAGCTCTTCAACCCTCAGCCGTTTACGTCTGCCGTAGGAACGCATTTGAGCCATCCAAGGCTATCCAGTTTATCTCCCTCATGGTCACATACATGACCACGCGAGAAATGTGGATAGGGTTTTGCTGGATTCGAACCAGCTTTCTTCTATCTCAAGTGGAGCATTTTTCCCGGCTACCCAGACTCTACTCGTGAGAACGGCCTAGAAGCTCTACTACACATCGATCCGACCCAGAAGGCGGGCTAGACACATGCATTAGTGCGCTAGATTCTTTCGAAAAGTCACGGATACCTAAAAGAGATCAATTCACCAGTACATTTACTTGTGGAATAGTATCGATAGTATGAGTAGAGCTGATTCACATGGTGAGAATACCGATACCGAATAAGCAGACGTTTTTGAAGGAAGTATATGTATCAGAACATTATGGGCAATAGGATACCCTCAAAATAGGAGAAGATCGGCCACAGCTAAAATAGCAAACAACTAATCTGGTCCTGTTGTGTTTCAGTCGGTGTACAAGGGTACCCCGGTATATCATGACTCAGGTCTGTGCTTCACAATAATTATGTTGTGAATATGAAAGAACGTCATAGAACCAGATAGAACTGGAAGTCATAGAATACAGTGGAATGGTGTAGATACGTCGCTACCTCTAAAGCAGCAGCAGAGGAGTTGTATATATAGAGAGGTGGTGTCTTGTAGTTAGATGTTAAGCATACGCACTTTCACACACACATATACAATAGAAGTTCTCATTACACTCATACCTCAACCTCTCAATCATTCAAAGGTAGAAGCTATGCCCTCAATAAGCTCATAACCATAATAGGTCCACGAAACTACCAGTTTATAAATGTTAAATGAACAATAGCTTGACTCTACGGCATACAAGTACAAAACGGCAACGTTCTCGTTTCACTTTGACTTAAATTCTTGAGATCTAGTTTGGAAAGAGCCTACGAAAGTTTTGGTATGAAGTGGCCAGTAAAATTTACCTCTTTTCGTACAGGGAAGTATAGAAATATCGTTCTGTTAGTTCGAAACTCTAGAAAGAGAAATTGGAACATTTCTGGTGCTTGAATGGGCAAGTAAAATCATGAAAAAGCCTAACTGCCTACTCCTAAATTAAAATATTTCAGTAAAACTTCTGTAACACGATAGTGGGTCCCAGCATAAGTGTTGAAAATATTCATTGAAATTCATCCATTTATATTTGCAATACTTACCCCTGCACGGAAAATGAACTGTAAGGGTAAGTGTTGCAAATATAAAAGTGCAAGTTACAATGAATATTTTCAACACTTATGCCGGGACCCACTATCGTGTTAGAGAAGTTTTACTGTAGTACTGTTCATTTCGTGATTCAGCTCGACATGCAAACATCTTACCGATTGAGCCTCATCTGTCAGAGTTGCTTTCTAACTGTTCGGATCATCGGTATTTTATGGACCGTTACACTCTACTGTTGAGGGTCGGATGGTGCAGTGGTACACTATCCGGGCCGTTCTTCCAAGTAGAGTCTGGGTAGCTTCGACACATGCCCCACTTGAGACAGGAGAAAGCTGGTTCGAATCCAGCAAGACCCTCACACCACGTCTCTCGCGGTGATACTGTATTCGTAGAATGACGAAAGCATGCTCAGATAGCCACAGGTTTTTCTCGCTTTTCCCTGTGGTGGGTATTCACGGAAGAGGGTACATGTCGTAAGGCGTTATTCTCGTAGTGGTATCTGCAAATAAAATCTGAGTATGAGTGTTCCAAACGTCAAACAGAGTTATTCTGCGTCACATACATATTTTCCGTAATCATTCGCGTCATAGCCTCAGGCTGCATACGCAAAAATGATTTAAAAAAAAAAAAACTCTACTATTGATCTTTTATTTCCAACATGAGCAGGGGTCTCATTAGGGTTTATGGATGCTGATCGGAGTTATCTGGGGTTAAGGTATCATTTGTTATTTGCCGAAAGAACAGGGAGTCTTCGGAAGTTCGTTCTTCTTTCTTCAGTGCTAGTCTGTGGGATATGCATAATTAGGTAGCTGCGCAATCCATCCGAGTTTGTGCGACGTCTTCGTTAATAAAACTTATCCCTTCCACGAACCCTCCAAATTTCTTACAATCTTCCCCTACAACTCATCATATTCTAACAATATTTCTCTGACTTACCTTTGTTGCTTGCAGCCAGATAATTTTAGTGATTTATCGTGAACCACATACATGTACGTTGGCTTCATATCCATTCAGTTAGATGACCTTATGTTGATGTCTCTGCATCGTGAAAAAGAGATTGATTGCGAAAATATGCTCCCAATTGCTCATTAATGTGTCAGGAAACGATAAAAATGACAGGTGTCAGGCTTTGACAATCCAGAAACGTGGCGCAATGACGTTGCGAGGGGGGCCCGGAAGCGCGACAAGCCATGAAGTCACGAAAGAGGGGCAACAGCAGTCACGAGAGCAACAGAGCGGGAGAAATGAACGGAGTCGTAGATTGTAAGCGAAAAGACGTTACTTTGTAGACCGTGATGATCGACGTGGAGTTCTGTAAATGAAGACAAAAAACGAAAGGTTACAACACCCATGCTCTAATTGAAAGTCATGCAGTTATACAAATGCAACGTTAAGCGAAATGAGATGGTGCTAGCACCGAGATAGATAAGCCTCAGGCTTCCAGCTCAATGAATCCTGACAACAGCTAAGAACTCAAATACAGTCGTCTCTCCCTAACTCGATAGTGGGTCCCGGTATAAGTGATGAAAATATTCATTGTGACTTGGACTTTTATATTTGCAACACTTACCCTTATAGGTCATTTTGAGTGCAGGGGTAAGTATTGCAAATGTATTATTTGATTTGATTTCAATTAACCCGTTCAGGAAACCCAAGGGCCCATGCAGGTGTCTAACTATTATATATACACAGGAGGAAACCTCGCGATATATAACCATCCTAATCTGCAGTCTTATATCTATCGTGTATTCAGTTTACCTTCAAGAAATGCCTTACAATTTATAACCAGTGTGTAATCCGTCTCACCCCTTCCCTGCTTTGTGCATCATTTCCCGCATCGTCGCCTCAACTTGACTGACAAGTCGAAACTGTTCTAGGTAGCCTTCGTCTAGTATCCACTTCGTGATTCTTGCCACGTCTTCCGGGCTCTGAATCATGGCCTGATAGGACCTATCTTTTGCTTTTCGCAGGAAATCCCCTCGTCTTCTCGCCCACTGCGGACACGTCATGACCATATGCCTGACGTTCTGTGACGGATACCCACACTGGCATTTTGGGCCGTCAACTCCGGGTACTTTTCTTCTGTATAGATTAGAATTGAGCCCGATATGCTCGCTTCTTATCTGTATGGCGATACTAGCAAATGTATTATTATTTTTTTTTTATCGTGTCGGGCATGGCCCTACACCCAGGGGGCGTGACACGGGTACTCGAGCTCTGACAAAGACTCATGACTACCTACATGACCGGGCCTATATGATCCGGGAGATAACAAATGAAAATTTTCTAAGGAGTCCGGTGTCCTACACCAGCTTCTCTACTTTTTTACCCAAACTCCGCCAGACCAGAAACTTCTGTCAGAGAAAGGGGTCCACGCGATGTTCATTCACGCTTTGTTATTTGTAGCACTCTGTCTCGGTCAGGAACCGTAAAAACAGCTGCCATCCGTTGTGTCCGACCATCTCTTTGGCGGTGGGGCACGCTTCACATGTGGTAGATCTCCAACGTTGTGTGGCTCGTCGGCATTCCGCAAAATGCCACGGTCGCTTTTTTCGCCCGCATACGCAAGTAATTGTGGCATTATATGTCTGAACCGTCTATGGTAGTCTGCGAAGTCTCCATGGCCAGTCCGCGCAGCAATTAATCGGTGATATGCCCACCGTTATTGCAAATGTAAATGGTTGAATTTCAATTAATATTTTCAACACTTACACCGGGACCCACTATCGAGTTAGAGAGGGACGACTGTATGATAAAATACTATATATAGGAACGGTATCCAGAGTTTGAGCAGAAGAGGCAGCGGAACAGGGAGGAGGTTCGCTCCATTGTGCTAGAGGCATGGTACCATAGCACGATGGTGGAAAAGCTTTCTCGTCTAATGGAAAGCATGTCGAGAAGATGCGAGGGAGTCATTGGCGCAAACGGTGGTCCCATCCCATACTAGAAAAAATTAGTAATACTATAGAAAATTACTATATGAAATCAAAAAATGACTGACGTATGAATGTAATTTTTCGGCTTAGTGCGAAGTCAAGTGGAGAATGACAGGGCAGTTAACTTCTGTTGGACACGAATTCTCTCACGTTATTTGCAGAAGGTTCTATAGAAAAGGTGGTTGAAATCTACGGGTAATTACTGGGCTAAATGGCTACCCGTCATGGGTCAATGTATTAATGATCTTAGGTTCGAGGTAAAAGGGGATAGGAGCACTGTAAAAGGTGTAGCCTGGGTCAGAGAGGAGCCCTAGTGTTATAATAGTCTTGGACTCTACATAGCATGAATAAACAACAACAACAACCAAGATGGTTCAATCAATCATCAGATTTTAAATACCACAACTACAACTACAATAGAACGCAGTTTAGATATAAAGTGAGAAGCACCACAACAAATATACTCACTACGCATCCTCCCTCCCCGTATTCACCGACACAGACCATCCAGACGGCGCAATGGCTTCCACCAGCGCTCAGCCATCCACGATGCCCCCCAATTTAGGTGAGGGCCTTCACCCCAGTCTCCTCGGCATAGCTGCCGACATGGAAGAAGCAGAACGCCAAAGAAAGCAAAGAATGGGCCTGGCCCAGGAATTTTTAGGAACCATTGATGCCTGGGCCAAAACCAAGGTAGGAACAGAAGAGGCGTCGTTACTGGCGCCGTTCATTGAAAGGATTGCACCCATCGCAACCGCGTTTGCGATTGGCAATGCACGAATCCCCGAATCACCCTGTAAGAATCCTCACCCTAGAACGAACACGGTAACAACAGCTGGTCCTAGGGTCACAAAACCGGCCGAGGGGCCTAACCTCGCTCTCCCCAAAAAGCCACAAGAAACCAAGTCTCCGTGGGTCACAATCGCCAGAAAAGCGGCAAAGCTACCAACACCACCCAAAGGGCCGACATTTCAAAAGCCTTCTTCACAGAAGAAGCCAGCCGAGCAAGACCCACCAAGAGAAGACAAACGCCTTTTCCTTCGAATGGCCCCAGAACATGATTGGCGCAAGTTATCTCTCGTCACGATCAAAAAGATAATCACTGAGCGGGCTGGAGTAGCGCCCTCAGCTATCTTGGCGGTGTCCCAAGTCAGGTCTGGCTTGGCAATCGAGTGTGCGTCAGACGCGCTCAGAGAATCGATCCTGAGAGTGGCACCAGCCTTAGAAAAAGACAACTTAACCATCGAGGCAGCGTCGAACTGGACGTCCGTGATCGTGCCGCACGTACCCCTTTTATTAAAACATTAGACTGCAGACTAGCAGTGACAAAAGAAATGGTGATAAAGGAATGTGAATCCGCATGCGGCGTAACACCAGTCCAGGTTCGTCCCAACAACGTGAAGGAAGGCCAGTACTCCACAAGCTGGATCATTCACTTCAAGCAAAAACCAGCAAATCTAAAATTTAGGCTCTTTGAAGAAAGTGGACCGACCATGCCATTCGTACGACGACGGCCCATAGAGCAATGCCAAAAATGCTGGGGTTTCCACGCAACCAGGTCCTGCGTCAAAGGAAGTCGTTGTGGAAGATGCACCGGTGGACATGAGACATTGACCTGCCCAAACAGGGTTCCCAAATGCTCAAATTGTGCCGGGCCACATGAGTCGACTGACCTCAAATGTATGGCTAGACCCAGAAGACAGGATGGCTTTGTGGTACCACGCACTCCTGCCGAACTTCGAGTCATCCGAGAGCGTGGTCATCGCGATTTCAAAGCCGCTTTGGCAGAGTCAGAGACTAAGGGCAAGATTGTTGAGGTACCTCGCACTCAGGAAGTAACAATGGAAAACTCATGAGTAGTATACCTAACTCACGACAACCAACAGGAAGATTGAACACCCTTCTCTTTCACCAAGTGAATGTGGGAAAGGGCGGACCAAACATGGATATCGCACTGCAGCAAGCATGGGATGCAGAGGCACATGTAGTTTTGGTGCAAGAACCGTGGACTATGAAAAAAGATGGGGAGTATATTACTAAAAGTCATCCTGGTTACATATGCCATAAACCAATTGGCGATAGAGGAGCTCGACCCCGGGCAATCACCTTCAGTCGAAAGGATATTCACGCAACTCAAATATTTCCTTCATCACCAGGCAAAACGGGCGACTACTGTTTCGTACAAGTAGCTGGCCTGACGTTTGCGAACGTTTATCGAGCACCCGGACCCAGCGGAACATTGGAGCCTCTACTCGAATGGGTGCCTAGAGGTCCGACAATAGTGGGGGGTGACTTTAACGCTGTGTCAAGACACTGGCAACCTCAGGCATCCCGTCAGTATGGCAATGGCGATCAGATCATGGAGTGGGCCACAGCTCAGGACCTGCATCTAGTTACCACAGCAGGAGTACCAACACATAGAGATGGCAATGTCCTAGATCTAGTGTGGAGTAACACGTCCGCTGAGGCATGGGTTTCAAACGAGGTCGACTGTACATCAGACCACCGGACAATTGCTGGGCTTGTCCAAGTGACGGCAAGGCCAGATACATCGAAAGTGACTCAAGAACTGCGCATCCGCGACCAAGATTTAGAAAAGTTTGCACAATACGTCAAAGCTTGGGTCAAGCCGGGTCCCATAAATAGCGTAAGTGACATTGAAACACAAGTAGCAAGTTTGCTGAAGGTTCTGGGAGACGCTCGTAAGGCTGTGGGGCAAAAACCATCTAGAGTACGCGGGAGGACAGCACCATGGTGGAACGAGGAATGCAGACTCAAATACAGTGCGTTTATAGAAGCCAGAAAGTCTTCCACACCAGCGGCAGAAGCCCGGAAGGACTTTAGACATGCTGTCAAAAGGGCAAAGAGAGACTACTGGAGAAAGCAAGTCGAGAATGCCACTACAGACGCACAAGTTTTTAAGGTGATGCGGTGGGCTAAACCCAGGGCAGGGCAAAATGCTCCACCCTTAAAAGGTTCAGGAGACAAGTGGTTGACTGACCCTCTTGAGCGAGCTGAGTCCCTCCGAGACAGTCTCATGACCAGATTCAACGCAGCCCAGGACCTTGATACATGGGAAACTGGACAAAATGCATCAATCCCGTGGAATACTTCACTGACACTAGAGGATGTAACAGCAAACACTCTTAGCACAGGCGACAAATCTCCAGGAGCGGACAGAATCACAGTAAGACTACTTAGAGCATGCTGGGAAGCCATAGGAGAACAGGTAAAATGTCTCTTTCAAGCGTGCCTGGAGAACGGACATTTTCCTTCTGCTTTTCGAGTTGCTGAAGTTATTCTGCTTCCCAAACCAGCGCGGGACTTAACAACAGCTAAAGGATGGCGACCGATTTCCCTTCTCTCCTGCCTGGGCAAAGGACTGGAGCGTTTAGTGGCTAAGAGAATGGCTTGGTTAGCAATCAAACATCGATTTGTGCCTAAGCAGCTTTTCGGTGCTCTCCCTGGACGCTCAGCAGTCGACCTTGTCTCATGTGTTATACACGACGCAGAAGCTGCAATGCGAAACAATAAAGTCACAGCAATGGTGACTCTCGATGTGCAGGGCGCCTTCGACGCTGTCCTCCACAACAGGCTACTACACCGGATGCGTAATCAGGGTTGGCCTAGTTCTCTGTGTCAATGGGTCGAGTCTTTTCTGACCCGACGAATCATACGGGTCCGACACCAAGAAGGAATAACTCAGGACAAAGTCGCCGAGTGCGGAGTCCCGCAGGGCTCGCCGTTGTCACCACTGTTATTTCTTCTCTACATCGCTGTCCTAGTTCAAGACGGAAACAAGGACAACAAGTTTGGGTATGCAGACGACATCGCAGTCTTAAGTATAGGAAGCACAGCTGCCGAAGCGGTGGCAATTGCTCAAGCAGAAGTTGAAACCCTTGTGCGGCTCGCAAATGAGCACAAGATAAGCTTTGACCCGGCCAAATCAGACTTACTGGTAATCGGAGGGGGCCCCAAGAAAAAGATGGATACGGTAGGCCTAGCTGTCCAGATCCAAGGTCATACAATTTTTCCATCTCCACATGTGAGATGGCTAGGGGTATGGATAGACTCCCAACTCAACTTCAAGCAACACGTGCAAGAGTGGTGCGGAAAAGCGCAACGTATAACACAGTTTATACGTCGAATTAACACCGTACAGCGTGGCGCAGACCCAGGGCCAATGATAAAGGCAGTGCAGGCGTGCATTCTGAGTACGGCGTTCTACGGAGCAGAAGCATGGTGGCCAGGGCTGACCCGAATCACCACACAGCGAACCAAGAAGGTGAGCACAGGAGTCGGATGGCACACTGATCTGCTTGACAACACAATCATCAAGGCAGTCCGGGCGGCACTATCTGTATGGCGAACTACTCCAAATAAGGCTCTACACATGGAGTCAGGCATTCCTCCGGCAACAATCATCCTCCAACAAAAACAGTTGAGGGCCGCGACGCGAATCCAGAAACTAGATACATGGCATCCCCTCTTTATCAGATCTCACGAGGGGCCCAAAGAAACTATTAATCGCCTAGGACTGCGCGCAGGACAGAAAAGCCGTGCGTTCACGAATCCGGAGAGATATCTCACACGACTACAGACCAGCCTACAGACCGTGCCGGCCGCTGTGGAGACCGGTAAACTCTTCAGCCCGAAAGCGGAACGAAACAGCCAGCCAGTGAGACTCGACAAACAGTCTGAAGCTTTGCTGGCCAAACAATGGATAGGGAACCTGTCAACGAACACTGTGTGTGCGTACTCAGATGGCTCGTCCTGTGGCCTGGCGAAATCAGCATGGGGCTACACTCTATTCAGAGAAGGAAAAATGATTGGAAGCGATGCAGGCCCGTTGCGGGGTGCAGAGGCTTACGACGCCGAACTTTTAGGGGCCCAGAAAGCCCTTGAAGCAGCAATAAGGGTGGCTGGAACTAATCCAATCAAGGTGCTCCTGGATAACTCGGATGCGGTCCAGGCTCTGCGTAGCGGCAGGTCGAGGTCCTCCCAAGGAATAGTTGAGAGGTTTGTTTTGGACTGTCAAAGGCACCGATCAGTCGAAATCCGGTGGATACCAGGACACTCAGGAATTGAGGGGAACGTGAAGGCTGATAAGGTTGCGAAAGCAGCTCTAAAGGACCTCCCAGAGGAAGCAACAAATGCGATACACTCCACAGAATTGAATTGCGGTCTAAAGTATACATTTGCATCAGTAAACAGGTTCGCCAGGGAGCGCGCGGACGAATTAGTATCATCATGGTGGCAAGAAAATCGACCCAGGCAGTACATGAAGTTAGATCTCAAGATGACTCGGAAGCGACCTCCAGAGCTTGCTCTACCCAGATGGGCATACCATAGACTGATAGCTGCAAGGACAGGACACGGCGACTTCGCCAAATATCATGAAAGATTCAAACATGAAGGTGTTGATGGCAAGTGCGAATGCGGTCGAGAAAGACGCTCGTGGCACTTTGCAGAATGCCGATCGGCTCTCCAGCGTTGGAGAAGTGCGAAACAGGAACCTCCCCCAAGGGTGAGCGAAATGTTAGCAGAAAATGGATGGAAGGAATTTCTTGAATTCGTGTCTATAACCAGATGTTATGGCGCACAAACTACAGACCGGGAGGCTTAAGAATTTCCCAGGGACAGCGGTTGTTATTTCCTTTAGTTAAGCGTTAGGAAAATATAGGACAAGGCGCAGGGCGTTTTTGTTCGGACACAAAGTTTTTCGTTATTTATTTTCTTTCTATGTCACATAGATTATCTGGCAAGTAAAGCCATGCATATAGGTAGCAGTGAGTCCATATGGATCACACACCCGTATCACGCCTATTGGGTGTAGGGCGTAAGCCTGATACGACATGTAATCAAATCAAATCAAATAGCACGAATAAACAAAACTACTACTACTACTACTACTTCTCACGTTATTTTAGAGCTTTTGTGGAATGAAGTTTAAAGCTTTACCTGATAAGGCCTCGCTTAGACAATATTTTCATTGAAAACCACCTAATATGGACAATGATGGGCAAAAAAACCCCTCTAAATGACCAATTAGTGAACTTAACCTTGTCCTCCTGTAGTTCTTGTATACAGCGACCTGTGTCTAATTTGTGGAGTAGTAGTAGTAGTTTTGTTTATTCGTGCTATGTAGAGTCCAAGACTACAGTAAAACTTCTGTAACACGATAGTGGGTCCCGGCATAAGTGTTGAAAATATTCATTGAAATTCATCCATTTATATTTGCAATACTTACCCCTGCACGGAAAATGAACTGTAAGGGTAAGTGTTGCAAATATAAAAGTGCAAGTTACAATGAATATTTTCAACACTTATGCCGGGACCCACTATCGTGTTAGAGAAGTTTTACTGTAGTCTCGGACTCTACATAGCACGAATAAACAAAACTACTACTACTACTCCACAAATTAGACACAGGTCGCTGTATACAAGAACTACAGGAGGACAAGGTTAAGTTCACTAATTGGTCATTTAGAGGGGTTTTTTTGCCCATCATTGTCCATATTAGGTGGTTTTCAATGAAAATATTGTCTAAGCGAGGCCTTATCAGGTAAAGCTTTAAACTTCATTCCACAAAAGCTCTAAAATAACGTGAGAAGTAGTAGTAGTAGTAGTTTTGTTTATTCGTGCTATGTAGAGTCCAAGACTATTATAACACTAGGGCTCCTCTCTGACCCAGGCTACACCTTTTACAGTGCTCCTATCCCCTTTTACCTCGAACCTAAGATCATTAATACATTGACCCATGACGGGTAGCCATTTAGCTCAGTAATTACCCGTAGAATTCAACCACCTTTTCTACGGAACCTTCTGCTCAAAAAAAAATTGAAAAAGAGCAGCCATGGAAACCGGTACGCGGGAAAAAGTCTCAAAAAACCTGCAACTCTAGCCAGGCGAGGCCTAGACACCAGAGCCACACGAGGTGCGTATCCCCATCTGTATCTCCCTAATATCCCATAGTCCAGATATCCTCCTTATACCGACACCACCAGCGCTCAGGTAGCGGTGCTCTTTCCTCGGGAGACAGTATAATGCCAGAATATCTGTAAACAGTGAGAATTCATCTTGGTAAAAAGGGCCAACTTAGTCTGATCCATCACCATAACGGGAGCTAGGTACGCCCCGGAAACGCTTTTGGATGACTTTTCCTCCGTGACCAAGTATTGCGTGTCTCTGTTGGCTCTGAAGATAAACTCCAGGTTCGTAGGGAACACCACGTACAGGTAGAAACGCCGTCTTCGTCCCCCTGTGGAGTAATCAACAACTTCGCAACTTACGATTAACAGACTCTTCATCTCTCCAATTGATCCGTATCGTGATAAGTGCAAGTCCAGCTCTTACAAACTGTTGCTAACTACTCCTCAAATATTTACACTTTCCATTCTGAAAGTGAAGTTTTATTAATCAGAGTAGAAATTTATTTTCCCTGGGGCTAAAATTTACTCGGCTATGTCGTGGTAGAGAGGCTCTCAATGATATCTGGGTGTCGCTGGATCAATTGATGGTGATAAACACCAGAGCAAGTCCAAATGTAAAATCAATTAGTTATTAAAATCTACCAAAGGACTCTACTATGTTTAATTTCCTCCTCTTAAGTACTTGTTCTTGACTAGTACTAACAAGGGGAGACTTGCATCAATCATCATCCTCACATTACCCGCAATGAGTATCAGCCACATAATAATTAGCCACAATGTGTACAGCCACACACAGAACCAGCCTCGCGAGAAACAGTGACCATCGACAAGGTTCTGGCACAGCCAGAACTAACTTAACGGATCCATCCCGTTTCACTGGGTCCCGTGCAATGAGTTTACGATTGATAGTTAAACTTTAGCAACAGCAAGATCATTCACCTCTTCTTTCAAGTTAAACCTGGTACAGGGTATCCCCTAAAATCTTCTAGAAAAGTATCAGTCTACAAGTAAAACATGCAGAGACCCAGTGGAAGGGTGCTCTCTATACAGTCGTCCCTCTCTAACTCGATAGTGGGTCCCGGTATACAGTGACCAGCAAAACTGTTCGAATGTTTTGTAACTTTCGCTTGTAAGCCTCATAAAATTTTAATTGCTTGACCAATTCACAAAATTTTTACATTAATAAAAAATTCCAATTCTGTGGTTTCTTTTGATATAAATTAGATGATGTGAATCGAAAATTTGGTGGAGTAATCGCGATTAAAAGGGCGTTGGTCATTCGAACAGTTTTGCAGGGGGGATGTGGGGAAAGTATAACTAGGCATCAGGAGCACTGTAGGTCTTCATGAAAGGTTGAGTTTGTAATCATTTACAGCACATAATCTCTTTCTACTGTTACTTGAATCTTTTTTTATCATGAGGCCTCTATCTCAATCAAAAATTGATATCATTCTTCACCACCTTGACCATGGACTTTCCATCCGTTCAACAGCTCGAGAATGCAATGTCTCAGTTTCTACCGTTTCATGTATTCGCAAGAGACACCGTCCAGATCTTCAGGTGAACTTAGGAGGGCGACCTTGTTTGCTCAGCGAGCATGACACTCGTCATGCCGTCCGTACCATAACATTCGGTAAGGCCGATACCGCTGCCGAAGTTGCCCAAAACATCAGGGATATGAAAAATTGCTCTATCTCTGTTGATACAGTCCGACGGACCCTCAAAAAAGCAGGGTTAAAAGCTGTTGTGAAAAAGAAAAAGCCAAAACTAACAGCAAAGCAAAAGAAGGACCGTCTTGACTTTGCTATGGCCCATAAGTACTGGACTACAGATGATTGGAAGCGTGTAGTTTGGTCAGACGAGACGAAGATAAATCGCTTGCAGTCAGATGGAAGATCTTGGACCTGGAAAAGGCGAGGACGAGGGTTGATAGAGAGAGAGGTAGAGGAGACCCTCAAATTTGGTGGCGGTCAATTTATGATCTGGGGCTGTATGCTGTGGGAGGGGACAGGAAACATGTGTAAGATTGATGGGTTGATGGACCAGCATCTATACACTGAGATATTGGAGGAGGATCTCCTACAAACGCTGGTGGAATACGGTAAAACCCCCGAATCCGTTATCTTCATGCAGGACAATGATCTAAAGCATACCTCGAAGAAGGCCAGACAATTCCTCAGAGATCATTCTCTCACCGTTCTCCCTTGGCCAGCAAACTCCCCTGATCTTAATCCCATCGAGCATCTCTGGAATTACATCAAGAAAAGACTCAAGGATTACCCCCAACCGCCAAATTGGATCCTGGAGCTTTGGGACAGAGTTCAGGATGAATGGGCAAAGATTCCTGCAGAGGAATGTCAGAGGCTGATAGAGAGTCTTCCTAGGCGCATAGATGCAGTGATTAAGGCGAAAGGTGGGCATGTAAAGTACTAAATTACCAGTTCAAAAATTTCCCCATACCCCCCCTGCAAAACTGTTCGAATGACCAACGCCCTTTCAATCGCGATTACTCCACCAAATTTTTGATTCACATCATCTAATTTATATCAAAAGAAACCACAGAATTGGAATTTTTTATTAATGTAAAAATTTTGTGAATTGGTCAAGCAGATAAAATTTTATGAGGCTTACAAGCGAAAGTTACAAAACATTCGAACAGTTTTGCTGGTCACTGTAAGTTTTGAAGATATTCATTGAAATTCAACCATTTAAATTTGCAATACTTACCCCTGCACGGAAAATTAACTGTAAGGGTAAGTGTTGCAAATATAAAAGTTCAAGTTACAATGAATATTTTCAACACTAATACCGGGACCCACTATCGAATTAGAGAGGGACGACTGTAATCAAAAGCCCCAACTCCTCATTGGCGATATATCCCTGTTGGATCAACTTATTTATTATTAGAGAGATGTGCTCTGAACCCTATTATTTCAACACTCCCTCACAAAGCATATCGCAATTTGCTATGTCTTGCTGTAGCTTTACTCCTTAAGGACGCCTAGTTGTGTTTTAAATTTTTCAAACTTGATTCTCTGCAACGGTTTCGTTAGTCCATCTGCGAGCATATCTGCAGTGGGTATATAAGATACTTTGAGACTTCCATTCTTAGCAAGATCTCTTTTATGGTGATAACATATATCAATATGCTTAGAACGTTCATGTAGGTGCGGATTTTTTACAAGTGCAAGAGCCCCTTGCTTGTCCCCTAGTAGATGATAGGTCCTCCGTAAAACATTGCGAGGCTTCCTGAAACACTTTTCCGGTCAGACTTGTCGCTCGCCCAATCTGCGTCAGAGTATATTAAGAAATGTTCATGTGCTCCCCTAGGACCATATCTCAGTTTTTGAGTAACCGTGGATCGAAGATATCTCAGCAACTCCTTAAGCGCATGGTCATGGTGCTCTGCGCGGCCAAACATGAATTGCGAGAGTTTCCCTAAAATAAATACAATGTCGGGTCTTGTCAATACCATGGCGAACATTAAGCTCCCAATACCTTGCTGATACTCCGTAATATAAATCCTTTTGTCGTTTATGTTTGCAGGCCGGATGGATTCATTGTCGGCGGATGGCATTTTCTTTGCTCGGCTACGTTTGGTTGTCATTCCGAATCTTTCCAGAACGGATCTCAAGTGCTGTTCTTGGTCAAGAAAAATTGTGTGATTTTTGCGATCTCTTGTGACTCTCATTCCAAGAATCTTCTCAATTTCCCCCAGATCCTTGGACTTGAACCGGGAAGAGAGTTTTTCGGAAAACCAAAGCAGTGCCTTTTTTGATTTAGCAGCAGCAGCAGCTATATCATCAACATATACTAAAAGTTCAATTTGTTGCTCTTTATGGATAAACTAGCAAGGATCCGCTAGGCTTTGGGTAAATCCCCATTCGACAGGGTGACTTTCACAGAGTAAATTCCAATCTCTTGCAGCTTGATTCAGCCCGTATAAACTTCGAAGGGCCTAGAGCGCATAGCTTTTTTTCACAGGCACGCTTTTGGGAGGAGAGAGGTATATCTCTTCTTTCAGATGAGATTCAGTAAAGGCATTTTTAATATCGTAATGGGTGCATTCAAGGCCTTCTTTCACAACTTTTGCGAGGAATAGTCGTAGAGTATCCAAACGAACAGTTGGAGCAAACGTCTCTGTATAATCTATATCTTGAATTTGACTGAGACCACGGGCGACGAGCCTCGCTTTGAATCGCTCGATAGAGCCATCCGCTTTTAGCTTAAGAGTATAAACTCATTTTGTAGATACCAAGTTGGCACCTTCGGGTGGAATTACTTCTATCCATGTTCCATTTTCACTTAAGGCAATTATCTCTTGCAGCATAGCAGATTTCCATTGCTCGCTATATAACGGATCGTTAACAGCTTCAGAATAAGTTTTGGGAATTTTAACACCGGCAATGACTTCAGCTGCAAAAGCGTATTCGTCTTAGAAAATAAAATTATCCTCAGCAAAGATGCTTGCTACAAACGCTCGTGCAATTTTCTGACGGCGCTGCTCATCTATTGAGTCAAAATCATCATGAAGGTCTGCTCTACGTCTTTTTAATCTTGTGAAGTAACGCTCTTGTTCGGGTTGAATCTTCGTTTTTGCTAGATCATTAGGAATAAATATTTGTGTAGAACTGGTATCATACCCATCATTCTGTTCGGAGACAGCAACTGAAGGTTCTGTATCTGTGGTTAAATTATGAGATTTTGGCTCAGAAGGTTATACTTGATTATTCGTTGAATTTTGTGTGATAGAGTTGGATTTTATCTTGGATTCAACGAATGATATATTAAGTGGTGAATTATTTTTATCTTCAGATGCCAGTTTGTTAGGTTGTATTGGTGATTTTGGCAATATAACATCATCTTGTTGTTTGGGAGGAGTAGACTCTAGGTTTGAAATGCTGACAATTTGGGGGATTATCTTTCTTGTTAGGGATTCAATGATAGGAGTCTCAGCTGATAATGATGATTTTGCTGATTTTTTTCGAGATGACTTGGACAAAGATTTTAGAATAGGAGACTCGGTTTTAGTTGGTCCTCGTACAATACTTATCGATTTTTCGGCAGTCATACTAGCTTCCGAATTTTCTGCCATTGGATTGGCAATTTGTGGTTCGATAATTTTTGACTCAACTACCAATGAATGAGCTATCATCATTTCCTCAAATGGTACTTCAGTCGTTGGTAATTTAACTGTAGGTGAGCTAGATATTGCCGGCTCACCAGCTGTGGTCCCAGGAGTTGCAGCTACAGGTTTGTTTAATGTAGGCTCAGCTTTTGGTCTTCCCCGTGGTTTACAGTCCATGAACATATTCACAGTGCCTTGTGGGCCAGCTGCACAATTTCGGAGTCGTAAGTCAACCATGCCTCCTTTTATATGTTCCATCACTGTGAGTCTACTTGTTCTCGATGTGTAGCCTAGTTCTGGACAATAGACGCGTAGTTGTTTGGTTGTTATATCACTATATCCCATAAAGATACCAATTCTTCCTGGGTCGACGAGTTTGTCAGTCCTCTGACCTCGCGCAATCGTGTGAGGGTTAATATAAGATATACACTTGCTTCCCTAGACAGTAACGTACTCTATTTCAGGCCTAATACCAGTGAACGCTTCCTCTGGGCTTATTTGTATGCCATTGACCACGGGACCTGTCTGAATCCGATTACAGATATACACATCGGTCTCGACAGCTTCATCCCAAAATTCAAGTGGCAAGTCTGCATCTTTAAGCATTGCCCTCATATTATCTTCACTTGTCTGGATATTTTGTTCAGCAGCACCATTTTGATTAGATGTGCCAACAGTAACAGTAGTCGGTTCGGATATGGTTCCTTGCTCTACTCTTCACTTGTTAATAACTTTGAGCAGCTCACCTGCATTGTCAGAGCGCACAGCTTTTATCTTCGCTCCTGACTGTAATTCAACGATACGTTTCCACTGGTCTAGGGCTTCATATGCATCTCCCTTAGCCTTGCAGCATAGGACTCAAAGCTTTCTCGTGGAACTTTCTACTATTAGTATAAACCATTTATTATCGCGAAGAGATGGTGGAAATGGTTCTGCAATATCAAAGTATATTGGGGCTAGTTTAGTATCTCTCCAATCAGTCAAGGACTTGCGTGTCTTATTTCTCATCTTAGTCAGTAGGCAGACCTCGCACAAACTTTCATCTTTGGATTTAGGTACTTTGATTGGTTACGATAGGTTAGTAACTAGATGGAGATTTCGAAGTTTCTCAGGACCAGGATGAGTAAACCGTCCATGATATAGTAAGTATCGGTCTTTTTCTTTCATCGTTAATCCATTCTCATGGGTAAGTGTTCCCTCAGAATCAACTATCATCTCATCTATGGCTGGATAGCAGCTCTGTTTCCAAGGAATCATGGTGTCATCAGCATTATCGATATGAGTCACCACATGGAGTCCATTACGCATCGTTGCAGTGATAATCGTGCGATTTTTAATTTTAAAGTACATATTTTTCTCATCAAAAACACCTTTCAAGTTACCATTTCGACAAATTTGTCTACTTGACATTAAATTAATGCCTAGTTTTGGTACATAAAGGACGTCCTCCAAATACATTTGTGTTCCATCTTCACAAATCATGTTTACAGTCCCCTTTTTTTCAGCGTATAATTTTCCTCCTCCAACTAAGATTGTACTTTGAGGAATTGTTTTTAGTGACCTGAAGAGACAAATTTGGTCAGACATGTGAATTGAGGCGCCAGTATCACTGACCCAAGTGGATGGAATGGCCTTACTGATGAGTTCTCGTGAAATTTGAGCATCTTCGTGGTCATGTTAGTCATCATCACTGGAAGTTAAAGTTTCGTCGGATTCTGACTGAGTGCAGGCTTCGTATGCCATACTTCTTCCTTTAAAATCTACCTTATTGTCTAAACTTCGGTGAGATTTGGACCAGCCTTGGGAGCGGTTAATTTTTGTATTTTTCTTGGCTCTTTTTTCTCTTTTTTCAAGCTCCGTGTATTCTTGTACAGCATATTTAGCAATTTCCATGTAAGGACATGCTTTAATAAAATGCCTCTTCTCGCATATAAAGCAAGGAGGTGAAAAGCTTGAATTTTCACCTTCATCAACAAGCGGCCGACGACGAGAAAATGATGTTTGGCCCCGAATTTTGTTGTAAATAAGTGGGTCCATAACTGCACCAGGATCAGGGACTAACCTTGAGCATCCCTGAAGTCGCTTAAAGCCGCTAGAATCTAACAGACGTAGTCTCCTAGATTCTACCACCTTCTAGCAATATCTACAGCATCTACACTGGACTGTGGAACAAGGGTAAATATTCATGTATATGATGGAGTTCTGCTTCACTGTACTTCTGTAGACTTAAATAAATTTAAATCAATTCAGAGCCTCAGTACCTCAGATCATCATACTCTTGTATCTTATCTTCTAAACACCTTTCTCTACTCAGAATTCTTCCACAAGGTGACGTCTCTCTCTTTCATTCATTCTTACCGTTTATTAACTTTTGTGTCCAAAAAGTGCCATATCTTCACGATTTTCGCTTAGCAGCCGATTTTCTTTTGTTTGGAGCCTCTTGAGCTTTTGTTCGACCAAAAGGTCAGGTTGGGCGTCAATGGTATCAATCGTCGACCTGTATTCTCTAGGCAATGGTCGGATTATTATAAGAAGTAAAGCTTTATCTTGATACGTGTCCTTTGCTTCCCTATCGACTGCACACAGCTTTCGACGGTAATCTTTCAACTTGTTCCAGGCATCAATTATTGTCAGATCCCCTAGGCTGAAAGTCTGAATCGAAGTCATATATTCATTTGCCATTGCGGGATCTGTTTTCCTGTATTTCGTTTGGAGATATGACCATAGCTAGTGGGCTGAATTATACTCGTCGTAAAGAGCCTGATCATCAGTCGACAAAGATCGGAACATTAGATCGATGGCAGTTGCTTCGTCTTGGATGTATCTCTCTCTTTTTTCGATACTGATGCGAACTTTAACTTTTCTGGAGCCTTGCTTGGCCTCTGAGATGTCAAGTTCTTTCAGCTCCTTGTTAATGTCTTCAATTGTCGTGATTCGACATGATTCTTCCATCGTTTTTTCTACAACATATGTAACGGCTTGTAAGCCTTAATGGTCCTGCAGCCTACGATGGTTATCGCAGTCAGTTGATCGATACAGATTTACTACCACGTGACTATTATTTTGTGACATGGGTAATGCGAATGAGAGGTTTACACCCTTGTTAACCTTCTTACGTGTGCCCCTAATGACACACCCTGGAATCACTAAATACACGTGATAGTTTGGAAATATCTAGAATATTCTAGACATCAACGACGAGGCATACAACCTCCTCTAGTATGACCTATGATGAAGATTTACTAAGCAATGGCGAACATTCTAGAAATTATGTATAAAGTATATAAGTAGCCTATAGGTTGTACTTAGATAGACAGAGAGAAAATTATAAACTACCTTTGCTTATATGATTGCCCACGCATCAATACTCGAACTGTGACAACATAGAAGACGTCTTTTCCTCTTAATTTAACTTTACAGTGACGAAACTAAGAATCTTGGTTTTCGGCATTCAGAATCGGTATTCTCCATACTGATTTTTCTCAATTTTCAACTAATATGTTTAAAAATTTCTCGCTTGTAGCGATGAAAAAATACGTGTCGCTATTTGGCAAACTTCTTGTACAATCCGTTAGCTCCGGAGAAGTTAGCTCAGGAATTGAGTGTCACGGTTCCTGGAGCTTAATTTGCCTTCACTAGATAGACGTCTATGACACCAGACTTATAACCTATTAAAAATAAGTGTTACGGGCTAAACCCGTTGCTGGTTGTCTGGGCTGTCCTACCGGCCCAGCCTTGTCATTTACCCGAGTGGCAAGGAAGGGGCTTCGCTGAAGAAGCTAGGGAGCGCTTATCTAAAAGAATAGGGGCTTGGCGGGTCGCCGAGGATTATTTAGAGTCGCGATTCTCCCATCTTCAATTACCCTCCATAGATAAATATAGATTATTTTGTGGCATAGTTTACGTGCAGCGTCCGTATCTCTCGTTCCCATTACAAAAGTCCCACTGGTAGCAGAAACTTAGAGTGGGCACGGGAAGTGAGACGATAATATCGGCAAAGGTAAATTCGGGGTAAAACTATTCATCTAAGGTTGCGCCTACGAGTTCCTTATAACCCTCGACGTACTAGTCTGAACAGCCCCGGACAACATTAAAAGAAATATTAGAAATACAGGAAATCCGTGATCTCCATCAAATTAGCTCCTAATTATCAAAAGCCCCAACTCCTCATTGGCGACATATCCCTGTTGGATCAACTTATTATTAGAGAGATGTGCTCAACCCTATTATTTCAACAGTTCAGAGTCTCTAGGAATCGGCAACCCGTATCACGCCTCTTGGGTGCAGGGCTTGTGCCTGATACGTCTTGAATTCAATCAATCAACAGAAAGTACTCTGAAAGTACCACGTATGAAGTGAAATAGCAGGGAGAAGGACCTTACAGTGAAATCGAGATCGCTAGTACTGATTCAATACATTTAGCATACAACAGTACATGGTTCGGATGGTGAAATCATCCACCCCCCCAGGCCGCTCTCTCGTGTACTCTAGCTAGCCGAAGCATATGCCCCACTTGAGGCAGGAGGAAGCTAGTACGAATCTAGCAAGACCCTCTCACCAGATCTCTTGCGATGATAACGCATTTGTAGGGTGACGAAAGCATATTGAGGTAACCACGGGTTTATCTCGCATTTTCCTGCAGTGGTTGTTCACGGAAGGGGCTTCATGTCGTAAGGCGCTATCCTCGTAATGGTACCTGCAAATTAAACCTGAGGGTAGGTAACTCAAAGGTCAATCTCGTCAATATTAATATTTGTTAGATCTAATGAATGGTGTGCTTAACACGGCCCTAAGGTATCATATCGGGTTTAAAGACGCTGTCAAGTTGGCTTATTCTACGAATTTTTATTGTACTGTACTGTACTGCATTGTATTGTATTGTATTGTATTGTATTGTATTGTATTGTATTGTATTGTATTGTATTGTATTGTATTGTATTGTATTGTATTGTATTGTATTGTATTGTATTGTATTGTATTGTATTGTATTGTATTGTATTGTATTGTATTGTATTGTATTGTATTGTATTGTATTGTATTGTATTGTATTGTATTGTATTGTATTGTATTGTATTGTATTGTATTGTATTGTATTGTATTGTATTGTATTGTATTGTATTGTATTGTATTGTATTGTATTGTATTGTATTGTATTGTATTGTATTGTATTGTATTGTATTGTATTGTATTGTATTGTATTGTATTGTATTGTATTGTATTGTATTGTATTGTATTGTATTGTATTGTATTGTATTGTATTGTATTGTATTGTATTGTATTGTATTGTATTGTATTGTATTGTATTGTATTGTATTGTATTGTATTGTATTGTATTGTATTGTATTGTATTGTATTGTATTGTATTGTATTGTATTGTATTGTATTGTATTGTATTGTATTGTATTGTATTGTATTGTATTGTATTGTATTGTATTGTATTGTATTGTATTGTATTGTATTGTATTGTATTGTATTGTATTGTATTGTATTGTATTGTATTGTATTGTATTGTATTGTATTGTATTGTATTGTATTGTATTGTATTGTATTGTATTGTATTGTATTGTATTGTATTGTATTGTATTGTATTGTATTGTATTGTATTGTATTGTATTGTATTGTATTGTATTGTATTGTATTGTATTGTATTGTATTGTATTGTATTGTATTGTATTGTATTGTATTGTATTGTATTGTATTGTATTGTATTGTATTGTATTGTATTGTATTGTATTGTATTGTATTGTATTGTATTGTATTGTATTGTATTGTATTGTATTGTATTGTATTGTATTGTATTGTATTGTATTGTATTGTATTGTATTGTATTGTATTGTATTGTATTGTATTGTATTGTATTGTATTGTATTGTATTGTATTGTATTGTATTGTATTGTATTGTATTGTATTGTATTGTATTGTATTGTATTGTATTGTATTGTATTGTATTGTATTGTATTGTATTGTATTGTATTGTATTGTATTGTATTGTATTGTATTGTATTGTATTGTATTGTATTGTATTGTATTGTATTGTATTGTATTGTATTGTATTGTATTGTATTGTATTGTATTGTATTGTATTGTATTGTATTGTATTGTATTGTATTGTATTGTATTGTATTTTATTTTATTTTATTTTTACGGTCTTCCGAGCTCAAGCTACAACCAAAGCTCCATCCTTGGGGGGACATGGTGACTGATAAATTCTATTGTACATTTGGATTTATTTGACTGGCGAAATGCCTAGAAATTCCGGAAGTTATAGCGGGCGCTGTACGGCGTGTTCCTCACATGACTAGATCAAAGGGCACGGATGGGACAGATTTCCGACAGGAAACTAGTCTTTTCCAATATAGAAGCAAATCGTTAAGCACCACGTGAGGTGTCGAGAAGAAAGTCGAGTGAGCTCAGGCTTCGTCGTAGACCTGTTGCGGCCAATCTCTCGCGAACGAGGGGACTAAATTCCACATGGGTGATTGACTTGTCGCCTTAGCATGAAAAAGTCATAAGGGCATCATGATGGTGAAACCTTTCGTGATAAGTGCGAAAGTCGCCGTGTCCAGTCCGGCATTGAATCAAATATCCGAGATAGCGACGAGGGAGTCGAAGCTCATCAGGGGGTTTCTTTGGGAAAGGCATTCCAACTCATAATAGGTGGGAGGAGCATGATTCTGCCACCGTTCAACGGTCAGGTCCCATATACGTCTTTGTATCTTTGAACGAACTCCAGCAAGTGATGCAGCAGGTGGGGCCAATTTTCGGGCAACCTCTCCAGCCAATTTGTCAGCCAACTAATTACCTGAGATTCCCATGTGACCAGGAGACCAGATGACTTGGACTTTGCCAGGGGCCGCAATTGGAAGAATTCTCCTTGAGGGCCAGCGAGATGCGAGATCCCGAAATTCCAAAATCTCCGTTTGCGAGGACTTTATGGGAGAGCCATCAAGAAGGCGTTGTGTTGCCTCTTGATTGTCTAGGATTACATGAATGTTGGTTGCGAGGTGAATTGAAGGAGCAGAGACAGCAGCCTTAAGTCCTGCCAGGGCGCCGATGATCTCGGAATCGTAGACCTCGAAGTCGGGGCCGAGTGGCACTCTCACTTGAGCCACAGTGATGTCCTTGTGGAGAACGACGGCACCTGCCCCGGCAGACCCATCGCTTTGCTTTGAGCTGTCCGAGAAGATAAGGATATCCCATGGGGGTAGTGCACTAATACGCTCGGAAAATTCTTGGACAGAGAAGTCTGTTCGAGTACGATTAAGTAGAGCTTTAAAAGAGGGAGGTAAGAGCCGAGGGCGGGGGAAGGGCGGAACTAGCTTTAATTTTTCGGTGAGGCGAGATTGCGCACGGGAGTCATTTGATCTTCTGACCAAAGGATGAAAGATATCCGCGGCAGCTAGCCTAATAGCGGAGCGAAGGCGTATTTCCTCTAGTAGTATGTGAGCTGGCTTGAGCCACATCGCTCTCAGAAGGGCAGCAGTAGGAGTGGTTCTATAAACTGGTAATATTGCTCGGGCAAGGTTGACTAGAGCTCTGGAGACCATGTAAACGAGGTGTTGTGACCGGGTAGAAGTTTGGCGACCGTGGCGGTTGTATGTATGACCTCGCCGTAAAACCTCTGCGCCGTCCAGGAGCACAGGTAGTGCCGCAGCCAGTGCTGCTGTGCGAAGAAAGACAGTGGGTACACCACGGTTGGGGTTGCCGAGCTGGCATATGTGAGCGCTGATTCGTTGTGTCTTGGCACTCCATACTTGTACGTGCTCTTTGAAGGAAAGCTTGGTGCCTAGGAGAGCACCTAGCCATTTCACTGTTGAGCTTGCATCTCTTACACCACTATTGATGGTTAGAGAAGGTGAGGGCTGACGGGATCTATGAAGATACAGAAACTCCATCTTATTTTCAGCTAGCAAGAGTCCGTTGCTATTGCACCATTGGGTGACTGCCTCAACCTTGACGACAGTCAGGCGTGAAGATTCAGCAAGGGTCTTTGCAACCGAGAGGATTGCTACGTTGTCGACGTATCCGAAAGTAGGGAAGCCAAGTTTGAATAACGGCTCAAGAAAGAGGAGAAAAAGTATGGGTGAAGCCGGAGATCCCTGCGGTAAGCCGTGCGGAATGTCTAAAAATTCGTCGACAAAGTCGTCCACTTGAAGTCTGGCTTTCCTACCTGAAGTAAAAGATGCAGCCCAGTTAGCGTATGGTAATTGCCATCCTTGTTCGCGCAACCGGGCGGAAAGAAGGCTAGGCTGAATGCTATAGAAAGCGCTCTCGACGTCAAGAGTAGCTAGGGTACAGACCTGCCTCGCACCCCATGCCTTCTCAACATCGTGAATAAGACACTCAATAAGGTCCATGGCTGATCTCCCAGGAAGTGCTCCGAGCTGAGTTTGAAAGATAATGCAACTTGATAAAGCCCAGAAAGCGAAGCGTTGTGCAACGAGGCATTCCAGCCCTTTCCCGAGAACAGGGAGGAGCGAAATTGGTCGCCGGTTGGCGGGGTGAGTATTATCATCCTTGTGAGGTTTGGGTATAACCACAACTTCAGCGCGGCGAAAAATGCTTGGATGATGACCGTGTACCAGGCAGAGGCGATTTAGGTTTACGATCCATGTACGCCATGGATTGATCTCCCAGACATGGCGAAGCGCATCAACCGAGAGTTTGTCGAAACCTGGGGTCGAGGAAGATGTATCAAGAAGACAATATCGCACTTTATCTTCGCTCACGCAGAGAAGTGCGGGGATCACTCGCAATGCGCAAGTAGGGGCGTATATGGAGACGTCCGGTTCCCTAATTACACGGGCAAGCTTTGTGCGAAAAAGGATATTAGCACGCTCAGTCAGAGTACTGTACGTGACTCCCTGACTTTGTATTGGAGGAGGCCCGAAGCGACTGGAAAACTTTCGCCATCCAACTACTTTATGAGCCTCCAAAATCGAAGATACACTATCTAGCTTCGATCGTTTTTACTCTCGCTTCGTACGCTTAGCAGTTTTGCGGAAGTTACGGTGTGTCTCGCTAATATGTTCCGGATTTCCACTTTTGCGGGATTCGACATATCGTTGGCGTTGGTCGGAGCATTCGTTGTTCCAATAGTCCTTACATGGCACACATGCTGGCCTCGGAGGGTTGGCGGAAAGTAAAATAGCTGATAGGGCAGCGATACTCGAGGAGGCCGCCGCAACTAAGAGCTGGAAGGTGGGTTCCACAAAGGGAAGGGATGGAGGAGCGGTAGCTACGAGTGCTTGACGAAATATCTCTGAACTTTCCGCAGTAATTTTGGGCAGCTTCATTACCGGATGATGCCTTTGAGCTGAAGAGAGATAGACTAAGCCTGATATTGTCTCGTGATCGGAGGTTGTATGAGCCGAGGGGTCTATAAAAGCC
Source organism: Podosphaera xanthii (assembly GCA_028751805.1). Lineage (NCBI taxonomy): Eukaryota > Fungi > Ascomycota > Leotiomycetes > Helotiales > Erysiphaceae > Podosphaera > Podosphaera xanthii. The sequence continues at coordinate 5,294,554 of JAPWIX010000009.1, read as the reverse complement.
GACAGTCCTTCCATGTTAGTTAGGACTAGATCAAGGACGTGGCCAGCGCAATGGGTGGGAGCCCCATACGGTAAAGCCGACCTTAAGGAGTGATTATCAATCCACTCGACAAAGCTGCCAACTCCGGACGACCGCGAAACATTAGGCTCCCATAGCTCGTGATGAAGATTGAAATATCCCACGATTATGGTGTTCGGCTTCACTGTCCAATTTAAGAGCGGGATCAGACTCTCAGGCATGTGGGTTTGAGGTTGCCGATAGATGTTTATGACCTCTACTGAAGGAGAGCACTGGAGAAGGAGGGCGACAATATCTGATGTCGATGCACTGTCTAGCTGTACAGGCTGTAGGTTAGGTCTTTTTCGAAGATTTATGATCACGCGCGGGCGCGCGAGCTTCCAGTCTTGGCTGGGCGGAGTGAAGATGACGTAGGCCGTGTGGGATTTGGTTACGTTCTTAAAATTAATAGTTTTTGTCCAGGTTCCTGGACGAAGATCACATCATACTTGCATTCGAAAGCAGCTTGTGGTGGAATTAGATGAGAAGATCCACCGCGACCAACGTTTGCTTGGGGGAAACGAAGACGAGGCGGGGGGGTGCTTCTGTAATAAGCTCTATTGTTCATAGAGAGAACGGCTGGAGGCATTATTAGTGGCTCGCCCTTCTGAATCTATTTCCATAGATCCAAACTAGGCATTTTCAAGACTAGTAAACCTATTTCGGCTGGGATTAGGCGTACTTTGTGGAGGGTTATTAGAGGCTCCCGCGGGAAGAGCTGAACCATCATTGCTGTCGGGCTCGGAAGAAGTAGTGGCTGCTGCTACTGCTCCGGCACGACGAGTCTTACGAAGCTTGTTCCGGTTGCTTGTGGGAAGTTCCATAACAACTTTCTCGGAGGGCTGAATAAGTTTGCCCTTGTGTGGGCGAGGGCGGAGGGGGGAGTTGAGATCATCTGCAGGGTGAGGACCTAAGCAGTTGATACACTGCCGAAGGTGGGAACACTCTCCTTGGTGGCGTAGAGTACCGCAGCGGGCGCACAAAGCTTGAGTTTGACAGCTTGAGGATTGATGAAATCCGAAACAGGCGTTGCACTGCACTACCTTAAGGTTAGGGACGTAGCGACGGGATGGGGCGCTGTCCAGGATTCGAAATTTGGGGACTTATTTTGGAAAGAAAACGACTGCCGTATGAAAAGGATCGTTCAAACTCTCGTGCTGCGACCAGCGAGCGTTGGATGAAGCGACGCCCGTCTATGCCTGAGCAATATTCTTGACGTCATCTAGCGTAGTAGTGACCAGGTTGGACAATGGGTTCCAGATTGTTCATGGTATGCGTTTGACAACATACCCAATGCGTTCCTCTACTTGATGTAAAGATCCGGAGAGAGGGGCCTTTATAGAGTCAGAATTATCTATCGCAAGTTTCAGCGATTCTTCGGACGCGAAGGTTATGTTGAAGCCGCTGGAGTTGCAGGAAACGGAGGTGATTTTGTCCTCAAGTCCAGAGACAATTTAGATGAGAGCAGCTTTAACTGTAGTCACATCTGCTCTGAGGGGAGGGGCTTCACCAGTTCGGCGAAAGATAGCCTTGGGGCCCTTAGAGATAGCTGTAGGCGTTTGTGTAGCCGTACGAAGTGGTCGATTGTTATTAAGGCGAGCCAGAGCCGGGGGAGCAGAGGTGAGAGGGCTTGCGACGGTCGCTGCCCAGTTTCGAGGTTGATCGACACAGGAACGGGAGGTCGAGAGGGATTTTTTTGGCTAGGCGTGGGCAATGAGTTCACCGGCTTGGGCTGTCTAGGAGTTTCGTGTCGCGTAGAGTGCCCGGAGGCAACTGCAAGAAGAAACGCGTCCGTTTACTCGCACACGAAAGGTTTGATAAGAGGGTCAGCCTCTTCAACGACTGTCCAAAACTTGGTGTGAAAATTTTGAACCCAAGTAGCTCGGCCCTTTGCCACGCGCTGAACAAGCTCGAGCTCAACAGCGACGCACTGGGCCAAAGGGGGCCGTTTTTGTGATTTGGCCGTCATAAGCGCGATGACCAATAGAATAAGACTATAAATGGTTTAGAGTACAGTAGAACCCCTCTTAGCTAATAGTGGGTCCCGGTATAAATGTTGAAAAGATTCATTGTAACTTGGACTTTTATACTTGCAACACTTACCCTTACAGGTCATTTTCCATGCAGGGGTAAGTATTGCAAATATAAACGCTAAAATTTCAGTGAATTTCTTCAGTAATTATGCCGGGTCCCACTATTAGCTAATAGGGGTTCTACTGCAGCAGTTTGAATGGGACGTGAAGTTGTGTTGTGCTTATTATACGAAAAATCTATTCTAGCCGTGATTATTCATGTCGTAGTCACGTACTGTATCCATGAGATTGGTTCAAAAATGTGTCAGTGCGAGCAAAATTTAAGATGCACTGAGGCACAATACAATCAGTTTCCGAATGAGAATTGGTAAACGTGGAACTAGTCGTATTGTTCTCCCTGACGGGGAGTCGAACCCCGGTCTCCCGCGGCTGTGGAATGACAAGCGGAAATCATGACCGTTAGACCATCAGAGATGCAACTGCTGAAGCTAGGTCGTAATATTAATATATAAACTTTATTTATTTAGGAAGTGTCTGGCTTTTTATAATGAAAAGTTGTTCCATATACAGTGCACTCTCCCTTAAACAATTTGGGTAAGACTTAAACAACGCTTCTTATTGGAAGATTTAATTGAATTAGCCACTAAGAGCCATTGTTTAAGTCATGCCCCACTTTGTTATAGCGAGAGTGAATTGTAATCCGAGCTACGATCATTTATCATGGTATTAACTTGTTCCGACCTGTCCGATGATCGGGGCATCGGTAAACCTGCGATAGGAGCTCTTGAGAAAAGAATTTCGAGTGGTTTGAATGATTTGTCGGTTGACTTTTTGTAATGTCAAGCACTACTTCTTTGTTCAAAAATACGTGTGTGACCTGTCATAAGGTCAGAGCCCCCATTTAGCGTTATCCGACCTAAGCCAGATCAGGATAGTATTAGTCAGGGATTCCCTAGTACTTGTCACGCTGATCCAGAAGTTTCTAGTAACCTCATGGAAGCTACGAGAAGGAGCCGGAATAAGACAGTAGCTGTATTAAATGAAGCTTGATTGTATAGTGCAGTTATTTTAGAAAACGAAAACGTAGATCTTATTTAGTAGTCCTTCTGTGTCAATACAAGTTTGACTGTCCTATCACATGACCGAACGGTTCGAATGGTAAAATATGTACAACTAAATTGTATTCCTCAGAATAATGGAGCTATCGAAAAAAGAAGTACGGGAGCGTGTCAGACAAGATATGTACATAAATATAGTGGGACCAACACTATTACAAATATGAAATGGTCATCCACAATTCAATTGACTATCCAAAGGGGCGATCCGTCACATTGTGTGTGTAGTCTTCGAGTTGTTACATAGATAGCTTTGGTGCGATACATGATGCGATGACTCAACATGAAATGAAGGTCACTCAGAACCGAACTTGATTTGAGAACATCAAGCGAAGTCGGACAGTGCAGTGTTCACCGTCCGAGCCATTCTCCCAAGCAGAGTTTAGGTGGCTTGGATACATGCCTCACATGAGACAGGAAAAAGCTGGTTCTAATCCAGCAAGACCTCCATACCACATCTCTCGCAGTTATACTGTATTCGTGGGATGACGAAAGCATACTTAGATGATCATGAGGGTTTCTCGCTTTTCCCTGTGGTGGGTATCCGGGGAAGAGGCTACATGTTATAAGGCGCTAACCTCGTAATGGTACTTGCAGATAAAATCTAAGTGCGAGTGATTCAATTATACAACAGAGTCATTCTGCGTGTTTTTCCTAATCTTTCATGCCATAATCAAGGACCACATGCACAAGATTGATTTAAAAAAATATCACTAGTGCACGCAACCGTAGACATATGCCTTATCTTTATGATGTGACTCTGTTGTATTTTAATTTCTGAAAATTTCAAGTTGCGATATCTAGTTCTGCATTTTATGACTGGAAAAAAATTGGTAAAAGTCAAAAATAAGTATATAAGATTGTATCAACGTTTGACACTGCCCCTGAAAACTACGCAGTGTGAATTTTAGAGTGGCTTACATAAAATTGGTCTGCTCACAGAAACTTAATCTTTAAATTCGTGCACCAGCCCGTAGCAAATCTCACACGTGACAGAAAAAAAAGTTTTGGTAGCTTAGGGTAAAATCATTTATAGTTAAAGGTGCAATCGTCAACGTGTGATCTACGAGGCAGGTTCAAATTTGGATATATCAGCCCATCGAATGCCTTCAAATAAAGGGCAAAAAAATGCTAGGGATTGGGATGCCTTAACGCCGCCCTTGGCAGAATGGATACTGGATGCTGTCAATGCTATGGGGTTCGAAAGAATGACACCCGTTCAAGCCTCTACCATTCCTCTTTTCATCGGCCAAAAAGATGTCGTTGTAGAGGTATGTAAAATTTCAGTGCCTCACAATTTAGACTAACTGAATCAGGCTGTGACCGGTAGCGGAAAGACCCTAGCTTATTTAATACCTGTTGTTCAGAAGCTACTAGGTCATGAAGAACCTATAAAAAAACATCACGTTGGAGCAATCATCATATCTCCAACTCGAGAACTGGCAACCCAGATTCACTCTGTGCTCTCATCACTTCTAGCATTTCACAATCCTTCGGCACAAATTTTGAATGGCTCCAGCGAAGAAGAAAAACGAAGGTCAACTTCATCACATTCCATAGTTCCACAACTTCTCCTCGGTGGATCCTGTTCACCGGCGGAAGATCTTAGTCGGTTTCTCAAAGCCAGTCCAAACTTGCTCATATCAACCCCGGGACGCTTAAATGAACTTCTTTCCTCTCCATACGTTCACTGCCCCCAATCGTCGTTTGAAGTTCTCATACTGGACGAAGCAGATCGTCTTCTCGACCTCGGTTTTAAAGATGATCTACAAAGGATATTATCTCGTATTCCTAAACAAAGACGTACTGGATTATTTAGCGCTAGTGTCTCTGAAGCTGTTACCGAGATTGTTCGTGTAGGTCTAAGAAACCCTGTGAAGATTTCTGTCAAAGTAAAATCAATTAACGGTCAAGATAAAAGGACACCGGCGAGTCTTCAAATAAGCTATTTACTAACATCACCCACCCACAAACTTCCAAGTCTACTCTTACTCCTCTCCTTATTAGATCCAACGCCTCAGAAATCAATTATATACTTATCGACATGTGCGGCGGTCGATTATTTTCAACATATTTTATCCAATTTGCTGCCAAGAAACTTCTCTCTTGTACCGTTGCATGGAAAGTATCCTCCCGGAGTTCGAACCAGAAATTTTAACAAGTTTACGAACACCATTTCGCCTATTATTCTCCTCACAACAGATGTTGCTGCCAGAGGCCTTGATATACCTCAAGTTGATCTAGTCGTTCAGATCGACCCGCCATCAGATCCAAAAGCTTTTCTTCATCGCTGCGGTCGAGCCGGTCGGGCAGGGCGCAAAGGCCTTGCTGTGGTCTTCCTAACGATTGGCAGAGAGGAAGACTATATACCTTTTCTTTCTATACGGCAAACTCCCATAACCCTTCTTGAAGACCCGAAAATACATGTCACAGATGATGATGCCCTTAGATTAGTGAACAAAATGAGAGAAATTGTACTTGCGGACCGGGCACTTCATGATAAGGGTCAGAGGGCTTTTGTCAGTTGGGTTAAAGCTTACAGCAAACATCAAGCAAGCAGCATTTTTCGCGTTATTGACCTTGAATGGGGCGAGCTGGGAAACTCGTGGGGCTTAATGAAGCTGCCTAAGATGCCTGAACTTAAGGACTGGCCAGGTGATGTAACTCTAGGCCAGAAAATAAACATGGATGAATACGCATATAAAGATAAAGCTCGCGAAAAAATAAGGCTTCAGACTTCTCAAAAAGCTAAAGATGAACAGCCATGGAAACCTTCGGAAGAAAAATTAAGAAAGCGAAAAGAAAGAGAGGCATGGAGTCAAAAGATTGAACAAAAGAAAGATCGTGAGAACCGAAGAGAAAAAAAACGTAGGAAGAAAGAAATTGAGCGCAAATCCAAGTTAACAGAGGAGGAAAAACAAATAGAAGCACGAGTTGAGAAGTTAATAGAAGAAGTGAAGATAAAGACAAGTCGGACCGCAACAAAATGAAAAATCCTGAATAGTCGTGAAAATATGACCTGAAATCGAATTTGTCAGAATTTTTGGCGCCATCTTCTAAAGATGATATATCTAGGGAAGAATAGCTTTATTGGTAAGGCGATTAAACATCCATTAATCTAAACCCGAAACCAGAGTGAAAATCTTTCAACTCAATGGAAGTAAGTATTTTAAGCTGCAACGAGAGATAAGACTAATTTAACTCACCAGAAGTACCCGGAATCTGTTGAAGACCAGTTGTCATCATCCCGTACAGTGGACTTAGAAATTTCACTGTTCCTACTTGAAGCAAGTTTTACACACCATGTCGTAATTATTCCCAGCAACAGCTTTTGAAACTTCGGTCTTTCTATTCCATAAACCCTGTGGGCAAACACAGAGGAATCAGATATAACCATACTGACATTGAATAATAAATATACCAATTAAATTGCGATCTAACTTTTTCTAAGCAAAACAACTGGAATCGGTATATAAATACAATGTCGATATTGTTGAATCAAAAATCTATACCGTCCGACCCGTCTGCAAAGAAATATTACGAGAAGCAAATAAGTACACTAGTAATCTTAAAGGGTTTTGTGGAATAAGTTTCTGCGATAATAACTACGCGTAAATTTTCTTTTCATAACGGAGAGAAACTTATTAAAAATGGCTAATCCTCAAAATTACGTCCAATTTGGACAAAGTGTTAGATGTTAGCGAGAAAGCTGCTGGACCCAGAATTAAATAAATCAGCCAGCAGATTGAAGAAATTATAATTCTTGGTGTCTCAAAGGGGAGATTTTCACGTGAACAAACGAAGAATTAGGATAGTGATTGGATTCAAAATAAACATTATCCGTAAGGACTCCAGTCCTATTTAACTAACTACATAGAGTTCCCTGCATGTACCCTACTATTCTATAAGGTTACTCAGAATAAAGAGATAGGGTATCAAACAGTGAATACGGTAACCTATACCATGACTTAGTATAGTTAGTATCCTGAATAGGGAATCCATTCAACAGGACCTTGGATGAATGCCAACAGTTAATCCAAAGATAACATTTTCAATGATTCATTCCCACAACAATTAAGCAAAAATTTAATTTCATCCCACCAGTCCGACATTTCATTTTGAAAAGAATCCAATCCTGTTAGGGGCTGTGCCTCCGCAAGAACTGGGCTGCCACTGTTGCTCAGCCATTCTCTATTCTTTTAATACTAGTACCGGTATTGAGACGTACGGGTACCCGATCAAATGAAGTGCTTGACGTGGTGAAATTAGGGCAGGAAGTACCGAGGATCCCAGATAATCAGCAACATCCTTCTAGCGTGATCTACGTCATTAAATAGTTAAATAGCTGGCTACCTCATTATCTCCTTAGCCAAAGAGAAATATTAACGGTTTGTAACATCGCGCATGTGCCGTGACCATCCGCCTTGAGTTCCTTCACAAATTCTTCTGGTAAAAATTTCTCAATCAGCATCTTGTCTGTGTTACAGGCTATGCCTAATGACCTTAATAAATAGGGGGATAGATAAGCGTTCGGGAAATACCCATGTACAGAGAAATGCCCTAAGATGCGGTGCTCAAGCAGGTGAGCGTAGATCCATGTTACCTAGCTGCAGATCTCTTTCGTGCAAGAGCCCAGGAGAAATCGCCGGGGGCACGACGGTAGGTTAGGATATATAGTTAGTCCTCCCCAGCTACAATCGATTCTTCCACTTTATAGAAAATCAACAGCATTTCGGCCATCAATCTTTATTATATCGTTTTGGTGCATGCCCTGTCACAATCTGTAGCTATTACGGCGTAAATGAAAGTTGGATATAAGGTGCCGTCTTCGAAGACAAGATTAAGGAACGAGTCAAAGAAACAGAGTACAAAATAACGAGTAGAAATGATATAAATTGCAAAGCTGAGGAACTAGTTACAGACCACGACCTGCTTCTTATCCATTGTGATCGTCCTACCATCTTGGCTCGATCCCCCAACAACAGGCAACGTGGCAAGCGTGAAATCTAATATTGTAGTCAAACACATGTTCATCAGATGTGCCGCGAGTATATTGATTTGAGCTTGATCCCGAGTGGCGGACTCATCCTATCCTTAGCCCATGTACTAATGGGGTAACAACCGAGATCCGGATAACCCTATGCGGAAAATCTATATATGCCTCAGGCCACAAAAAATGTGCCGTAACAGTAGCTGTTGATTAGTTAATAATGGAATGGATGCTATTCGTATTCGTACGTATAGCTTGATAAAAAGTTGGGTAATAACATTTATTTTTATTCGTCCCCCTGTTCTATCTATTTATTTATATAATTGTTTTTTATGTTTACCGGGCGCCAATTATTCTAAGGCCCCATCCCTGGTGGGACATGGTGACTGCGATACATAATACAAAAAAAAAAGTGTGCTCTGGCAGCGAGGCCATTAAAGTAGGTATGGGTACAGCGAGCGCTATGCAGCACATAATTATATCATCCGTTGCGGATAGGACAGATTTCTGACAGGAAACTGGCCTTCTCCAAAATAGTGGCGAAACGATTGACTCCATGAGAGGTGCCGAGGAGAACATCAAGTGGGCCCAGGCTTCGTCGGAAACCGGCCTGTCAGGACCGATCTGCGGGTGCCAGACGGGTCGAGGCGGGAGAGGGCAGAAGACGAGGCAAGAGCGTAGAAGATCGTAAGGTGACGACAGTCACTGAGAAAAGGGACGAGGGGACGGTGTTACTGTTAAGATTTGGAAAGTCCTAACTCAGAGCCATGATGATAGCCAACAACTTGAAGTATGATGTGGCCTGTCGTGATAGGAATAAAGGCGAGAAGGGATAAGCTTAGGGGTTAGGCCATTGGTAATAGGCCAAAAATATAGGAAATAAGGTATGGGCATCGTGAATATTATCGGAAGCATCATCATATTAAATTGAGGTCAAGAGTCAGCTATATGTACAGTCGTCCCTCTCTAACTCGATAGTGGGTCCCGGTATAAGTATTGAAAATATTCATTGAAATTTAACCGTTTACATTTGCAATACTTACCCCTGCACGGAAAATGACCTGTAAGGGTAAGTGTTGCAAATATAAAAGTCCAAGTTACAATGAATCTTTTCAACACTTATACCGGGACCCACTATCGAGTTAGAAAGAGACGACTGTATGTACCTCAAGATCACAAATATGGATTATCATCATCATCATCACCCAAAGCAACTACTACCCCATCCTTAGTAAGAATTCCAACATTTTTACATCAAATTAACTAAATCATCACCCCATCATGACCACTTTTGAATCCTGACCACTCCACCCGAACAAGTATCCGCCCCCCCCCTTTGTATCACTAATTAAAAGTCCTCCGACCGGTGCAGTGACTTCCAACAACACACTGTTATCTTCAACGCCTACAAATTTAGGCGAAGTAATTCACTCAAGTCTCCTTGGCATTGCAGCCGCTGTAAAGGAATCAGAACTTAAACGAAAGCAGAGAATGGGCCGAGCTCAGGAATCTTAACAAAATATCGACGCCCTGGTTAAATCCAAGTCAGGTCCGGCCTGGAAGTTGAGTGTGCGTCAGACACGCTCAGATAATCAATTCTAAGGGTGGCACCATCTCTTGAAAAAGACAACTCGACCATTGAAGCAGCGTCGGACTGGACATCCGTCATTGTGCCCCACATATCCCTCTACATTAAAATACTTGATTGCAGGTTAACCGTGACTAAAGAAATGATGATAAAAGAATGCGAATCTGTCTGTGGCGTAACACCAGTCCAGGTTTGTCCTGTTAACGTGAAAGAAGGCCAATATACCACTAGCTGGATCATTCACACCATGCAAAAGCCAGCAAACCTAAAATTTAGGCTCCTCGAAGAGAGTGGTCTAACCATGCCATTTACACGATGTCGGTCCATATAGCAATGCCAAAAATGCTGGGGCTTTCAGGCAACGAGAGCCTGCATCAAAAGAAGTTGATGTGGAAGATGTGCCGGTGCACATGAGACATCAGAATGTACGATTTAGGTGCCCAATTGCTCAAACTGTGCAGGGCCTCATGAGTCGATCAACCTCGGATGCATGGCATGACCAGAAGGCAGGATGAACTAATGGTATCGCGCACTCCAGCAGAACTCCAAGTTATTCGGGGACGAGGCCATAGAAACTTTAAGGCGGCATTGGCAGAGTCAGAAGAAAATGGCAAGGGTAAGACTGTCGAGGTCCCCTGCACCCAGGAATTAACGATGGAAAACTCATGAGTAGCATAACACTAGTCTAATACCAAAACAGGAAAAACAACACCCTTCCATTTCACTTTGTGAACGTGGGAAAGGGCAGACCGAACAGATACATCGCACTACAGCAAGCCTGGAATGCAGGTGCACTCATGGTTATGATACAGGAACCATGGTAAATGAAAAAAAATGTAGATTTTATTACCAACCGCCATCCGGGCTTCAACTGTCACAGACAGACTGGAACAGCTGAGACTCGCTCACGGGCTATCACCTTCACCCGGCAGGGCTTAGCTGCCACGCAGTTATTCCACTAGGCCCTGAATCAGACCCTTTCGAACGAGCAGAAGCATTATGAGACATTCTTCTGACTCGATTCGACGCAGCACACGACTTACCCACATGGTAATCCGAGCAAATCGAGCCGATCTCGTGAAGCGCCACATTATTCTCAGAGTTGCTGTTAGGAATCCCATCGTAGGGTAGGCAAGACCTCGTGTTTGTAAGGTTTAGTAATGCTAGGGGCAAGATCTAGCGAATAGAGAGTTTTTAAATACACAAATTAAGCGAAAATCACGCTAAACCCAAACAATCACAACTAACACTGTTCCGAGGTATCTATCACATGACAGTTAATTTCTGACTGTCTGGATCATCGGTATTTTTATGAACTGTTACACTTTCCTGATGATCTTTTATTTCCGACGTCAGCAGGGGTCTCCTTAGGGTTAATGGGTGCTGAGCGCGGTTTATCTAGGGTTAAGGTATCATTTGTTATTTCCTGAAAGAACATGGAGTTCTCGCAAGTTCGTTCTGCTTCCTTCAGCGCCAGTCAGGAAGACATGTATAATTATGTAACTGTACCATCCTTTAGAGATTGTGCGACGTCTTCGTTGGTTCATCTTATCCATTCCCCGAATCCTCTATACTTATCACACTCTTCCTCTAAAATTTATTATATTCTTACAATTATCACTAGAAAATGTAACGGCAAGCACCCTCGGCACTAGAGATTAGTACCGAGGATCAGATATGATAACAGTTCTGCTACTTACAGCACACTTGGCAGCCATAGGAGAACATGTAATATGTCTTTTTCAAGAAGCTTAGAGCTAGGACATTTTCCTTCCGCCTTTCCAACAGAAGTCATCCCGCTTCCCAAACTCAGACGGGATTAAGCAACAGCTAAAGGATGGCGACTGATATCTCTTCTTTTGTGTCTAGGCAAAGGTTTAGAATGACTAGTAGCTAGAAGAATGGCTTGGCTAGCCATCGAATAACGAGTTGTCCCCCAACAGCTTTTCGGTGCACTTCCGGGTGTAACGGTCTGTAGACCAGGGTATTGCCTGTAGGCTCGGTTGGCCAACCGAGCCAGGTCTCAGTCACACGACACTGTTTGCTCTGTTGGCTTGCTTCGTCGCGTCACATGTTATGTGCGTCCTCTGGAGTCTATACCTGTTTGCTTCTTCACGCACATGTATAATTAGGCGCCCACGGCCTCACATGTATTCTGTCCATCATCATCCGTTATTAATTCTTTCTGCTGTAATCTACTTTTGTAATTAGTTTAAACTATTAAATATACTTGCTTCGAATCATTTGGCGTCATCCCAGATCTCGGACTGTGACACCGGGACGTTCAGCAGTCGACCTAGTTTCATGCGCCATACACGATGCAGAGGCCGCAAAGTAGAACAAAAATAGAATAGCAACGGTTATTCTGGACGTGCAGGTGTAACGGTCGTAAAGAAATTTTTATTCACAAGCTACTCAGAGCTATTTACTAAAATATATTGAAGTGAAGAAGAAAAAGATGAGACAACTATCTCTGCTTTTTATATACAAATTTTTCTCTTAGCATCATATCATAGTTAAGTTTGTTTGAACACTTCTCATCTCGTTATATCAATTTCCGTCTACCTTATTCTCCCAAGATCTGAGTCGAGCGTTAATTGATTATCGTAGTTCAAGTCGCGATACATCAAAGTGTAATTTCGTGTAATGACATTTCGCGTCCTTTCGCGACGAGATTGAGATTAGCCAGTGAGATCGCATAATGCATCTTACGTCAACGAAGCTAGTTCATAAGGTCGAATTATCATGAGAAGGCCTAGTCGGCATGGATTGTGAATTGAATGAAAGGAAGTCATTCCGTCGCAGCGACTGGTTCCGACCGAGCGAGTACTTGTAAGAGATAATTAGTTATTATCAGTCGATTAAGCAATTTATTTTGACGATTACTCAAGTTATCGAGAATGAAAGAAGTATAATTAATTTAGGCTTTAGCCTAATAGAAATCAAGCCTTTGGCCTGTAACACAAGGCGCATTTGATGCCATCCTCCAAAAGCAGCTATTACACCGGATGTGGAACCAAGGTTGGCCTACATCACTTTGCCGATAGGTCGAGTCCTTTTTGACACGACGAAAGATATGTGTTTGCCAACAGGATAGTTTGACCGGAGACAAAGTCCTTGAGTGCGGAGACTTGCAAAGCTCACCATCATCACCACTTCTTTTCTTTCTGTACATTGCCATTTTATTGCAAGACGGGAACGAGGGCAGTAAATTTGAGTACGCCGACGACATCGTAGTACTTGGTATGAAAGCACAGCATCTGAGGCGATAGCAAAGGCCCAGCTAGAAGTAGAAAACCTTGTCCGGCTAGCAAACGAGCATGAGATAAACTTCGATCCGGCCAAGTCAGACTTACTAGTTATAGGGGGACCCAAGAAGTTGGACACAACCGGCCTTGCCATAAGGATCCAAGGTCACAGTATAGCCTCATCCCCATACGTAAAATGGCTCGGAGTATGGCTAGACTCACAAGTCAATCTCAAGCAGCACGTGCAGGAATGGTGCGGAAAAGCGCAATGCATAACACAGCCCACACGCCGAGTAAATACTGTACAGCGGGGAGCAGGACCAGGTCCAATGGTCAAGGCAGTACAGGTGTGCGTGCTCAGCACAGCATTCCATGGAGCAGAGGCTTGGTGGCCAGAACTGACTCGAATCACGACTCTACGAAACAAGAAAGTAAGCACTGGAGTTGAATGGCACACAGATCTGCTCGACAGCAAAGTCATGAAGGCCATCCGCGCGGCGCTACCTGCATGGCGCACTACTCCCATCGACGCACTTTATAGAGAGTCGGGCATTTCAACAGCAACCATAGTCCTCCAGCAGAAGCAATTAAGAGCCGCCGTACGCATCCAACGACTAGATGCATGGCACCCTCTAACGAATAGATCTCTAGAGGGACCGAAAGAAATTAAAGATCGTCCTGGGCTCCGGGCTAGCCAGAAGAGACGAGCTTTCAAAAATCCGGAACAGTATCTCACACGACTCAAGATAAGTGTCTAAGGTGTGCCGGCCTCTAAAGAACCCGGTAAACTCCAGTTTCAAAGAGGCGAAGAAAATAGCGGGCCAGCGATACTGGACATGCTTCTCAAAGCTCGCTACGCCAAACATTAGATAAAAAATTTGCCAGTGAGCACAGTTTGTGCGTACTCTGATAGCTCATCGTGTGGATCAGGAAAATCTGCATAGGGCTGTACCCTGTGTAAAGGAGGACGGATGATCGGAAGTAGAGCAGGCCTGACGCCGGAGGCAAAGGCAATCGACGCCAAGCTCCTACAGGGTATCAGGGGATCAAATTCCAACTTGCATGTAGTGTTGCAGCCCTAAATATTGTTACTAATTAGCGTTAATTTTGTAGCTTGAGCCGGTGGTCAGAAGGGCTATGAAATACAAAATTAGCGCTAGTTGGTAATAATGTTTAGGGCTGCAACACTAAATGCAAGTTGGAATTTGATCCTCTGATACCCTGTAGCTTAAAAAGTCTCAAGGTAGGATAGGAATGCAGACAAGAAGCAAGCATACCGGCCTACAATCCTATCTGTACCGATGAAAAGTACTCGGAGTGGACTCACAATGCTGCTCTTGTGGGTATCCCTGCCAAAATGTGGAGCATATGATCATGGCTTGCCCGCGATAGTCAAAAGGAAGGTCTGAAGTGTGGAGGAAAGCAAAAGATAGATCCTTTAGAGCTATGATGAATAGTGCAGAAAACGTCGCCAGAATCACACGATGGATTCTCGAAGAAGGATGGTGTGAACAGTTCCAGCTCGTAAGGGATTTTGAAGCTACAGTTGCAGCAAGAAAACTAAGCCGGAATCGTAAAGGAGTAGGTTGAACAAAAGGGGAAAGGGATCCACACGCGGCATTGCAGCTTTTATCGCACATCCTGAAGTAAGTCGATGACGAAAAATAAACAAAGAGACGGTAAAGATAGGTTTAGGGGGTTTTCACCGAAAGGTTTCCTCCTGTGTAAATAAAGAGTTAGATATACCTGCGTGGGCCGTTGAGAGTGCCGAGCCAGGGTAATGACATCAAATCAAATCACTCCTGTTTATATTTTAACGCCAAACTTAAGGAGAGCTCAGATCCCAGTAGTAATACAGCGAGAACGAACTTTTGGGGAAGACAGTGTACACCAGAAGGAAATATTTAGCGGGGTCAAAAACGTAAGTTAAGCCTCAGAAACCAATCCCTAAACATCGAATCCAAGGCACCTGACTTAGAGGTTATTATATTTACCTCAATTGACTCGAATAAAGGCAAAGTCGAATGGCGAACACTTATTTATCCCGAAATCGCGCGAAGAGAAACAAATAAGGATGGTTTAGACTCTTCATGACGTGTGAAATATCAATTTCAAAAAATCATTTAGTTGCCTCAAGTCTTCCAAGAAGATTTATGTAAAGATATCAGATTTCTTCGCATTGGGGTTTGACTTCTCAATAGGAAGGATACAAGATCCTATCACAAGTGGCTACTCACACATATGCTTCTGCGAAGAATCAAAGTTCAAGACCTACGGTTTGCCCAGGGAGCAGGTATTCTGAAATACAAAAATTATTGTTTTTTCCGTTTGTTAAAATCCATTTTCCTGATTTTTTGTAATCGACAGAGTTTATAAGCGATTGATGAATCAAGCATACCTTTTTCAGCCGTAAGCTACCAATGTGAAATTGGATAGCTGGGATTATTAACCATCGCAAGTAGGCTAGCCGGAAAAATGTTTTTTTGGAGTGATTTTGTGGAGGTTATGGGATAGATATTCATTGCGTGCATATTTTGCAACAGGTTAAACATTCAATTCATTTTCATTGGGTATCAAATATTATGACGTTAGCCAATTTCTGATGATTGATTGTTTTTCAAGCCACCAGGAAGGGCAGAATACGTGAGCTGATGATTGTATAGTCAAATTGGAATTGATTCGGACTGAGGGCTCGCTTTATGCTGTTTACCAACGATTCGGTGACGTGGCAAAATACTCTCGAGCTGTACAAAATCTGGTCTTATCAATAAGGAAGATGTTCTGCAGTAGTCACATCGTAAACAGTATTTAAATTGACTTTATGAAGTCCAACAAATTTCGGAACGCCTGACCAGCAGCGCCAAATATTTAGATACCCTCCTAACGCCGATAACAAATGTTACTTTTCCACAGCAAGAACCATCTTTTCTCTTTCACTCTTCCGCTTTTCAAATTGCTTTTTGGTATGTTTACGTTCATTTTCTTGCTTCCGTTTAATAGCTTTTAGCTCCTCGCCCTTTATTTCTCCGGCTTTCTTTACAACCTTAGGGATATGACGATGTCTCTTAATCCTCCTAATTTCTGGTAAGTGTGAGTATCTTTCAATTAGAGCTTCGTTGTATTCCAAGGCTTGTCTTTGCTTCGCGCTCTTGATACCTTCTCTCTTGGAGGCATTGGCACGCCATAAACGAATATTTCCATCATCAGAGCCCGACAAAATAAATCTAGAGTCAGGTGTCCATTTACATGAGAAAACTCGCTGCATTCTTTTCGTGTGATATATGTCACGTGAATGTCCCTTCATACGACTCCAGAGTCGAATGGTTCGATCGTAAGAGCCAGAAACAAGTTCTTCTCCAGTTGGACTAAATTCGACATCCATAACTGCAGCAACATGATCTTTTAGGACGTTCAGCGCTCGTTCCATTTTCCGCATATCAAAAATATAAATGTTGTGATCTTCATTAGCAACTGCAAAATTAAAAGCTTCCATTGGGTTCCACGAGATTGAATTTGATGCGAAATTAAGGATAGTTTTGGCAAGCGGCATTGCGGTTCGCAAATCATAAAGAACAATAGACCTATCAGTGGCCACCGACGCCAGTATCGATGTTTCAATCTGATTGAATGATACTGCTGTAATAGTATCTGTAGAGCCTGGCCATTTTAAAACTTCTGGTGGTGTAGTGTGTCTTTCAAGATCATATATGGAGACAATGCCAGAAGCAGCAGCAAATGAATTTAGAGTTCGATGGTGAGATAAACTAGTAAAAGCATTTGATCCTATCCACGTGGCTGTTGGAGGGGTAGCAGGGGAGGTATTGTATGGATCAAAGAGTTTGATGTATCGGTCACTGGCACATGTTAAAAGCTTTTGATCCTTTGTCCAGCACAATGCCTTAACAATATTTTCGTGAGCGCTGTTGTTCCAAATCTCTTCCCGGCTAGTTAAGTCCCAAACTTTGACAACACCATCACCACTCCCACTGGCAAACCTTTGCAGAGAATTGGGATCCTTAGCCATTGAGTAGACTCCATCGACATGACCTTTCCCTAGCTGTGCAATAAATGGGGCAGCAAACATACGTTCCAATTTAGTAGCATTCAATGCCCGGGTGTATTCTCTAGCTCTCTCAAATGGATGCAAAGCGGGATCCAAATTACAAGGTTGTTTCTGGACATCAGACCCAAGTTGGGACAGAGAGGGACGGTTTAAAGCTTGAATTTTCTTATTAAAGTATTAGTAATTATAACCTAGGCAGTTTCTTTACGAACCATTTTGATTTTAGATTGGTGTCGCCATCAAATTTTGCGACTATGTGTCGCTACAATACGCAATGTATTGGTGAACACTTTTTTGTCACCCAAAATTACAACAGGGATTTTCGCTAGCCGTGCCGCGTCCAAGCTTCGCCTTGTACTTATGCAGTCACTTCTATATTCTTGACTGGTTATCCTTCAAGATGGTATTGGCAGATTCATCAAAGATAATCGAGGCGAAGAAGCTTATAAAATCAAACCCAAGGAAAGCAGAATCAACATTTAAGGATATCATCTCCAAGCCACCATCGATAACTTCAGATGCGGATATCAGAGACTATGAAACCGCTCTCATAAGCCTCGGGCAGATTTATAGGGATGAAAAGTAAATTAAAAACAAATCTACCATCACCATATTGATGCTAACTTAGTAATAGCAAACCACAGCAGCTAGTAGAATTAATCACAAAAAGCCGGTCAGTGCTATCCTCATTCGCCAAAGCAAAGACAGCGAAGCTTGGTATGCAAGATGCCATAACGATTGACTCAAAATTTACTAATCCTCGAGTAGTTCGACAACTTCTAGATCATTTTCATGGAATACCCAATACCACAGATATTCATATCAGCGTGACAAAGTCGTGCATTGAATGGGCAACATCAGAACGGCGGGGCTTTCTACGACAAAATCTTGAAGTTCGATTAGTAAATCTATATATCCTCAAATCCTCTTATTACGATGCCTTAAGTCTCATTAACTCTCTACTGAAGGAGCTCAAGCGCCTGGATGACAAGTTAGTTTTGGTAGAGGTCCAGCTCCTGGAGTCCCGGGTATACCACGCGCTAGGTAATACCTCCAAAGGCCGAGCAGCCTTGACCTCGGCACGCACATCAGCTGCTTCTGTTTACACACCCCCTCTTCTCCAAGCTGGGCTTGATTTACAATCGGGAAAACTACACGCAGAAGACAAAGATTTCAATACGGCCTTCTCATACTTTATTGAAGCCCTGGACGGCTATCACTCTCAAGATGAACCTGAGAAAGCAACTGCAGCCCTTCAATACATGCTTCTCTGCAAAATTATGTTAAACCTAGCCGATGACGTCAATCAACTAATGACTTCTAAGCAAGCTGCTAGATATGCTGGAAAGAATTTAGAAGCTATGAAAGCCATCGCAAGAGCACACTCAAATCGCTCCCTCTTAGAATACGAGCAAGCGCTCGGTGATTACCGGCACGAGCTGGGTTCCGATTCTTTCATTCGTAATCATCTCCGCCGTCTCTATGACGCCATGTTGGAGCAAAATCTTACCAAAGTGATTGAGCCATTCTCACGTGTTGAAATTGCCCACATCGCCAAAATGGTCGGTCTAGATACGCAGCAGGTAGAGCGCAAATTGAGCCAGATGATATTGGACAAAATTATAATCGGGGTCCTAGATCAAGGGGCCGGCTGTTTAATTATTTTTGATGAGACACAAAGAGACGAGGGTTACGATGCCGCTCTAGCTACAATCGAGAAGTTAAGTAGCGTAGTTGATGTTCTGTATACCAACCAAGCGTCTCAATTAGAGTAGGTGGGGTTGGCAGGAAAAAGGAATAATTATCTTGTAATATAAAGCTTCGCGATTTAACTGCGAGTTGATTCTGGACAGCTTCGTGTGATACTTCGGATCGCCAGATTTTTTCGTGAAACTCATCGGATTAAGGTTAATTGAAGCTCAGTCGTGGAACAAATTGAAATTTCGACACCTTGACCACGTCAAGCGGCGAAGAGAATCTGCAAATGATTAGCTAGAAGATATCTCTTTAGGTATATGAGCATCACGATAACAAGCGAATAGAGTCTCTTGACGTACTTCTAAATATTTGATAGCAATGAAGGCGCCGGATGCAGGATAGGACTAAATATCGACCTGTTTCGATGTAATTAAGTAATGAGCAATTAAATTTCCCCAACGCCCGGTGGCACCCAGATTACCATTATGATATATTCCTATATCCTGACATTACAATCCTGGCCCCCCAATCTCCACTTTCGTAGCTCATACTAACATCTGTGATCACACTGACCTTGTCGGAGCAGTAGTTTCTCTTTTCATGCCCTGTCTAATCTTTTCACCGATCATGAGGGCAAAGACACGCTTAGCAACGTCCCTTTCATCCCATCCCGGCACGATTGATCTGAATTCGTCAATAGCTTCTAGATGCCACTGTTCTAATTTCATGGTGTGGCCGCGCCTGCTGGACACATTCCGACCTAATAATTTACTGATGACTCTCGTGCTATTCCGAGGCCGAAGTGGGCTCGTCCGGCGAGTTGAAGCAGTGCTGGTTGAGTAGTGGACCGGTTTCCAGTGCTGCACGGTTTTAGCCAGGAGAATCCAGTGGCTTCGCGTCCATGTTGTGGGTGAGAGGGGATAGCCCAGAGGAGACGATGCCATCGGTGAGGAAGATACGAATGTAACTGCTTTAGATGGAGAGCTTCTTGATAGACCTGGTGCAGATCCCTCAATAGGTGTCTTGAGTGAGGGAAGACAGGATTTCAAGGGTGAGTTTTCGGACGCAGGCCGTAAGACTCGTGAACTACTTTCTGATGCATCTTTTGGACTTTCGACGGATTTTAAGGCTTCTATCCAGTGGCTTGTGTTCTCCTGTTCATTCCCACCGTGTTTAGGAGATAAAATTACATTATCTTGCGTTAATGAGGGCGAGACCTGGGTGCTGGATTGGCCACTACTGCTGATATTACGAGTGGTTGTTGGAACTTCTTTTGAGCTCGAATTCACAGGAGACTGATGAAAAATTGGTGAGAGCGCTGTAGGGTTTTCTCGCGGCGATGAACCTACTCCAGATCTAGCATCGATACTGGCTACACTTGGTACAGGATATGAGTTATCATGCTGTTCCGCGGTGTTAAAATAAAACTTATTTTTATCCTTTTCATTAAGATGCGGCGAAAAATCTATATTAGATCTGGTATCGGTACTTGTTGCATGGGGTAAAGAATATGAACCTTCACATTGCTTTCCAGTAATAGAAAGACATGGATTTTCGTTCTTTTGATTGAGATCTGGCGAAGAATCCACATCAGGTCTCGTATCAATACTTATTTGAGATTTAGAACCAGAAGTTTGATCTTGTTTTTCAGTTCTAGGAGAGCCCATATCTTTATTCCTCAGGTTTAGACGTGGTGAAGATATACTCGAGCTGCGTCCGAACAAAGAACTAATAGAATTTGTCCTTACCATCGGAAAATTTTGTGCCGTCGGTACTGTAGGTGGAGTAAAATGATCTTGATCGTGTAAAGACTCAGCAGAATTCCTATAATTTAGGGTCCTTGAATTTCGATCTTCAAAAAAGTGATCATTTTTAGACTCTCTATCTCTTGATCTGTCCACGATGCTTGGCGTCGATAGATATCGAATTGCTGCTTCACTGGTCTCATCAACTTCTTTAGAGAAACTTATAGATTCCATCTTTGTCAGTTTATCACTTTGAACTAAACTTCTAGTTTGTTTCTGCCCTACACTAGAACTATTATATGGTGATAGCGGCTCCTCATCGTTTGTGTTAGATTCTTGATCTTCCGATGAAGCATGAGAGGCATGATTCAGAGTTTCCAGCAATAACTCAAAGTCCTCGTCCTCGCTATCTTCCTTCGAATTAATAATATTAGTATCAGTAAAATTTACATTTTTGGATTTTTGGAAGTCAAGATCTATATTATCATTATCTCGTAGGTCAGAGGCTTTCTCGGCGGCTTTATCGTATTCTGAGCCCGTATAAATGTTAATCTTATCATAAGATAACGTAGGTTTAACATCCTCATTGCGAGAACTAGAATATTTTCGATCGTGAGGAGAAATATTAAGCTGCTTCTGGGCTTGAGATAGAAGAGAACTAGTGTTTGCGGCCAACTGCTGACGATTGCCCAGAAATCGCTCATGAGAATTTGCACTCTTCTGTCTTTGAGACACTGAATCCGGAAGATACTTATTTTGATCCAGCCTCAGAATGGGACTTGCTTCTCTCACTAATTTTGACTTTGGCCCAAGTTTGACTGATTTGCTTATCAATGAAGTTCCAAGTCTACCAGAATTTTGAGTGGGAGTTGATGATAAAAGAGCTTTTTCTCGAGTGCGATCTCTAGTTAGACTTTCCAGTAATGATTGATTTGAACTATCTCCTCTTGAACTATTATTTACTCGAAATGAGGGGGATAGTGGTTTCGTCGTCTCAGTCTGACTAATATTTAAGTCCAGAGATTGATGGGTTTCTAAGTAGGTAGCAACTTCCTGTGACATTACAAGCGGGGGGGGTGAAAAAATTTGAAAAGCCTGCGAATCTCTAGGGCTACTTTTTGATAAGTCTTTAAGAGCCTCGTAGGCTCTATATGAAGATTCATTTTTTTGTGACTGATTGATTGGTGGATGATCCTCTTCTGAAAATGGCGATTCTCGAAAAGGTTCATTTAGATTGGAAGACGAGTAGAGCTGAGCTTTAGAGATCTCTGATGTATGTATTGATGATGGCTTCACTCCCTGAAATGTTGATGTTGAAGCTAAGTTTGAATCTTCATAAATCTCAATGGATTGAGATATAGCGGCTTTATCCTGGCTTTTATTTAAACCAGCTAAGGGTAGAGATTTGAGAGATGCCTGCGGCACCGTTAGAGATAACGAGTCATGATCTCGAAGATTTATTTTGCCAGACAATTGAGAACTATGTAAATCTAAGTTGGTAGATGCTTTCTGATAAGCACTAGCTATCCTGTTTGTGAGGTAATCACTATTCCTAGTAGTTTGTGAACGAAGATCATCCAGATGAAAAGCTTTTTTAGTGGTTTTTGCCTCATTTGAAATCCCTAAGTCCTGGGCCCGGGGTAAATTTTTCTGGTTTTTGTTTTGGATCGCTAAATGCTCAAAATTTTCTGCACGATCAATTAAGCTCTGGTCAATATTTTTTTTTGCCTTTTTAATATTTTCTTGTAACGAAATTATAGAGTCTGCTGAAATTAAACTAAAGCCTTCACTCTCAAGAATGGAATCAAATTCTCGAGGCTCTTTAGCCAGGTTTTCTTCCAAAAATCTATTTTCGTCTTTTGACTCGAGTTTTCCCTCGACAGTTTTGTTATGTAGCTCTTTTTCGAC
Source organism: Podosphaera xanthii (assembly GCA_028751805.1). NCBI lineage: Eukaryota > Fungi > Ascomycota > Leotiomycetes > Helotiales > Erysiphaceae > Podosphaera > Podosphaera xanthii. The sequence continues at coordinate 5,272,109 of JAPWIX010000009.1, read as the reverse complement.
ATGTAAAGCTGTGTCTTCAATGTTTTGGCTATCTAGTTTAGTAGGCGAGTATGGTGATGGGTACTGATTTACTTCTGATCTTGGATATGAATTTGACCGTTCCACAAGATATGGTCTCGGATATTTTTCTTTTCGAAAGGGTTCTATTTCAGTGTCGTATGGTCTGAACATTGCATCTGAGTCTTGATTTCTGAGTCTTTCAGAAATATACGAGGCAATATTATTGGAAGATGCACGTGCTGTATTAGTATCGTTATTTTGATCAAGACTCTGAAATAACTCATTGATCTCGTTATTATTTGATTGATCGAACTCAAGATAGGCTGTTCTATTTTCATGCGTGATAGTGGGAGACTCAACAGTTTTCTTCAAACTTTTTCGCCTCCTAGCTTTGGTGCCTGATAGCATTTTGTTCATGTCATCTAACTTTATAGCTGGAGAGTTAACCCGTGTTACTTCATTTACTGATTTCAACGTGGATCGTACTCTTTTGGTACTTTCTCCTCCGCTTCCAGATAGATATTGGACATCAGTCTCATCATTCAAGCCGTTTGGCTCGAATGATTTTGTTACCGATCCTTCTTTGGCTTTCTTACTAGGCGCACGGCCACGTTTTTTGCTCGATGTAGGAGCAACAGTCTTCTTTGGTCTGCCTTTTTCACTCTTAGGAGTCTCGCCGTTCGGTATAAACCCTCTTGACTCGAGGTGATTTCTTTTCGCATTAGATCTTGCCGCAGCTTTTTCCTTTTGACTCACAGCCTGACGGCTCGGTGAAGATAGAATATTGTTCACCCTCGTATACTTATTTACAATATTAGAATCTTCAGCCTGCACAGTTACACGTATCCTATGTGGAGATATTTCATTTCCGACATCAAGTTGAAAAGTTCGTCTTTTAGGAGTACTACTCGTAGGAAATGAGCTTTGCCTAGCACGCGACGAGCGTTTTATATTGATTGAAGGTGGACAAGTATCATCGTTTAGGGGATCCGGGGAAGAGAGTCGATCATCCATTTTTATCTTTGATAACTAAGATAATGACTGGAGCCAATTCTTTGTATTTGAACGCAAGTATGAATGAGAAAGAACCAACCCTTGATGATCGTAGGAGGCAGCCAGATTTTATAAGTCTGCTTGGAAAGCTTTCTAATCACGTGGTAGACAATTCAAATTGTTTACTAACAAATTAAGTTGCTGTAGAGACCCTTCACGACTGCGGATTGATTCAAAATCAGTTACTCTTTGATGAAGGTGATGATAGGTGAAGTAAGTAAACATAAGTATGAACGAAGATTCCTGTACGTTGTGGACTTCCAATGATATAGAAGCATTTAACGATAACGGGGAGGATTTTTATTTCCTATCCGCGCGAGTGTTGTCATTACTACCGGTAAATCGCAGCCTGGACGGTGCGGAGCGATAAATGGGATTAAGTGAGTTAGGCCTATTGTATACTAGCATCTATATCTATATAATACTCTACCCCCAGGGTAAGTTTTCACTAGTGGATCCAATTTGTGGGGCGAAATCGGATCCTTTAAGCCTAGTTAGGTAGCATCTTTTCTGAGATAAGATTTTCAGACATTCAGACAGGGATTATTTGTATGGTGTTTTTGCCCGACAGAGGTTTTCACCACCGGCACTAGTTCACAGGCTTAACTCAAATTGGTAACATTTTTTGAATTTAATCGATTTCAGATCAACAAGTACATGCAAATTTACTTTACATAGCAGATTTAATATTTTACAGGCCCGCCATGAGCAAGTATGACTGCCTCACATCTCGTGGGCATGCTTCTGATAAGCTTCTCAAGCTTATCCGGCTTAGTCGCGTCATTCCATACTTCTTTCACTATTCCTCGAAGTTCATCGTAGGATCGCTGCCTTCCCCTTTCCAATCTCGGGTAATGGTACTGTATGTAATCTTTCATACTATCCCATACGGGCTCAATTGGATTCAGGTCGGGAGAATACGGAGGCCAGTCAATCGGAGTAATGAACCTCTCCCGGAACTCTTCGGTTGTTCCCGCTGCGCTGTGTGAAGGAGCATTGTCCTGCATCACAGAAACCCATGGTCTCAGGCTCACCATTCTATCAATCAGCAGTACGATTCTCTGAGAGTATGATTCTGAGGTAATAGACCCCCATTCCTTCTTCCAGAAAAGGCAAGGACCTTCCTCTATCCCTGCGAAACTTCCCCAAAACATCCAGCCAAGACTCTTTCTCAACTTTTCCACTACGCAGGTGGCGTTGACTTCTTCACCTATCTTGGACTGAGAGTTAGATCGGTATTTTTTATTAGTTGAGGTACAAAGATACCAGCCTTTCGAGTTACCCATTCTCTCTTATAATGGCCGTCTGTGGCCCAGATCTCATCAGTCCAAAGAATCGCCATCCAATCTTCAACAGTCAAGTCCTTGTGGGCTTCCGCCCACTCCCGACGCTTTCTTTTAACCTCTTCAGAAAGGGGAGGCTTTTTCAGCGCTGGATGACGTCCCTGACCCCTTTTTTAGCTCGTTTGGAATACCCCTTTCACTCACTCCAAAATCCCGAAAGGGGCCATGGGCAAGTTCAAACCATGACATTCGACGACCTTCAGAGAATGATGTTATGAAAGCCTCAATCCGGACAACGTCAGAAGAGGACAGCGTTGGGGGCCGACCTGCAGCTTTCTTGGATTCAATGTACGAAGTACAATGGGTGTATCTGATCTGGTTTCGAGATATGCCGAGTTGTTTTGCAATATTTGTCTGATTCATTCCCGAATCGTGGAGAGTTTTGATCTAAACGTGTTACCTCAGATATTTATTTACCATGAAAATTGGGCTTACCTGGAGACGCTGATCTCTGTTTAAACGTTTGGCGTTGTTTGTGTGAGCCGCTGATTGTACCTGACTCATCTTTTAAAGAATAATTGGCCTATGAAATATGCTAAATGTTAAGAGTAACGGTTTATTGATTCTCTTAGATGAAAATGCTAATGATGATGATGATGATTCTGTAGACAGTAACAGCAACGATGTCTGTTGAGGTGCGTAGGTGAGGGAGACAGAGGAAGGTTGGTTTGTTAGTTTGTTTGTGTATTTAGGTCCCGGGCAGAGCCCTTCGTCCAATTGGTTCGGGACCGGTGGAGCCGGCGGGGATCGTACCCGAGGGTATGCCCAACTCGTTCGCACCTCTCTAGAATATGTACGGAGGTACAGCCCATAAGTATTATTCCATGTCGACCAGGGGGAGCTTGGCCACCATAACGCTTTCCTTAATTAGGCAACATCGCGAGAATGCACCTCGCACCCATTCCTACTGTGTTTTGTATGAGTTCTAATGATCAAAGCATTGATTCAATGATTCCCAACTCATAACACATAATGCAAAATAATTCCTATTCTTATAATAACTAATACTTAGTTAACAAGGGGGACGAAGACGGCGTTTCTACCTGTACGTGGTGTCCCCTACGAACCTGGAGTTTATCTTCAGAGCCAACAGAAACACGCATTACTTGGTCACGGAGGAAAAGTCATCCAAACGAGTTTCCGGGGCGTACCCAGCTTCCGTTATGGTGGTGATGGATCAGACTAAGTTGGCCCTTTTTACCAAGATGAATTCTCACTGTTTACAGATATTCTGGCATTATACTGTCTCCCGAGGAAAGAGCACCGCTACCTGAGCGCTGGTGGTGTCGGTATAAGGAGGATATCTGGACTATGGGATATTAGGGAGATACAGATGGGGATACGCACCTCGTGTGGCTCTGGTGTCTAGGCCTCGCCTGGCTAGAGTTGCAGGTTTTTTGAGACTTTTTCCCGCGTACCGGTTTCCATGGCTGCTCTTTTTCAATTTTTTTGAGCAGAAGGTTCCGTAGAAAGGTGGTTGAATTCTACGGGTAATTACTGAGCTAAATGGCTACCCGTCATGGGTCAATGTATCAATGATCTTAGGTTCGAGGTAAAAGGGGATAGGAGCACTGTAAAAGGTGTGGCTTGGGTCAGAGAGGAGCCCTAGTGTTATAATAGTCTTGGACTCTACACAGCACGAATAAACAAAACTACTACTACTTAGTAAACAATCCATTGCGTTGATGTTGTTGTCATCGGAATACATACAAAACACAGTAGGGATAGGTGCGAGGTGCATTCTCGCGATGTTGCCTAATTAAGGAAAGCGTTGTGGTGGCCAAGCCCCCCCCTGGTCGACATGGAATAATACTTATGGGCTGTACCTCCGTACACGCGCATAAAAACACTCTACGAAACGCCTGAGTCAACTAGAACTCCCTGGTTCCCTCCCCCAGCAAGGTTTCCAACCTAAAAGCCCAAAAAAAGGAACCCGAACATAAAAAAAAGGATAAAATAAAAGACATCAAAAAAAAGAAAAGAAATAGATAGTTGCTGAGTCAACCTAGCGTTTCATACACTCTGTTTCCACGATGTCGCTGCCTTCCACGACTGAGGGATAGTGCCAGGGTCATGACTATGATGTCACGGTTATGGGTATGAAATCACGACGATAGCTTCGGCCAGAAAATGATTAAGAAGCTGGGCTCGTCGTAGTATCACTTGCCCATCTTCGCAATTTGTATCAAACTCTTTTCTTTTCTTTTCTTTTCTTTTCTTTTCTTTTCTTTTCTTTTCTTTTCTTTTCTTTTCTTTTCTTTTCTTTTCTTTTCTTTTCTTTTCTTTTCTTTTCTTTTCTTTTCTTTTCTTTTCTTTTCTTTTCTTTTCTTTTCTTTTCTTTTCTTTTCTTTCCTCGCCCTCGTTCTAGTTTCCTCTTCCTCGCCATGCCTGACATTTCCAAATCATTCTCGGAGGCGGCGCTCGGTCTTCCACGAAATTCGCCCTAACCCACCACGTACCTGTTGAAACGCCGTCTTTGTGTTGTGTGTAGCGGCATTGGATTTGTGCAGTGTAGGTATAAAGCAACAAGAATAGGCTCTTGCATGTACGGATGCCCTGTGCCGTATGTGCCGAGGATACCGAGTCAGATGGACCGAGTCAGGTGATATGAGTCTTAAGACGAAAGGAGACCCTGTATGGAAATAATATAAGAAGTAGTCTCCAACTCTGTAAATAGATATTAGTAGACTCGACTCGGTGCTTTGTAGATACCGGGCGCAAGTATAGGATCCGGGCAGTAAGGTAACAGCGACTTGTATTTTTTTTTTTAAATCATTTTTGCGTATGCAGCCTGAGGCTATGACGCGAATGATTACGAAAGGTACAGTAGCTTGCAGAAGTAGTCGAATAAGTCACCAAATCTAATACATTTGACCATAACTTTACATCATGATCTTAAAATTAAAATATTATAGTATTACATGAAAATCTAATTACTTTACTATCGCTGAGACAATGTTGAAGTAAAAAAAAAGAGAATTGTTTATTCTATAGTGGTCTTGGCGTTCTCAATTACTCGACCAGTTTTGGAAGCATCATTTTAAAACTTAGTATGACCCCCTTTGGCCTTTATTACAGCTGCAACACGCGACGGCATACTCTCAACTAGAGTCTGACATCAAATTGGATCTAAGTTTTGCCAAATTTCCCTAAGTCTTTCCCACAATTCATGTATACCTTTCGGTGGCTCTGGATACTCACCGAGTCGATACTTGAGCCGACCCCAAAGATGCTCAATCAGGTTCATAACCGGCGATTGAGAGGGCCAATTCATTGTCTTGAGATTTGTAGAAGCTATCCAGCTTTTTGTGTTCTTGGATGTGTGCTTTGGGTCATTATCTTGCTGGAAGATTAGCTCAGTTGCAGGTACCGAGTCGGGCTCTGGCAATTCTATCCATAGTAGGTACCAGAAAATTATCCAAGATTTCTAAATACTGTTGAGAACCCATTCGTCCAACGATACGGCCCATTCCACCTATCCCATATCATGACATATACCCCCATATCATTAGATTGCCCCCACCACACGTCAGGGTCTCTTCGATCGCTTCTGGTTGCAAATTCTTTGGGCCTTTAGCCCAAGAATATTTAATCCCATCGCTATTTAGCCTGTTTATTTTGGTTTCGTCTGACCAAATCACCCTTTTCCAGTCTTCTTTCGTCCAATTTTCGTGGCATAAAGCCCAGTTCAAGCGAGCTCTCTGATGAGCTCTTGACAGCTTTGGTTTCTTCTTTTTTATCGCCTTCAGACCTTGCTCCCTTAAAGCCCGCCGGACAATCTGAGCGGAAACTTGATCTTCTCTTTCTGAATTTACTAGTTTGGACGCTCCTACTGCCGTCTTAGCGCTCCCATTTACCATTAAACGGGCGATTTCTCGCTTGTCTCTAGCTGATAGTTTTTGTGGCCGTCCATTCTTTAATTTCGGTGCTTCTTCACTATCATCTTTCGGTATTTTACAACAGCGGCATGACTGAGTCCTAATATTGCTGAAATTTTATTCGTTGATTTCCCTTCATGGACTAATTTTGCAATGGATGTTATTTGGTCAGGAGATATCTTTTTCATATTTTTTAAAGAAAAGATTACTTTGATAAAAATCCCAATTAATCTCGTTCAGGGTAGAAGTATTTTCACAATATAAGTAAGAATCAATTGATTAAATAATTTTGATACTGGTGGCTGAATGATTCCTATAAATACAATTCATCTGACTTTTATGTTTCCTTTTTACATGATGGTTGGAGTTCTTTTACGCCTTAGTTCAAATTCTATCTTTTCCAATCGATTGAATTCCATTGAGATTCAAATTACGCTACAGATACACTTATCACCTCACCTCACCGATCGATTCGATTTTATTTCAAATAACGCTACTTCTGTAGCTTTTATCTAATTGACAGGTCATATCTTCACCATTCATCTATATATTAGCTCAGAAATCGGTTGATTTATTTTCCATGGTTGTTTAAAGGTACAGATAATAAGAAATTGCAGAATGCAAGAGAAAATATCTTGAGGATTAGATGGCCAGTTGGGAAAAGATCTTTGAGTTCTTGTATCAAAATGATGCTTCCAAAACTGGTCGAGTAATTGAGAACGCCAAGACCACTATAGAATAATCGATTCTCTTTTTTTTGCTTCAACATTGTCTCAGCGATAGTAAAGTAATTAGATTTTCATGTAATACTATAATATTTTAATTTCAAGATCATGATGTAAAGTTATGGTCAAATGTATTAGATTTGGTGACTTATTCGACCACTTCTGTAAGCTACTGTATGTATGTAACGCAGAATGACATTAAGGTTTGGAACCCTCATACTCAGAATTCATTTGCAGATACCACTACGAGAATAACGCCTTACGACATGTGCCCTCTTCCGTGAATACCTACCACTATCACGGGCAGCTTATGGATAGTCGGACATTCAGGGTAAAGTAATCGTAGTTGCACGAGGAGGAAGCTAAACTACAGATGCGATATTTAGAGATGCCAACGCCTACGCGTAATCATTAGCGCTACGTGTCACGTAATCATGTGACCATACCTATGGTACCTATGACATCCACAGGGAAAAGCAAGAAAACCCTTTGGTTATCTGGGCATACTTTTGTCACCCTACGAATACAATATCACCGCGAGAGAAGTGGTGTGCGGGTCTTGCTGGATTCGAACGAGCTTTCTCCTGTCTCAAGTGGGGCATGTGTTCAAGCTACCCAGACTCTACTTGGGAGAACGGCCCGGACAGTGTACCACTGCACGCGACTTGTGTATATAAGGAGAGTCTATTACCTACATGGAAGAGTAGTCAAGCAAAATATATCTTATACCTTATACACTCTTATTCCTTACTGTTCTATCCCCACCTCGAGGAATCATATGTAACAACTCGCAAGTTAGTTTCATTGCACTATTTCCTCACTCATAACTGTAATACTTTGTCCCCCGACGAACTTTAGGGGAAGGCAGTGTACTTGTCATGCGTCTAGTACTAATTACAGCTTAGAATCAAAAAGTTTTTCGTAAATGTTACGGGGCTAATTTTCAGATTCACATTGCCAGGTAGAACAATTTTTTAAGGGAGGGCAACGTGTTTCACGACTCTACAATACGGCGGACTTTTTAACCTGACGAGACCCACTTGTAATCCCCTTTCATACAGGAACACGCGACATCAAACGTGGCATAGAAATGTAAATGATTAAGTTCGTGATATTAATGAATATATCTGACAAATTCATCTATCCATTCTCGTTCTACCATTACCTTGAGGAATCATGAATCAAAGTTGCCAGCTAGTATTTTGCAATACTCCCTCGTAATCGTAACAAGAAAAACGACAATGGATAAGAGGTAATATCAGACGAATGAAGACCGGGCGATGAACGTTATTCTAATTCCGTGAAAATACCGTATCTAGCCCCTATTCAGTCATTATTTTGATGTAACATTTTATCACACGTAGACTCAGCACGCGGGCTGGCCAAAGAGTCTAGGTAAAAAGAGGAGGGGAGTTTTTAGAAGTGACCTTGGATTATATTAGGTACGAATAGCAAAGAGGTGGGCTCATAGTCTGGGAGTCGACCTAAATCCAACAAAACGTGAGGAGCTAACTACCTGGCTCTTCACTTCTTTACACATTTTTCATATGAATGTCGGTGATGGGAGGGGTGAGAGGGTGTTGGATTATTTGGTGAAGTTTTGCCTGACTTGCGGGTATGGCAGAGAAGGTTGCTTAGAGGAGATTATGATTAAGTATTTAGAGTTTGATATGTATCTTAATGTAGATGATTGATGAATTGATCTGATAAGATAGAATAGTAAGATGTGGTAATATCTGGTAATGATCTACAATGTGCGGCAGAAAACCCTCCATTTATACCCTAATTCGCTCGCTTAAAGTTCGGGCCGATTATATCAACCTTATCAACCACAGCCCATGACATAACCTTCTTCAATAACCCGTGACATCATAGATATCGCAGTTATGCATTTAGCCGATGACAGTTCTATCGCACACTTTTCCTCGGGTATGCGCGAGTTGGACTTGTAATTCTCACAGAGGGATTGTACTCCATAACCGCTGATACGCTTCGAGCACATGACAGCTTTAACGCTGAGACCTATCTCAGGAGCCTCGCAGAATTAGAATAGTTTTATGAACGACGATTTGAAGTATAAAATGCCTGAAGTGTTTTGAGTTAATCCGAAATCGATCAAGTCCTATACTGACTGAAATTCGGGACTGACACTGAGATACAAGTGAGCTAAGCAAGATTTATCTTACTGCTTGGAAGGGCAGAGATGACTCAAATCCGTACATGTTCAATTCTTCTTAAAGACGTAGAGGATATAAATCATGAGTTAAATAATGTGTATATATATTGTTACTGTTAGGATGTATTGGCTACAAGGAAAAAACTATATACACGTGACATAAAATCAACGATAGGCTGACACTTCGACACGCCCCTTCAGCCTCAGACAATCTTATTTCGCCCGTTTCACTACTAGGCCAAATCTCCAGATATCTGTTATCATTCAAGAATTCTCATATTCAGCAACTTAATAAATATATCGTGCTTAGCTCTATTCAGAGACTTTGTGAGCCCATCTGCTGCCATCAGATTGGTCGGAATATATTGAGGTAACACTCTTCCACTAGTGATGTGGTCACGGATGAAATGATGCTTGATATCAATGTGTTTAGTGCGCTGGTGTAGCTCTGGATTTTCGCTTAAGGCTAGACTGTTGAAATGATTGCTATCATGAAACAAGTAACGTCCAACTTTGGATGTGATAGTCGTTTGCACTCACGTAGATCTGCACGTACTAATCTTTCCATAAAGTTGTGAGGCTGGTAAATACGCTAAACCGTATTAACACAAATCACTAGATTTCTGTTTCTTTAGATAGATATTATATATATAGCAATCTGTTTTCTAAGCTGGAGTAATAAAGAACTCCACAGCTTACGATTAACAGCCTCTTACATTCCAAAATCTGCAAGATCGTGGTAAGTGCCTAATCAGTCTTAACAAACTGTTGCTAATCCCTTCCAAATTTCTACACCATCCCCTGCAATCTCATAACCTTTTACAATTGCCCACAACGCCGGAAGTGATTTTACGAGCCAAGAATTTCAGCAGTATGCTTTCTCGATTGCCATAAGCACAAAATGCGTACCCGTAGAAGCACACCACTAAATGGGAATTGATGAACGATATCATGCCCCGCTGCGGTGAGCACATCAAGTAATCATAGAAGATCTAGTAGCAGTTTCCAAAGAGGTAGTACTTCACATGGCAGTTAAATCTGTCAACGATACGACTGGCCCAAATGGATTAGTACCACCGTTATTAGTTTTTGGTTGCTATCTACGCATGGATAAATTAGATCCACCAGCTCCAAGTATAGCTCAGCGTGCAAAATTTATTCAAAAAGCAATGAGTCAAGTGGTCAAACTAAGGAATTCGAGGCAAATCACAGAAGCCTTACGACAGCTCAATGGGCTTAATACAATCTCAACTCGAAATCTTGCCATCAATTCAGAAGTTTTAGTATGGAGAGAGCGTAGTCAGAAATGGGAGGGTCCATTTCGACTATTGGCTGTTGAAAGGGAGACGTGCAAAATACAGTTACCCAGTGGAACAACAGACTTCAGAATTACATCTGTTAAACCCTATATTCAAAAATTAAAAACTCACGAGCAACTGTCCACAGGCCCAGAAGAACCCTCAGCCTTATCAAACTCACGCCGTCGAAATCCTGATAGGCATAGACGCCTTCCTCTCCGCTTTCGAGATACTGATGAGCAATCGGCTCTCATAACATTAGTTTCTGATGTTTTTTCGACTAATCTTATTATACGACCGGCATGGACTAGTCAAATTACAGAGGCACGTTTCAAGGAATTAAATGATCTCATCGAAAAACAGGTCTTTACATTAGTCGATAGGAGTGAGATTCCTGAAAATATTCGAATTTTTGGCTCAAAATCGGTGGACACCATCAAAAACAAAGAAACGACAAAAGCATTTGCCAAAGCTCGATTAGTTGTGCAAGCTTTTAATGATGGCGAAAAATGGCAGATTTTAATCCAATCCCCAACAATACAACGAGCAAGCCAAAAGTTATTATTATCTATCGCTGCAAGTTTTGTTGAGGAAAACGCTGGGCTCTATATTCGTGATATTTCATAAGCCTACGTCCAGTCAAAAACAAAAATCAATCGAGATTTCTATGTGCGACCGCCTAGAGAGTTAGGACTTGATGATAAGCTTCTAAAAATTGAAAAACCGTTGCATGGTATCCCCGAGGCCGGTAATCACTGGTTTCAAACCTATCACCGCCACCATATTGAGTCACTCCATATGAAACCATCAGCACATGATAGCTGTTTGCTACATGTTAACACAAACCATGGAGGTTTCGGTCTGATTGGACTGCAAACGGATGATACTCTAATATTAGCTGATGATAAATTTGCAGAAGAAGAGGAAAAACGAATGGTGTTTCTCTCAAAGCCAAGAGAGAGACTGAGCTTTAACAACCCTCTTACCTTTAATGGAGGAATTATTGAACTTCAAAAGGATATCGGTAAAGAAGCTTTGATTCAATTGACGCAAGAACAACAATGTCTCAAAATTATTCCTTTACCAACAGATCATGCCGCAAACAAAGATGCTTTTATAGCCCAGCGAGCGAGGGGTGCATACATGGCTACAGTATGTCAACCTGGAGTATCTTTCAATCTATCTTCAGCTGCTCAAATTATCAACCCGCAGCTCAATGATGTAAAAATACTTAATCGACGATTACACCGGCAAAGAGAAAATGCCAAAAGAGGTTTAAAATTTGTAAAATTAGACCCTGAATCGTTAAAAGTGGTTGTTTTTACTGAAGGCTCTTTTGCCAATAATCGAGACTACTCTTCACAAATAGAATTTGTTTTGGTTATATCGGATAAATTTAACAGAGCAAATATCATTCACTGGCAGTCCGTGAAATGCAAAGAATAACTATAAATGTGTAAAGTTCAGTATATTATTTGTTGGGAATCTACACAGGAACTCTATATACAATTGCCAAGATTCTAGCTTCGCGCTAGCTTTCATTCTGATCATCAACACGCCCCTTCAGCGAGAAAGTCTCCAATGAGTATTCATGAGCCCTAACTTCTAATTTTAATTTTGATTTCAATAATTTTTATCTGACTATCAAATTCTTCCATGTGAAGCATCTTCACGAATTCCTTGTGTGATGCTGCAGAGAGAGGTTTAGTCAGGCCATCTGCGGCCATCTCTTTAGTTGAAATGTATTTGATATCGACGGAACCATTCGCTACATGACTTCGAATAACATGATGTTTGATGTCAATATGCTTGGTGCGTTGATGCAACTCGGGATTTTCAGAGAGCGCTATAGAGCTTTGGTTATCGGTATATACTCGAGTTTTAATTATATCATTTCGCTGATACTGCATCTGTTCCATTATTTGCTGGATCCAGAGTAATTCTTGAATACACGCTCCTAATGCGTAATACTCTGCTTCGGTCGAAGACAGTGAGACACTGCTCTGACGTTTTTTCGATGCGTAGATAATTCCACCAGCTAAGAAGAATAGGCTACCACCTGTACTTACTCTAGTATTGCGACAGCCTCCCCAGTCAGAGTCGGTAAAAGAATGTAACTTGCTCTGACGTACTCCTAGCATACCATCATACACAATACAAAGATTGATCGTGCTAGCAAGGTAGTGGAAAACGCGATTAGCAGCTTTTATGTGTTGGGGAGATGGATCAGTCAAAAACCGGGAGAGTGTCGAACACTGATACGCAATATCAGGTCGAGTATACACAGCAAGATATAAAAGAGAGCCGATCTTTGATTGGCACTCAGAAATTCCGGAGGCGGTAGCTATCCCCTCAAATTTCACCATATGGATATCACTGCCTGAAGCGGATGGACAGTCAACTGTGCCACTATTTTCCAAACTGTAACGCTCAAGGATCTGCTTTATGTAAGCATCTTGACAGAGATATATCCGCCTTAATTTACGATCCCTAACTATTCGAACGCCAAGAAAGTAGTTTACGATTCCGAGATTATCAAGATCAAATTTCTTGCTTAATATATGCTTCAGTTCATCGATTTTGGAGCGATCTTTCCCAATGATGAGAAAATCATCGACGTATGTCACAACTAGAATTCCCGTGCTTTTCTGTCGATAAATACAATTATCAGATTTAAGAGGTGTGAGGCCAACTTCAGATAGCTTCAATCGGAGGTGATTTTGCCAAAGGCGTGGGGCTTACTTTAATCCATATAAAGTTTTCAAGAGCTTGCATACAGGATCATCTAGTTCCTTGGGGTCGGGAACACTCCACATAGGCGGTAGTTCGACATATATATTGTCATCAGTGCTGCTGTTCAGAAATGCTGTCACGGCGTCCATTTGATCGATTTCAAGTTCAAACATAGCGGCCATGGCGATTGCAATTTTCCATGAAGCGCTGTGATAAACTCCAGCATAGGTTTGGGTGTAGTCCCTTCCATACAGCTGTTCAAATCCCCTAACAACCCAGCGAACCTTTCTTTTCAGTATTTCTCCCTCCTTCGGTACTTCGCTTCTTTCTAAATAAGTCCAAGTTTTGTTCTCCTGAGAGAATCGTATTCCTTTTTAAAAGCCCGTCGCCAATCAGAGCTATCTGGCCCATTTAGTGCTTCGGATACACTTTTAGGATCCCTGGTTGATGAGGTAGCTGCCAGAAATGAGGCGAATGCTATAGTTTCATCAGGAGATGGTGGAGTTGCTATAATCGAGTTTCCTGATCTCGTGACTCGAGAAGTACGTTCATAAATCTTCTTGCTTCTAGAGGGCCGACTTACCTCTTCAGTTAAGTTTTCTTCGATGATGTTCTCTTCGTCTAAATTTCTGTAATCATGAGCTAATTCTTCGAATGGAGACGGCGATTCAAGGCAAGGAGTTTCATCGGATTTTTCGAAAATCTCCTCATTCTCAGATTCCCCCCTATTTTCGGAAAATTCTGGATCTCCTAGATCAGAAGGCAATTCATTTGGAGGTGATGTAATATAACCGTCTTCATCAAACCGAATGTTTGAAGAACGTATGACAATTTTTCGGGAAGGAACATAGACTCGAAAAATATGGGAGCCTTCATAACCTACCAGAATACCAATTTCTGCTCGTGCATCCAACTTGCGAGATAAAACTCGTCTTTCTATAGGAATTTGCACATAAACTTTACAGCCTAAGACATGCAAGTGTGAGAGATCTGGAATTTCGTCATTACCTAATGTTAGTCGATTTAAGGCTTGAAATGGTGTTTCGTTTTGGAGAAAAGATGTGGCAACACGATTTACAATACAAATCTGCGTTCTCATGACTTCTGGCCAAAGAAATTGGGGAATTTTCTGCTCTAAAATGACAGCGCGAGTTCGTGTGCCCAAAGTTCCGATAGAGCGTTCACTTTGTCCATCCTGTTCGGGATTGTATGGCGTCGTGAGTTCAACAATCTGGCGTAATGATTTCGCCATGATTCTCATTTGCTTTGGCAAATACTCTTTCCCTCCATCTAGCCGCCAACGCTTGATAGTACAGTTGTATTGTGTGCGAGAGAGTGCCTCAAACTGCTGAACTGATTTAAAAGCACCCCTTTTTTCTTTATGAAATATTCCCCATCTGTAACGAGTAGCACTCTCGGTGAAGATTTATGCGTAGTTTATTTTTGACCACGACTCATCAGAGAGTATTCGTCCACCTGGTTTGATCATAACCACGTCAACAGATACTTGGTCGAAAGGAGAGAGATTGCGAGGTGTTATGTTTTTCCGAACATGTCTTAAAGGTCGAGACAGCTCACATGGCTCACATAGAACAGTTTTATCATCACTGTTAGGATCTGTCTTGATATCAACGTCATATTTAATGCCTTGGGTAATTTTTTCAGTAAATTTAACATTTTTTAGTCCGAGGTGGCCAAGACGGCAGTGCCAAAGTGTTAGGGTTGGCCTAGCTTGATGTAAAGCAGCTGGGAAAGCAAACTGTCTCGGCTCTTCGTTAATAAAAAATTACTATCAACAGTAGCAATTTCAAGGTTATTTGAGTTAAAAACTGATCCCTGATTCCCGATATATCCCCCTTGATGATACAGTTTGCGACCACTGAAAAGGTTCAATGGGCAACTGGGTAAGTCTAAAACATCAGTTAGATAAACTTTTCGAGTCTTACCTGAACTAAGTTTGCAATTTAGGGTGACTGTTCCCGAGCCGAGTGGTCGTGTAGGTCCGTTTGCAGTACCAATCATAGGGAGTGAGTCCTGATGTAACAATGAGTCGAATAGCTCTATATCCTTACAAATATGACGGTCAGCTCGAGTATCAACAATCCAACGTAAAGAGTCAGTAGATGATACGAAAGACGGCTGGAGTGAAACAGGTAGAATATATGAGTTAGTGCTTAAGGAAGATGCCGCTATTCCAGCAAAGCTTGATGGCTGGTCGTCATCAATATCTCCACCTCTATGTTGTTCGGTATTTCCCGTCTTGTTGTTTTCAAGCGTTTTTCTTTTCTTGAAATCTGTGACGGCTGTTTAGCCGCAGTAACCCTGTAGCCTATGCCGACTAGCATAGGTGAGTAGTAGCGCTTGGACATATATAAGTGGGACTAATCCACAATACTAAACCTGATGGAGCTTTCTAGAATGGTGGAGCATGCTGTGTGTATATTTATATCTATGGCTACACACTTCAGTGGTCTGAGGAACATTCCAGAAATCATGACATTGAACATTTATACAAATTGTAATTACAAACATAGATTTCTTCCTTAGATAGAATATAAACTACCATTAGGTATATAGTTGCTTCAGCCTATATACCGCGATCCGTGACAAAATATACCCATTTTTTCTTGTTTCTCCTCTCCCAAGACGCTCTTGAATCCCTATTTCTTGGGCCTTCAAAACATTTTTCGGTAGTATGGCGAGCTTTTGGATTGCCACAACATTTGCAGTGATGTAGATTGCCTCTACTTCCACTGCTACTGGAAAAATTTCCATTTCCATTACCCTTACCCTTTCCTTTTACATTTGTTCAGCCAATCATTGCAACTTCCAAATTTGTCTTGGTTTGGCTTTCCCTCGCTTCATCAATAAGATCAGCTATTAGGGAGAAAAGACTAATTTCGGAATTTGCTCTTATATTTGACCGTTGTCTTTCTGCCCAGATTGGAAACTGATCTTTTACTCCCATGACAAACATAGATGGATGCCATTTTTTTACATCTGTAAGATCAAGAGTCACAAGTCTTTCACAAGACTTTTGAAAATGGTTAATGTATGTTTCGAGATTAGGGAAATCGGATATAGATTGTCGAACGTAATCCTGGATTGCAGTGTATTCGAGTACTGTGCCTGATCCCTCATATTGGGACTTAAGTTTTGCCCACATATCTTTGGCGGTTCTCTCTGTGGCAATGATAGCCATTGGACCTGGGTGGAGGTTGAACTCAATTGCTTGCCTCATCTTTGCCTCCTGGGCAACCCATTCTTTCCAAACTTTCAACTTAGCCTGCCCTTCAGTATCTGCGATCTTGACTGTAAATTCATTAACTCTTGTAGGACCTGCTGGGGCATCTGGATGATTATATTTATGCAGATCGAACTGATCTGCAATAGACTCGATTGCCCTAACCCACTGGGCATAACTTTCTTCCCCCTTAAGCTTCTGCGAGCCTGGTAGGATAAGACTGCTTGATGGGGCTGGTTACATGTTGTAAAACAAAATTCAACTCGATTTGATGGTCGTGTTGATGACTAAAACTATTCTTCGAGATTTTCTTTGCAATCGTATTCGTCAGTAATATGTGATGGCGAACTTAGAAAGAAGTTTATCTGGAAAAATTTTAGAGTCAGATTGGTCTCACAATCTATCAAAGTGTAATGTTCAGTATATTATTTGTTGGGAATCTACACAGGAACTCTATATACAATTGCCAAGATTCTAGCTTCGCGCTAGCTTTCATGCTGATCATCAACAGTAACACGTTCTGTGCTAGTCCCAGAGAGGGAGTCATCGGCGTTCCGTGGGGCACTGGTGAAGGAGGTAAATGTGATAACGAGATCTGAGGTGAGATAGTGGATGTGGTCTTCCCAAGGGAAAGACAAAATAAGGAAGAAGCGTAAGGAAAAAAGTAAGGATTTGGAATTGAAGTAAATCGGTCTTCCCAAGGAAGAGATGTGAAAGGTATGTGGTGAATGTATATTCAGAAGACGTTGCGTGCCGAGGAAATCTCTCACACGCTGAACCTATATATATACGTGACCTCCTCTACTACACTGCATAACCATACCAGATAATTCAAGGACTTGCCCAATAGAACTAGATTGACCTTATTATCCTCTGCTTCCTGACTAGTGATCTCATTTCAAACCTCCATGCATGGTTGACTCGTATTGATCCAATTACTCGAGAAACTAATCATCCGACAACAGAGTTAATATCAGCATCAAGTGCACTAATCTCTGAAAGCTAGCTTCGGAACTTTATGGTATGTCACTCGGATTTGACTATGCTTTGTCAATTAAAATAACCTTGGACTCAATAATGAAGCGTAATCATCCGCTTATTGTCTGTATTGATTCTCGGTCTCTATTTGACTGCCTGGTTAAATTAGGAACAACACATGAAAAAAGATTGATGATAGATATTATGTGTTTACGAGAATCTTATGAGAAACGAGAAACAACGGAGGTCAGATGGATAAGTGGGAAGAATAACCCAGCTGATTCTATGACGAAATAACATCCTTGTGATGCGTTGCGTCTACTTATTGAAAATAATGAAATCAACATTGATGCTATGGAATGGGTAGAGAGAGAGAGATAGACTTTTTTTTTAATAAACTCATGCTACGAAAACTCTTATTTGAGTTCTCATTTTGTTTTTGTTGTTGCCAGTGTTGGTGGATATTGTTATTGCCAAACAGAACCGGATAATATAATAGCCGAAAGCCTGAACACGTGACACGCGTTTATATATTTGAATTAGGAATTTATTATATTTTTTGAATTTGATTTCAATTAACCCGTTCAGGTACCCAATGGGCTCATGCAGGTAGCCATAACTGTATATATATACAGGAGGAAACCTCGCGGTAAAAACCCCCTAATCTGCAGTCTTAAGTCTATCGTGTATTCAGTTTACCTTCAAGAAGTGCCTTACATTGTACAACCAGTGTGTAATCCGTCTCACCCCTTCCCTGCTCTGTGCATCATTTTCCGCATCGTCGCCTCAACTTGACTAACAAGCCGAAACTGTTCTAGGTATCCTTCGTCTGATATCCACTTCGTGATTCTTGCCACATCTTCCGGGCTTTGAATCATGGCCTGATAGGACCTATCTTTTGCTTTTTGCAGGAAATCCCCTCGTCCCCTCGTCCCCTCGTCCCCTCGTCCCCTCGCCCACTGCGGACATGTCATGACCATATGCCTGACGTTCTGCGACGGATACCCACACTGGCACTTTAGGCTATCGACTCCAGGTACTTTTCTTCTGTACAGATAAGAATTGAGCCCGATATGCTCGCTTCTTATCTGTATGGCGATACTACTTTGGGCCCTGCTAAGGTTCTGGTGGATTTGAACTGGTGCTTCCCCGTAGTTCATTGTAAATCTGCCAGTATTTTTATCCATGGTGATATTCGCTGCTTTCCAAGTCTCAGGATTGGCTGGAGTCGAGTGTCCAGAGTTCTTCTGATGTGTCCAAGAATGTTTCCATTCCTGGAATGCTGCAATCTTTACAGCCATCTTTTGTCGCCCAGTTTGCTCTTCCCTTCCGCAGATTCGAATCCATTCGGCCACATCATCGCTTCTGTTCATGTCGTGAATCTCCTCTCTCCCTCGGACGGGCAGCTTGATTCGATTACACGCCGAAGTAATTGTCCTTCGAACAGGTAGCTTGTCTGATAGTCCGGCGTGTTGGACCCTCCTTTGCTTCAGGTAGAGCTCTATTGGGAGCACTGAGGTCTCGTGCTCAAGCACTCTACTGATGGTAGAGTTATATGCCCCTGTGACTAGCTTTAAGCATTTCCTTTGAATACTTCGAAGAGGTTTAACTATCCTTTCGGGGATTTTACCCCCTGGCCCGGCCTCGGCCCAAATCTGGGACCCATACGTGAGGGCCGGTCTCACTAACGTGCTGTACAACAGCTTTGACTTCTTAAATGTCGCTCCCCAGGTAGACTGTGCCAATCTGCTAATTGACTGTACCTGGGTGTGCGACTTTTGCTCAACTTTCTTTATGTGGGCGCCCCAGTTTAACTTGGGGTCGAAATAAATCCCGAGGACTCGGAGAGAAGACTGCGGAGAGGTTAGATGTCCCTGTATACTTACTGTTGCTTCGAGGTTGTGGCGCTTTCTTGCACGAGTAAAGTGCATCAACTGGTATTTCTCCGGTGCAAATCTAACTCCAAGCTTCCTTGCCCACTCTTCACACACTCCATGCTTTTCCTCCAGCTTCCTACAATTTTCCTCAGTGGGGCTTGACCATGTTAGTATATTAGTGTCATCTACAAACCCTACGGCTGCGGTAGATGACGTTTGCAACAATGGCAAGAGCGTGCTCACGAAAAAGAGAAAGAGTATAGGAGACAGTGAGGATCCCTGAGGTATACCTGTGTTAGTGGTTATTTGAGCACCTTTGTATGAGCCTAACACTATTGAGGTTGTTCTTTCTTCTAGGAAAGATTCGATAAACCTGCAGATCCATCTCGGCATACTTTTTTCTCTGAGATTGTGGATAAGTCTAAGGTGAGAGACGTTGTCGAATGCTCCCTCAGAAGTGACGCCACCTTTTTCTTATCTTTTCCCCAAATGGTGTGAATCTGCTCAGTTAGAAGTTCAACTGCCGAGATCGTAGATCTCTTAGGTCGAGCCCCCATCTGTTCATCGGGGAGAAGGTTAAACTCTTCTGCCGCTTTGGAGATACGATTTGCCACCAGTTTCTCGAGAAGTTTACCCATAGTGTTAAGTAGTGCTATAGGTCGATATGACTTTGGCGTGTCATATGTCGGCTTTTGCAGTTTTCTTAGCACGATTGCTATTGATTCTTTGAACTCATTTGGGTGGTATCCAATCTCGAGGCACGCATTAAATAACTCTGCCAAAGCTTTACTGAGCGTAGAGCTGCAATGCTTAAGAAATCGATTCGGGATCCCGTCCGGACCTGGGGCCTTATCGCTTGGTAACCTTCTCAGAATTTCTTTGATTTCGGCGTGAGTAATGAACTTAGGAATATTTTGCAGTTCTTCGGGGTAGATGGTTCCTTCGATATCTCCAGTTTCTGCGGCCTCTGCCTCGGGGAAAAAATGTTGCGCCATAATTTGAGCCTTTTCGTGGGCTTCGGTGTGAACAGTTCCATTTATGCTCTTAATGTCTGGGATTTGTGGCAATCTATGCTTTTCCTCCGATTCTTTCTTTGCCCACTTGGCGAGTTTCCAGATTTTTGTCGGGTTTTGAGCCGCCTCTGAAACTGTAGCCTTCCGGCCGATATTTTTAGCCTTCTTAATTTGTGACTTTTTGCACTAGTATATTTCATATAATCTACCCAGCTTTCTTCAGTGCCAAGCTTTTTCCACTTCCTTGCTTTTCGAGTGTCTTTTACTGCCTCAGAACACTTGTTGGCTCAGTATGGTTTGGCAAACCTGGATGGCCTAGCTTTAGGAATGGTTTCATTGATTGTGTTCTGAATAGCTTTCGTGATCGAGATAATCCTTTGATCGATCGCTCACTGGAATCTAGACAGGGCTTCTCTAGGTCGAGATCTCGAAGTTTGGCGGCCAATTCTCTGTTCACCTCGGGCCAGTCTGCTTTTTTCCATTGCGGACGAGGCTCCTGGGTTTCCGATATGACCGGTTGCATTAGCAGCTGAGTGGATATAGGGATATGATCTGA
Source organism: Podosphaera xanthii (assembly GCA_028751805.1). Taxonomy (NCBI): domain Eukaryota; kingdom Fungi; phylum Ascomycota; class Leotiomycetes; order Helotiales; family Erysiphaceae; genus Podosphaera; species Podosphaera xanthii. The sequence goes on along the minus strand of JAPWIX010000009.1, from coordinate 5,251,235 downwards.
GGATGCTTCAAGCTCTTCATCTGGTATTATTATTATTATTATTATTATTATTATTATTATTATTATTATTATTATTATTATTATTATTATTATTATTATTATTATTATTATTATTATTATTATTATTATTATTATTATTATTATTATTATTATTATTATTATTATTATTATTATTATTATTATTATTATTATTATTATTATTATTATTATTATTATTATTATTATTATTATTATTATTATTATTATTATTATTATTATTATTATTATTATTATTATTATTATTATTATTATTATTATTATTATTATTATTATTATTATTATTATTATTATTATTATTATTATTATTATTATTATTATTATTATTATTATTATTATTATTATTATTATTATTATTATTATTATTATTATTATTATTATTATTATTATTATTATTATTATTATTATTATTATTATTATTATTATTATTATTATTATTATTATTATTATTATTGTTATTATTATTACGGTTAACGCCAAGCAGGCTCGCAGGATAGAATCCCGGCCTCGTACCTCCCAGGGGGCGATTGGCGTCCCTCCGTGACCTATGGTCACCAGGAATCTCTACAAAAATCTAGTTACATCATATTATCTATACAAATAAATGCCCGGCTTATTGGCCATCTGAGTGTCTAAACATGTGTAATGTCAAACTTATTTATGCAAGAACATGTCGTAATTGCGTTTTTTTTTTTTTTTTTTTATTAATAATTATTACCAGCAAATGAAATTTCTCGAGCGTTTTTCAGACTCTGCTCATCCGTATGGTCTCTTTTCTAAACACCACCTATGGAAAGCGCGTGCTCCATCAGTCGAGCTCAGGGCCCACTTGATCTCATCTTCAATACTCCCTCTTTGTGGACATCTTGGTCTTGAGGCATTCCGCCCTTCATTCTGACAATAAAACGGATGCTCTGGTGTTTTATCAGACCCGCAACCGCAGTTTAGCTCTGCATCATCGTGACGAAATCTTCGGTGATATTCCGCAAAATCTCCATGACCAGATCGGGCAGCAAGAAGCTTGCCAAGACTATTTCGTGAAGCAAGAATAATTCTGCTGGCATCTTCGTAGAAATTTTAATTTCAAGTTTTCTATAGCATTCTAGCGCATTATTTTGCCAAAATTGTGCTGTAGATTCATTTTATCTGTCCTGGGCCAAGCGTTTAGCTCGTGCTATCGATACCGAGTTGCGTAAACTCTCTTCAATGCAAACTTGTTTTGCTAGTGAATCTGCTCGTTCGTTTCCGGGTATGTGTTGATGACTGGGGATCCAGCGTACGACTACTTGGCCCCTCTGAGCTGCAATGGCTCTGTCTCGTCTATACCAAACTTCACGGAGGGATTGAAATTCCTGAATCTGATTGGAACTTGAAAGTGACGCAAAACCAGAATGCAATCGAATAGCAGCTTCCTGATTGTCTAATCAGACCGCCACGTTGGTGGCGTAGCAGCTCATTATGTGAGTGTACGCGGCACAAAGTCCTTCTAATGCTCCAATAACCTCAGCATCAAATATTTCTACGGTTCGGCCAAGCGGTATTTTTTGACTGATTATCTCTTGGGAGCCTCGGTAGACACAATTACCGGCTCCTGCACACCCTTGCTCGTTAATTGAGCCATCTGAGTACACAGTCAAATCAAGCGGGTTTCGAAGCTCAGACCACTGATTGAAAGAATCCAAGCCATCTAATCGTCCCACCGCACCTATCTCCCGGAGAACATCCTCACGGTTCATAATATGCCAAGGGGGAGTACAATGGAATTTACGAGTTTCCAAGCTTTGTCGGCGTCTGACCCAGATCATGTGTGAATGCTGCCATCGATAACGTAGAGGATGTTCGGGATCAGCTGCAGCGATGCGTGCAGCTAAGCGATCATGTATGCGGTCTAACCAAGCTCTTGCTGGACCCCAGCCTGTCTCTCAGAAGGACTGATAATAGGGTCGTCTTGTAAACTGGGAGAACTGCTCGCGCTGCCCGATTCATCGAGATTTGTACTTGGTTTATTGCCCATTCCGAGGTCTGCCTTCCGTACCATGTCTCAGCTCCATAAAGCAGTGTTGTGAAAGCGCATCCTTGTATGGCTTGACGAAGTAATCCTGGGCTAGTTCCACGGACCGTATTACAAAGGCGTCTGATATGGTCAGTTACTACTCTTGCCCGTTGACATGTACGTCGAATATGTTCTTTAAAGAGGAGTTTTCGATCGAGGAAGATTCCAAGCCATCTTGTAAAGTCATTTGCCTTAATTACTTTTTCGACCATGCGAATAGGAGGCTCTGTGTATTTTCTTTTCCGGTGAAAGTATTGCAGCTCAGTTTTAAGAGAGTCAAAGGAAATACCATTTTCTATTCCCCACTTTAGTGTGCGGTCTAACTGGAATTGGAGTTTTGAGTTGCATTCCTCTAAGGACTTGCCCGCTGCGAAAATTGCTGCATCATCGGCATATCCAAAGCGCCCTCGTGAAAGATAGAGAAGAGGCTCAATATACAAAAGAAATAATATCGGGGATATTGGAGAACCTTGAGGAGGCCACACAAAATTGGTAACGATTCAGTTTTTGACTGATCCAAGCAAATATGTGCTGAACGATCTGACATAAAGGATCTCACCCACTTCACAACACACTAAGGCCATCCTTATGACCTTAGCCTATAGCATGATCGATTCCGAAGGATCCCATCAAAGGCACCCTTAACATCAGTGGTGATTATGCCCACTACCTTTTTATTCTCCCATGCTTTTTTAACGTCACATATAAGAGCAGTTGTGAGGTCAACTGCTGAACGGTAGCTTATTGCACTGCATTGATCGTGAGCCAAGATCTTTAACTTTAGCGCCCAGAAAGAGATGCGTGGCGAAATCAATCTCTCAAGGCCCTTCCCAAGGCATGATAGGAGCGCGATCGGTCTGTAAGATTTGGGTAGGGTACGGTCTCTTTCCATTTTTCGGGATTATAATTATATTTGCTGTTTTGAAAACCTTCGGGTGGGTACCAAGTTGAATGCAGTGGTTGAATAAATTTGTAATTCTATCACCAAGGGTTTGCCAGCATAAACGAAGGATTTCCACACTAATCTCGTCAGCACCCAGGGAGGTGGAACTAACCTTACATGTGGCCTGATATGCCTCTTCTACAGAAAATGGTTGCCAGGAGATCTGTCGTTGTGCTACTGTTGGGGTATTCGCAGGGATATCTTCCATATCTAGATGCCTACAAAGGAGGGCCTCATGTAATAGCAAGGCTTTCGCTCGTGGTTCTTGCCGTATGTCGCTGCTGTCTCCTTTACGTAGTGGCGGAGTTTGATACTTCGTAACGTTGTTGTGCCACTTTACGATTTTATAAGCATCTGGAAGAGTCTTCGCATCTGAAATCATTGAGTTCCAGTATGCTTTCTTTGCACGGCGTACTGTTGAGCGCAGCTCCATCCTTTTCCAGACGGCGTGGCCGCACCAGCGAGCAAGATTGTAAGCATGTGCGGCCTGTCGGCATTCGTCATTCAACCACGGGGTACCTCTACAGTGTGTCCTAGTCCGCGGGCAAGCTTGTAAGAATATAGAATAATATTAGCCGAAAATCATTATAATTAGAGCTACAATAAGAACAACACTCAAGAACACAAACAATACATAAATTATGAATATACACAAACAATACACAAATTATGAATATACACAAATAACACAAATATAGATTATATACATAAATTATACATGCTTATAAATTATACATTAATTTTTTTTATACATAAAATATACATAAATATACAAATTATACAGCTGCATAACATATATTCCACAAAATATAAATTTTACCCAATACACAAATATTCTTATAAAGTATTTCTTGGTTACATATACACTGCCAAACATAAAAATTATTCTCACGGAAAAGTGTATACGCTTCCACAAACAATTAAACCTTGAATCTGCTACTTTATTTTTATAAAGCTCCAGTTAATGCTAATTTTATTAATTCCACAATTTCCCTAGCTTCATTTTCTAATTCGTCCTGAGACCTTATCAAGCTTAGACCAGTCGGTCTGCCAAGAAGATTAAGGAATAATTCTTTATTAATATCTTTGTATCGGGTCGGATGGTGCAGTGGTACACCGTCCAGGCCGTTCTCCCAAGTAGAGTCTGGGTAGCTTGGACACATGCCCCACTTGAGACAGGAGAAAGCTGGTTCGAATCCAGCAAGACCCTCACACCACTTCTCTCGCGGTGATACTGTATTCGTAGAATGACGAAAGCATGCTCAGATAGCCACAGGTTTTTCTCGCTTTTCCCTGTGGTGGGTATTCACGGAAGAGGGTACATGTCGTAAGGCGTTATTCTCGTAGTGGTATCTGCAAATGAAATCTGAGTATGAGTGTTCCAAACGTCAAAATGAGTCGTTCTATAACAAAGAATACGTATCTTCCGAAAAATACCTACGTGGGCCTTCAGGCGCCGAAATAGGATAATAGAAAAATTTAATTTTAATATCTTTGTATCGTAGCTTTCCTAGGCCGCCTGTCTGGCTTTCTATATGTCAATCGGAAAGATTTCAGTCAATGTTTTTTTATTTCAGAAGTGCCGTCCTTTCTTTCTGGATCTATCTAGCCTTTTATGTAGACATTAAACTTTGCCAATCCTTTTGCCTTCTCCTTTTCTTCGTTCTAGAACAACTCTGCTATCAGTACTTCGGTGAAGCCGACTACATCTCAAGAGTCAGTGACGTCAAGCCTCTAACCTCGGTATTCCCGATGCTTGCTCGAACTTCGGTTATTCCGACCCCCTTTCCTAACTGCTCGGTGAGCCCGATACCGAGCTAACGCGAAAGCCGCTTAACCGACACTTAGAAAAGGAGCTAAATATAGTACATATATGCATAAAATATTTAGACTTTTAAGGAGTAGCATTTAACCAATTAAACAAAAGGAAATCATGATCAACACTATATGTATTGTTGTCACAAGAATTTCATGATCGGATGTTGTGTGTAAATCTGTACGCACTTCGCATTTAGCATTGTTATCAATGCAGAAAGCAAGGTCGATAATGCCTCCGCGATTGTGTGTGGGTGTTTCAGTAGGATTTAGTAAGTGTAAGTTGTGAGAACCGTACCAGTCAATTAACTCTTGACACGCGGGTCTAGGGGTGCTATTTGTCAAGTCCCACAAGGGGAATTAGGAGTTTTTTTATTTTTTATTTATTTATTTACGATTAACGCCAAGCAGGCTCACGGGCTAATCCCGGCCTCGGGCCTCCCTAGGGGCATGTGTGTCCTGGTCACGTGTTATTATCTGGGAAGTCATTATTATGTCGTAGGCGCTATTATGTAATCTTAATTAGAGTTAGCATCATAAGGAGTTTCCGGTTGGAGCAAGAGTCAATCAACTTACATCAGACTCATCGAACTTACTAGGCATTCTGTGATAAAGATTACAGGCGTGCTTTGAGTTCAGAGTCTACCGTAAGTACATTTGTTAATCGTAAAAGTAAACGCACAAATAGCTATTTGCGCTGGTACCTCAACTACCATTTTTAAATTTCATTTTCAATAAAATGTCTCCAGCTACCACTCGCGCGACATCTGCGAAGAGTTCTTCGGAGTCTCAAGCCTTACCAGAAGTATCACTGTCGGAGAAACTGGCAGAACTCAAGAACATTAGTTTGCAGCAATCGGCTTTGAGCGAAAGAATGGATAAATTGGAATCAGTAGTTAATTCGTCTGCGATTACTCCGACAGAATCCTTTTCCGAATCGCAAATCAAGGAGACTAAGGGCAAGGAAAAGGCTGAACCTTCAAAATCAGACTTTAATTTGTACAACGATAATAAGAGAGGCCCTCTCTCAATTCCGGGTTTGCAGTCGACTTGGAATCCAGCAAGAGGCCCGTTTAGAGCTCCAAAGCGTTCACCAGGTCCACGAAACGAGACAAATTTACTTTGCTTATCAGACCCAAATCTAGATAGGGAGGATCGTAAGACTTGGCCGCTGTATAACAGTAATAGTGAATATATACAGTGGCTATGGAAATACTGGTGCGAACTCGTCGCGGAATCTGATTTGGATAAGTCCACACTGGACGTCAGAAATAGCAACAAGCCGTTTCATCCTGGTTTAAAACCGCTCTCAAAGACAAGCGACGTTGAAAACCTATTGCACTTGCAACAAATTCAGTCGGCGCTAATCCAAGAGGGTACTTATTACCATTTATGGCCTCAGAGAGTGTGTCACCTCTTTCAGGATGATTTCAAGCAAGTCAACTCTTTCTGCAGAACCCATCGACCGACATGGCCAATGACCGTTGAAACTATTCTACAGATCCTTTCGTTATCAAATAAGTTGCGAAGTCCTGTAGACGCTTTTATTTCTTTCCGAACCGGCCCGCTACAGAAAGAGTCCACAGCTCAATTCTTGAGGCGTTTTGGACAGGCGTTTCTTAGAGTTCCAACCAGAGAACGCTGCGATAGAGAAGTGGAGTATACGATTGAGTACACTCTACAAACTCATGCTGGTATGGTCTAGAACACTCTAGTCCAGCAGAATGATGCTCTTCCTCTACACAATGTTTTGTCAATTGCTTGGACCATTGCAGAAAAATACCAGAACTGGATGGCGCAGTTGTCTTCCCGTCCTCTCGATCGAGAGCCTCTTCCAGTGTTCCAAGATCCTCTCCGAGCGGAAAATGATACCTCGCATTTTTCACCATCCCCTGTTTTCAATGATCCAATAGCGTCTGTCAACGCAGCAACAGCCCAAACAGTGTGTTATAATTGTGGGAAATTAGGTCATTTCAGTACTGATTGCAGAGGTACTCGAATATCAGAGAGGTTCAACCAACAATCCCCAGGAAACAAGGTTTTTGGTACATTTAGGGCTCGAATTGGACAACAAAAGAGGAATCAACAACAAAAACAACCAAGTGCTAATCCCAATAGTATGAATAATCGACACAATAATCCTCCCATGTCTAACAAGAGGCCCCCCCTCCACCACCTCGTCGGTCAAATCATTCCGTTTCTGCGTACGCGAATAAATCAGTCCATTTCGAAGACGAAGATTAAGAACTCTGGGACTCAGATGAATTTCAAGATTGGGATCCAATCCCCACTACATCTAATGAGCTTAATGAATCAACCCATAATAGCAATTATAACGGTAATGAGAACTCTGAATACGGCCTTGGCAGCGGCGCTTTCAACATTGACGCCGTGAGCCTAGATAATCCAACGGTCCTTACTGACGATGAAAATAAATTCCATTCAAAACAAAATTTAAACCTTAGCTCTAAACATTTTCCTTCTATTTCGGCATATATTTCTAGGCAAGGCGCCACCGTTCATCATCGATTTTTTTCATGTCATATAAACGGAGTTGAAAGTTTTGCATTTTTTGATGGTGGCACTGCTAGTTGCTATATTGTTTCCTCTATTGCTTCCACTCTCTCTTCTAATAATTTAATTTTGTCAAAATCGCCGGTACAGCTACAAGGAGTCGCAAAGAAACTAGGACCCGTGGTTAATTACGACTGCACCGTTTCAGTTGATTTTGGACACGAAACTTCATTACAGCTAGTCTGTGGGGTAGTGCCAGATGGAACATTTCCCGCACCTTTAACGTTAGGAAGATCAATTTTACACGAATTGGGAACTCTCTACGTTCCTAGCACTGACTGTGTCAAACTCACCAAATTTCCTAATGCTCCGTTGCTTACACCTAGTTCGAAAGAAGAATCCGATGCAAGGAAAGTCACAGCCTGGACAACGACAAATGTTCCTACTGACTTCAAGGTATTAAAGAGCCCAACTGAACTCCCAACAGAGCTAAGCATCCGTCCACCTCCACCCATATCCATGGCTGAACAGAAAGAAATTGACAGTAGCGTTCTGTTTCTCAAGTCAAAATTCCAAGCATTCTTGAGTAAAGAAATGTCGTCATTTTGTAAGGAAAGGTCTATTGAGCAGTCTATAACCAAACCATACCGCCCACAGACAAACGGCAAAGTAGAACGATTCAACGGCATCATTAAGACTATTTTCTATGCCGTATCTGCTATTAACCAGTCTCGTGGTATCCAGTGGATCGTAGATCAGTCACTTAGCACGTATAATCGGCGTCCTAATTCAACTGGATATTCTCCCATTTTTCTTGCTCTAGGAGTCCCGTACGAAGATTCTCCAAGCCCTTACATGCGAGAATTGACTCCTGCTGAGGAAACTGCTTTCGCTGCCGATCTGGTCAAATTGTATAATCCCAGGGTACAAGATGCGCGCCTAAACGTCGCAACAGGAAAAGCAGCAAGAGATGAAATTCGTTCATACCTCCAGGAAAAGAAAGCTCGTCTTAGGGTGTTTGGAAAGGGTGATTGGGTTTTGCGACAAAGGAAAAGAGATCACAGAGGTGAACCATTCTACGACGGTCCCTTTATCATTGCGGATGCCTCTCCTCACAACGGTTATGTTCTGCGCACTCCGGGAGGATTTACTCTGCGAAATGAGTATCACGGTCAGTAGCTATTTCCGGCTTACGTTAGAGATGGACATCCTGTAAGATCTCTTTGGTACGGCAGTAAAACTCTGCTTGAGAAGGACAGACGTAGAATTTCGGATGTTCTAGCACAATGGAACCAGGTTGACGATGACGGAGTCTGAAAAGGGGGATGGTGTGTGTCCTGATCACGTGTTATTATCTGGGAAGTCATTATTATGTCGTAGGCGCTATTATGTAATCTTAATTAGAGTTAGCATCATAAGGAGTTTTCGGTTGGAGCAAGAGTCAATTAACTTACATCAGACTCAACGAACTTACTAGGCATTCTGTGATGAAGATTACAGGCGTGCTTTGAGTTCAGAGTCTACCGTAAGTACATTTGTTAATCGTAAAAGTAAACGCACAGGCACTTGGCGTGCCTGCGTAGTCCGAGGCTACCAGGTATATCAGGTTGTCCACTGACAGCATATATATCTACACAAAAAATCCGAGAGACTCCAGGGTTGCTTGGGGCATCCATGATACCACAGCAAGTGTAACGCAAGAGGTGCTGGGAAAGAAAATCGCGGTACTCCACTTAAAATAGAAGTACATGTATGTGGTTTGTCCCCTATAAGGAGCAAAACGGGAAAGGAAATGAGAAAATAAAGAAAGTAAAATGCTTTTGAATCGCAGCTAGTGAGTGCGGGTTAGCGGCAGGTTCAGTCATAAATGCGCTGATCCGTGATCCATTTATGAAATGCTTTTGCACCCTCAGTCGAGCCAAGAGACCATTTCACAATATCTGACTGGTTTTGTCTGGTAGAGTTTCTGGGGCGGCCACAGCTTCGACTCAGAAGTTGACACGAAAACGGGTGCTCTGGTGACTTCTCTTGGCCGCATGAGCAGTAAAGATCGGCATCGCTATCTTTGAATCGTCGGTGATATTCTGCAAAATCACCATGTCCTGAGCGGGCAGCGAGCAGCCTGCCAAGACTTCGTCTCGGGAGGGGAATTAGGAGTTTGCGAACAAGGGGATAGAGATTATATGCTAGAGCATTTTTCACCTCACGTGATAACACTCAAACGATTCCGTAGTAAGAACCGACACCACCCACACCCCATAGGGGAGGGCTCAAAAATTATGTTACGTTATGTAAAGTTTTTGCTCTGTGCGCAGTTTCATACAACGCAGCACAGCGATGTAATTATGACTGGGACAAAAGTCAGAAGTTCTAAGGCCAAGGCCTTAGCGTCCTATGTCCCGGCCGGGATGGGCAGTCACATGTCAGACGGACTAAGGGCCATCACTTAGACGAAAAATAGAATCATCATCACCACCCACACCTCATGACATTCTCCCCAAGTCAATTCCATCTTACGACTTTCTGACCCAGTAGCCTCATGAAACCGTCGCGATGAGAAGAGTAATTTATCACTCTTAGATCCAGAACCATATGACTAGATTGGGTTCACTTCATGCCATCGTCTTCGTCAGATAAAAGATAATTTCGATTTCTCAAATCCTGAAGGATGTTCAATGGATCTTAAAATTACATGTAGTTCCTAGGACGGTCGAGGACAGACAGTTATTTACAGCTGATCTCCATCTACGGCATCTTCAGTATCAGCTTTTGCTTGTCTACTCTCCATTTTACTATTTCTTAATCATTGAACAAGATGAAATTCCTCTCTTTACTCATCGGTTCTTTCGCTCTTCTCGAATATGTTTCCGCTACCCCTGAATTTTACAGGAAAGTAAGGACGGATATTTTTTATGAAAGTTAGGAAAATAACATTGATTCATTACAATGCACGAATAAACAATCGTCTAAGTATTCTGGACAACAAGTGTTAGACTGGTTGAAGACGATACGCGATAATCAAGACGAGTTGATCAAAAACAGGGGGCGAGCCTCGGGGCGAGCCTCGGGGCTAACCTTAGTGCCCTATTTTCGCTCTGACGGAATCAATTTCGGAAAATATTTGTATCTGATTGAAAAAAATTCAGGTAAGATGCCTATTCATATACCTTGTTCCATGTGCGACTTCTTATGGTTGACAAACAGAATTCAAAAATTATTTGGTCTTATCTAATGCGATGGATCTTACTCATGCTATAAGTATTCCTGTCGATGGCAAGCCTTCAAAATGTTTCTTCGTTTTCATAAAGCCAAAATGGGAATACGCTTATAGTCCAGTCTGAAAATCTTACAAGGGTATAATCCAGTCAGAATTCCTGAACTACGCACGAGCTATTTTATGAATGAGATCCTGAGCGCATTAGAGCCCGAGATTCTATAATTATGCGTGCTTAATGCATGTGCATAAGGATGAGTGATCAGTTTACAGTCCAACCTCATCTATAGCGATACATTGGCGAGGCTCAATCATATCGTTATATATGAGATATCGCTATATAATAGTGTCACGTGCTAGAATCAGAAGAAGTCAGAAATCCTCCTCTGCTGCAGGCTGCGCTGCTATTCTCATTGAAGCTTCTGATATTCCCTACAATTCGATCCCACTAAGTTTATATCCATTAAGTGCACTTTAGTTTGGTCATCGCGCTCGTGATGGCCAAATCACAACAACCACCTCCCCTGGCCCAGCGCGTCGCTGAAGAGCTCGAGCTTGTACAGCGCGTGGCAAAGGGTCGAGCTACCTGGGTTCAAAACTTCCACAACAAGTTTTGGACATCTGTCGAAGAAGCTGACCCTCTTATCAAGTCCTTCGTGCGCGAGCAGATGGACGCGTTCCTCTTCGCAGTTGCTTCTGGGCAACCTATGCGGCATGACACACCAAGACAGCCCAAGCCGGCAAGCTCCTTACCCAAACCCAGCCATAACCTTCCTTCCCGACCTCCCGTTCCAATCACAAATCAACCTCAAAATTGGGCAGCGACCGCCGCAAGCCCAGCCGCCTCATTACCCTCGGCTCCAGCTCAACCTAGTACCAAAAATCGACCCACTCGCACAGCTGTCCAAAAACCTGCTGTGAAGTCCAAGGGCCCTAAAGCAAATTTCCGCCTGACTGAAGAAGCCCCTCTCCTTAGAGCAGACGTAACATCAGTCAAAGCTGCCTTCATAAAAATCGTCCCTGGCCTTAAAGACGGTATCGCTTCCGTTTCCCGAAACTCTAGCGGATTCAGCATGACCTTTTCATCCGAGGAATCGCTGAATCTTGCGATGAAACATGCCGATTCCATCAAGGCCTCTCTTTCAGGAGCCTTACATCAGGTAGAGGACCGGTATGGATATGTCGTCAAACGCATTCCCCGCACCATCTGGAATCCCGTGTCCAATCTGGTTTCCTCAACGCTTGATGACGTCAAGACCATTGCCCAGGCACAGACGGGCGTCGCCCCATCTAGTGCTCACTGGTCGCAGCATGAAAATAGCCACGATCCTTTTCATACGGCGGTCATCTTCTTCCCAAAGGAGGTTCCTACATTCCGAATAGTTGACAGCGCGCCATCCCGGCGATATGTTCCCAACCCCAAGGTAGTTCAGTGCGAAGCTTGTTTCGGATTTCATCAATCCCCTCGCTGCCGGATCCAGGCTTTATGTGCCTTCTGCGGCACTCCCCGCCACCAAGGAGAATGCTCTCACCATCGCCGATGCATTAACTGTTTAGGACCACATCCTGCAGATGATCACACCTGCCCCATTCGCCCTCGTCCTTACAAGGGCAAACTTATTCAGCTTTCCGATAAAGAGGTTACTGAACTTCGCACAAACAACCGCAACAAGCTCCGTAAGACATGTTGTAAAATAAACAGTCCAGCATCCCACGCGATGCGCGTCTCACACCGACTCGTACACTGTCACGCGATCGTCATCATCTCATATGTTATATTTAGATTTCCCAGTTAATGTCTATTTATATCATCTATAACTATGGATGGTACGAGCTAACAGCTACACATATGAGCGTCTTACACCTAAGTATTCTGGGGGAAACATTCAGGTTTAGGACTTACTCATACCATGATAATATTGTTATATTGGGACATCAATGTCTATCATGAATTATGCTAATTAAAGTCCCATAAGGGTTACACTCCTGTATATAACGAGCTCTCTTCTCCTTCAGAATTCTTCAGTCAATCACATTGCTGAATATCTCTGAAGGTAAGATCTCATCCAGTAGCTAGCCCAATAAAGTCAATCACATTGCTGAATATCTCTGAAGGAATCTCTCTCTTTGTCATCTCACCTATTCTATAATAGCCTCGCTTATCTCAAACACTACGCTGCTTCTCTTACACAGATATCTTGACGTCTCGCCTCTCCGATCTGTCCACATTACATTAAGACACGGCGGGCTGAAGCTGCTACTGCTGCTGCCACAGCTGCCTCAACTGCCTCCGACCCCGGCAACACCACCCCTTCTGCTAGTCAGAATAGATTTACCTCCCTCGAAAATCCCTCCTCTGGATCTATGGATGTAGATTCGGAAGAGCAAGCTCCCATTAATACTCTTAGTCCTACTCTCCATGAACAATAGAGCATACTTTAGGAGTACCCCCCCGCCTTGTCTTCGCTTCCTTCAAGCAAACGTTGGACGTGGTGGATCTGCGCACCTTATTCTCTTACAAGCCGCTTTTCAGGGTAAGTACGACGTCATCTTTGTCCAGGAGCCTTGGACTAAAGTTATAAACTTCAAAAATGTTACCAAGTCTCACCCGGCATATGTTATCTTTACTCCTCCTGATCGGGACTGGAAGCTTGCGCGTCCACGCGTACTAACCTACGTCCGGAAAAAATCTAACCTCCGTCCTATCCAGCCGGACAGCGGACCCTCACCAGACACTGTAGCCCTCCTTCTTCAATGTTCTCCCCTATAGAGGTTATCAATGTCTATCGGCAGCCTCAAGCCCATATGCCTGAGAGTCTGGACCCACTCCTAAGGTGGCCGGTCAAGCCGAACTCCATAATCGTGGGAGATTTTAATCTTCATCATGAGTTATGGGAGCCAAATGTATCTCGCTCGTCCGGAGTTGGCAGCTTTGTCGACTGGATTGATAATCATTCCTTAAGGTCGGCTTTACCATATGGGGCTCCTACCCATCGCGCTGGCCACGTCCTTGACCTAGTTCTAACAAACATGGACGGACTCTTGGCCCGCGTGGACCCCGGGTCTCATTCGACTTCCGATTACGAGACAATATCTGGCCTAGTTCATCTCCCTTCAGCTCAAAGGCGCTACCCGTCAACGAGGCTGCCTAAACTTACCCCCGAAAAAACAGAAGTGTTCCGACAAGCACTCATAGCCACTACTCCTCCTGTTCTTCCCTTCGAGGAACCTACCCCCCAGCTCTTAGATTCGGCAGCTTCCTCGGGCATCGCTGCCCTATCAGCTATTCTACTTTCAGTTAACCCACCGAGGCCCGCGTGTGTGCCATGTAAGGATTATTGGAACCAAGAATGCTCTGACCAACGCCGCCGGTATGTTAATGCCCGTAACAGTATTGATCCAGACCTTATCAGCGAGGCACACCGTAACTTCCGCAAAACCGTTAAGCGAACCAAACGAGAGTACCAGCGCTCTAAGCTAGATAGTGTGTCTTCAATTTTGGAGGCCCATAAAGCGGTTGGATGGCGAAGATTCTCCAGTCGCTTCGGTCCTCCTCCAATTCTATTTCAAGGAGTCACGTACAGTACCCCGACTGAGCGTACTGACATCTTTTTCCGCACGAAGCTTGCCCGCTTAATCAGACAGCCGGATGTCTCCGTGTACACCCCTACCTGCGCATTGCGAGAGATTCCTGCGCCACCCTCCCTGGACGAAGATGAAGTGCGACACTGTCTTCTTGATACATCTTCCACAACCCCAGGTCACGATCACCTCTCGGTTGTTGCTCTTCGCTACGTCTGGGAAGTCGATACATGGCGCACGTGGATTGTAAACTTGTACAGTCTCTGCTTGACATTCGGACATCATCCAAGCGTTTTTCGCCGCGCTGAAGTTGTGGTTATAACGAAACCTTACAAGGATGATCTGACTAACCCCGCCAATTGGCGACCAATCTCTCTCCTCCCTGTCCTTGGGAAAGGGCTGGAACGCCTCTTTGCGCGTCGTTTCGCCTTCTGGGCGTTGTCGAGCTGCGTTATCTCTCCAACGCAACTTGGAGCTCTTTCTGGAAGATCGGCTATGGACCTCGTTGAGTGCCTTGTTCACGATGTCGAGAAGGCATCGGATATGAAACAGGTGTGTACTTTGGCTACTCTTGACGTCGAAAGCGCTTTCGATAGCATTCAGCCTGGCCGCCTGTCTTTACGGTTGCGCGAACAGGGATGGCCAGTACCGTACGTTAACTGGGCTGCATCTTTTGCTTCAGACAGGAAAGCTCGCCTCCGAGTGGACGATTTTGTGGGCGAATTTTTGGACATTCCGCACGGGTTGCCTCAGGGATCCCCTGCTTCACCCATACTGTTCCTCCTCTTCCTTGAGCCTTTATTCAAACTCGGCTTCCCCACTTATGGATATGTAGATGATGTAGCGATCCTGTCGGTCGCTAAGAATCTAGTCGAATCTTCGCGCCTCACTGTTGCTAGGGTTGATGCAGTCACCCAGTGGTGTAACAGGAATGGACTCTCGTTAGCTGAAAATAAGATGAAGATTCTGCATCTTCATAGGACCCGTCAGCCCTCTCCTTCTTTAACCATCAACGGCATCGCGAGGGATGCAAACCCAACGGTAAAGTGGCTAGGCGTTCTCCTTGACACCAAGCTTTCCTTCAAAGCGCATGTACAAGTATGGAGTGCTAAGACGCAACGGATCAGCGCGCACATACGTCAGCTCGGCAACACCAATCGTGGTATACCCACCGCCTTTCTTCGCACCGCAGCCCTGGCTGCGGCGCTACCTGTACTTTTGTACGGTGCGGAGGTCTGGTGGCGCGGTCATACTTATAGCCGCCGCGGTCGCCAAACTTCAACTCGGTCTCAACACCTCGTAGATTTGGTCTCTAGAGCCCTCGTCACCCTAGCCCGAGCAATACTCCCTGTATACAGAACCACCCCCACTGCAGCTCTTCTGAGAGAAGTTTGGCTCAAGCCTGCTCCTATATTACTTGAGGAAATGCGCCTCCGCTCTGCCCTTAGGCTAGCTGCCGCGGACATCTTTCACCCCACGGTTAGAAGAGCAATCGACTCCCGGGCACACACTCGCCTCACCGAAAAGCTGAAGCTCGTTCCGCCCTTCCCTCGCCCCCAACTCTTAGCACCCTCCTACAAAGCCCCTTTTAACCGCTCTCGAGCAGACTTATCTGCCGAAGAATTTCTCGAGCGTATCAGAGCACTGCCATCATGGGACATTCTTGTCTTCTCAGACGGCTCAAAGCAAAAAGATGGGTCTGCAGGGGCAAGTGCCGCTGTTTTCCACAGGGACATCACTCTAGCTGAAGTGAGAGTGCCTCTCGGGCCCGATTTCGAGGTCTATGATTCCGAAATTATCGGCGCCCTAGCTGGGCTTAAGGCCGCTGTAGCGGCTCCTTCAACGCACCTTGCAACCAATATCCACGTAATCTTGGACAACCAAGAAGCAGCACAACGCCTTCTGGACGTCTCACCTTCGAAGTCCTCCCAAAGAGAAATTTTGGAGTTTCGAGATCTCGCGTCACGCTGGCCTACGAGGAGGATTCTTCCATTGGCGGCTCCTGGCAAAGTCAACGTAATGTGGTCTCCTGGCCATATGGGAATCTCAGGCAATGAGCTGGCTGATAAGTTGGCCGGTGAGGCTGCCCGTCAATCGGCCCCCTCTGCTGCATCTCTTGCCGGAGCTCGCGCTAAGATCCAAAGGCAAATATGGGATTTGACCACAGCATGGTGGCAATCTTATGCTCCCTCTACCTATTGCGAGTTGGGGATGCCTTTTCCCAAGAAGCCTCCTGAGGAACTACGACTCCCTCGCCGTTATCTCGGATATTTAATCCAATGCCGCACTGGACACGGTGACTTTCGTGCTAATCACGAAAGATTTCATCATACTGATGCTCTTCTGACTTGTTCCTGCGGGGCTGACAAGTCAATCACCCACTTGGTTTTTTGCCCCCTCGTGCGAGAGAGACTGGCTTCGGCTGGTCACCGACGAAGCCTGGGCCCACTCGATTTTCTTCTCGGCACATCTCATGGAGCCAAGCGTTTCGCCACCATATTGGAGAAGGTTAATTTCCTCTCAGAAATCTGCCCAATCCGTCCCATATGAGCTAGTCATGTGAGGAATCCGCTGCATAGCGCTCACTATATCTACATGTATTCTAATGGCCTCTCTGTCACAGCACCTTGTTCGTACTACATATAGAAGTCATCATGTCCCCCCAGGGATGGGGCTTTAGTTGTAACTAGCGCCCGGTAGACAAAAAATAAATAAATAAATAAAAATGCAGGCTGCGCTGCTGTCTACTATACATAATCCTCTTGTAACTATTAAGGCTTTGAAGCCAGTCTTGATTGCAGTCTTCTGATTGCAATACATGGAGTTGGAGTTGTTGTAGTAGCTGAAGAGAAGAAGAAGCGCTAATTTGGGGAGGTTCTGATGGTGAGGGGGAAATATATCGCTATAAAGGAGATATCGTTACTCGGGGGATCGCTATAGATAAGGTTGGACTGTTCAGAAAAAATACACCGGTACAACCATAATATTTGGGTCGGATGGTGCAGTGGTACACTATCCGGGCCGTTCTTCCAAGTAGAGTCTGGGTAGCTTGGACACATGCCCCACTTGAGACAGGAGAAAGCTGGTTCGAATCCAGCAAGACCCTCACACCACTTCTCTCGCGGTGATACTGTATTCGTAGAATGACGAAAGCATGCTCATATAACCACAGGTTTTTCTCGCTTTTCCCTGTGGTGGGTATTCACGGAAGAGGGTACATGTCGTAAGGCGTTATTCTCGTAGTGGTATCTGCAAATGAAATCTGAGTATGAGTGTTCCAAACGTCAAACAGAGTTATTCTGCGTCACATACATATCTTCCGTAATCATTCGCGTCATAGCCTCAGGCTGCATACGCAAAAATGATTTAAAAAAAAAAAACCATAATATTTATTGGCCGTGGCTAAATTCCAGTTCACATTTGCCCAATTTCAGTGCCCTAAACCTATTCTAGAATTTCGTTGTGAAGACCTTGTGCGATTAGTCCCATCGTCGGCCTAGCAACTGAACAAAGTGCAAATAGATAAACAAAGTTTGTCAGGGGTATAATTCAGATGTTATAACTTCTCTTTTATCCAAAATTTTATTATTGAGTATTTGACCACTTATTATTCACATTTCATTTG
This sequence comes from Podosphaera xanthii, assembly GCA_028751805.1. Classification (NCBI taxonomy): domain Eukaryota; kingdom Fungi; phylum Ascomycota; class Leotiomycetes; order Helotiales; family Erysiphaceae; genus Podosphaera; species Podosphaera xanthii. Next base: position 5,233,453 of record JAPWIX010000009.1, on the reverse strand, counting down.
AATAGCCATCATACTTTCTAACCCAATATATGTAAGAAAAACATAGATTGAGTCACACTCGGTGTCGGTCTCGAGGCGCGTTAGGAGGCTTACCTAAGAAGCAGAGTCATCAACAAGGCGTCATCATTCTCAATTCGAGCTGACTGCACAGGAAGAACGTCATGAAGCTTTTCGAGTGAAGGGGCATGATCGAGGTCAAAATCAAGGTGGGTCTGTGTCCAAAATACAGCTCCTTTCGTCGATAACGTACGCTTTTCTTCTAAGAGTGTCACCAGGACAGCTAAAGAGAAAAAGATGAGACAATGCAGGTAATAATGAGGAGTGTCATTCTAAAACAAGGATACTTCTTCAAAATAGAGTTTCTCGCTCAACAACAGCCCTAGGTATGTTTCGGCTGGAAGTTCATGGAGATTTACATGAGCCAGAATCAACTAGCGAACTATCCTCTGGCAAAGCGCTATCAAAAATATGGAGGGATAAGCACATAGACCAGCCAGAGGCTATGACTGCCACTATACGTACATATGGGACAGAGATGGTTGAAAGAACTGCAACCTATGATGATGATTTCAATGATAAAGCACCAAAAAGTTCATATCAAATTAGATTAGCTATAGCCAACATATGTGACGTGAACTTTATTGTAAGATGAGGCATTCAAAATTACATCTTCTCAAGTTTTACTGTATTGGGTGCTTGAAGTATGTTATGCAATGTCAAGCCATCTGATTTCCAATTTTTAGAGTTGAGCGATCTATTAATATATGATGAGGGTCTGTTGTGGTTGGTGATATTAGTGGTTGTTTAGTGTAGACAGAAGGTAACAAGGGCATGACCTCACACACCTGGTGCCCTGGATGCATTGACAAGCAGGCCGAGCAGTCGCGGATGTCGAGTCATTTATACTGAGTCATACAGACCGAGTCGTACATGCCGATAATACCGCGTCATATGGTTGTTGAAATTAAGTGCTACTAGCAGTTTAGTCATAGGGCTGTGCACTCAAGGTGATATGCACAGACACACTAGTCTCCCAACGGTTAAGACTCTGAATTATAGAATACGCTAGTCCGAATACGACCAAATTACTAGAATTCTTAGCGCTGGATTATTGTAGATTATATAGTTGGCACGCTGTGTCCAAATGGGAGTGATCAACAACTCCACACTTCAGATTTACAGAATCTTATTTGTGCCACTCTGTTTTTTTGTTTATATTGTTTGTTTGTAGTGGTGTTTATTCGTGCTATGTAGAGTCCAAGACTATTATAACACTAGGGCTTCTCTCTGACCCAGGCCACACCTTTTACAGTGCCCCTATTCCCTTTTACCTAGAACCTAAGATCATTGATACATTAACCCATAACAGGTAGCCATTTAGCTCAGTAGTTATCCGTAGATTTCAATCACCTTTCTACGGAACCTTCTGCTCAAAAAAAATTGAAAAAGAGCAGCCATGGAAACCGGTACGCGGGAAAAAGTCTCAAAAAACCTGCAAACCCAGCCAGGCGAGGCCTAGACACCAGAGCCACACGAGGTGCGTATCCCCATCTGTATCTCCCTAATATCCCATAGTCCAGATATCCCCCTTATACCGACACCACCAGCGCTCAGGTAGCGGTGCTCTTTCCTCGGGAGATAGTATACTGCCAGAATATCTGTAAACAGTTAGAATTCATCTTAGTAAAAAGGGCCAACTTAGTCTGATCCATCACCACCATAACGGGAGCTGGATAAGCCCTGGAAACTCATCTGGGTAACTTTTCCTCCGTGACTAAGTATTGCGTGTTACTGTTGGCTCTGAAGATAGACTCCAGGTTCGTAGGGGACACCACGTACAGGTAGAAACGCCGTCTTCGTCCCCCTCAAGAATTGTTTGTAACCCAGCGAATCTCGGCACGCACACAATATTTGATTGATTGACGGATGGTGTCGGGACTTTGTTCCCCGCCCTCATGAAAATGTCAAAACACCACATTTTCAAAAAAAAAAACGACAACCTCTACAAGCCTTCAATTACAAAGAGCTGGCGTGAATCGATAGATAACCATTAGATGAAAAAATAAATGCGGAGATTAAGCAATCAACGCGAGCGACGCGGACTTATTATTGTTACAAGTGGGACCTATTTTGGTGAGGGAAAAAATATTGGACCCCCCAAGCGCCACATAGAGCAGCCAATGACATCGCACCAAATATGGTTATGTAACCCCAAATTCTCACAAATTGACAACGGCAAAATGTGCCATGGACATGATTTACATGCCCTTCGCGCTACTACCTATCCTCCCCAACTGTGTAGGGCTTGTGATGCGTGGTTCTGAGTTTCCACTCTGTCGAACCAAAATCAATCCCTTCTCGATACAACTTTATCTTTCTCCAGCATCTATCTCCTTAGCCAAAAGAACTTTCAGATCTGCTAAAGCAACTCGCGTCCGCTCCTCTTTAATGGCTTGGGCGGATTGTGGAACTGCATCACCACTTGGCAATGATGAGAGAGGGTGGGACCCGACAGGCACATCGTCATGCGTCGTGGGAGATGATAAATTCAAGTCACGTTGACGATTGAACAATGCTTTGATATTGAAAGACTTTGCAGCCTCAGACTGCAATTATTTTGCGCGTTTTCTAGCTCTCTTCCCAGCTGAATGAGATGCGTTGCCATAACTTCCCCTCAAATGCTTGTCAGCATCTGCAGCCCACGACAGTGTTCTCTTCCCTTGGGTGTTCGTCTCGGTTTCAATCTCAACATCATCTGCACTGGCTTGTTAGACTTCTTTCAAGGCTTGCCGCTTGCGACTCATAATTTACTAGACATTCCTTCATGGTCCATGTCCGAGTCTCCACCCAAGTCCTCAAATTCAGTGTTCGTATTGCATTCTTCGGCATCATAGTCCCTGAACCAGACTCCATTATTCTCTTCTCTTAGGGTTTCTCCACCAGAGTCTTCTCTAGTACTGCTGATGATTGAACTTTCTAGGTCTAGAAGGCGAGGAGGTGAGCTCTCAGAAGTGTTTGTCTGCGTTCTGACGTGTCGGTTCGTGTCTTGCCCTTGACGAATACGCTTCATATGCGCTTTGCGTGCCCTTGATACCATGATAAATTTTGCGTGGTTAACAAGTGTAGGTAGTTACAACTAATGGAAGCTCTGCAACGGATGGTAACTGATATCACAGCTTGAAAAACTTATCGTGAGTAGCTATGTACTTAGACAGGTAGGTATCATATGATGATTGAATAAGAAAGATCGCGACAAACTCGAAACATCACGTTCCAGGACGCGTCTACAAGACAGTGGTACCATAGGCAATTAACTATGAAATTCGGAATCATAGATGCTTCCCAATGGAGACTAGCGTATTCTAATCGGGACTAGTGCAGCCGCTAGCATCCACTAGCGCACAGATTAAGCGAGGACTGAATGAACCCCGAGGGCGGGGAAAAAAATTCCGACACCATATTAGGCACAAGCCCTGCACCCACGAGGCATGATACGGGTAGTCGATCCCTAGAGACTTTAAACTATCTAATTTGCCTGGCTGTTGCTAGCCATTAGTTGCTCATGAAAAAAAATGAAAAAAAAGACACAAATTGCCAAAGGTTCGACGCTCTGCATCCCCCTCTCCTCTACCTCCACGCAACAAAGAGATTTTCCAACAGTACACCGACTCGCGCCGAGTACCGTCGTCATGACCGAAGCCGCATGTCTCGCCTCAGAGAAATGTATAAAGATATAATGATTCTAAACACTTAGGCAATCTAGGCCCTGAAGACAATAATGTGATCGCACTGAACTGGCGATACAAGAATTATAAGATTGGACCCTCAGGTCAACTCACGATGTCCCTCAACTTCGAGATACCCGATCTCTGCATATACATTTCCCAGAGATACTCTTCAGACTCTAGACTTCTGTCCCCATTAGCCTATCTCATAACACTTTGCTAGACTGTTCCATCTGATGTATGCAAACACACACATATTCCTCCGGTACCTGACCGAGTCTCACGTCCGTAACTTGCCTCGCTTCATATCATCTAGTCCTATGTGACACCAATCCAGCTGATCTCTGCCACAAACGTGCTCGTTACGTTTGGCCGTTTAACTGCCTCCACAAGGGAAGCGCAGCCAGTTTTGAAAGTGTTGGCAGCACTGATCCGAATCGAGATCTTAGCACGCATAGCCATCCCAAAGTCGAAAACACCATACAAAATTTAGAATGGCCCTCCTGTGCGAGACCCTAACCTTTCTCACCGTTGCTAACCTATCCTTCCTTCCCTGTCTCGTAAATTCCTATTTATTCCCAGCTTCCCAGAAAATATAGTGCCGACCTCTCCAACTTTCTGCCCTATGACTTTTATCTTTCGTCGGGCATCCATAAAATCATGAGCTTGTAGCTGGATGCCAAGACAAGGCAAAAGGTCACATGTTCGTAGTCGGCGTGGTCACTTGTAGAGGATTTCGTTAGACAGGTCGCAGATTTTAGAAGGCGATGTTTTGATCGGAAAAGGACCTATTTCTGTTGGACGGACTAAACTTGCGAAGGCGTTGACTGAGAGACTGGAAGCTTGTACGTTGATTGTACGTCAATAAGGTTTCGAATGCGACTCTTCTCGAACATCTCAACTACACAGCGACCGTAGTGAACGTTTACAGCCGGCACCACGTGAAGTTAAAGTGTTCGACATTGCCAACCTGGGTTAGGATGAAATGAAGTGTGGTTGAAGTGTTGCTTAAAAGTGAAGGAGAGGGCGAAGTCAGAAAGCAGTACAAGTAAATATCTTTAGTAATAGTGTTTCATTTCTTCCTCATATAGTTCAATACATCGAATTCCATTACAACCTGCTTTTTGTTGTTGTATTTATTTTACGTCTAGCGGAATAAGTGCAAAGCACTTGCTGTGAAGGTTTCCTAGCTGGAAATAATGAATTCGATTGATTATTTTACTATAGGGAAGAAAGAATACCACGATCTAAATTACAAGTTATAACCTATGACGCGCGACGCGTGATCACATTGTTGCTTAGGTAATCACCTAAGTCTTGTCGAGCGGTCAAACCGTAACATCACCCCCCCTTTTATTCTCGATACCGGGTCTTCTTTAATGAGGGCCCATTGCATGATTCAGCCGAGCCCCATTTAGTTTCCCATTTATCCAATGCTTCTGTCTCTTGTATATTTGTTAATGATGTCCATTCTGGCTTGGGATACCCACTCCACTTGACAAGTGCTTGACGTTCGCCTCTCCACGTTCTACATCTTAATATTTCATCAACAAAATACTCATCGTCGCCAGAATCATTAATATTTGCTATGGGACCAGGGTTTTGATCTTCGATAATTTGAGAAGGTAACGGATTATTATCCGCCGGTAGCAACAAATCGACATGAAATCGATTATGTATTTTGCCTGTGACATTCAGCTCAACAACTTCGGGCGATATAATCCTAGTGACAGTGTATTTGGCATGTTGCCACCCTAGTTTCCTTGATGGTTGACCATCTAGTTTGATGTTGCGGAGTAATAACCAGACTTTATCTCCTACAACATAACGAGGTGCCGGTTGTCGTCTTTTATCAGCTTGTTCTTTGAAACGTTGCTGTGCTGCTGCCATTGCAGCTTGCATAAATGATGTAGTTTGATTTAATTTTTCTACAAAGCTATCCGCTCTTTCCTTTCCTGTTGAAACGGGCACTGATGAACTAGAGGTAACATTTTGTATCGGACTTAGATGATAACCATGAGATGCAAAGAACGGGCTAATACCACCCAAGGACATAACATCTCGATTGTTAATTGCTAACTGGGCTGCGGGCAAACAATCCGACCAGTCATGTTGTGTGTATGCTACATATGACCTCAAGTATGTCTGAACTTCTTGGTTTGCCCTCTCCGTTGCGCCGTCAGTTTGAGGGTGATAGGCAGTGCTCATTCTTTGCTTCATTCCGGCTAACTCACATAAACGCTTCCAAAATTTACTTGTCCAATTAGTTCCGCGATCGCTGGTGATAGCTTGTGGGAATCCGTGAAATCGCCAATGACAATTTAAGAATCTATGAGCACATGACTCCGCGTCCATTTTATCCATAGCTTCAAGGGTGACTGATTTTAGAAGTCGATCAGTTATGACCATAATATTTGTGAACCCGTTAGATTCTGGTAGATCAACCATGAAGTCAATTGAAATCTCTTGATGAAATCTATCAGGGATTGGTAACGGTTGGAGCAGCCCCTGTTTTTGATGTCTCCAAATTGATGATCGGCCGCAAATATGGCAGTTTTTACAAAAGCGTTTCACGGCTTTACTAATTCCTGGCCAAAAATAATCCCTTGCTACTTGAGCTAACGTTGCGTCTCTACCCGGGTGCCCTGAGATAGTCGCATCATGTATATTCTGGATTAATGCGGTTGTCAACGGTTCATACATGGGTACCCATATCCGCCCTTGATAACGTAGTAGTCCATTGTCTCTGTCGAATGCTGATGATGCAATAGTTGCCTTGAGTGGTTTTGGCTCATCGGATCCTTCTGTCTGAACTCTTAGATCATTAGGCCATGCGCGCTGATTGCTATCCACAGCTTCAACGATTTGAATATATTTTTTATCTTCTCTGAGCGCTTGGTTCCATAGAGACTGGAGGTCTTCATTTGCGAAAACTTCGTGGCCCTCTGCAATCTCGAGGTTCGCAAGTCGCAATTTTGCCATATTAATTGGGTTTAACAGTTGTCTTTCTCGGCTTAGAAGACGAGTATCTCCATCTTTTGGCTTATCCTGATCTCGACGCGACAGTGCGTCTGCGCGCTCATTTTGTGCTCCTTGGCGATATAAGAGGTTATCTAAATCTAGACATAAACTCTGCCCAACGTACTTGCCTTTCTGTTAACTTGCGAGTAGTTAAGAAGTATTTGAGATTCAAGTGATCACTTATTATGGTGAATGTCTTTGCAAGACCTCTCAATTCAGCGTCCCACTCTTTCATACATGAAACAACTGCCAATAGCTCCTTATCGTGGATTTCATAATTCATTTCGGCACCTGAAAGCTTTCGAGAATGATACGCTACAGGCAGCCACCCAGAGCAAATCCAGAACAGTCAGCCTCTAGCATAGTTTCTCTATCGGGGTCCCATTGCGCTAGGGCGGGCTCTGAAATAAATTTCTTTTTCAGCGTTTCAAATGATTCGTTCTGCTCTGGTCCCCAATTCCATGGTGTGCCCTTGCTTGTTAGGGCGGTTAAAGGTGCACAAATTTTTGAGAATTCTCTGATAAATCTCCGGTAAAAATTTGCGAATCCTAGAAAACTTCTAAGTCCCTTGATTGAAGTAGGGGGCTCCCATTCGGATATCGCTTTTACTTTTGCTGGGTCCATCCTAACCGAGGATGTTGGCCCTTCGGCCGATATAATAAAGCCTAAATATTTGGTCTTTTTGACACTAAATTCGCACTTATCGATGTCTAGTCCTAATCCAGCTTTCTGAAGTTTTTCAAGGACTAGGTTGACATGCCTTTCGTGGTCTTCCAAACTGCCATCAGTATAGACAAGTACATCATCAACGTAGGCCGAGCAGAAATCGTCTAAGTATTCCCTCAGAGTGTTATTGATGTACCTTTGAAACGACGCCGGTGCCCCATTTAATCCAAATGGCATAACTAACCATTCAAAAAGTCCAAAGCGAGTACGAAAGGCGGTTTTCCATTCATCACCTTCTTTGATGCGTAGCTTATGGAAGGCAGCCCTAACGTCAAGTTTTGTGAACCATTTTGCTTTGCTTAGACTTGCGAGCGTTTCTTTGATTAGAGGCAATGGATAACGATCAGCTTTTGATATTGAATTTAAGGCTCTGTAATCGACACAGAACCTTAAACCACCTCCAGGCTTTTTAACAAATAGGACGGGTGCTCCAGCGGGAGAACTGCTTGCACGAATATAGTTTTTATCAAGCAATTCTGTTAATGTCTTTCTCAGGACCAATAGTTCGTCTCTCGACATTCCGTAAAGAGGTCCCCAGGGTATTTCCTTATTAGGTTCCAATCTGATCTCGTGGTCACTTGCGGATCGATGAGGAGGAAGTTTATCGATTAACTCTCTTTTAAATAGATCGCCAAATTTTTTATACTGAGGAGGGAGCTTTTGAAGGCTAGCAGATGACCTTTTTTCGGGCGCGAGCGCCTTCTGAATGTCTGCTAACGTAACAGAGAATATTCGTGACGCCTCGTTGTTTACCTTTTTTGCTCTTCTGATAGTTGCTAGGAATACTCCTGCTGATAGGCACATTATGTTTGGCATGGACATTGACTTTTCAATGATCTCTCCACCCAGCTTCTTTTCCCAGACTTGCAAGGCTTGTCCGTCTACTACTGCTTCTCGAATTTCCATACAATGATCTCTTGCATGATAAATTACATCCTCCCTTTCCATCCATGGCTTACCTAGTATCAATCCATGAGATAGTCGGGGTATAATGTAGGCGTACAAAGTTCTTTGGTATCCGTCAATGTCTAATATCATTTTGGTCATTTCAGTAATAATTTCTCCCTGTTGAATGCTATCCGTCGCTTCAGCAAGCTTTCGGGGAGCAATTTCAATCCTAGGGAGGTTAGCTTTGCGTACGAGGGAGTTACTAACGGCGGCAAGACAGTCACATCCACTATCAATCAAGGTAGGCACAATGTAAAGGTTGTTAATTAAAACGTCTATTAAAAATGATTTTCCATTCATGCTTTTTTCTGCCTCTTTATCCTCAAAAGATTGCGACTCTACCACCGCTTTACAAATCCCACTTTCAAGCCCCTGAAAACGCCTTTTCTCAGGAGCTAATCTTTTAGCGATTCAGTTTCTATTTGAAGATTTTGAAGTTCATCAGATGTCCTAAAATTATCCCCGCAACATGAGCAGACTTAACTGCTGTCTCGGGACGAAGTGGCGGGAGCTGAGTACAGTTAGGTGTTCTGTGTCCGGGATTACCACACCGAATACAAAGGCCGGCTGTCCTACGACGTTCTAACTCTTTTCTGGATACCCACTTAGCTCGTATTTTGTTAACTCCTGACATCCTTACATCTCCGTCTGCATCCTGGTATTCGGTTATCGCATCGGAGGTAGAGTAGTTGGGAGATGCGGGATTAGGGGCCGGAACTAGAGAGTTTCCTCTTGTGGAAACCCCTAATAAATTACCCCCGGCAATTCCTCGAGTGCCATCGTCAAAAATTCCCATCTGACCCAACATATAGGTCCTCGTTTTTATTAACCCGACTCCTTCGATCTGTGAGCCGATAACTAAGAGTTTCTCAATGAACTCAAGGAATGAGCTTGGTAGAATGTGGCCAATCAGATGATTCCGGGATTTCTGGTTGAGAGCATTGTGTAAATCGGTTACCTTGTGGATATCTTCGGCTGTTGACTTCACACTACGCGAAAGAAGTTGTTGGTATCTAGGCAAAAATGATGACAAGGCCTCGTCCCTGAACTGCTTACACGCATGTAAAAGTGCGGAAGCGTTTTGGTCAGCGTTCCGATCACGGAATGTATCATCCATTATCTTAAGAAGACCCAATGCATCAGAAATTTTCCCATTGTTCAGCATCGATTGAAATGCTCCGGTAATCATGGCTTTAGCATTTCCAGTGACTGCCTGGCTATACAAATCCACAAAGAAGTCCGACGGCTGGTAGATATTACGTTCTACTACATCACGTTGGTATTTATATCGAAGAATACCATAGGTGGTTGGCCATTCTGTGCGATCTTTGTGGTCATAAGCAGCGGGCCACTTAATTGGTTCTACTTTTTGCGTTGGTTGCGGTGCTTCAGTGTGAATGGTTGAGAGAGGATATGTGGCATCTATTCTTGGATCATCCGGTGCGTTTAGCTCGTTTCCAGATTTCCCTTTCATGCAAGACATCATTTGTCTCACCTCTGTTCGAAGGCTTTCGATTTCTAACATCTGTATCCTGTCTTTTTCTCTCATTTCCCCTAGCAGTTTAATCAACTCCACGTTTGCTTGCCCTTCGTGTAGTGGCAAGCCTGGTAAATTGGGCGAACTTGAGCCTAAAATATTGTTATCAGAGTGAACACCAGTCATGTTGGAGTCCACCATTATTTCTTCTCGGTCTTCTGCAGTAAGGTATGAGGTAGAGCTGCAAGTCTTTGCAGGATTGTCAGAGTCGCTATCTGAGTAGAATGGTAGCTCAATGCGCATAAAAACTCTCTCCACTCTCCTGTAACCAAATGTTAACCCTAAGCTGTGAATAAATCACAATTTGCTCAATAACAGGCATGCAATAGTGATAGTAAAATAAAGTGTGAAGGTTTCCTAGCTGGAAATAATGAATTCAATTGATTATTTTACTATAGGGAAGAAAGAATACCACGATCTAAATTACAAGTTATAACCTATGACGCGCGACGCGTGATCACATTGTTGCTTAGGTAATCACCTAAGTCTTGTCGAGCGGTCAAACCGTAACACTTGCCCTAAATATTCCCTGACGGGACAAATGACGCCGAGGAGTTAACCCCAGACTTCTACGTAAAATAAAGAATTACATGACTAGGGCGCGTTGACGTAGCTGCCACTAGATGAAAAAGAAAAAAAGTAAAGAGTCTTCAAGAAAATGAAGGCATGACAGAAGTAAAGGACGGTCCACCCCATGTCCCCTTGACCGTAGCGCATCTCCTACTCAACTAGTCCCCTGTAAAAAAAAACAAAAAAAAACGCGAAACAAAATAATTGTCCATGTGGAAGACATCTCTTTTGGTCCGGAACCCGCACTGCTTGTCTGTTTCTTTTCCCACCACACCTTCCAGGTAGTATATTTCTTCATCTTCGCTGAGAGCGAGGAGTGGGCCCGCAGATAACCCTTGACGGTATTATCTTCTTGAAGTCACTTGTAGTAACCCCGTCTCGAGACGCTGCGCCCTTTAAAATTTCTCTTCAGAGTTTAAGACACTAAAGCCGGTTTCCTCTACCATTGGGACGTCCTTAAAGCCACGTCGGGTGTCGTTTCTAATCTTTTAGTAACAGCTTTTGCGCGGGCTACTGCAGCGTACTCGTGCTGTGCATGCTGTCGGATTGTGGCGAGCTGTTCTTTTGCAACTGGGCCGGTCCTCGCGGGTCGAGCCAGACAATGCCGGCTCTCAGATCGATGTGGTCCTCTACAGTTTCGACATCTCGTAGAGGCCTTGCACTCTCTTTCAGAGTGCATCTTGGATCCGCAATTCCAGCAAGCTTGGGCGCGGGAATATCCACGTGTGGCGTGGTAGTCTAAGCAGCGTTTACACTGCTCGACACATTGGCGGGGTCGAAAGATTGTCGCCCTTTCGGATTCGAAAAATAGTTTGAATCCGGGCCATGGAGCGGATTCACGCGGGAAGAGCGCTATCCTGTTTTGGTTTGGTGCCCCAAATTTGCTGACCATGTGGGGCCGAGCCAGATAAGGAACAGTGTCGGAAACTCGTATTATTTCCTGTGTGACCGTTTCAACTGTCAATGGAACACTGGCAGTTGGTGAGTAGCCCTTCACCGGTACGTTGGGAATCAGATAGGCTGCCAAAGTTGAGGCGGGCTCAATCTTACGACCTTCTTGGAGAACAAGATCAAGTATCTTTTCTCTACTTGTCTCATCTCTTATTGTGATATGTTTTACCAGGTATGAATTGGGGTGCATACCACAAGTGCAGAACTGCTGTTGATGGTTGGGTTCTTACGCTGATGCCTGATAGTGCAAGTAGAACGAGAATAAAATGTTTGCTTAAAGATAAGATTTTGTGTCTTACGTCTGTTGTTAAGTAGAGGGAGAAGCCCTCTACTTATACTGCTACTCTATAACGCTAACTATACAACGCTAACCTCATTTCGGAGGGCAAACAGAGCAAACATGATACATTCCTGTGACCCACCAAGCTCGTGCTGTGCACTGTGACACAGTCAGTGTCGTGCACGTGCAAGCCCTACATGCTGGGGTTCCCGTCTGTCACAGTCTAGACAGGAGCGCCTGCGCAGCTAAGTGTGTAGAGGTAGTAAATATTCAATTCTATAAGGAAGTAAACTATATCGCTACTCAACAAGTCTATATACAACCCTCACTGCAGTCTAATGACTCGCCCCAACCCTGATATCAATAAAGGTTCCTGAAAATCCTCGTGTATCAGAAGGTGCCTGTGATAGCAAGCCTACGTATATCAAGGGTACTTCTCGTTTCAGCTAGTCGCCATCTCATAGCTGATCATGCCTTGTGCACCGTGCCCCATTTACCTTGCCCCACGCACATTGCCCCATGCGCCATGTCCTTATCCCTGTAAGGTCTATGCACGCCTATGCGCCACATAGGCTACAGGAACAATTCAGCTCACCAGCTGTTACAATTCTCCTCCCCCTCCTCCTGGTGAACGATTTACTTGGCGTCTTAATCTTCGCTGCTGAAGTATTTGGGGTTCTGCCGGTCCCACAAAGCCGCCAGTTTTGCTGATTTCTGGGCCGTTAGAAGACCGAATAGGTCCATATTTAGCTTCAAATTCTTCTAAAGCCTTAGTGTCCTGCACGTATTCGATAGGTTCCCAGGTAGGATCTGCCCAGCCTACCCACTTAACTAAAGCCTGTCTAAATTTCCCTCGCCCCCATGACTTAGTTCTTGCTCGCAAAATAGCTTCAACCTGATACTCTGGCTCCTCTAAGTCGTCCATTATAGGCGGGTTTTGAGCGTCATCACGTGACTGACTTGGAAACGGATCAGCTCCGGCTCGCTTAACCAACTCAACATGGAAACGTTTGTGAATATTCCCAGGCACATTCAACTCCACAGTCAGAGCGTCAGGAACTGCAGTGACTTCGTACTTTGCATGCTGCCAAGCTAGTTTCTTGGAAACTTGAGGCGTCTTGATATTGCGCAAATTGAGCCAAACTTTGTCGCCAACTTGAAATCGTTCTGGCTGGCGGCGAAATCGATTGGCATTGCTCTCATTTCGCTGTTGAGCAGATGCCATTGCTGCCTGAGCAAAGTCTTGCGCATCCCGTAAACGTTGCACATACTTCTGACCCGCGATAATTCCAGGATGTCGTACCTGATTCCTTTCTGGTGTTGGTTCTCCAAGAGGGGCTAAGTCGTAGCCGTTGCGCATGAAGAACGGGCTGAGTCCCCCAATTGCAGAATTGGGTCGAGTGTTTAAAGCTAACTGAGCCATGGGTAACAGTTCCATCCAATCAGTCTGATCATAACAACTGAAAGCTCGCAAGTACTTGTATAACTCTTGATTAGCCCTCTCGCTCGCATTTGTCTGAGGGTGATACGCCGTTGTAAGCCTTTGGTTGATGCCAGATAATTTACAGAAAGTTTTCCAGAAGTAGCTTAACCAGTCGCTACCTCTATCGCTAGTTAAGTATCTGGGAAATCCGAAGTATCGATAGTACCTGTCGACAAAGATTTCAGCACACTTTTCAGCCTTCATTGTTTCAGTACCGAATAAGAAGATATCCTTAGACAATCTGTCTGTGATTACCATAACATTGGTACAGCCCCGAGACTTTGGCAAGTCTGTTATGAAATCTATTGTCAACTCGTTGCCAATCCGTTCTGGGATCGGTAAAGATCGTAAGAAACCGGCCTTCGCTTCACGCCACACAGTTGTCCTACCACAGATATCACAGTTTCGGACAAAGCGCCTAACTGACTCCCTCATCTTAGGCCAGAACCAGCGTCTCAATAGGATACTAATCATTGTGTCTCTTCCAGGATGGCCAGTAAGAACACTATCATGAGTTCGTTGCATTATTGCCGTGCGTAAAGGTTCGTAGTCTGGAACCCATATCCGATTTTCTCTGCCATGAAGTACACCGTCTGCAGTTACCGCGCACTCAGCAATATTCGCGGACAACTTAACTGCCAAATCGGGCGGAAAGCTTCTCTCTCCTAATTGAACGGCATCTCGCGCTCGACGCCAGTCTTCGTCACTCTCCACTCCTTGTTTCCATAGTGCTTGCAATTCATCATCATCAAAAATTGCGGCATGTGTAGCCAGGTCTGCCACTGATGTCATTTTGTTAATAATATCCTCGTTTTCATCCTCATCGTATGCTTGAGCAAACTCCTGGCTCTGAACGATTGCGGGATACAGGGGAATAGTAGGAAGAAGCTGTAGAACTCGACCTGCCATTCTTTCATCTGAAATCCCACGCGGCTTATCCTGTTCACGCCTTGACAATGCATCTGGCCGGTCGCAAACCTTACCCGGTCGCCATTGAAGTTTGAATCGGAACTGTTGTAGTACATCGTTGTACCTTACCTGCCTTTCATTCAACAGTCGCTTGGTGGTGAAAAACTTAGGTTTCTGTGGTCGCTTAATATTGTGAAAGGTTTTGCGACTGAAGTTAGCTCCGGCTGCCACTCCAGTAGGCACGTTATGATTGATAGCATTTCTTTATCGTGAATGGGATAATTAGCTTCAGCGCTGTTCAATCTCCTGGATAGGTATGCGACAGGCCGCAATCTGCCCTGCTTATCCACCTGCGAAAGACACCCACCAATCGCATATCCCGAACTATCCGCCTCCAAAACTGTCTCGCGATCAGGATCCCACTGGGACAACACCGGCTCTGAAGCAAAAATTTTCTTTAAATTTTCAAACGCCTCGTTTTCTTTCTTTCCCCACACCCAGGATGCATCTTTTTTTGTTAAATCGATCAACGGCGTTGCGATTTCTGAAAATTTCTCGACGAAGCACCGATAGAAATTTGCAAATCCAAGGAATGACCGTACTCCTTTCACCGAAGTTGGTGCCTTCCACTCGAGAATCGCCTTAACTTTTGCAGGATCGACAGTAATACCTTCTCCGGCTCTCACGATAAATCCGAGATATTTGACTTGCTTGCAGAGAAAGTCGCATTTATCAATGTCCAAATAAAGGCCGGCTTCGTCAAGTTTCCCAAGGATGCTGCGAACCGTCTTCCAGTGGTCTTCTATGCTGCCGTCTGTGTATGCCAAAACGTCATCTATGTACGCAGTTGCATCAATGTCCAGATGCTCTCTCAAGTGTTCATTTATATATCTCTGGAAGGTTGCTGGTGCATTAATTAATCCAAACGGAGTCACTAACCATTCAAAAAGACCCAGTCTGCATCGGAATGCCGTCATCCATTCGTCTCCTTCCCTTATTCTGACTCGGTGGAAGGCTGATTTGACATCTAACTTTGTAAACCATTTTGCTTTCGAAAGCTGCCTTAAGGTCTCTTTGAACAAAGGTAGCGGGTATCGGTCAGGAATAGTGATAGCATTAAGACCGCGATAATCAACACAGAATCGAAGTCCCCCGCTCGGCTTCTTTGCAAAAAGAACTGGTGCCGCTGCTGACGAACTACTTGGTCTGATCCATCCTTTATTTAAAAGATCTGTTAGGGTTTTGCGCAGTACCAATAATTCTTCCCTAGACATATTGTAAAGCGGCCCCCATGGTGGTATCAAAGTCTTTCCATTTTCCTGTCGCAGATCGATTGCATGATCAAGATGTCCTCGAGGTTTTGGTAAAGCCTCTGCGCCGCTGTCATCCGCAAAAAGATGCGCAAAATCCTTAACTTCTTCCGGCAGACGTCCCTTGGCTTCTTCTAATGTTAGTTTTGGCTTCACGCGTAGAGCTTTACTAATATCTTCAAGTGATGCCCTGCAGACCGGAATAGATTTCATCAATGTCGTCATCGTTGTAATCGTAGCCAACTTTGGACGAGCAACACTCTTGAATGCTTGACGCCATCTCTTAACTCCATAAACTGAGCCGCCACCCTTTCGCAATTCCAATCGCTGTTCTTTAGCATGTATAATTGCATCTTGATCCTCAAGCCATTTCTTCCCCAGAATCATCGGATGATTGCTATTTGGAACAACGTACAACCATAATTTTGGAGTGACATATCCATCTAAATCTAGAGAGATGAAGGTAATAGAACTCACTACCGTCCTTCCATTACCTGACTCTGCAGCTGTTTCCAAAGTTCGTGGAGAAATAGGTATGCAAGGTAGGCCCAATTTGGTGTATACTGATTCATCAATGATGCCTGAACATAGACATCCATTGTCCACCAAAGCTTGGATCATAGTAGCATCATTGACAAGGGCGTTGACAATAAATGGTGTGGTGTTCATGACAATCTTTTGCCTAGATAGCTTGTCTGTACTGGCTTTGCCATTATCTGTTGTGGAATTTAGATGTACTTCGATATGCTCTGACCCAGTCTCACTGTTGCCGTATTTACGTGCGTTACTGCAGAATCCTGATGCAATGTTGTCTTTAATTTGATGGTCGTGACTGTCCGCCCGCAGCGTTTTCTTGCCTGATACATCCCCTTTATTTTTCCCATTTGTGACCCTGACGCTGGGTGTGATTGGTGGAAGCTTGTTGAAAGATTTTGATCCTGGCCTAACAGCTGGAAATAAAGGACAGATACTGGATGAGCAGCCCTCCCTTTCACATCGGAAACATTTTCCCTCTCTTCGAAGAGTTTCAATCCTTTCTGCCGACTTCCACTTTGCCTGGTAGAACTCTCCATTCGGTCCACGAGCAGGATTCTTGGGATATGTAGGCCGCATTTTATGAAACTAATGGAACCAATTTTTTTTTCTGATTGGCCGGGCTGCTGATGTCACTGAATTGCCGAAAGCTGAACTGCTGAAATTCTGAAAACTGAACTGCCGAATACCGAAATGCTGAATATCTGAACTGCCGAATACTGAACTGCTAAATTTCTGAATTGCTGAATTGCTGAAACTGAACTGCCGAATACTGAAATGCTGAATATCTGAATTTCTGAATTGCTGAAAACTGAACTGCCGAATACCGAAATGCTGAATATCTGAACTGCCGAATACTGAACTGCTAAATTTCTGAATTTCTGAATTGCTGAAAACTGAACTGCCGAATACTGAAATGCTGAATATCTGAATTTCTGAATTGCTGAAACTGAACTGCAAAATACTTAATTGATGAAACTCAAAATCTCTGATCTGCCATTTAAGGATAGAATTGAATATATGTCACAGTCTAGACAGGAGCGCCTGCGCAGCTAAGTGTGTAGAGGTAGTAAATATTCAATTCTATAAGGAAGTAAACTATATCGCTACTCAACAAGTCTATATACAACCCTCACTGCAGTCTAATGACTCGCCCCAACCCTGATATCAATAAAGGTTCCTGAAAATCCTCGTGTATCAGAAGGTGCCTGTGATAGCAAGCCTACGTATATCAAGGGTACTTCTCGTTTCAGCTAGTCGCCATCTCATAGCTGATCATGCCTTGTGCACCGTGCCCCATTTACCTTGCCCCACGCACATTGCCCCATGCGCCATGTCCTTATCCCTGTAAGGTCTATGCACGCCTATGCGCCACATAGGCTACAGGAACAATTCAGCTCACCAGCTGTTACACCGTCCAGGCAGTTGCAGCACAAAGCTCCCTCTGTTGGTCACGACTTCTGCTTTGCTTAGTGAGTCTGGACTGGAGATTTAACCTTGGTGAGGGCATCGGCTAGCTGCTCATTTGTTGGAACATAAGTGACATTTATTCTTTGCTCCCGGTGTTGCTCTCGACAGTAGAAGTTTCTGAGCGCAATATGTTTTGACCGCTTGTGATTGTCGTGATTTCTGATGAGGGAAATTGCAGACTGGTTGTCCACGTGCAGGTCTGTGCATTGTGCGCCGTGTATGTACTGTGAAAGTCCAAGTTCTTTGAGTAGGGATTTGACCCACTGGAGCTGTCTGCATGTCTCAGTCGCTGTTAAGGATTAATGCAAACGGTCACTGCACGAAAGCAATACCACAAAATAAGTTAATATTAAATCTGGAGAAGGAATCTATCTGCTCTAGAATACTGATATTTATAGTTTTCCCCTTACCACTAGAAGGTTCTTTCCTTAACTCCTCATCATTAATTACTCTTGGGATAGAATCATCCGGAGTACTCTCGACTCTTCTGGAGACTTCTCGAAAGTTCTAGTAGTCATAGCAGGGAGTACCCCTGACCCTCGCTTACGCGTAAACGCGTCGCGCCACGACCAGGTAAACGGATGGGCCAAGTTGATTTGCCCAGCCACAACCTACCGGGCACAGCCCGTCACATTACCCCCCTCCTTAGACTTCCTGGGTCGAACTTTTCGACGGGATCCCTGTCTGGCTCCTTCGTTGACTCCCACGCCATCACCCAAGCCAAACTCATTTTCAAACCTGTCTAATGGCTCTACGTTCTCTAGCTCGGAACGATCCTCCCAGTTGGGTTCTGCAAATCCCTTCCATTTTACTAAGACTCGTCTTATCCAGCCCCGTCCTCTTCGGAAACGTTCGGCCCTCAGAATACGTTCCACCTTATGCTCTGGCTTTGCGTCATGCCCATCCATAACGACTGGATCGGGCTGAGAATCATCCTGAACTTGCGATGGTAAAGGGTCACAACTTGCCTTACGTAGCAAGTCTACATGAAACCTGGGGAAGATTTTAGATGGTACATCTAATTCCACTACATGAGGCGAAATCACTCTGGTGACCGAGTATTTGGCATTTACCCACGCAAGCTTTTTCTTCGGCTGAGGGGTATGAATATTTTTAAGGTTTAACCAAACTTTGTCACCCACTCGTAGCATGGGAGCTGAACTTCGCTTCTTATTAGCATTTTCTTCCATTGATTGTTGAGCCGTCGCCATAGACGCTGCGGCGTATTCTTATGCTTCCCGTATTCTATCCACAAAGTTTTGGGCTCTCTTAGTTGGAGGTGTCGACGACCTCTTGTCAATCGGAGATACCTGTTGGACTGGCTCTGCATGATAACTATGTTCTAGGAAGAAAGGACTTAGTCCCACACTGGTGCAGTCTCTATTGTTAATTGCCAACTGGGCTGAAGGCAACATTTTTGGCCATTCTAGCTGCGCGTACGAAATAAAAGCTCGCAGGTATGCTAACACCTCCTGATTCATTCTCTCGATTGAACCATCGGTTTCAGGATGAAAGGCGGTAGACAGCCTTTGTTCAATGTTAACTTGTTTGCATAGGTGTCTCCAAAAGTCTCCTACCCAGTTCGAGCCCCTATCTGATGTAAGAGCTTGAGGAAATCCATGAAAGCGATATTGGCACTGTAAAAAACGTTCCGCACACTCTTCGGCATTCATGGAGTTCATAGGCTCCAGTGTAACGCTTTTCAGCAAGCGATCGGTAATAACCATCAGGTAACACGGATCAGACTTTTCCTTCGCTGGTAAATCCGTCATGAAGTCAATAGAAAGCTCACTATGGAATCTGTCAGGAATTGGTAAAGGTAGTAATAGACCCTTTTTTTTTCGAACGCCAAACATGCGAATTGCCGCATACGTCACAATTTCTACAAAATTGCCGAACCATGGTACTAATGCCCGGCCAATAAAAATTTCGGGATAGGATAGCCAACGTGTTATTCCGCCCAGGATGCCCGGTTATGTGAGAATCGTGTACTTTATGAATTAATGTTGTTCTTAATGGCTCTGAATTCGGGATCCATAACCTCTTGCGAAAACAGAGCGCTCCCCGGAGGTCGAGTTCACATTCGGCTCGACTTACTCTCAGTTGTAATGTCGTTGGAAACTGGTCTTTATCGCTCCACATGGTGTTGTAGAGCTCCTGGAATTGTGTCCCATCTTCTGATACCCCCCGGTCCCAGAGCTGCTGTAAATCCTCGTCCTCGAAAAGCTGATTCCCCCGAGGAATTGAATTTTCTACCGAAGAGAGCATGAGTGCCTGGCCGTCCTCTCCATTTTGGGCCGCTAAAGAGAGCCAATCGTCCTTTAGTAGCTTAAATTCCCTTTCTTTCAGACGGGGATCCTTCAAAGATATAGGCACATCCTGAGCTCTGCGAGATAAGGCATCCGGGCGTCCCCCATGCTTACCGGCTCTAAATTTCAGTTTAAAATTAAATTCTGACAGTAGTTGAGCCCATCTAACTTGGCGCTCCGTCAATC
Organism: Podosphaera xanthii; assembly: GCA_028751805.1. Lineage (NCBI taxonomy): Eukaryota > Fungi > Ascomycota > Leotiomycetes > Helotiales > Erysiphaceae > Podosphaera > Podosphaera xanthii. Next base: position 5,213,494 of record JAPWIX010000009.1, on the reverse strand, counting down.
TTTTAGATGTCATAAAGTACTTCAAGTTCTTATGATCCGTCAGAATTTGAAACGGCTTTTTAAGACCAATTAGCTCACTACGCCATTCCTTCAGGCATCTAACTATGGCTAGAAGTTCCTTGTCGTGGATATCGTAGTTGCACTCTGCTGGCGAAAGTTTCTTTGAATAGTAAGCCATCGGCTGAAGTTTTCCTCCAGGTTTAATTTGGGAAAGACAGCCGCCAGTTGCCCATCCTGATGCGTCTGTTTCTAACACGGTTTCCAGCTCCCCATCCCACAAAGCCAGGACTGGTGCTGTTATGAACAAAGATTTCAATCTATCGAACGCTTTTTGATGCTGGTCGCTCCAATGAAACATCGTCCCTTTCTTTGTTATGTCTTGTAACGGTGCGCTGATTCTGGCAAAGTCTTCAATAAATTCGCGGTAAAAATTTGCAAACCCGGGGAAACTTCGAACTCCCTTGACGTTCTTTGGAGTTTCCCACGATGCTATCGCCCTTATTTTCCCTGGGTCTACCTTGATACCTTCATCGACGTTGACGATGAAACCTAAATACTTTATTTCTTTCTTTGCAAATTCACATTTTTGTGGGTCAAGTTTAAGGCCCGCTTTATTTAGCCTTTCCAACACCTGGTCAACTTTATTCCAATGGTCGACAAGACCTCCGTTGGAGAATATAATTACATCATCCACATATGCTGAGCACGTGCTCCCCAAGAGATCACCTAACTCTTGATTAATCCATCTCTGAAATGCTGATGGAGCTCCCGCTAGTCCGAATGGAGTGACTAATCATTCATAGGACCCAAACCGTGTTCTGAACGCCGTTTTCCATTCGTCTCCCTCGGATATGCGAAGCCTATGGAATGCTGAACGAATATCAACCTTAGATAACCACTTAGAGTTCGACAGCATCTGCATTGTTTCCCTAATTAAGGGTAGTGGATAGCGATCGCGTTTAGTGATTGCATTAAGGGCCCGATAGTCAACACAAAACCGGAGCCCACCTCCAGGTTTTTTGATAAATAGGACCGGAGCTCCTCCCGGCGAACTGCTTGCCCTAATCCAATTCTTGTCTAGTAGGTCTGTCAAAGTTTTTCTTAGTACTAAAAGTTCTTCTCGCGACATTCCATACAACGGACCCCAGGGCACCTCCAATTCTCTACCCGAGTCATCTTTAATTAGCCTTACTTTGGTGTCCACCCCTGGCCGATGAGGAGGGAGCGCGCTGTCATCCCCCAACTTATCGTCTAAGAATAAGTTGGTATATTTTTTGACCTGTTTCGGCAGTATTTTCAGTATTTCTTCCTGTGATAATATTCTCTTTGGCTCTAATGCTTGAGTAATATCCTGCATTGAAACAGCCCCAATGATCCAGTTATTCCGTTTAGGTTGTCTCACCACCATTTTCAAAAGATCAACTCGCGATATTTGACTCAAGCGGTTGCTACTCACTGGCGCGATACGAGTTTTGACTTTTTCTGGCGCATCTTTCTCGTACCATCCGCTGGCGCGCACTATCATTCCGTGCTTTCGACTCCCTATCCGGAGGATTCTACGCTTGGCAGAATAGACGACGTTGTTATACTCCATCCAGGGCTTACCCAGTATTATTGGGAAAGATAAATTCGGCATTACGTAGCCCCAAATTTTTTCTATTCTTCCATCCACGTCCAATTTCATGTGTGCTATTTTCGTAATTCCTATTGCTTTGCTCCCATCGGCCAGCCGTAAATGACGTGGAGGGATTCTTTCTGAGTATAAACTATGTTTGCGCACAAGACCTTCATCAATTACGGAAAAACATAGGCAGCCTGTATCCACCATAGCTTGTGTATAAAAAGATGCATTAATTAAACAATCTATAAGTAGTGGCTGACTATTGAGCTTATCTAAATTTTGAGCATTTGTTAATCCCCTGAAGTCCTTGTCTTTACCCCCGAGCGCGACTTTTCTCAGGGTTCCTCGTTTCCCGAATCCGAGCTTTCTTCTTCCTCGACCCCCTGGCGTATGTCTGCAGCGTTCACTTCGGATACAGGACGCTTTGCCCGACTAAACTTTCTACAGTCTCTTCCTATGTGTCCTGATCGGGTACAGCGCACACATAATTTTTTTTCTACTAACTGTTCAAACTCCTTTTTCGGTCTCCAAGGTGCTGGCGGCTTTGGAGAAGGATTAGATTCAAGTTGCTGACTTCCTTTTTTGGGACGGGGATTACTTCGGCGGTTGAAATTGGCTAACGCTGCCAGAATCGAGTCGACATCTTTCATAATAACATCTCCATCCAAGTACTTCGCCGGCTCTTCGCCCTTCGAAAGGGCACTGCCTAACTTAGGTGGTCCGAGTCTGGTAGAAATCTTGATTGATCCCTTTGGTCGATAATCTGGCAATGCTTCCAGTTTGTCAGCAATTTCCCTGACTTCTGATATCCACAGGGAGTAGTTTTCCTCCGAAGGTAGTTTGACTGGAACCAGAGCTTTCCGTAGAGCATTATTGATCGCCGCATTCAGTATATTGACTTTAGAAGCAGGAGTCCACGTTCGACTACCCCCACTTATAGCCACCTGGTACTCAAAATCTTTGATAAAATCGCTAAAGAATTGATGTTCATTTTGTTCCATCCTGAGGAGTTTTTCAGACGCGGCCAACTTGGCTTGCTTATCTTCGAACTCGTTCCGAAAGTGTTGGACCAATTCTCGCCAATTAAAATTGTTTTTCTCTGACCTCTCGTTGAACCAACCCGCCACACGTGGTCGTTTGTCAACCGGGAGTGAATTCACCATGTCCAAACAGATTGACTTGTCCGAAAATCTTCCATCCATTTCCTCCTCAATTCTGGCCTCGAGTAACTGAATATAAAACGGGAATTCTCTCTGATCGCCATCCCATTTAGCCAGTGACACGTCCCTTCGGGTGAGACCTGAAGAAGCTTGTTGAGACTGCTGTTGCGTGTTTATTCTGACCAGAAGCCTAATCAATCCTTGGAGATCCACTGTTGATAAATTTGCTAGTCTATTCTGTGGGGTTTCCGACGTCATATCCACATCATCTGGTTGTTGACTTGTCCTAGGATCCGCCATTTCTGCGAGGTTGTTAGGCAGATTTAAGTTGTCCTGAGTGATGTATTCCTCGGCACTGTGAAAAGAATTTGAAGATATCGAACTCTGGTCGGACTCCGGAACTGAAATCCTCATGCAGTTCGACTAAAAACGAATTATTTAAGGGCAATGTCCTCCGGGCTACACCCCACGGAGAGTCACCTAAATGTGGAAAAAAAGAGATTTAATATATGTTAAGGATTAATGCAAACGGTCACTGCACGAAAGCAATACCACAAAATAAGTTAATATTAAATCTGGAGAAGGAATCTATCTGCTCTAGAATACTGATATTTATAGTTTTCCCCTTACCACTAGAAGGTTCTTTCCTTAACTCCTCATCATTAATTACTCTTGGGATAGAATCATCCGGAGTACTCTCGACTCTTCTGGATACTTCTCGAAAGTCTAGTAGTCATAGCAGGGAGTACCCCTGACCCTCGCTTACGCGTAAACGCGTCGCGCCACGACCAGGTAAACGGATGGGCCAAGTTGATTTGCCCAGCCACAACCTACCGGGCACAGCCCGTCACAGTCGCTGCCAAATACTCGGCTTCTGTTGTTGACAGGACAATCTCTCGTTGCAAGTGCGATTTCCAACATATAGGGCCGTTTGACGATCTTATGAGCATTCCAGACATGGATCGGCTAGTGGATGGATCTGCGGCAAAATCTGCGTTAGAGTAGGCTTCTAAGGTTGGTTGGCCTGTTGCTTTGGTGAAGGTAATGCCGTGATCTGGGTCTTTTACAATATACCGAAGCACGCGACGAGCTGCAGTCTTGTGTTCGTCTGAGGGGTTAGTGAGGAACCGTGCTAGGTGGTTTACCGTAAACGAGATGTCGGGCCTCGTGTTATTTGCGAGGTATTGAAGTCCTCCAATGTAGGAGTTGTACTCTGTCTTTTCCTGAGGTGTGCACTGCTCACTATTGGGTTCCATCATTCGTTTCATTGGGGATGATGCAGGTTTGCAGTCCGATAGGCCGTGGCGACTAAGCAGTGTGCGGGCGTATTGTCCTTGTGAGAGTTTCAGAGTGTTGGGTGCATGGTTGCTGATCTCTATTCCTAGAAATAGATCCGTGCTAACTGTCTTGATCTTGTACTTCTTCTGCAGGTCCTGCATGAGTTCATCGATTTTGGTGCTGCTCGGTCCAACCACTTGGAAGTTGTCTACGTGGAGAAGCACGAAGATGTTTCTCTGAATATTAGTATAGAGGCATACATCAGAGGTTGTGGGGGTTAGCCCAAGCCCGGCCAGCGTGCTTCTGGCATGGTCGTACCAGAGTGCTGCGGCTTGCTTGAGCCCATAGAGCCCCTTATGGAGTTGGATGAGATGGTTCTCCTTTTCGAATCCCTTGGGCAGTTCCATGAATAGGTCAATTTTGAGGTCGGGATTCAGGAATGCTGTGGGAACGTCACCTTGTCGTCTGTGCCAGCCAAGCTGGTGTGCTAGTACTAGTAGGATACGTCCGGTTTCTGGTCTAGGAGTAGGTGCGAACGTTTCTTGGTAGTCAATGCCCTGTCTTTGGGTGAACCCTTTTGCGGTGCAGCGAGCCTTCCATTTGTCGATGTCTCCATTGGCGAGGTATTTCTTCTTGAAGACCCACTTACATTTCATAGGTTTGCGGCCGTGTGGGAGTTGTGACTGGTGGATTATTTGGATGGTGCCAGTTTCTTGGAGTGCTTTGAATTCCGCCTTTACTGCCTCCTTCCACTGTTTTGCATCTGGGCCATTCATGGCCTGTTCCCATATTTGCGGGTCGGTTGTCTCTTGCGCTGCTAGTCCATGATGCAGTCGATAGTAGTCGACACGTTTGATGGTTCTGCCACGTTGCGATCTAGTGTTCTCATGGTCTGGAGAGTGCGGTCGTTTGGTGCCGGCAATGGGTTACACTGGATGCCATCCTGTCATGATTGTGTCCAAAGCTTCATCTGGGTCTTTTTGGTCTAATTCTTCGGATACTTCTGCAGCGGATGCCTCCCTCTGATCAACAGATTGAACATGAGATTAAGGGACAATTTGTTGATCTGATAGCTGCGGTGAAGAGGGAGAATTGGGGACTGTTTCAACCTGATTTGAACTTGTAAGTGCACCTTCGATGGTGTCGTTGTCGAGTGTTGCTTGTTCAATGGGTAGAAAGGTGTTGGGCGGATGTGGTGGGATTATTGGGGGTTGCTCCCTCTGATTATTGGGCTGTTGTGACGAGCCTGAGGGGTTTGACTGAAAGGGCTCCCTCTGATTTGTGGGATTCTGTGGGCGCTCGGGTGGTTGCGGAGCAGACTGAGGTGTGCTCATGAATACATTGTCGTGAGATTGCGACGGTGGATATAGATCTGAAAAGATGGAATGGTGATTTGACCAGTAGCTTTTCGTTGATTGACGTTCCATGGAGTTAAGCTCATCACCAAAAACGATATCTTCACTAAATGAGGCGTGGGGTGTGATACTCTGACGCCATATCCAGCCTTGCGAGTTTGTCCAGTGAGGATGGTAAATGAGGAAATTCTCGTCAGTATTTTCTTGGAACCCAAGAAACCATCCCATTTCTGCTCTCGGCTCAAATTTACCTGGTTTGGGGTTGATCATCTTGTATGCTCGGCATCCAAATCGAGGTACATTAGTGAAGTCTATTTGGTCACGGTGGGGCTGTTTAAGTCCTTGCAAGAATTCTAGAATGGGAACAGCTTTGGTGCGCAGGCAAAAGAGTCTGTTGGAGATGAAGCATGCGTGCTGGATTGCCCAGGGCCAGTAACATGCAGGCATGCGGGCATCAATTAGCAACGATCTAGCTTTCCTCAGTATGACTTTATTGGATGATTCCGCTGCACCATTTTGTTCTGGTGTGCACGGCGCTGCAATGTCAGTCCTGATATTGTGTTGTTCGCAGTACGTTTTGAGTTTGCAGAATTCTGAGCCACTGTCTCTGAATATGGTGCGGACTCTTTTTCCGTATTGGTGGTGCTGATCTTCAGCCCACTTGACTAAACGAGGTGCGATTTGGTCTTTTGTTGACGTTGAGATCACCCATCTCGTGCGAGATCTTGTGTCTGTTATTATGACTGCGTACTGGTGTCCATTTAGTGCGGTGGTTAGTTTACCAACTGTGTCAATGAACACTTCGTCGAGGGGATCTGCTGGCGTAGGACGTGGTTCTCGTGAGACATACCGTTGGGCTTTGCTTAGGTGACATGTTTCACAGACAGTTAGTTCACTCGTGTCCATACCTTCCATTCCTCTGGAGCATTCAGCTGTTTTCTTTAAGATCTTCTGACCAATGTGTCCTAGACGTTGATGACAACGCTGTGCATTAGTAGTCTTAGGTAACCTAGCAACTCCGGGTGCTGCAATGGGGACAAGCTTGGAAGATTCTTTAATTAGTGGCTTAATGTAATATACGTCGTAGGTGCGGACTAGCGTTGCAATTGGTATATCTGGCTGGCCATGCTTCTTATAAATTAGTTGAGATTTATTCATGTTAGCTTCTATTCCTCTAAGCCGTTGGAGTCTTCCTGCTGAGATTATGTTGCAGTGTGAGTTTGGAGAGTAGAGTGTGTCGGCAAGAGTGAATACAGTGTTACCGATTGCACAACGGGCAGTACCTTGTTTTGTGAGGCTTGTACTTCCAACAGCTTGATCGAATTTAAATACTCTTGGGCAGTTATGAAGTTCAATAAATGAGATTTTACAAGGGAGGAAATGGTGCGAGGCACCGGTATCATATATTGACGGGTGTCACGTTGGTGGGTGGATATTGTGACTTTCAGATACCCGTGCTGTTGGGAATGTTATGGGAGATAGAGGAGTAGAGAATAAAGAAAGTGACAAGGCAAAGTGAGAAGAAATGTGGACTGAGATAAGTGGTATCTAAGGTGGTAGACTTCTAAGGTAGTTGATTTCTAAGGTGGTGGATTTCTAAGGTAGTGATAGGATGACAGAAAAGACAAAGCGTGAAGAGAGAAGAAGGGAAGGCTACAACTCCTTATGTACAGTAGAATCCAAATTCCTAGAACCATTATCCTGAAGATTTGCCATAAATTATTCAACCCAAGCAAGTTAAAAATAACGAAACGAAAATAGAATATCTAAATAAAGCTTGTTGCGAAGATTACTATTAATGCGTCGGTCCTAAAATAGATCGGCATAACAGATCTTCAGGGTCCAGCAAGGAGATATTCAATTTGAAAGTACCGGGGCCTGACAAGTTCTGACATTACCCCCTCCCATTTTTAGGGGCGAGCTCCTGCGAGCCTGGCGCATTAGGATAGCATCGATGGAAATCATCAATTAATTCTTTACAGTTTTCTAGATGACCAAGTGGCTCCCAAGTAGTATCATTGTAACCCGTCCATCTGACTAGGTATTGTATTTTCTTTCTTTTTATTCTAGAGTCAAGGATGGCTTCTACTTCATAAGTGTCCGGACCCATGGTGTCTTGTTCGAGTGGTGGTGGATTTTGTTGGATTTGAGATGGAAAACCTATATGGGCCGGACGTAATAGACTCACATGGAAGTTATTATCAACCTTGAGTTGTGGTGGTAGATCTAATTTTGCAACTAAAGGTGTTTTCATGGCAAGAATCTTCCAAGGGCCCGCCCTGAGATGATCTAACTTCTTCGTGGGTCGTGACAGTGAAATATTCCTTAAGGAAAGGTATACCATATCACCAGCTTCAAAACGTGGAGCAGGGAGACGCCTTTCGTTTGCGTATGTTGACTGAAATGCTTGAGCAAGGGTAATTTGTTCCGAACAGTATTGTACGATTTTTGACATTCGAGACACAAATTCAGGGGCTTCCCGAGGTTCTGAAGAGTCAGACTCAGGTCTAAAGTCCAGTCTAGGGTGATGACCAAAAGAGGCATAGAAAGGAGTGATCCCGGTCGAAGAATTTATATGATTGTTGTAGCAAAATTCTGCTAGAGGAAGATGTTTTACCCAATCGTCTTGATGGTAGTTCACGTAATGGCGCAGATAAATTTCCAGAGTTTTGTTAGCTCTTTCTGTTTGTCCATCAGTTTCGGGGTGGTACGAAGTGGAGAGTTTGTGGGTAATATTTAAGCATGAGCAGATTTCTTTCCAGGTCTTATCGATGAAAGCCCGTCCCTGGTCCGAAACAAGTGAGTCAGGCAGCCCCACAAAGCGAACAACATTACTGAGAAATGCTTCTGCAGTATCTTTGGCCGTCGGTCTCTCTAGAGGTATGATCCATACTCTTTTTGTTAGACGATCGACAACTTGAAGAATAAATCTATAGGTAAAATTTCGAACGTTACAAATGGGCAAAGGACCTACAAAATCGAGAGTGAGATGTCTAAAAGAAGCTTTGGGGGGTGGCAAAGGGCATAAAAAGCCATGAGGCTTTTGAGTAGACGGGTTGTTTCTCTGGCAAGCTTCACAGCCTCGAGCGTATTTCTTTGAGTCAATGTGACAATTAGGCCACCAATACTGTCTGCTAAGTAAGCTGTACAGTGCAGCCGCACCTCTATGACCATAGAGCGGATTGTTGTGAAGCTGTTGTAAAACTGACTCACGAAGGTTTTGTGGGACATATTCCTTATTATCTAAAGAAAATGAGTGGGGGGTTAATCTGCAATTTGCCAGTTGTATATCTTTACGATGAATATTTTTATTCGCGATTGCTGTTCGGATGTCTTGGCAGAATTGGTCGACTTTGCAAGATTCGCTCCATTTATCAGTTGATAATTCTAGTGGGTAGGTTGTGTCTGTACCAGCAGGTAAATTAGCATCGGAGGCCTCAGTATTCATTTCGCGAATGAGCTGGTGTGGCTTGAGTAGTGTTTGAAATTGTTGTTTATTTCTCTCATCTTCATTGGTCAAAGGTTTGTCAGCGCTGATCCTGGTAAGGGCATCGGGCTTGCCTGATTTCTTGCCGGATCTGAAAACAATCTTAAAATCATAATCTGCAAGTAGCTCATTCCATCGCGCTTGCCTTCGATTTAATTTTTTGTCGTCGTGAAATATTCAAGATTCTTATGATCAGTCAAAATTAAAGTAGGTGCTTCGACTGATCCTAGTTCAGTAGTCCAGTTCTCAAAAGAATTAACGATGGCTAGAAGTTCTTTATCGTAAATGTCATAATTACACTCCGCTGGGAGCATTTTTTAGACATGAAAGCTACAGGTCTAAGGATACCGGTGGCGTCGTATTGCGATAGAACTGCTGCGGTTACAAAGTCTGAAGCGTCAGTTTCGAGGATCGTTTGTAGCCGTGGATCAAAATGTGCCAGCATGGTCCCATCTTTGAAAGCCTGTTTTATTTGAAAGAATGATGATTCGCAGATGTTATCCCATATAAACGGAACGTCTTTTTTCGTGAGCTGGGTCAGTGGAGTGGCCAAACGGGAAAATTCTGGGATGAACCGTCGATAAAAGTTTGCAAACCCCAGGAAACTCTGAATGTCGTGGATTGACTTTGGCGTTGGCCATTCCTGCACACACGATACCTTCTTTGGATCCATTTTTATCCCCTCAGTTGATATAATCAGGCCTAGATACGTCACCTGGGTTGTCTCAAAACTACATTTTGATATATCCGCTTGTAAGCCATGTTCACGGAGACGTTGAAGCACAGACTTAACATGGCGCCGGTGCGCCGACAGATTCTCGGAGTAGATTAGGACGTCATCCATGTATGCAGTACAAAATTGATCTAAGTATCCTCGCAGAGCATGATTGATGTAGGCTTGGAACGAAGCGGGACCGTTTGAAAGTCCAAATGGAAGAACAAGAGGTTCAAATAACCCATACCGACACGTGAATGCAGCTTTCCACTCGTCTCCCTCTTTGATTCGAAGTTTGTTAAAGGCCGATATTATGTCGAGTTTGGTATAAAATTTAGCTTCTGATAGTTGGCTGAGAGTTTCCGAAATTAAGGGAAGAGAGTGTCGATTCTTAACTGAAGCAGCGTTCAAGCCTCTATAGTCAATACAGAATCGGAGATCTCCATTGGCTTTCTTGACAAATAATACAGGCGCGGCAGCTGGTGATCGAGAAACACGAATGAAGCCTTTGGAGAGTTCCGTCTCTAAGTAATCACGTAAGGCCTTAAGCTCGTGATGGTTCATTGAGTAAGGTCGTGAGGCTGGCGGCTCTTTCCCCGGCAGGAGATCTATCGGGTGATCCCAGGGTCGATGAGGTGGGAGAGTATTAGCTTGTTTCTTATCGAAAACGTCCAGAAATTCATGATATTGGGGTGGTAAAAATTTTTCAGGTTCGGCGTTTTTTGGGGTAGTAGTTATAAGATTGCCTATAGAAGCCGTAGCTAATCGTTGCATAGGCTCATCGATAAGAATGTCAAGATCGCGAAGGCAAAAAGCAAAAGTTTGGCTACCTGGCTCTCGAACTGCTAGAGCATAAACTGATGCCGAGACTCTTGTCGGCTTACAGAAAGAAGATGAGGCCTGTTTATCTTTAGGAATAAATGGTCTTGTCTGTGTTTCCTTTGAGGAGCCAGGAATTGGTACTTGACAGTTGGAATATTGAATGGTGGTCTCGAATTGACAGCAACCTTTTTCCAAACATGGTTCCCCAAAAGTAATAGTATGTTCCTTCCAATTTACATATGGCTCATGTTTCTCCAACCAGGGAAGACCAAGAATAAGTTCGTACTTACATTTTTCAGTTACGAATGCAGAGAGTTTCTCGACATGGCCCCTAAGAGTAAAATGAAAAGATACCTTGTGGGTAATTTGAGAGCCTTGATTTCCCTCAAATCCTACGAGAGCAATGGGAGAAGAGAGAGGCGTCTGAATGAGGCAAAGCCGATCACAAAGAGATTTTGAGACAAAAGCATAACCAGATGCGCCGGTGTCAACGAGGGCAGTTAAGTTCTCATTATCTATCTGTCCATGTACATACATATGACGGGAAGCTAACAAGCCTAAAACTCCTGCGTGACCAACCGATAACGACTCCAACACGCGACTTACTGTTGGAGTTCCCCTTTTAAATTTTCTGGTGCAGTTGGAGGTTCAATAGTGGCTGTGGCAATGTTACGTGATCCGAGTGGACAACTAGGAGCCATGTGTCCTAACCTGTTGCACCAAAGGCATCGACCAAGGGCTCGACGGGCGTCTTTGGCTTGAATAGTCAGGTGGCCGTCTGGTCCTTTTTGTCTAGACAGGACATCCAAATCCATTGCTGATCCTCCCTGTGATACCGTAAGTTCGGGTGTGTGAGGAATTCTTGATGGTGGCGTAGGAAAATTGAAGGTTCTTTGGAATGTTGGAGGCGGTGTCATGGCTGCCAAGAGCTCAGAGTCAGATGTCCAATATTAGGGGCAAGGGTCCACGACACGAGGCAGTTACGCGACTGACTAGGAAAGTCGGGCATGACTTATTTACGCGACTCACGGAAAGAGTCAGATGCGGATGATACGAAGGCTACAGTGTTAGGTTAGTTTGAGCTTGTATCTTGATTCCGGAAAGACTATGTAATTAGGTGTAACCTGTATATATATAATGAGGCTGGATCTGGGACTTAGATCTCCAGCTTCTCAATCTATCTTCTTGCATTACTTGCTTGCATCCTTTCGTCTTGTTCCATTTGTCTTGTTTCGTTCGTCTTGTTCCGACCTAAGTCTACCGCCCCACGTCATCCGTACCTCGCAGACGGCGATTATACTCAACTTGTTGCACGCCGTAACATTTTGAGAAGCTCTAAATCGTGATGTCGGGGTCAAGAATGGATCTAGATAACGCGGCCTTACCAAGAGACCCATCATGGCAGCTCATCAGTAAAAATTGGGATCAGATAATCACCCATTCAACTCCCTTAAAATTCGCCCTTCCTGCAGATATCCCTGCACCTATTCGGCATTGTCTCAACATCGCTCATGCAGCAGGAAAGTCCAGCGTAGGAAATAACCCTATTGATTACGAAGGTATTTATCCTGCGTCAGCAACGGCCATACAATCCGAAGTAATTGATAACGCAATATGCTTGGGCCAAGGGCTGGCCCTGATGGCGAGCAAACCCTCGACACCACCTCCATCGCAAATCATTTCTCAACCATCTCCACCTACTCAAATAGTTCACACTCCTAGTCCCCCAAATCCTAGTGCCCCGGAAAAATTTGATGGAACGAGGTCTCAATTTGGAAGCTTTGTCACCAAGCTTCAACTCCAGTTCCGTGCAAACTCGAACGCCTTCTCCTCTGAGGAATCTAAGATCCTGTATGCTGGATCATATCTTACCGGAAACGCCTACGTTTGGTTTGAGCCCCATGTTGACCAGACAACCGGCAACGTTTCGTTTACCACATTTGCAGAATTCTTGCAATCTCTCCGTGCTGCATTTGACGATCCAGACGCCTACGCAACATCCGAGCGGCAGTTAGAAGCACTTCGGCAAGAGGCTTCGTGCGCGGCGTATTACGCGAAAATTGTCTCCCTTTTTTCTTTGCTTGGCTGGGCCGAACCTAAGGTCCAAATCCATCATTTTCGGAAAGGGCTGAAGGAGGTTCTTAAAGATGCGTTGGTTGGAAAGAAAATGCCGGTCACCTTCCCTGAATTTGCAGCAGAATGCATCACACTGGACAATGAAATTTTCGCTCGAATCCGGGAGAAGAAATCAAGCAACTCGCCGGAGTCAAATCAAACGTTTAATCCTCTCCCCAAATTTAAGCCCACTCTCACCGTGCAGCAACCCTTCTCAGAAAACTCAGGTGGGGATCCCATGGAGCTCGACAACTCGGAGGCAGGGAAAGCTGCGCGTAAAGCGTATCGCAGAGCTAATAATTTGTGCGGGTACTGTGGGAGACCAGGTCATCGGGTTGCTAACTGTCACGTCCTGGAAGCACGCTCATTGAGGCCAAAATCAACTGTGTCTAACGCGGAAATTTTAGATAGGGATGTATCCAATATCACTTCCATAGATCAGTCAAAAAATTAGTTTTGCTAGAGAAAAAGCGACCTTTCCCTAGCTTATCTTCCTTCTCAAACTTTTTAAATACTCCTCGTCGTGTCGCAATATCATCTTCGAATTTCTTTGCTGTTATAGATGTAGAAGAACCTCAAGCTTTTGATAATTTAATTTCCCAATCTCAGAGATATAACCATCCACCTCCGGTAATCCATACTCTCGACCTCGGTAATGAGAAACCGTTGGCAATTACCGCTCTCCTTCAGCAAAATATTCCTGCTCATACCATGATAGACTCGGGAGCATCCACTTCCTTTATCGATGAGTCGTTCATCAAAAGAAATCGATTAAGAGCTCGAAAGAAACTCTCTCCGGAAACTGTCCGAGTTGTGGACGGAAGACAATCATCTTCAGGCCACATTACCCATGAAATTGACTTACAACTTCAACTAGGTTCTCATTCCGAAAACTTAACGTTCCAAGTAACTCGAATTGCCCGATATCATGTTATCCTAGGCAAGTCATGGCTCTCAAAACACGACCCGGAAATTAAATGGAGCAATAATATCGTCTCCTTTACCTCACCCTTCTGCCAGGAGACATGTCTAGTTTCATCTCCAGTCTCAACATATTCAATCAACACCTCTACAATGCCCTCGCCGGAGAATGTTACCCCGCTGTCAATCTCAGCTCTACTAAAATTTAGCAAGCGCTGGGACAGCCAAATTTTCTCTGTTTCAATCAAGGAAGTTGGTGAATATTCGGAAGAAAGACAGAACCTGGAATCTGAAGAATCTGCCGACCTGCGCCAAAAAATCCCCCCACAATTTCACGGGTTCCTGTCCGTATTCTCGTCGAAGAAAGCAGAGATTCTCCCCCCACATCGTTACATAGATCACGAAATTCCGACCGACACAACCCAGAAACTTCCTTTAGGGCCCCTGTACTCCATGTCGAACGCGGAACTAGAAGCCTTAAGACAGTACCTGAAAGAAAACCTTGAAAAAGGATTCATCGAGCCGTCGACTTCATCATTTGCATCTCCGGTCCTATTCGTTTAGAAACCAGGGGGTGGGTTGCGATTCTGTGTCGATTATCGAGCACTAAATGCCATAACAAGGAAAAATGTATATCCCCTGCCCCGAATCGACGACTCCCTTCGACAACTACTCGACGCTAACATCTTTACACGTCTTGATTTGAGAGGTGCGTACAACCAAATTCGAATCAAACCTGGCGATGAGCCTAAGACTGCGTTCCGTACACGTTATGGGCTTTATCAATATAAGGTTATGCCATTCGGCTTGACTAACGCTCCAGCAACATGTCAACAGTTCCTCAACGACGTCTTACGAGAGTACCTAGATATCTTTGTAGTCGTTTATTTGGACGACATTCTAATTTACTCCAAGACCGCGGCTCAACACGAGGATCATGTTCGAAAAGTCTTGCAAAAATTGCAACAATACGACCTTTTTTGTAAACCTGAAAAATGCGAATTCGGCGTTAAATCGACAACCTTTCTGGGGTTCGTCGTATCGCCACAAGGTCTGTCTATGGACCCTACAAAAGTCCAAACTATTAAAGAATGGAAGCCTCCAACAAACGTCCGTGGCGTGCAATCTTTCCTGGGTTTCGCCAATTTCTACCGAAGGTTCATCAAAGATTACTCGAAAATTGCAAGCCCCTTATTTGCATTGACCCGTAAGGACAGCCCCTTTCTCTGGACCTCGGCATGTCAATCAGCCTTTGATTTGTTAAAAACCGCTTTTATCTCTGAGCCTATACTGCGTCACTTCGACCCCTTACTAGACACAGTCCTTGAAACTGATGCATCAGACAAGGTCATCTCGGCGGTGCTTTCTCAATACCACTCGGGTCTAAACTCCGTAAAAAAACTTCACCCTATTGCATATTTCTCACGAACAATGTCTCCAGCTGAACTTAATTATACAGTAGGGGATAAAGAACTCCTCGCTATTGTGGAAAGCCTTAGGGAATATCGACAATACGTTTCCAACCTAACTTCTCCAGTACAAATAATCACGGACCATCAAAACCTAACGGCCTTCACAACAAAACGTATATTAAATGGAAGGCAAGCTCGATGGGCCCTTGAGTTAGCGGAAATAGATTTTCGTTTAGAATTTCGTCCAGGGTGCAAAAATTCTAGAGCTGATGCATTGACTCGTCGATCAGAAGACCTCGCTATAAGTAGTAGGTCAAAAGAGCAAAACCTCATTATTAATCCTAACAAATTCGCCGACCCTTCTATTTCGACACTAGTACTAAATTTGTTTTCTTGTTTGTCTTCAGAGGTTGAGGAGGAAATCCCAACACTCAAATTAAATGACTCTTTAGTTAAGGAGTTCCAAAGTTTGCTCGCCTCGGATTCGTTTGGTCAAGATATTATTAAGGCACTCAAATCATCTTCAACTCGCCATTCTCAAGTGGACCTTGGTTCTTGTCGCGTCAACAACGACGGACTCCTACTTGTCTCGGAAATGATTTATGTTCCGGAACCTCTCCGTACTAAAATTATTTCAATTTCTCATGATCACCCTGCCGCGGGACACCCGGGCAGAGCCAAAACTTTTGAACTTGTCTCGCGTGATTTTTGGTGGCCCAAATTAAGGGCAACAATCGAACGCTTCATACGAAACTGCGACACTTGCGCAAGGATTAAGCCAATTAGACATGCTCCCTATGGTTACCTAAAGCCCTTGGAAATACCGCAAAAACGATGGCAATCTATCTCCATGGATTTTGTTACCGGCCTCCCGGTATCTGCTGGGTTCGATGCTTTACTAGTAGTCGTCGATCGACTGACCAAAATGAGCCACTTCATCCCAACTACAACAACTTGCTCTGCTTCAAACTTGGCTATCCTTCTTCGAGATAATGTTTTTCGTTTGCACGGCCTTCCTGAGTCCATCGTCTCGGACCGCGATCCAGTTTTTACTTCGACCTTAGCCCGAGAAATGGCAGCTTGTCTCTCGATTGAACTCCATTTTAGCACCGCCTTTCATCCCCAGACAGACGGACAAACAGAACGAGTGAACGCTCTTTTAGAACAATATCTCCGTGCCTATTGTAACTACCAACAAGATGATTGGCATAGCTATCTTTCAATGGCGGAATTTTCTTATAATAACACTGTTTCATCTTCAACCAAAGTCTCTCCATTTTTCGCAAATTATGGATACAACCCCCGTTACCGGATTATGTCATATGTCAATATGATTCACTTATTTTAAGAGTCACTTATTATAAGAGTCACTCTCTAACGGCAATGACTAATTG
Organism: Podosphaera xanthii; assembly: GCA_028751805.1. Classification (NCBI taxonomy): domain Eukaryota; kingdom Fungi; phylum Ascomycota; class Leotiomycetes; order Helotiales; family Erysiphaceae; genus Podosphaera; species Podosphaera xanthii. The sequence goes on along the minus strand of JAPWIX010000009.1, from coordinate 5,197,214 downwards.
AATTATCGAGTCATTTATCTTAAAATAAGTTTGTGTATTTTATAATAAGTATGAGTCGTACAGGAGGTTTCGGGTAAAGGAAGGGTTAACGAGTCGAGTGTCTGACCTAACTTTAGAGCACTGTACGAAAACGAGGATGGTGGAAAATGAAAAGATTCATGAAGTATATAGATCATGTAGAGGAATCTTTAGGAGGGAATTATCTATATTTCTTCTTACATGTCATTAAATAACTGCACAGGACAGTGTTACCATTTCCTGATAGTTATGAGCCCGGCTTAAACTTTAAGTAACTCAGAACTTCTCAATCTTCTTTCCAGACATTTATCTCTCTTGTTTCCTTTTTCTTCTTCACTTAACACCACTTCATTTGAAATTTTAGTTCACCACAAAATGGCTACCTTCAAATCAGGTTCTCTAACCAAAGATACGTACCTGGAGTGGATCGATACATTACAAGGCCACGCAACCGATAGTGGAATTTGGAAATATATTGACCCTGCTGGCACGGTCCTACACAAAGAGCCTAAGAAACCAGAACCGAGTGACTATAGACAGACTGCAAGTAAATATGCAGACTTGGACGATGATGAAAAAGCGATGTATAAGGAAGACAATGCCCAATATAGAGTTGACATTAAGTCATTTAAGCATGAATGCAAACTAATAGGCGAAATGAGATCAAGAATAGTTGATTCATTACAGGAACACCATCGACGATTGATATTTGGACATATGACGTGTCAAGAAGTTTTAAAACAAGTCAAGAACAGACTCGAACCGGCCGAAGATCTTCAAAGGCTAAAGATTATTGACGACTATAGTAGAGCACGAAGTACACCCTCAAGCAAAAAGATAGAAATGTGGTTAATGGAGTGGGAACGACTTGACATAATGATCAAAAGATTAAAAATCGCCGACTTTAGTGACTACAAGCTGATCCAAGATTTTCTATCATCAGCAAACTCACTTTTGCCTATGTGGGTGACAAGTAAGAGAATGGAGATAGTGAAAGAATCTAACAAATCAAATTTAAAGTTCTTGGACGTTCTCCTTGAATTCCGACAATTTTGGGCTCTTACCGAGTTCGAAACAGAATCTTCAATATCGGCATTTCCAGCAACTTTGCAAAACCAAGAGCAGCTTCCAATTCAACCGAAAAGCTCCAACAATAATCGAGGTAAACAACAAGATAACTCCAAACCAAGATTGTGCATTTGCGGTAAGGTTCACTTGGGTCAAGATTGCTTTTATCTTGCCGAAGGTAAAGCACCATCTGACTTTGACCGTGACGAAGACATTGTCAATAAATTTAAAGATGCCTGCAATCGCACAGCGTTCAGAGGCTTCATAAGAAAGGCTGACTGGACCGCCAAATGGCTGAAAGATTTTGTTGAGAAGAAGTGGTCTTCGAATAATCGGTCTTCAGGAAACCAAGAATCATCAAATCAACAAACAAATAGTGGCACTTTTGTCACTTCAAGTGGAATCACGACCTTAACCACTCGATTAAGTCATCCTTTGAAAAATGAAATTTTACTCGATAACGGTGCGGATGGTCATGTTTGCAATAACTTAGCACTGGCTGTCTCACCCTTGAAAACACCAAAAACGCCTACCTATGTGCAGGCAGGAGCAGGAACATGTCCAATCATGGGTTATGGTGATATGGTTTTTGATGCACACTTAGGTAACGGTGAAACATACAAAATGACTCTGACTAACGTTGCATTTGCACCTGAATTCCTTACGTCAGTGGTATCTTGGAAAGCTTTGAAACGAAAGGGAGTCAAGTGGAATTCAGATACGAATGTCATGACATTCAATGGCCAGCTAATTTGCCAGCTTTTAGATCGTCATAATCATGATGTCTTCACAGAAAACCCCTTGCCAGAAATCCAAACTTTAGAGCCAACTGCAATGGTCAACTCGACAAATCCTCGAAAATCGATTGGATCAGAATATATCTGGCATCAAAGGCTTGGTCATCCGGGGCCAGGATCAGTGCAGCACATCAAGTCAGACACAGTCAAAATTAACGAAAAAGGTCCGAAAAACATTGAGTGCAAAGATTGTGCACTCAATAAAGCAACAAAAATCATATCGCGGAGACCTACAGAGCGTGCTCTCATCCCATTCGAGCGAGTCCACTTTGATTTAGTTACTTACTCGCCATTAGGATTTGACGGATCAAGATACATGCTTCATTTCTGTGATGATATGTCGAGAATGAATTTTGTGTATCTTCTGACCAATAGATCTGGGCCAAATCTACTTCGACACTTTAAGAACTTTGTCGCATATACAAAACGGCAGTTTAGACAAGATGTTAGAATATTTCGATGCGATCAAGAGAGCGGTCTTGGACGTGCGTTTGAAGAATGGATAGCAGAGTTAGGAATCGTGGTCGAGTGGTCGGCAGTTAAAACGAGTGAACAGAACGGTCAGTCTGAACGTTCTGGGGGGGTGATTCAGACAAAAGCTCGCTGCCTTGGAAATAGTGCGAATCTTCCCAAAGAATATTGGCCAGAATTTGTCATGACAGCGGCATATCTCATAAATCGAAGCCCAACATCCTCACTAAGCTGGCTGTCACCATTATCAAAACTTCGACAAGCTCTTAAAATTCCTGAACGTGATGAATATAGTCACCTTAAAGCATTCGGCTGTACAGCATACGCCTTAGATAAATCAATTGCGAAGGGAGATAAGATGAAGCCTCGGGCTAAGACAGGATTTTTAGTTGGATACAACTCTCGTAACATTTATCGAATTTTATTATTAGGTGAGGAAGTTGTCATCGGGACTCGAGATGTTGTCTTTGACGAAACCCTATTTCTAATTAACCAGCAAGAACCAACAGTGGAAGATGACTCAATACCAGTTATCGATTTTACCATGTTGACACCATTTCCAGATATCACATTCGATATCGAAGATGTACCTATTCGTAACAACGAACCAAACAGTCAGACAAATGATGATGAAAAAAGTTCACTGACTTTAAATAACCAGCCAGACAAATACGATATACCTGAATCTGCGACTTGTGTTAATCCGGAATCGAAAATTTTACCAGGGGAAGAAAGTTGTGCAGATAAAGTACACCCGCAGAAATTTGACTGGGGTGCAATTAATGAAAGTAATATCTTAACAAGCAAAAGAATTCGAAAAAAGTCGGAAAAAGCTAAGAGCCTAGACCCGAGTGCGCTGGTCGCATTATATAATGTCTTCGTGATAGGTAAGGCAAAATCTGTACAGAAACTCCATCAGTCAGAACTACCACCTCCACCCAACACTTGGAATCATCTGAAAACCCACCAGTATTCAAAGGAATTTTGGAACGCAATGTCGAAAGAATATAATACTTTGGTGGACAAAAACACGATTCAGCCTGTCAAACAAACTGTTTCTATGCACCCAATCCCTCTGAGATGGGTCTTCACATATAAATTTGACGAAGCAGGCTACTTACTTAAATTTAAGGCTAGAATTTGTGTAAGAGGCGATCTTCAACCAAAGACAGACGAAGACAACTATGCATCAACTCTCGCATTTCAAGTCTTTCGAGTACTTATGGCACTCGTTGCATATTTTGATCTCGAGACTTTACAGGTAGATGCTGTAAACGCTTTTTGTAATTCACCTTTAGAAGAAGAGATTCATCTTTATAATCCACCTGGTTTTGGCCGTAAAGGTCAAATACTTCGCCTCCTTCGTGGCCTCTATGGTCTTCGTAAGTCACCTAAATTGTGGCTTAGATTACTGTCAGGAACACTTTTGGATATTGGTTTGTATCAAGTACCTGGACAACCATGTGTATACACAGATTTTAAAGGTATAATAGTCTTCTTCTTTGTAGACGACTTGGTCTTCATCTTTCCGGAAAACAGACGCGACGACACATTGCAGATGTTAAAAAAGCTCACTGAAAAATTCGAGTTCAGGAATCTGGGTGAGCTCGAATGGTTCCTCGGAGTAAAAATTTCGAGAAATAGGATAAACAAAGCCCTGCGTTTGAGTCAGCAGACTTACATAGAAAAGATTTGCAGAGAATATGGTTGTTGTGAAACCAAAAGTAGGATCGGTACGCCATTAGTAAGCGATGGAATGCTAAAAAATAATCATCAAGCGACCCCCGATGAAATTAAACTTTACCAGAAAAAGGTCGGCTCGCTTATTTACGCATCGGGTGTCACGCGACCAGATATCGCGCGAGCAGTAAGCCATTTAGCTGAATTTATGGTCAACCCGAGTGCTACCCATCTAGAAGCAGCCGACCGCTGTCTCTATTACCTTTACCAAACTAGAGAATTAGTGATCGAGTATAGTAAATCAGCTGGAGTATCAGAAATTGTCAATTGCTCTGCTGATGCAGCGTTTGCCAATACGGAAGAACGACGCAGCGTACAAGGCTTCGTGTTCAAGTTATGTGGTGGACCTATACATTGGAACTCCAGCAAACAAGCGACAGTAACGACCTCGTCTACAGAAGCCGAGCTGCTATCACTTTCCAATGCTACTAAAGAATTAATCTGGATGCAAAGACTTTTCTCAGGTATAAAATTCCATCCAAACGAAGAAGTTGAGATCTTCAACGATAACATGCAAACCATAAGATTGCTAAACAAGGAAGATCCAATTATCAAAACTAGACTAAAGCACGTAGACATCTACCAACATTGGTTGAGAGAACAAGTTCAAAAAAAAACTTGTCAAAGTATCGTGGGTCAGTACTAACAATATGGTTGCCGACGGAATGACAAAATCTTTGAGCAGACAGAAGCACCAAAAATTTGTTAGCCTGTTGAACTTGGTCCGATTATCTGAAAATCAAGACTCAATCAAAGAAGATTAAGTCCTGGGGGGGTGTGTCATATGTCAATATGATTCACTTATTTTAAGAGTCACTTATTATAAGAGTCACTCTCTAACGGCAATGACTAATTGAATTATCGAGTCATTTATCTTAAAATAAGTTTGTGTATTTTATAATAAGTATGAGTCGTACAGGAGGTTTCGGGTAAAGGAAGGGTTAACGAGTCGAGTGTCTGACCTAACTTTAGAGCACTGTACGAAAACGAGGATGGTGGAAAATGAAAAGATTCATGAAGTATATAGATCATGTAGAGGAATCTTTAGGAGGGAATTATCTATATTTCTTCTTACATGTCATTAAATAACTGCACAGGACAGTGTTACCATTTCCTGATAGATTATCACTCGTTCAGAATTCCGCAACAAATCGGTGGAAATCAAAGAATTCCAACAATATATTAAAAACCTTGAAGATTTTATCCGCTCAGAAATCAGATATGCACAAGATGTAGCGGCACAAAACGCAAACCTGTCACGTATACCTCCACCAGTATTCAAAGTAGGAGATAAAGTATGGCTTCTTCGAAAACATATCTCAACGACAAGACCATCGAATAAGCTGGACCACAAAAGATTGGGACCGTTTAAAATATCAAAAAAAATTTCTTCGCATGCATATAGGTTAAAGCTTCCCTCCACGATGAAAGTACACCCGGTATTCCATGTCTCACTACTCGAGCCCTTCGCGACGGACCCACTTCCGGGACAGATCAATCCTCCTCCACCGCCAATCATAGTTGATGGTGAATTCGAATACGTTGTCGAGGAAATACTGGATGCGAAGCCTCGAGGTTCGAAGCCCTTCTTAGTGAAATATCTGGGCGATCCCGTTCCCACCTGGGAGCCTTACGAATTTGTAAAAGATCTGGAAGCGCTTGATAAATTCTACTCGAAATACCCATTTAAAAATATCTTCGCTCGTAGGAACTTCGCGCACCGAAGAGAGGGAATAGTGTCATGGCTGCCAAGAGCTCAGAGTCAGATGTCCAATATTAGGGGCAAGGGTCCACGACACGAGGCAGTTACGCGACTGACTAGGAAAGTCGGGCATGACTTATTTACGCGACTCACGGAAAGAGTCAGATGCGGATGATACGAAGGCTACAGTGTTAGGTTAGTTTGAGCTTGTATCTTGATTCCGGAAAGACTATGTAATTAGGTGTAACCTGTATATATATAATGAGGCTGGATCTGGGACTTAGATCTCCAGCTTCTCAATCTATCTTCTTGCATTACTTGCTTGCATCCTTTCGTCTTGTTCCATTTGTCTTGTTTCGTTCGTCTTGTTCCGACCTAAGTCTACCGCCCCACGTCATCCGTACCTCGCAGACGGCGATTATACTCAACTTGTTGCACGCCGTAACAGGCGGTGTGGGTGAAGGAACTGTGGGTCGAGGCTCCCTTGAAGCGCTTGGGAAAGTTGCCTTGAACTCGTGAACGCGAGCATCTTTAACCCGTAGGTACGCGACAAATTTATCATAATCTGTAGGTACATCAGAAGCAGACAAGAGGATTTCTGAGAGCTTGTATGATAGTCGAAGTTCCAGCATTTTCTTCCAGGTTGATTTATCAACATCGGCATACGTTGAATCGGCCATATTTTCATGGAAAAGAGTTATGAAATCATGAAACCTCATATTGCCTTGGGTCATCTTTTCTACTGCACGCGTAGCTCTCCCTTGTAGGCCTGGGTCGCCACATTCCTGCCGCAAAGCATCTAGGAATTCGGATAAGGTTGTAATTTCGGGAGCAACTGAAGGGTCTTCCAGGTGGCGGAAGTGGGATCTCATTTTCTGCAAAGCTCCGGGCCCGAGACACTTGTACGCGAAACGCACTTTAGACATTTCGGTTGGGAATGAGTAGTCATCATCCTGTAATTGATTCGCCAGTTGAGAGCAAAAGGGGCGTAAGTTACCGTGGGTGCCATCATACAATGACATTGGAGGTGCTGAAATTCTGGCAAAGGATGTATTTTTTGGAGCTGGGGTTGATGCAGAGGAGCTAGGCATCTCCTGTGAGGCAAATAGTTGTGCAACTCGGGAATCGTCATGGTTTATTGCATATTCCATAGCTCCAGGAGCCTGCAGGAGGTACGGAACACTCCAAAGGTGGGACGGAAGAAATCTCAGAGTTGGCATGTCTTCGGGGTACTCATCCATGGGCTCTGACGACGGTGACTCGAAAGTATTTCCCATCTCCATGGGAACTGATTAGACGCTTTGTAATGTCACGTTGGTGGGTGGATATTGTGACTTTCAGATACCCGTGCTGTTGGGAATGTTATGGGAGATAGAGGAGTAGAGAATAAAGAAAGTGACAAGGCAAAGTGAGAAGAAATGTGGACTGAGATAAGTGGTATCTAAGGTGGTAGACTTCTAAGGTAGTTGATTTCTAAGGTGGTGGATTTCTAAGGTAGTGATAGGATGACAGAAAAGACAAAGCGTGAAGAGAGAAGAAGGGAAGGCTACAACTCCTTATGTACAGTAGAATCCAAATTCCTAGAACCATTATCCTGAAGATTTGCCATAAATTATTCAACCCAAGCAAGTTAAAAATAACGAAACGAAAATAGAATATCTAAATAAAGCTTGTTGTGAAGATTACTATTAATGCGTCGGTCCTAAAATAGATCGGCATAACAGATCTTCAGGGTCCAGCAAGGAGATATTCAATTTGAAAGTACCGGGGCCTGACAAGTTCTGACAACGGGTATTTATTAAAGCTGGCGGTTGCAGCTACTCCTAAGCTATCGTAATCCATCTCGAAATCTATATCGCTGTCAGAGTCGATCTGTGCCGCTGCTTTACCTTTCCCCTTGTCCCTCGCCTTATCTTTCCCAGCGTCCTTGCCTTGACGATTCCGCCACTTTTCGCCCTTGGGACCGACTGCCAACTCGCGATGCTGCCTTAAGCAATCCTTATTCTTGTGGCGATGCCTACACAGTTTGCACTCGTCGTTGGGAGCCCCACCCGTTATTGCGTCGCGGGCAACAAATGCAGTCCCAGGATTGTGGGACCGGTCACCCGCAACTGTGCGGAGTGAGGACATCATTGCCTCGAGATCGGTGTAGGTGTTGTTAGCTCCGTATGCTCTGGTATCTCTCCAGGTGCTAAGCCAACTCACATTTTTTGTGCCAAGAACAAACAAGGCTGCGGCTTGTCCCTCAGATATATGATAGTCGATTTCTGTTTGCTGCGCACGGTTGTCGGCGGCTTGGTTCACGTTCTGGAGATTGGTCTGGAACTGGTCGATGTAAATATTGCCGGTGGTCGTGAACTTCGTGCTCCAAAATCGTTCCAAAGCCGTTACGTACGGTGCCGTTGCTGTTTCTTTTCGTGTGTTTGCGACAGAATTGTAGAGTTGCCGGGCGGTTAAATGGTCGTAGGAGGATGGACATATTGTTGGGTCCAGGCGATGAATAATTATAGATTTGGCCTTTATTTCTCCCAGTGTCCAAGCCTCAAGAAGCCGGTGGTAGTCGTCAAGATGGGTCTGGTAGTTCTCTGAGGTCGGGGCTCTGTCCGCGACAGGATTCTCTGGCCGAATCACGGGTCGAATGCCAACTTAGTCATGGAACACGTGTCCGATGACTAGTTCCTTCGCGAGATCAGCTTGGAGCGCGATGCGCCACTTCGCGAGCGTTACGCCATTTCCGAGAACAACTTTGTCGATACTAGATGAAGACATTTTTATCGCGAATGACCAGCATCATCATTAGTGTGGTTCTTAATTGCGTGGGATAGCGCCGGGCTCATAACCTGTTTTACCAGGTATGAATTGGGGTGCATACCACAAGTGTAGAACTGCTGTTGATGGTTGGGTTCTTACGCTGATGCCTGATAGTGCAAGTAGAACGAGAATAAAATGTTTGCTTAAAGATAAGATTTTGTGTCTTAAGTCTGTTGTTAAGTAGAGGGAGAAGCCCTCTAGTTATACTGCTACTCTATAACGCTAACTATACAACGCTAACCCTATTTCGGAGGGCAACCAGAGCAAACATGATACATTCCTGTGACCCACCAAGCTCGTGCTGTGCGCTGTGACACTGTCAGTGTCGTGCACGTGCAAGCCCTACATGCTGGGGTTCCCGTCCAGGCAGTTGCAGCACAACATGATAGCAAAACCGGTTTTAACTCTCTGGACCAGAGAGATATTTGCCAAGGGGACTGCGGCCACGGTGGATATCTTTTGTTGTAAGGTTGACGGTGATACATTCCGCCATGCGTCTTCTTTGGTTAGTCGTTGGAACAATCGCATATCGACTTTCGTCTTGGGGACGCTTTTGTTTGACTTTTGAGCAACTGGTGCTTCTATTGTTGTGAGCGGTGCGGCACTATGGCGTAGGCCGTTACGAGCAACCTTAGCCCGGCTGATGTTTGTGCCCTTTTCTTGAGGTGTCGCCAAGGTTGGTGTCTTTTTTTCAGGGGCCCTTGGTGAGAGAGGGCAAGAGGAACGGGCGGGAAGACCAGGTGGTATCGAGCCTGGACCGGTGTGTACAAACGGCGCTATGGACGCTCGTAGGTAGATTTTGATACCGTCTACGAAAGGTTTGTTCTCTCCAGTCGAAAGTGGCGAGAGGGCTGCCTCAACACTACTTATAGCTGTTGAACAGATAGAAAGGTGGGCAGTTTTTCGCGCTGCTCGTGCTTTTCGGATTCTAGCACGGTATGTAGCTCCGGGGGGTAGACTGATGCTTCCGTGGCGGCTGTGCGTTGCGAAACTGGCACAGCTATTTTTCTAGCTGGTGGGTCTGTGGACTGAGACGTCTTGTCTTGGACGACTTCTTTTCCTTTACTTGAGCTCTGGATCTCTGTGGCCCGTTCCAAACTTCGTGTGGTCTCGGGACCGTGATTGATAAAACTGAGTGGCTCAGCATCAATCATTTCAGCTTCGGGAATGTTTGGGGACTTCCCTTGGAAACAGGCCTCTAACGCACTTACGCTTTTTAAATTTTGCGCGAGGCCTGATGGTTTTGGACACGTGTGTGCCCGTTCTTTGCCAATGGCAGTTGACGTTGGCGGTCGATGTTTCCTCACCGGAGGCATTCTGGAGACTGCCGATGGAGAACAACAGGAAAATTAAAGCGCGAAAGGGATTTTAGAGATTGTCAAAGAAAATTCAGTTTCTCATATTATGGGATACTAGACTAGATTTCTCTATATACAAGTGCCAAGACGCTAGCCTTACGCTAGAGGCTTTCATGCTGATTCTTAACAGAGATGATTTTACAACCTGCTTGGTTTCATCACAGCTGCTCCTTAGCCCTGAGGATGAGTCGTGATACAACCCCCCCCCCACTTTGACTAATTCTCCCCCTCTTGAAAACCCTATTCTGCCTGGAAATATGGATTTATCAATTAGCCCCATAACATTTACGGAAAAACTGTCTAATTATAAACTGTGAACGATACTTACAAGTATATGAGTGCTGAATAATTTTTGTACATCTTCGTTGAAAAACACCTCAAAATTTTACAGCCTGTTAATTACTCAATCGTTTATGGACAATGGACGAACTGATTTTCATTTGGATAAAATTAAGTCAGATACTCTATCAACTTGGTAAGTCTAACACACATATGAACTGTTTGGGTATTTAGTCACAAATAAAACTATTTCATTGTCAAAGTTCGATGGAATTACACAAAACAATTTCGCTCCGTAGTATCGTTTCAATTTAATGTGAGGAATGCCCCTAATAATCAGGCCATTAATTACGAGTATGGCCAGTTGCACAACTCCTTGATATCTTGTTCTACCGTATCTGAGCTCAACACAAGTTGTGCGATATCGTAAAACCTTTGGCATGGTGTTATAATTTCCTAGTCTGTTAACATGGTTGATGCTTGTATACACTCGCTTAGCGCAAGCTAAGCTAGTGCCAAACTCTATTTACGCATTAGGGGTTTGGGGATATCTTTAGATAATGGAAGATACTGGAATATAGCAGAACAGCATAGAGCAACACTAGATCAATTGAAGTGAGAGTTTTGTATCTATCGTGGCGGTATGAACTTAGAATGGAACATTCTAGTAGAATGGTAGAAGATGACAAGGAGTTCTGGAGAGATGTATATAAGGAGGCGATAGACCTAAGCATGATGAAAATCAAGTAGTTCCTTTTATATATTCAATCAATAGAGACAATTGATTGAGATACTTCTCTACTATACTTATCCATCTCATCGTGATCATTACTCTCCAAGGTACCTATCACTCTGACTCCTCTCGTAACCTCGTTATTATAATACATGGTCTTGTGTTGAGACAGGCTCGACCAGCTGCCTATCATGCGTCTTAATATGTTTAAAGTTGCGTTTATTCGTGCTATCTTGAGTCTAAGACTATCATGACAAAAGTCTCCTCTCTGGCCTTACATCTGAAAGGAGAGTTGATATTTTGCGTCAATCTACATCGTTTCCTGCATGTCTCGTCCACTTCGCTGTGAAACATTATACTTTTCTAACAGGCTGAGAGTTTCTTTCTTCGCCGTTTTCTCTATTCTGAGTTGCTGGCAGTAATAGAATATCCAGCAGACCTAGCGTGGTTTTGGACCGCCTCAAACAGCTTTTAATAGAAACGTAAGATTCGGGTAGAATCCATTTCGGCGAAGTAGTTCTGCCATTGTTAGTTTTAGAGCTGGACGTCGATTACGCTCAAATTGATAACAACGTACATGGAAACAGTTAGAAGATGAATTAGTAATGAAGGATTACTGGATAGAACCTTTGAAATTTAGAGGCTGTGGAACAAGTAAATGGCCTGAAGTACATCTGTTTTGTGAGTTTTTTATATTTTTTATTTCTTGATTCATCTTGCAATCAGTCTGTAAGTTACGACAAGTGTTTAAAGAGTTGAAAGTAGCCAGAAATCTTTCGCCGGTTTCGTTGTTAGCGATTGTTTACTACAATTTGCACATGATTTTACTGTACATGATTACGTCTGCTACTGTAGCGACGCGGATATCAAACTCTGTTTGATTAGTGATTCAATTTGCGTTCGCCGCTCGACAGATTTAGTATCAAAAAACTGTTGCAACAAAATTTCAAGGGGGGATGGTTTGAATCACGACTCCTGAGGATCGACTGCAGCTCTTTGCCTTTGGGTCTCCTTGCGGCGCTGGTTTGGCCAACAGTTCGCCCGCTCTTGATACGCGGCCACTTTTCCCATCTATTTTTGTCTCTTGACGAACTCTTCCACTGCAGATTCTAGCTTACTCTTACCCATTCTTTTTCGCAGATAGACATCTAAAGCTTGCGCTTCCTCTAGCTTCTTGCCTGATTATTTTGCAGGCCTATTTTACAGTCCTTTGGACCGATGAGTTGCGCGACGGTCCGGCGTGATGCACTCTTCTTGTGAAACCTAGTTAATCATGTCGAAGAGAAAGGCTAGTGGGTGGATCCTAAAAGCACACGATTTGAGGGCGCGGAGAAAGGTCAACAACAAGGAACGGCTATCATAGGTACACATACAAACTATTCCTTTTTTGGAATATCAGACAATTGTTACCCTAGTTACAGACTCCTAAATGTCAACATAAACACTTTATCATATGACAACTTAACCCCTTACTGGCCTAATTCCTCAGACAGTCTTACATCATGGAACGGGCCGTCACAGTTCTGAACGCGAAGTAGATCTTCATCGGCAGGATGAAGGTCTCGTTCTGGTAGATTTAAATGCCCATGTGATCGTCTCAAGGCATTTATGCTGAGCTATTCTCAGAGGTTTAAATATCCTTTTGGGGATTTTGTCCGTTGGCCCGGCCACGGCTCATGTCTGAGACCTGTACCTGAGGACCGGCCTCATTATTGCACTGTGTAAAAACGTTGCTCTAGTGAGCGGCAATCGCCTCGCCGATTTTGTCAATCTATTTAGTCCTTGTATCTGTGCATCTACTCCCGATTCTTAAGTCTTTTGACAGGCTTCTCGACTAAGTTCAGCGTCGAATTAGATTCCGGGAACTCGCAAAGGACATTGCTGGGTTATTTATGACCTTGAATGTTGATAATGACTGTGTTTTGGATTATAATTAGTTATGTAAAATTACATGTTAAGTTTGATTTGTTCTCTGATTTGGTATTTCTAGATGTGGTTACATATGTAACGTCTGTTGAACAATGTAAGAGATAGCCTACTGTCCTATAAATTTGACCCCGTCCATCCAGGGCCATAAGACTTCTGGCACCTTTACTCCACATTTTTCCTCTACCCATCCGTTTTCTAAGAGTGCCGCGAGTACGCGCGGTACAGCCATTGCCGTTCCATTGATCGTGTATGGGAACCCTAGAGCTGCATCATTCTGGCCTGGCTCCGCGCGAAATCGAGTAGCCAGGCGCCGTGTCTGATAATCCTCACAAATGCTCACACTGGTAACTTCACCCCAGCCACCATCTCTTTCCCGACGACTAGGAAAGAAAGCCTCAATGTCACGTTTACGCGTAGCGGAAGCGCCTAGGTCATGTGATGGCATCTCCAATACTCGGCAGTGTAGACCAAGCGATGTCAAAATCTCAGTTTGAATCGAGAGCATTTCTTCAAAGACGCTTGTAGCGACGGAGCGATCTGGTGATGTCCATGCGAACATTTCAACTTTAGTAAACTCGTGCACGCGATAAAGACCTTTGGTGTCTACTCCACGTGCGCCAGCCTCAGCGCGGTAGCAACGGGACATACCGACACACCTCATTGGAAGATTCGTGGCATCGAGCGTTTGGTTAGCTTTCATACTTGCCAGTGGGATTTCAGCTGTGGCAGCAAGAGACATCTGGGGTTTACGCTTCACATCGGCAGCATTTTGTTGAATGTTATACACTTGCTGTTCGCTATTTTGATCTCGTGGCTGAAAGCCGCACGCATGAGCAATGTGAGTATACACTAAGCTCGGGGGAGTGACTATGGACCACCCTCTTCTCTTCGCGACTGAGATTGCATACTGAGACAACGCCTGCTCAAATTGGGCTGCCTCATCAAGTAGATAGTACCATCCCCACCCACTAGTAATGCCCGCGCTGGCAAAATCAATGAGTTTAAGCTTTTGACTTATCTCGGTGTGAGATCGCCAGACTCGGTTTAACGATGATGGATCTTCTTCCGGATGTTGGTTTATGTAACTGACAACTTTTGGTTCTTTCCCTCGCGGTGTTTCGCTAGATGTGAGATTAGGCATCACGAGTGCGAGTGAAGCTACTTCGGTGGTTATAGCTGCCTGTCTTGCATTAACTCCAGATAGTTTTTCTTTCAGAGCACGCCCCTCTGCAATCAAACCCCCCCTCATTTGGTCAGAAAGCTGGATAATATCGGTAGATTCCCCATTAGATTTACGTGATGGAGCTAGCTCGCTAGTTATTTGATTGACTCTTTCTCGATACACTCGCGAGCTTTTCTGAAGGTCATGCCATTCCTCTAGTAAACAATTGATTTTTTCTGGATATGTTGCCTGAGCTGGATAATTCCGTTCGAGACAATTTTGTTCGTATAACGCGGCATTTTTTCGGATATGTTTAATGTCAAGAATGGGTTTTGGGGCATTCGAGGAATTGGGTGTTTTGGAATCAGGAAGTGCTGTCGTATAATTCAGGCGATGAATCTCCTGCTGGAAGCTTCTCATCTGACGTCGCAAACAAACTAAAGTTCGATGTGATACCGACATCATCCAGTCTGCCTTTATACTTTGTGCACTCGATCTCTCATTTCTTGACCTGACTTTTTCTCAGGAGGGTTATACACAGTCACAAATCATCTACGGATAGGGCTTGCTGCTTGAGGCTACAAATTTTGAGTTAATCAATGAGGCTTTGATCGGCAACAAGGCAAAGAACCGACAGAGCCTTAAGGCAGCCTGATCTGAAATTTACCTGTGGCTCATTTAAAACTCGGGGTCCTATTTGCCTCAGGCACTTATGTACAATATAGCCGTGCTATAACGATAGTAGTCCCGGTATAATTATTGTTAAGATTTACAGAATTGTTGATACTTACTTTTGCAACACTTACCCTTACACGTCATTTTCAGTGCAGGGATAAGTACTGCAAATAAAAACGGTAAAATTTCAATGAATCTCTTCAGTAATTATTCCCGGACCCACTACACAGGGTGTGGGCCATAAAACTTGTTAAACCCTAATTCCCAAAAGTATAAGGGTGTACCCAGCAAAATGTCGCTAAGTACTACCATATAGGCTAGACATAAACTCTAATTTCTCCGCCTTTAAGGTGTCGCTCTAGTTTGGTATCTGTATTCACATTCAACTTTTTCTGATTTCCCACGCACACTTTAGCAATCGCGATATCTCAACAACAAAAACAAATATATTAAAAACTATTGATCATAAATATAATAGGAACAATAACCATGAACTCTCCACAAAATTCAACTGCTTGAACCTATCGGCCCCAACTATCGCGAGACTAACGGGTCGCTGTTCAAACACTTCGGAGGTACGGTCTTTCTCTTCAAGCAATCGCAACCCAATTAGGAATCTCCCACCGGCAGGCTCAATATGCCTCCGAACGTGCTGATGTCTTGGATCCTCAAAGACCAGGCTGTCCATCTAAAATGAGTGTTAGTCAAGTGGATGAGCTTGTGCATTATGTTCGTAGCTCTCTAAATGGTCGATTCATGATCTACTTAGAATTATCTATGTACCCATTCTCTCACTGGAACATTGGAGAACATGTAATCAGGAGAGCCCTCCATAAAAGAGGATACGGACGTTGTATCTCCCGTTTGAAGCCTCCGCTCACAGAGGAAAATAAGATGAAAAGATTACAGTTTGCCCGAGAACATTTAGAATGAACTACCGAGCAGTGGAACCAGATTCTCTGCACGGACGAGTCTTAGATTACTGGTGGTCAGCACACATGTGTGTTTGTAACGAGGAAGCCAAGATTTTATTACTATATCCTGCTGTTATGATGTACTAATGAAGGACATCAGCCTGGAGAACATTTTGATGAAACTTGTGTATCTTCCCGATTTGCGCGCAGGAATGGGTGGATGTTTTGGGGTTCCTTCATTGGCTCAGGAAAAGGTCCCTTTCTTGTATGGAATAAGAGATGGGAGCTCAGTCACAACGAAATCATACTGTGAACAGATTTTGCCTCTCATACTATCGGCAAGGGAAGCACACCCAAATATGTCGTTGATCCAGGATGGTGCACCGTGTCATGCCGCACCGAATACCATGGAAAAATTGCAGGAGGTAGGTATACGTCTGATTGTCTGGCCACCATACTCTCCTGAACTTAATCCTATTGAGTGTTTGTGGAATACGATGAAGGATTAAATACAATCTCATCATCCAGATGTGGAAGTGGGAAGGCAAATTTCCCAAGCCAGGCTAAATGAGGCGTTCTTAGAAGCATGGGAATCAATCTCATCTGCAGAACTTGTGAGGCTTATCGCAAGTATGTCATCAAGGTGTCAGGTAGTAATCGAAGCAAATGGTGGATCAACTAGATGTTAATCGGGCATTTCATTACTAGATCTTGTAAATAATAGATTTTAGAGTAATTATTAGGATGATGCAAAGTAGAAATAACAGAGTCCTTTAGGGTTTAACGAAGTTTTGTCGCCAAGGGGTTTTCACAATTGAAAAAGCAATTTTAGTGTAGGTCATGCCCAAATCTGGTAAGGCACGTCAGGGGTATCAGTGCAAGCCAGGTCGATCTTAGCTATAGTAGGCAAAGATCCACATAAAACCCCACTTTAAACCCATCCACTAATGCGACTTAACAAGTTTTATGGCTGACACCCTGTAGGTTTGGTGTCATGGACTGACTCCCGATCAGTTATGACAACTTAGATGACTAGCTAGTTGTCGGTTAAATACATATATGGTTTCAAGCTAGGATGATGAGAGAGCTATGTCAGTATAGTAGTTGGGGTTTCACATTTCACTCGCACCATGACTCAGAGTTATTGAAGATGTTCGGGCTCGTATTGATGATAAGCCGCATGTAGTTCGTAGTTCTTCAGTTCTTCAATCTGTATTTATCTTCTATCTAACTTTTGGACTTCTGGAGTCGTTTGATCCTTATCTTACCATAATTCTTTGATCCTGACCTTGGCCCTAACATTTGGACAGGCTCTACTGTATACTAATACTCGCTCACTCCGCTCTAGAGTTATTGTCATTTGTAAACAAATGCATGGATTAAGAAATTTTTGGAAATTGATGTGTTTATTTGATGTCAAATGGTAGGATCGGGGACGATGAGTAAACCCTGAAATTTTCAGCTCTGGAGCCATCTGTAATGCAAAGATACGGCAAGGTCCTGACTGTATCTTTTGGCGCTAAATTTAGACTGCACCAGTGAACATATCTTTAACAATAGGTCATCTCCTACATCTGGGAACTATGGTGTGGGTTCACTACTGGGGTGTACTACCAGTATACGAAGTTGTTCTTATCTCTATTCCCAACTATGTTATCTACAGTATAATTTATATAAATGATAAGGAGAACGGCCTTGCCAAGGCGCTAAACCTGATCTAGTTATCAGCGTGCATTGCACAGCCTAATGAAATCCTAGTTCCAATTGGTCGTATGGTCAGACATATGAAGAGTTGTTCTCTATGTCGAATAATTCAATTGAGGACTCAATCGAAGACAATATTGATCTTTCTTCCCCACCTGATTCTGCGCGTTCTAATCTGACCTTTGTTGAATGACAGGCAGTATATCAGTTTCTTCTCACTAGTCTTAAAGATGGGAAACTGTAGCATGGGGCTCTGAAATACACTGCAAAGGCATTCAACGTTCACAGGGGAACGGTATCTCGTATTTGGAAGCGTGGACATGAGTCCATTGCTGCTGGGTGTTACGGGATGAATCCGTGGAGTTGGTACTGGCTGCGTCAGTAGCTTGTTGATTGTCACTATATCTCGCGAGGCTGGTTCTGTGTGAGGCTGGTTCTGTGTGAGGCTGGTTCTGTGTGAGGCTGGTTCTGTGTGAGGCTGGTTCTGTGTGAGGCTGGTTCTGTGTGAGGCTGGTTCTGTGTGAGGCTGGTTCTGTGTGAGGCTGGTTCTGTGTGAGGCTGGTTCTGTGTGAGGCTGGTTCTGTGTGAGGCTGGTTCTGTGTGAGGCTGGTTCTGTGTGAGGCTGGTTCTGTGTGAGGCTGGTTCTGTGTGAGGCTGGTTCTGTGTGAGGCTGGTTCTGTGTGAGGCTGGTTCTGTGTGAGGCTGGTTCTGTGTGAGGCTGGTTCTGTGTGAGGCTGGTTCTGTGTGAGGCTGGTTCTGTGTGAGGCTGGTTCTGTGCGGCTGTGGCGTGTGTGGCTGATTATTATGTGGCTGATTATTATGTGGCTAATGATTATGTGGCTGGTACTGATGGCGGGTAATGTGAGGATGGTGATTGATACGATTTTCCCTCTGTTAATACGGGTCCAGATGTAGTACTTAACAGTAAGAAAGTAAACATCAGAGTTTCCTTCGGTAGATTTTAATAATTAACTGATTTTATATTTGGACTTGCTCTGGTGTTTACCACTATCAATTGATCCCGCGACACTGGGAAAGGATACGCAGATGTATCAGCTCGCACACTGAACAAAAAGGGTCAAAAGGAAGTCACAATTGAGAACGGCAAGATTAAGGCAGTCCCTTTCCGATAATGAAAGAACATTCGCTCAATGGCAGCTACACTGCAAATTTCAAAATCGAAATTACATCGTCAAATCAAAGTTAAGGTGATCAAAACACATTCGAGTGCTATGAAACCGTTCTTGAATGAAGAAAATATGTTGGCTCGATTAGAATTTGTAACATCTATGGTCAATCCCTTGACTCTAAACAGTGCTAGCCTTCATTTTCATGAAATTTTCATCTGCGTGCATGTTGACGACAGGTGGGTTTACATCAGTGAACCGAAGGGCAGGTTTTACCTTGCAAACGATGAAGCGCAACCACATTGTACAGGCAAAAGCAAGGGGTTCACAACCAAGGTTATGTTTCTTACTGCAGTAGCACGACCCAGATTCAATCGCGCTCGCAACCGATGGTGGTCGGGTAAGAAAGGCATATTTCCTCTAGTGTGCCAAGAACTAGCCAAGTGTAGTTCAAGGAACAGACCACGCGGGACGCCAGTAATCAAACCGATTGAATCTGTGAAGAAAGAGGTTATCAAAAAGTACCTCATTGATCATGTTTTACAGCGACTCGAGTCATGGCCCGAAAAAGAGACAGAGATTATTGTGCAACAAGATAACGCTAGACGAAACTCTGCAGTTAATGATCCTAATCTAGTCGCGTAGGGTGATGCAGACGGTCTTAAGATGCGCATGGAATGCCAGCCTCCCAATAGCCCAGATTTAAACGTTATGGACCTAGGATTTTTTCGTGCCATAAAATCATTGCAGCATCAAAAGGCGCCAGGAGATATTGACGAACTAATTGCGGCTGTGAAAGAAGCTTTTGAAGAGTTGGATAAGATCAAACTGAACAATGTTTTTTAATGCTTCAGCAGTGCTGTGTTAAATTGCTTAAAGTTCATGGAGCCAACAACTATAAGTTACCTCACATGAGGGAGGAAGCGCTGGCACGTAAGAGGCAGCTTTCTGTCACACTTCCGGTTCCAACAAGCCTAAATTGCAAGCCAAAATCGCCAATTGATGAATGAAACTATGAAATATGACAATAGAAGTAGGACAGATTAAGTACATCTGTATGCCAAATTTTGTGGAGAGGTAGGCATTACAAACACATTTTCATATACAACTTCTCGATCCTAAAGATTGGGTCGGATAGTTCATCGTAACACTGTCCGGGCCGTTTTCTCAAGTAGAGTCTGGGTAGCCGAGACACATGTCCCACTTGAGACAGGAGAAAGCTGATTCGAGTCCAGTATGACCCTCACGACAAATTTCTCGACCGTTCAGGTTTGTGACAATGACGGGGGCTCATTGAATAGCCCATGGTGACTGGAATGCTTTCCTGCGATAGAAGTCAATGGTTGAGGGTTGTAGGGGCTATGAGGCGCCTGATTTCGAGTTTTGTCTTCAAATGATGTTCGAGTGTGAGCGTTCCTCATATCAAATTGAGTGATTGATCCATGTACCGTACCAGAGTCATACATGTCATAGCCTCAAGCCTGTATACACAAGAATGATTTAAGAAAAAGTTGTGTCGCTTCGAGTATTTTTTTCAATGTAAAGAGCTAATTTTTTATGGTTTCATTGACCTGATTTAGCACCAGATATTTTTTTGAGTCATTCTAGTGTATGCAGCCCTGAGACTGTGACACTTTTGACACTAGTACGGTACATGGATCGATCACTCAATTTGATATGAGGGGCACTCACACCCGAACATCGTTAGAAGACAAAACTCGAAATCAGGCGCCTCACAGCCCCTACAACCCTCAACCGTTGACGTCTGTTACAGGAAACTATTTAAGCCACCCACGGCTATACAGTGTGCCTTCGTCATCGTCACATACATGACCAGGCGAGAAATATGGACTAAGGGTCTTGCTAGACTCGGACCAGCTTTCTCTTGTCTCAAGTGAGACATGTGCCTCGGCTACCCAGACTCTACTTGGGAGAACGGCCTGGACGTTCCTTGTATCCTAATTGTGTTACAATACCCGCTTAGTTCCACAGAATAAGTCATCTCAGCTGCTATCCATCTATCGAGTCGTAGACTCGTACTCATGTCGCCTTACCATAAGTCTTCTTGTCTCATGAGACTCATCTCACATCACTAATATCACTTGCCTAGACCCATACCGCTTGGCATACACGACACGATACTCTCAGCTATCTTCAACGCCTTGCAAAATTGTGATATCACTATACAAAACAGTTCTAAACACCCTTCATACGTCTGATGTCCGTATGGAACGGTGGTATGGCCCACATCAGACGGTAAATAGCACACACACATAAAAAATCCGTCAGTTAGACAACGGACTAGGCTTGTAAAATTTACACGTCGCTGCATTTAGGTTGTGATGATTAGAGCGTCGTCCAGGCAGTTCTAGGTGCTATCGTCGACGATATACAGAGGTTTCGAATCATTTTGTGTGTATGTTAAGTCATGAGACTGGCATCGGAAATACGAAGAATTTAACGCGAGAATAGTCAGTTCGGATAGGCCAGGTAATAATGATTTAGGAATCCTTCGAATACGCATTTAGAGACAATCTCTAAATGTTTATTCTTAATGTAAGTCCAAACTAAGATTTAAGATAACGGAATAGTTCGAACGAATTTCAATGGTTTTTAAAAATCATGTCGTATTAATACTCAAAGTTATGATAAATGATTTAAATACATTTTATATACGTAATTATCTCCTTGAGTTCCGACCCTTGAACTCCCTTGGGCACTGGTCCATAAAATCACAATTTAATGGAATTTCAGAGTTTTGGCTCATCTGATTGGCTTATCCTTCTAATTTGAAAGATGTTCTGGCTTCAGAGAACTTACACGACAACGACTCTATTGTCCAACCATTGCTACGAATGTTCGTAAGTTAACTTCTGAAGTCTCTTGCTTAGATGAATCTTTTGAAATGAAATATAACCTTGAAATTAGGTGGTAAATAATTTGTGTGTAGCTACTCTCCATGCTGGACTAAAAGAATGCTGTCCAAATGCTAAAAATTTTAGCCGCCTGTAGCCTCAGTATTGCTTAAGCTTAGAGAAATCCATGGAGTTTTATGTCAAGTGTTATGTATTCACTGACCTAGCTAGCGGTCAAGTCCAGCGATTCAATCTCGCTCATGCGCCACTTATTAATTTTTTTGTTTTGCATTACGAGCTTTCCGCTGTGCCCCTCTCTTTGGTCCCTGGTCTTGGCGCTAATCTCCTCTTCGATTTCACTGACTATTTTCCAGCCGCCTGGCAAACTGTCTCTCAATACGATGACCTTATCTACATTTTTCTGGGCTTTCCGAGCTTTTTCTATCTTCTTTGGCTGGAAGTTAAAATATGTTACCGAGTTTTCTTTATTTTTTTCCTGATACTTCACGTTCAAAGGCATACTTCTGACAGGAGAGTCATTCTGGGTTGCTTTTCCCTTGCTATGAAACGTGAAATTGGGAGCTGGTGAAGAGATGTCTCTTGGAGAGGAAGGCGAGGAAGATATGATGATTGTTGCTTGGGAGGGATGCGAGCTAAAATTTGAGGGTTTACTTTCATGTTTTCGATTTATTTCTATCTCCAAATCCTCAAATTTAAAGTCAAAAGGACCTGGTGAGCGAGCCTGACGCTTATACCCAAAATCATCCGGAGAATGACTTGTAGAATGAGTAACTTGTGGTGTTAAATTTTGGTCAGGTAACAAAAGATGATTTTCACTGCCAATAATGTGGCAGAAATCATGTTCAGCGCTGGAAGATATTCTACATTTTTCCAGGCGTTCAATTAATTCAATATTTTCGGCCCAGCAAGGTTTTATGTTTTGAGGTTTTATACTTTTATCATTTCCTTTGCTTCGATTCAAAGAGACACTAGAGGGTAGTTCAACGATACTACCATCATTAGATAAGCCTGGGGATATTATCATGATTGGAGAAGATGTAAGCCTGCTACTATCTGTAGAAGAATCTAGGGGCAATGGCGAATCGAAAAGGCTGTGAATTGGTGGCGGGAACTTGAACACTGGGGATGATTGGGATTGTTCAAAGGATTGCACGGCTTGTCTAGTTGTATTGGAGCCAGCAGATTTTTGATCTTGGTTGATCAAAGTGAGAGAATCTGCGACAAGAGAGACCTTTTCCACGATCTGGTGATCCAGTTTTTTCTTGGTTGGGCTTGTTACCAATTTTTGAGGATTATTTTCATTTGATCTGAGATCTGAAAGAGACTTCAAAGTAGGCACAGAATTTTGAGATGACCCAACTTGAGTTGGTAAAATGGGCAGGTGTGTTCTAGGATGTGTAACGAACTTTTTATTGTTTGAAACATTTGCCTTCTCTTGATTCTGGTCATTATCAGTAGATTTCGAGGCCTTCTTCTCAGCTTTTCTCTTGCCCGTACCTCTTTGACGTTTTCGTTGATCTCGTTCATAATCCTCTAATTGAAGTGGAACTCCGATCTGGACGATTGTTCGTGGAACCCATAACTTGCTTAGCTCTGTGGGATCGTATGCAGATTGAGTTTTTCTTAGATCATTTGCTGGCTTGTCACAATCTTCTGAAACATATTCTTCGATCTCATCGTTATCATTACGAGGAGCCAATCCGTTTCTACAAATTTCGTAATTTTGGTCTTCCTCAGCGTCTAGATTAAGACCGACAATATCCAGGGGATTATAAACAAGCTGTATTTCAGGTATTCCATCGGAATTCCATTCACGTCTTTCGCCACAAATTTTACGAACTATTTCTTTCTCCTCCATATTTGTTAAGATAATATCACCATATTTGTTATCCCTCTCTGCACGTTCCCCACGTATTCGTAACTTGTAGATTAACAAAGCAGGAGCAAGACCACGGATAAATCTGTAAGCACCTGGCTTATGTGTCCAATCGAGTGCTTCAGCAACAAAGCGTCGTAGGCCCGAAACATCGAGTTCTCCGTCCCATCTGATGTCTTTTTCAAGTTTCTCAATTTGACTAGAGCCTGAAACCACTGGATGAGTGTAATATCCTAGAACCTCAAGGTTTGGAAAGCTCTCTGGAAAAACCAATTTCCTTTTTTTCCTAAAGTGCCCACTTTCATTTTTGTTGATCTCATGCTCAAGTTTTTCTCTCCATATTTTGTAATCAGCGGCATTTGACCTTGAAATTGCACACAGAGATTTTCCAAATCCAGCCCTGGCAGCTTCGCACGCTAATTTGATTCCACACCCAGGAACTCCCGCTGGAATATAATCGCCACCACTTAGAAGGGCGACTAATATCATCCCTTCTCTATCAAGTCCAGATTTCCCTTCTTTAATTTTGCTTGAATAAAAAGCAGAAACATGTGATGGTGGTTTATTACCCCGGCGGCCCTCTGAGGACCATTTGCGTAGACAGAGGGTTGCTCCAAACATTAACGTATCGATATCTTCGCTTAAAACGGCATCAACAATGCCTTTACGTTGTAGCAATGCACATTCTGCCTCAGCTTCTCCAGGAGCCTGGTGATAAGGAAATCCAAAAAGGGTTAATAGCTGTTTGGTTAGCGCATTCGAGGCAGAGCCACTTCCCGGTGTGATGCGTCTGTTCCGTTTAAATTGCGGCTTATTTGGGCCATCAAAGACGAATAATGGCTGTATGCTGGTTGAAAGAAGACGAAGGAGACGAAAATATAATGTGCGAGTCGCTGGATCTGAGCCGCCCCTAGCAGCTTGATTTTGAAATTGCCAGATTGCGACGTCTATAGCAATCCTAAAGGGGCGCTCGGTCTTTTCGTAGTGTTCGATTGATAGTTTTGTTAAAGAGATTCTCTCTACTTCACCAATTTCTTGGAAAACGCTTGAATAATTGAGTTAGTGACGGCTTATTAAGAGATAGAAAACGACTTACCCCTTAATTCCCATAATGTCAATGACGATGCCTCACAACTCTTCCTCTTGTTCTTGGTCATGGCAAAAATATTCTCGATTTTGTAATTTAAATCTGATTTTTAATAATTCCCTGAGAGATTAATGTACACGATTACGGAGGTACTGAAATGACTTGGTGCATAACAGTAAATTCCGTGGTGACACTGTTTTGTTTTGGCTTTGATGCGCGTTGTCAGAGCAACCAGCTGGAACAACAATTCTGAAACGAGATGCTCCAACCACACGGTAGTTTCTTCGATGATGACCAACACTGCCGGCCCTACCCACCGAACACTGTCTAGTATACGTTCACCAGACGCTGCCGTCACGCCACAAACGCCCCTGCGTATTCCAACTACCAGCTTTGGCTCCCCTTCTGCTCTTCGTGCTGAAGAAGAATGTGTGGTTCTTGAACTAGGAGCACGTTACATAAGAGCTGGGCTCGCAGGAAATGCTGCCCCTCAAGCTTTTATTAAATTGAGTCATGAGCAGCATAGACGAGCTGGTGACTTGAGAAGATGGTCAATTGACTACGACAGCACGGTCTGGTCCAAGGCAAATACTAAGCAATGGGGAGAATCAAACGAACTCTGGCGCTTAGATTTGCGAAATTTAGATTTAGATTTGGTGGGTGACAAAATTGAAAGAGCTGTGCGAGATGCTTTCACAAAGTAAGACAAATTATCAATTCACCCCAGAAAAAAGCGTTTGAATAATTCGATAATTAGGACTTTATTGATTGATTCTCGTCCTCGACGGTTCTTGTTAGCATTACCATCTACACTTCCTCTACCTCTACTTTCCACAATTTTAGATACTCTTTTTTTCAATTTCCATCCACCAAATATATCCCTGTTGTCAGCACCAGTCTTGGCAACTGTGGCAGCAGGCTTGCGATCTTCCTTAGTCGTAGATATTGGATGGGCCGAGACCATCGTCACAAGTATTTACGAATATCGTGAAGTAGAGTGCTTCCGATCAGTTCGAGCTTCCAAGATGTTAGGAGAGACAGTATTCAGAAAGCTCTCAAACTCCATCCTCACATCATTAAGCAAAGAAGCAGCTCCTGATTGCGAGTGTCAGCCTAGTTTTGAAGAATGTGAAGAGGTGGTAGAGCGCTTGATATGGTGTAGACCTAAGGGATCGGAATTTCAGAATGACTCGCATACTCTGTCGACACTAGTTGAAGAAGCGGAAACGGATGCCCAAGTCAGTATTCCATTCAAATCAATACAGCCACCGAGGACAATAACTATTCCATTTTCCGAATTATCGGAGCCCTGTGAAAGTGCCTTGTTCGCCACTGGTATTTCAGAGACAGAACTGGATGATGAGGAATTACCTCTTCATTTGCTAATTTATCGAAGTCTTCTCAAGCTCTCTGTCGATGTTCGATCGATCTGCATGGCACGCATAGTGTTTGTCGGCGGAGCTTCCCGAATTCCAGGACTAAAGGCTCGAGTGATGCAAGAGATATCCTCTCTAGTAGAGACACGAAAATGGAATCCCGTGAAGGGAGCCGGAATCCAAAAGCCTCCGCAAACTTTGAAATTTTCGGACAACTCCTCACATAACGATAGACCCGTGGCGACCAAACAAGAGGAAGCGATCCCTCTGAGTCCTATGGTTCCCACAGTACCCTCCCCAGAAGAAACGGATCCAATTGAAGAAAAAATTAATCGTGAATCAAAAAAACGTCCGGCAGCCGTGGCGGCTGGAAATTTTAGAGTAATAAATTCTCTCGGAGCTTGGGCGGGTGGAAGTTTGATTTCCCAATTGAAAATACAAGCCATTTCAGTCATTGATAGAGAGCAGTGGGTTCAGCATGGAATTTCTGGTGCTGCTAAACCCGCAGAATTCAGCACTGTGCCTCAAAGACAAAGCGTGGGCCCAAGCTCTGTGAGACCAGTGGTAGCTGATAGGTCAAGCTGGACTCTGGGATTGTGGGCATGAAGAGTATGGGAAGATGACCAATGAGGAACCACTGTCAAACCTATGATTGGAACCACGAAACCTTCTAGGTCATTGACTCTTTACAACGACCAACGATTGTGGGAATAGATTAGATCAGCCCATCATCGCTTCTACGTGTCCAATCTTGGGCAGATTCTATGATTCTCACATGTAGCTACTCCTTCCGCTAATTTCAAGTACTAGCTATTCCTTATTTGGCAACCCCCAATATCTGTGCTACCCTTTCTTTATCCAAAACTATGCTGATGTCGCTTCATCTTTCGAGCAATAGAACTTAACCGACACGAAATCAAATTTTTTGTCTTGTTTACCTCGAACTACTCGCTGCTATCGAGGGCTTACGCTTCTCTGCCTCCGAAGTTACTTTTGATAAGCCTTATCAGCAAGAGTCAAGCACATCGGGTGACAGGAGCCTTGCTTAAAGCCACAGGGCCGCTATGCGGACACCTTGCCATTTCATCTCAGGCGTTGGCGAATAATTGTTGCCAAGAAAGTCCTTTCCAGAACTCTTCCCTTCATTGTCTTTTTATATACTAAAGATTTTGTCATGTTCAACTGCTAATCATGCGGCGATATCTCGCCCAAAAAAAAGCTATCATTCACCCGTCCGTGCTAAGCCAGTTGATGGCAATTTTTGTAGATACCAACTAGTATCTCGAATGAATTTTCAAAAGAATTCTCATAAGTTAATTTCCCCACTTTCGTGGTGGCAAGAACATGCACTTATGGATCTGAAAACTGTTGTCTTAAACGCTCTTGTGAAAATAAGCAAATAATATGTGCTATTCACAGCCAAATTTATGGGCTACAGATAAATACCTGTAAAGATGAGCGCAGGGCTTTTACATCGCAAAATTCGGAGCTCTGCTATGATACTAAACTTTGATGCGTCTTGCTACCGCAACAATTAGTACCTGACACAATCTCTGCACCAGCAAAACTAATTCCCATGTCAACGACGTCTTTCTAAGTAACATTCTCCAGCTTTACCCGTGTGCACTCAAATCCAATAAGTCGATTTAGAATTCCATCATGAATTATACAACAGGAGGAATCTATTTCGTATTCATTTATTGCGCATCAAATCCAAAGTAAACTGTAAAATCTGCTCCGGCTTCATCAACATTGGAACAGTCATCGGGGAGTCCGTAAGATTGAGCAACATCTACAAGGTCTTGAATAAACTCATTTCAAGCATGCTTATCGCAGTGACAGTCTTAAGGATCTAGATGAAACTTTAAGGCAGCAGAGTACCGCGATATATACTTAAAAGAATCTGCAATACTTTTTAGAACTTTAAATCAGTTTGGCATATGCAGTGTGAAGCCATAAGACGAAATATTTCGAAGTACCGTATTCTACACAAAGTTCCCCCATTCGATGCTTGAAACCCCTGATAGGGATTTTATTTGCAGACACCAAATAAATTTACTTCCCTACGACACCGTAAACTCTTACGCAAACGCCAACTAAAGGGAAAGTCAAGAAAAGCATATGTTTATCTACACATGCCTTCATTCTACGAACATAACAATACCGCGGGAGGATCGATTTGTAAGTCTGTTGGATTCGAAACATCTTTCTTCTGTCTCCGGTTGGGCATGTGTCAAGGCTACCCAGACTTTACATTGGAAAATTGCTAGCACCTTGTACCGTTGCACCATCCAACCCAGCAAAAATACTTGTAACCGTTTTAACCAGTAGGCAGATGGGTAACAAAATTCGTTAACATGTTTTTTGGGAGAAAGCTTTGTGATATGTTCTATAGTCCATCTGGTCAAAAAGTTATTATCACGGATATCATAGCTGCGCCATCCTGCTCAAAAATTTATCTTAGTATATACATTAAACCTAATAATGAGAGTGAAGATACAGCACTTTTGTTCTAGAACAAGCACGTTGTCCAAATTACATCTTAATCATACCTCAACATTTGCTAGCTTAGGCAAAGATCAAACACACATGTAGCAATCATATAATGATACCCTCCCTCTCATGAGATAACATCTTTTTTGGCAAACTTACTCAAAGTAGTCGTGAACTAATTCGTGAAGCCAGTATTACACTATCCATGATTTCTCCCAACCCTACGTAATTACCCAAATGGTAGAGAGAATCCGTGGATATGTCGTTGGTCAGCTGGGCTGAATACTGGAACTATGCGCATCTAGATGCCTGTTGAAGATATAACTCAGTCGGGTGTCTGGCGACTTCTACATGTACAGGCTATCAGGGGCAATTAGCTTTACTTGCATATAGTATTATAGCCCTAAATATTGTTACTCATTAGACAAAATTAGGGCTAATTAGTAACAATATTTAGGGCTGCAATGTTACATGCAATTAAAGCTGATTGCTTCTGATAGCCGGTATATATTTGGATACCCTGTGTCGGGAAGTGTCGCAAATCGTTTCTATTTCAAGGTGGAAACCATAACGGAGAAAAGTAACCCCGATGTGGATATTTTTCTGGAATTCTCTTGCCGATGAAATCCACAAATATGTGGTCTGCCCGCACACTAATCCTCTGCTGGACGCGAGGAGGGTAATCACTTAGTGGCCAGAAATTAACGTTTGGCAGGGCTGTAAACTTGTATGGGAAATTCGAGTTCAGCCCAAATTTTTGTTTTTTGTTTTTCCATTGGTCGGAGTTTTGGGCGTCGGTTCACATTGCAGTAGAACCCCTCTTCGCGAATAGTGGGTTCCGGTATAAATGTTGAAAATTTCATAGAAATTTTACCGCTTATATTTGCAATACTTACCCCTGCGCGCAAAATGACCTGCAAGGGTAAGTGTTGCAAATATAAAAGTCCAAGTTACAATGAATATTTTCAACACTTATACCGGGACCCACTATTGAGTTAGAGAGGAGCGACTGTACAGTAGAACCCCTCTGAGCTAATAGTGGGTCCCGGTTTAAATGTTGAAAATATTCATTGTAGCTTGGACTTTTATATTTGCAACACTTACCCTTACAGGTCATTTTGTGCGTAGGGGTAAGTATTGAAAATATAAGCGGTAAAATTTCTATGAATCTCTTCAGTAATTATACCGGGACCCACTATTAGCTAAGAGGGGTTCTACAGTATTGTTATTGTGAGCCGCATTATTAGTTGGTGCGAACGAGTAGAGTATGCTTTCGGGTGTGATCCCTGCCGGCTCCACCGGCCTTGCGCCATAAACGGACAAGGAGCTCTAGCCAAGGAATTTAACGTAGATCGATAGATATCCACAATTATAGTCAAATTTGTACTCAGGATCTTCCAGTGTCCGCAAAAACCATGGGAAGAATTCAAAAAGTTGTAGACCAGTAAATTAATGTCTGAATATTCACTCTTCGGGTTTATGGGTCACGAATCCATTTGGGGGAAAACTTATGGTTGGGAAAACCCGACTAAGCGACGTGGACATCGTTTTACAGGCTATTTTAGTATCTAGTATTACCACCATTTATAGCCACAACGGCCGCAATTCTTCGCGGCATCGATTCTATAAGTGTCTGGCAAGTGCTAGCTGGCATGTTGTCCCATTCTTTATTGATTCGTTCCCATAATTCCCCGACTCTCTTGGAGTGATCCTCATACCTCCCTAGTCTCCTCTTCAATTCACCCCGTAGGTGCTCTAATGGGTTTAAATTATGGAATTGGGCAGGCCAGTCCAAGCAGTAGATATTCTTTCATCTTAAAAATACTTTGGTTGCCGACGCGGTATGTTTATAATCATTATTCTATTGAAAGATGAGCTGGTCTACGGGTCGCATATCTCCTAATGGGCACGATGCCTCCACACTACGAGTCAAATCTTGATCTAGGATAATGATATATTCTTATGGATACGCGTCACGTCATGTCGCGTCGGTAGTCTTAGCGAGAGACCTCTATTCATAAGTCAGAGGCTCTTACTTAGAATACAGATATTTAGATAGACCAAGTGATCTTTGATAAACATGCAAGACTTACCCATTTCTACTGTCCCCCAGTAACCAGATTTATAATATATTGTGAAGGGCAGTCGCCAAAGTAGCATAATAAAAAGGAGAGGTGGCCAAATACTGTCTATTTTCTATATGGTCTCTAAATGTGAATCGAGGGAGGATTGTAATATGTACATGATGTTCTTCTGTTACAGTTATGAGATTTGGGATGTATCATCATGTGCTGACCTTTGCAAAGATGTCACTATAGTATTGCAGGAGATTGTATGAGATTTAATGTGTAATAATTGATGTGTAATGGATGGTGAATATATCTAAGTGCGTTGTGCGGAGAGCCCACTATTTATATACGAATATTCTCGCTTAGTGTTTGACCCACCGTGTCAAACACATCAAACATATTATGATCCACTTAGCACCTGACCTCACACGTGCGGTATGGTGCACCTGATGCGATCCACATCACGGTTATGTAGATCGCCGATGTCGATAGCACAACATCTTCGCCCGATCAAACCCCAAGATACCAGATGATCTTCAGAATGAATTCTCCCCTCGTAACATCTCATAAGTCCGACGTGAGTTGTTTCCATTCGAAACTCGCTCTGGAGACTGTCGGTACTAGGCAGCCCTGCAAACACCGTCCTTGAACTATTTCAAGCCATAGGGCCCATCACATGAAATTTGATGAGTAAAATTTCCGGGTGACTAATTGGAACAAAGAGAGGCGCCGCCCGAGACATATATATTGGTTTGTATCCGTCCTTCTCATCGCCTGAACCAGGGCACCGGGCCCAAATCATCATATTTCTTCCTCCAAAATTAACAGTCTGAACTATACCTCGTTCTCGTGGGCTTTGTCGATCTCTTTGCCAGATCAAAGTGATGCCATCACTGGAAACCTGATTAATCTTAACTTTCTCAGACCAAAAGACTTTCTTCAAGTCTTCCATAGTCTACTCCTTGTACTTTTGAGTGAAGTGTCAACGAGCTATTCTGTGACACACCATCTGGGCCGATTTCTTAGGTTTCTTTCGCGCCTGTATTCCCAACTCTCATAGCGAGTTTCTCACAGTTTGCGGAGTGACACTAACTCCTATTGACTCCTTTATAGATGTAGCCACTTGTTTGGGTGTCTTGGTGGTCTCGTGTGTTATGTCGTGCACAATTTGTCGTTTATCCAGAGTTGATTTTGGAACGCCCCCTTTTCCTAGTCCTTTCTTCGTGGAAGGTCTTGTGAATCTTAGCAGCCACGCGTATAGAGAATTGAAGCTCACTCCCAACAGAACTGCAGGATTTTCCTTCTCGAAGTTGAACCTTTCAGTCTCGGATTGTTTGACTTGGTTTTTACATTTTGCTGAAAAAAAATTACTTAAATACAATCACACTTAGGCCACCACCCATGGTGGAACCCCTTGATCACCAATCCTTGTTCATCTTCTTCTGCTCTTGTTCAATTCCTAGAAAGTCACAGGGCAAGGCTCCTGATAGACTCCCAAGTAATAGAAGAGTATGGTGGAACATTTCATAGACAAAACACCAGGAACACATCTATCATAGGCCTTAATGAACGGTAAGAATGAATGAGAGAGAGACTCCACCTTGTGGAAGAATCCTGAGTAGAGAAAGGTGTTTAGAAGATAAGATACAAGAGTATTATGATCTGAGGTACTGAGGCTCTGAATTGATTTAAATTCATTTAAGTCTACAGAAGTACAGTGAAGCAGAACTCTATCATGTACGTGAATATCTACCCTTGTTCCACAGTCCAGTGTAGATGCTGTAGATATTGCTAGAAGATGGTAGAATCTAGGAGACTACGTCTGTCAGATTCTAGCGGCTTTAAGCGACTTCAGGGATGCTCAAGGTTAGTCCCTGATCCTGGTGCAGTTATGGACCCACTTATTTATAACAGGCCTAGCCTTTGTTGCTGGCTTACAGAAGCTTAAGGGGTATAACTGGCGGTATGGAGAAAGCACTGGCTCAGATCATGAGGTAATTCTGTTTAAAGCATCCTTCTCAGCCCAAATTAGTTCTGGTCCCTGCCAACCTCCAAGATTTAATATAAAGAAGGCAAACTGGGAGGCCTATGCTAAAAACCTACAATCTCTCGAACCCTTGTTTTTATCCCAGCTCGATTATGCAATTTCTGCCAAGGAGTCAGACCTAGTAGTACGTCTCCTTCAGGATTTAATCATCAAAGCATCACAGAATGCTATTCCTTAGTCTAAGCCATCTTGCCACTCCAAAGCCTGGTGGACTGATGAACCTACCAACCTAAGGACTATCATTCAAAAAGAAGAAGAGCTAAGAAGTCTTGGTATGCTACTGACATTGAGGAAGCTAGAATTTCTAGGAACAACTATTTCAGAAAAATTAGCTTTGCTAAAACGACTCACTGGAAGGAGTTCCTAACTGGAGCATAGGATAAGAGTTTATTCAAAGCCTTTAGTTACTCTAACCCCAGGTTGTTTCAACCTTCACTGATCCCGACTTTAAAATATAAGGACTCCATGGGCATTGATAGAGCAGCATCAAATTTTGCAGATAAGTGTACTGCCCTAGTTAGCACTTTGTTTCCAGTAAAAGTACCTATTATAAATTAGGATCCTCTTCTAAACTCTGTTAATACTGCTATTACGGTATCCACACCAACTATCAGTCCATTATCAAGTAACCAGTGGGACTGGCCAGAACTTTCTCTTACTGAACCTCTTCAGGCAGTACCTAGGAAGAAAACAGCCCCTGGGAGTGATAGCATCGATTGGTCAATGATCAATAAAGCTGTTTACTGTCTACCCCAATTCTTTCTTAAAGCTTATTCATTTCTTTTTCAATGCGGCAAACATCCATCAGTATGGAAGGAAGCCATTGGCATAATTATTCCCAAAAGCAGTAAGCCTGAATATTCCATGCCTTAGGCCTACAGGCCAATTTCACTCATTTCAAAACTTTTGGAAAGAATCTTTTCACTCAGAATTTCATATCTGGCAAATGTCTCACCTAGACTTCTCCATCCCAGTCAGATGGGAGGGAGAAAACAGAGGTCTGCAATAGATGCAGTACTCTTACTCCAGCAATATGTAGACAAAAATATGGCAGAAAAAAAAGTTGTATCCTGTATATTTCTAGATATTATGGGAGCTTTTGACAGACTTCAACCTGAAAAACTGCTCCAAATCTTGCATAGAACAAAACTTCCAGTTATGTTTATTTCTTGGGTATCATTATTTCTAACAGGGAGGAGAATATTTCTCCTATTCAATGGCCAGCTGAGTCATTCTTTTTCTGTTACAGGGGCACCTCAAGGAAGTCCTATTTCTCCTTTATTATTTTTACTCTCAATAAGCGAACTATTTTCATCATCTCCACAAGCTTCATTTCTTGAATTTTCCTGAGTGGATGGTATTTATATTCCTGTTGCTTCTAAGTTTGTCAAAAATAACATCATGGTCCTCAAAGAAAAGTTGCAAGCACTCTTTTACAAGGCAGATTCTTCATCAATTGTTTTTGAAAAGTCCAAGTCAGAACTGATACATTTTAGTAAGAAAATACCCTACTTGGATTCCTTAGAGTTAGATAATCTGACTCTGAATCCTAGCACTTCAGTCAAGTGGCTAGGCATCTGGCTCCAACACACACTTTCTTTTGAAATCCATGAAGAAAAAAGGGTGCACCTAGCCCAAGAGGCTATGCAGAGACTTCTCCAAATTTCATCAAGAACAAAAGGCCTTGGCTTTAATGCACTGAGACAGTTATATCTCACTTGTATCATCCCTGTGTTGGACTATGGCTCGGTGCTATGGTTCAACAGATATGGTTCAGTAAAGCTTTCTAATATGTATTACTGTTGAAAGGATGGGGGCTTGTGAATAGCACCAGGTCATTATACCTGGTTGAGATAGTCACAAATAATCTAAGAATCTTAACTTATCACAAATAAGAGAGGGAACAGAGTGGCACAAATAAGAGTCTGTAAATCTGAAGTGTGGAGTTGTTGATTACTCCCACTGAGACACAGAGTGCTAACTATAAAATCTATAATAATCTAGCGCTAAGAGTTCTAGTAATTTGGTCGCATTCGGACTAGCGTATTCTAAAATTTAGCGTCTTAACTGTTGGGAGACTAGTGTGTCTGTGCATATCACCTTTAGTGCACAACCCTATCTCTAAACTGCTAGTAGCACTTGATTTCAACAGTGACAAGCTACAAAATCATGCCCTTCTTGTTATGAATGTTGCCGTGACGGCTGGCAAGTCTTCATATGTCCTGTCGACCATGCTTGGTAGCGTAGTCTTGGGCTTATGCAGAGGGGCACCTTAGGAATCAGATCATGTGATATTGGTTAGGTAATGAACGTATATTTTGTAGTATTTGCCTCAGGCAGAAGTGTTACAAAGTATCGAATATTTGACCTTGTCATTACTGGAGTTTTCTCTCCAAAGATTTACTGTAGATTACCGTAGTCTATATCTGTCGGAATCCTTGAGTGGATCTTGGTATCACAAGCTTGTTATAGCGGTAGTAATGATGGTAAAATAAAGTTGAATTCAGTTACTCTTCTCTTACCAGAAGAAAAGAGTTAATCTACAGTGATTACCCTATTTTCCTAACGCCATTCCCAAACAGGTAATTCAGTATTTACCAACACAATTATGAAGGTGATACATGATTGGCTATCAGGTCATTAAGTCAACGAACAATATCAATTGCCTTACGCTTGTAGAGCCAAAGCGTGATAGGTGCCTCTAGAAGTAGTCCTATCAAAGCTCTAGAAGTTGAAGCTGCACTGCTTCCTACAAGTGTAAGACACCTCAAGCACTCATTATTCTATGCACTTCGAATTTTGAAACTTCAAACATGTTAAGACACAGAGATGGCAAGCAAGAACTCAACTTGAAAATGGTAATAAAGCAAAAGTGCAACGCAATGTCTACGAAGATATTTACATATGTGTGTTTTCCTAAGCGAAATTAAAGAATTGTAACGTAATGCCTTTGTAACGCCGAGCCTCCAGGGGTATCATTATCCAACTCCAGAATAGACTACTACATGTACACTTTGTCACTTAAGAAAAACAAATCACCCCATTTAATAAAGCCCATCTTGCAAGTTGCAAGATGAGCTTGAATTTCCTTCTGATGCTGTTGATCTTGGCATGTTTGCATTTCTTGATGAAAAGCCTAGTGGGCAGCTTCAAGGAATTGTATTATTGTTGAAGGCATTATCAAAATATGTCAAACTAGAGTTGGTCAATGCCAAGTGGTTTCCACTATGGATGTGTCGATAACCTGTAATGTTTTTGTTCATTCAAAAAGTATATTCCTCTCTCTTCCTAATGCTGCGTACAAGATGATTATATACAGAGCTACGTCATAGGTATTACTTTACGTGCTATCCCCAATTTTGCTAACGTCAGATCGAGACTACTCTGCCGAGTTGGGACCAACTACTGATTCTCTTGTTGATGTATACCAACAGGATAGAAGAGAATTTATTCTCTTCAATTTCTAGTTCAAACAAATCACGGGCCAAGGATCAACATCTGGAGTTTTTGGGGTCAATTCCTCCCTCTCATTTGCTTGTTTACATAGATGGCTCCCTTGTCAAGGAGAAGGGCTGTAGCATTGGCATAACTTTATATTTTCCTCACACAAGAGGGCTCAAGTCACTATCATACAATCTTGGAGACAGGATTAGCATAGCTAATGCGGAGACCTATACAATACTCAGAGCAGTAACTTATATTTATTTTCTGACAGCCACGCTGCTATTTTAAGAATTACAAAATATAATAATTATTTTTCCTTTATAGTCAGATCCCTAAGTAGTAAAATGGATGTCAAAATCTATTGGTGTCCTGGTCATCAAGGAATTGAAGGCAATGAACTTGCTGACAATCTGGCAAGAGAGGGCCTGAATCAACCTGCTATGATAAAGGATCAATTTACTTCATATTCCTTCCTAGTGGAAAGAATTAAAAAAAAAGTTTTACAAGTCTGTTACTCTGACTGAACTAAGCAAGTAGTTAGGGAAGAAGAGGGCAGGAAAGCCATTGGCCTTGGAAAGTTTTATAGAACTCCTGCAAGGATTTATGTACCAATTTTCAAAGACAAAGCAATTAATCTTTCAAAATTTAATAGACAGACCCGGACCTCCTTTTTCTAAGCAAGAACAGGGATTGGAAGCACACCCTGACTCACCTCTAAAATATAGGAAAAGTGAATAGTTATATATGCAACTTCTGTGAAAGGAAGAAGCAGACAACGGAGCATTTGCTCTGGCACTGTCCACATATCTCTACAGTGAGGGATAAGGAATTTGAAGGTCTGGAGCCTAAAAATCTGTAAATCATGTTCAAAACCAAAGTTGGCAGAGAAAAACTGTTGAGATACTTATGTAGAAGTTTAGAGTTGCACTTGGGATTATCTTAGAGCTTATTAGACTCGATGAGATCACAGATGAATATAAAAGGCACAATGAGGAGGCTGTAGAAAGTTACTATGAGAGTTGTTCATTACTCTCACGCCAACAACTAAAGCGCTTTTTATATACATGAAAATTCTAACTAAAAGCAATTGGTGATTGTGAGTCAATACGGACTAGCGTATGACCAACCATAATGGTCTTAGCGCAGAATGTCAAACGGAGCAGCCTCGGCTCTACAAGTTTGCATTCCGTGCAGATCTTTTCCAATATGTAGAATTCATTTCAACAACTTAGAGAAGTCTAAGTGTATGCAATTAATAAAAACAGTAGGTCAAGAAGCCACAATTTGATAATAAAGTAACATCAAATAAAAAAAGAATACCAAAAGAAAAATATTCAAAAAAGAAAACAAGTTACAGGCATTCAGTTCGAATTTGGGGTCAGTTTGGTATTATTAGTAATGTTGGACAGTCTGACCCTTTGTTATGAGCCTCTAGACTGGTGCCAAGGGGAGTTTAGGGAGTTGGAAAGCGGGTAACTGTATTAAAAAAAAATGTACCTGAATCTCTTGTCATAGCTAGATGGCTGAATACAATATGATTTAAAAAATCAAAATCAAACTTGACTAAGACTCCCAAATCTGTTGCAGTAGACAGTAGAAAAATACAGGTTCGTGGAGTCGATTGCGGCTTTTAAGTTAAATGGAATAAAATTCTAAGATACACAAAAACTATGTTTATATTGAGGCCGCTCCCTGACTAATAATAGTCATGTGATAACCTAACGTTCACAGCAGTTATGAGATCTTGTTCGAGACTAGATCGAAAAATTTGATGGATGGTGTTAGAATCGGTTAATATTGATCCGGTTCGGACCGTAATTCTACACCAAATCAACGCACTATGCGACTCGGCATCCGGATATCCGATTCATTACTAATCTGTACCAATCAGATAATCACTGGGTATGGTCACGGATAGTTCTATCCGTAATGGAGGTATACACGTTCACCCCCTTATCATCCTCTCATCATCCTTTGGAAATCCTACAATGATCTCTTTGATTATTAACATTAACTTCCATCAGGATCTTATGATAGTTTCTACCATATTCATCTGGAGTTAGAAGATTGGATTATAGAATGGACTTGGGCAAAGATGTATATATACCACTTGATAAACCCCTAAGTAATTAATTTTAATACAAATATATGTCTTACTTCTGAAATCTCTAGGGATGGAAAGGTTTATGTGGCTGGAAAAGGTGGTAATGCAAGATACTAAAATAGCCTGCAAAACAATGTCCACGTCACTCAGTTCGTTTTTCCCAACCATAACTTTACTTCCTAATGAATTCGTGACCCAGAGATTTGAAGAATGAATGTTTAGATACTGATTGCTTCTCTACCAAATTTGAGTTGTTCCGATGGGGTTACGGACGCTGTTAGTTCGTGAGTATAAAATTAGCTAATTCTTTGAGGACATCATTTTGTACCTCGGCTATTCTACCACTATGTGAAGGGACCAGAGGACGGGCAGCACGCGAGTCGATGATTACAAAGTATTATTTTGAATTTGAATTTATTTAACACGTTCAGGAAACCCCTATACCCATGCAGGTGCCATAACTTGGATATTTATGTAAACAGAAGGAAACTTCGTAGAAAATCCCCCAAAACTGCAATCTGATATCTCTTTATTTACAATTTGTTCCTTCGAGAAGTGCGTTACACTATGCGTCCATTGTGAATATCGTCTTAACCCTTGCCTGCTCTAGTCATCTTTTCCTTTATTACGGCCTCCACTTGACTTAGTCGAAACTGTTCCAACCACCCTCCATTTAGTATCCACTGTGTGATCCTAGCCACGTCTGCCGGGCTGTTTTTGATGGCTTCAAAGGACCTAGATTTTGACTATCGCAGGAAATGCCCTCGTCCTTTCGCACACTACTGACACGTCATGGGCATATGTCTGACGTTCTGCATCGAATATCCATATTGATATTTTGGACTGCCGACTTCACGTACTATTTTTTGTACAAATAAGGGTTCAGTCCAGTGTGCTCGCTTCTTACCTGCATAGCTATGCTGCTCTGTGCCCTGCTAAGGTTTTGGTGAATTTCGGACGGCGTCTTCTTGAAGTCCATCCTGTTTCGTCCAGTATGTTGGTCGACTGTCATGTGTGATGACTTCCAGGTTTCAGGGCTCCCAGATGTTAGGTGTTCAGATTTCTTCGGACATGTCCATGAATGGCGCCATTCCTGGAATGCTACTATCTCCACCGTCACCTTTTGACGGCCTACATTCCCTTCTCTACCGCAAATTCGGTTCCATTCAACCATATCATTGCTCCTGTTCTTGGCACGAATCTCCTCCCTCCCTCAAACGGGCAGCTTAGTTCGATTACATGCCAAAGTACTTGTCCTTCGAACTGGTAGCTTTTCTAATAGTCCGGCGTGTTGGACCCTCCTTTGCTTCAGATAGAGCTCTATAGGGAGCACTGAGGCCTCATGCTCGAGTACTATACTACTTGTAGATTTATATGCACCTGAAACTAGCTTTAATCACTAGCTCTGATCGATTCTCACGGGTTTAACTATCTTTTCCGGAATTTTACCCCTCGGCCCGCTACAAACGATTAATTATTTTATTCTGAAGATTAAAACGGGGAGCTGAACGCCTGTAGGGAGATTTATTCGTTACAACGCTCGTAACATAGAGCGACCCTCGCTACTATTCTAGTGTCGGCCAACTGTTGAGCTGGGAATTTGTGGCCATGGTTTACCTGGCTAGTGAGACATGGGCTAGGGCACATAGGTGCACGTGGCAGGGAATATTGTGTTCTAGGCAGGACATGCACGGATGCTAGAAGAGCCGGTTTACAGATGATGGACACAGGTGTCAAGCAGTCCGCATTATGACCTTGCATAACAATAATGTTGTCGGAATGTTAGTGGTAATCAGATGGAGTATTTGGAGTTTAAGGGCAGGAAACTGGGAATATGATTATATGATTAGGCAATCGGATCACATGGCACAGACTGTATTAGTATATTTGGAGTTGGGTGAGAAAACTTGTAGAGGAGAGAACAACAATCAGTTAGAATTCTACATCTTTGCATACCACCGTCGATAACGCGTGTCGTCCACTTGAATTATCTTGATAACTCACCGCTGAGCCTAAGCCATTGAGAACTTCGACCATAAAGACTCTTTGACCACGCTTCGCAGCATCAGGTTCAGTACTTGTCCAATCGCAACCATACGAAGTTCAAGCAACCGATCCTTTGCACCCACTGTTCATACAGTTACTCTATAACAGTGGTTATCTAGGCTAGCCTACCTTCCAATTCGGTTGACACCAATCCGGCGTAGTCAACCGACAAATGTATCAATGACGAGCGCATAATGTGAATTGGGGTGGCAGTGTGATAAGTTCGGTCTGGACTTAAGCGAGGATATGAGTTATAAATAGGAAGAGATTTCCCACAATGTAAAACATATGTAGATGTCAGTAATAATTATTCTACCAATAAATTTACATCATTTAAACTAGAATAACCGTCAAGTACTCTAACACATATGTATATTCCCCAGACACCTGGTAAATCACCAACGCGTCGACACTGCAATTACAGGCACTAGGCTGTCGCCCACCTGATTCAAGAAGTACGACTACACGGTTTAATGGGCATCTAAAAGAATGATGTCCTGAATTTTCAGACCTATTACATAACCGCTTATCGACCAATTTTCGAAAATGTTCTTGTGACCTCCATAGGGTTAAACGTTTTATTAGTATATATCTGGCCTTTATTAGTATACATGACCTATTCGAATTATTGGTGATGTCAAAAATCCCAGCTATATCTTCTACTCTACCTCCACCTCCACCTCCACCGCCACCTTCCCCTCCCCTTCCTTATCCCCACATACAAGTTCCCGTCCAGCAGGATGGCGAGGTTTCGTTGACTGATTTACTTTTGTCAACTACCTCAGCAGCTACCACCAGGAATGAAGAGGCCATATTACTCTTCCAGAATATTGCATGTGTCCTAGACGAAGCTATGAATGGGTCGAATCTCCCTCAACACCTTCAACAACCCTTCCGCGAATTCGTGGCGGATATAAATACTGTGGCTCGAAGGCATTTCGAGCGTCACGTTAGAGGCTCCCGCAGGCCTCCACCACCATACATCGTCGCCAGAGGCTTGCAAGAGGCCCCCAAATCACATGACACATTACACGAGCCTACGGATAGCACGCAAAGATTGGATCCAACTTTACCCGTTCAACGGTCCATGCAATCGCCTCCTACAGCTACTCCTTTTCAAAAAGTACCACAGCGACACACGTTTGCTGCAGCAGTGAAAGCAGTGGCTCAAAGACAGCCCACGCCACCTGCACGGCCAATCTCTCTTAACCGCAAGAATAATGCCAAAAAAAGGGAAATCAGCGATGACAATCGGCTTCTAGTTCGAGTCACTGCTGGTCATCCTACACTCAGCATGTCACCGTACGCAATTATGTTGGAACTTAATTTGTTCCTCGGAGAAAAACTAGTCCGCGAGGTACAGACTACCAGGACTGGATTTGCGATTTGTCCTATCTCGACAGCTGCCCAAGAAGCTCTTATCGCTCGTATGAGTGAAATAGAGAATCATCTTTGCTCTAGAGGATCGTGCAAGGTTGAGAAAGCAGAGCAGCATATAGCTTACAGACTCTCTGGCGTGCCTCGGACTTACGCAGGTTACAATGGTACATCAATTGAATTAATTGAAATCACTGCTGCAGTTGTAGCCAAAGCCTTGAGAGATTTGACTCATATTGCTCCAATCAACGTACTTGAATCACGAGGGGCTTTCGAATCTGAATTCGCCGACACGAAGAGCTGGATAGTCCTTTACCCTAAAGGAAGCAAACTTTCCTGGAGCCTACCACTTTTTGGAGTGCGAGTCAGGGCAAAATATCTTCCCCGTAGAATGAAAACGCCTCAGTGCAGTAAATGTTTTGGCTGGCACAATGAAAGATCTTGCATCAGACTTCCTCGCTGCAGGCTATGCAGCTCAACTAAGCACTTGGAAATTAACCATGTTTCTTGCAACCCTGAAATCAAGCACCAGTGCCCGGCAAAATGTACTAACTGCCACGGCCCACACCCTGCTGACTCTCTCGAATGCCTAATCAGACCCAGGAAAGATCAGTCAATGCCTTCGAAGTCTGAAATTTCCCATATAATACAGGCAGCAGCGGCAGCCAGGTTACGCTTAAAGGCGGCCCACTGCGATGCGATTAAGGCGCAAGCGATTGCAAAGCAACCTGAACAAGAGCGTTCAGCTTCGAAAGCCCCACACGTTACACAATCAGACGCAGCTCGAGGTACTCAACCCACTGCGGAAATAGATATGATTCCGGGAGCTCTAGCTGCTGCAAATGTGGATCCAGTTTCAGTTACTCAAACTGATGATAGAATGGATATATTTCCTAAAACTCCACCCTCAGTGAGAAGGCTATTCTCTGAATCACCGATCTCTAATGGTAACAAATTTTCAGTCTTATCTAGTCTTGCTCAAAATAGCCTACAGGATGACTCAGAGGAGTACTAATGAGTAATAAATTTACGTCAATTAAAATAATTTCAACTAATGTTGGACGAAGCTCGGCCGCAC
This sequence comes from Podosphaera xanthii, assembly GCA_028751805.1. NCBI lineage: Eukaryota > Fungi > Ascomycota > Leotiomycetes > Helotiales > Erysiphaceae > Podosphaera > Podosphaera xanthii. The sequence continues at coordinate 5,154,853 of JAPWIX010000009.1, read as the reverse complement.
ACGAGATCGCTCTTGAACTAGCCTTCAAATCTCAAATTGACGTCCTGCTGGTACAGGAGCCATATATTTACAGAGATCTTGCTCGAAGAATTACACGCAAGCATCCTTCTTTTGACTGCTTCACTCCGGTGGATGATTGGACGAGACGGCCTCGGGTATTAACTTATACAAGGAAAAACAGCAACTTTTCAGTCACTCAAGACCGCCCTCTAGGAAATTTAGAGCAAGGGGAAGAAGATGTTTTACTCCTTACCATTAAGTGTAGAGGAATTTCCCCTATCCAGGTCATAAATATTTACAACGCCCATCCTGGAGGTACTAATCCAGGTGCAGGACTATCATTTCTTTTTCGTTACCAGATTCACATTTTACCTCACAAACTCTTCTGGCTGGAGACTTTAATCTTCACCATCACAACTGGCACCCGTCTTATCAGGGCTTTTCATCAAGACAGGCAGAAGACCTGGTTCGCTGGCTCGAATCAAGGAATCTCACATTCATCTCAGATATTGATATTCCAACTCACTGTCGAGGGAAACGTCCTCGACCTAGCTTTCGCTTCTAACCCACTACTAGCCTTAGGCACTTCCGCTTCAGTCCAACAAGATTTGGACGTTACTTCTGACCATTTTCCTGTGTCCATTAATGTACCATGTCGTAGACAAGATCCTGTCCCTTCCAACAGACTTCGCTTTGCAACTATAGATCAACATTCTTTCTTTTCCTTACTCACTACCCAATTAAATACGCTAACCCAATTATCACGCACATCGCCTGCTAGTCTAGATAAGAGAGCAGAAGAACTAACTCAAATCTTAAACGGTGCATACTCTGGATCGGCAAAGAGGACCCTACCTCATAATAGGGGACAGCCATGGTGGAACAACGGCTGCAAAGAGGCTAGGAAAGCGTATCGAGAAAAAATTCGCAGCGGTCACCTGTGCCTTGAAGATAAGAAGGCTTTCCGAAAGATAATAAAACAGGCAAAGTCTTCTTTCTTCCAGAAGCTCGTGGAAAATGCTTCTAATCCGAAGGAAGTCTTTGATATAACAAAATGGCATAAAACACAGGGATCCTTCCGCAGTCCTCCACTAAGAGACCCCCTCTCACCAGACTCGCCCCCAGCACAGTCTACCCCGGAAAAAATAGAAGTGATTGTGAGAAATCTCCTGACAAAACAAACTGAGGTGGAAGATATACCTCTATCTTCTCCATCAGTGGCAAGAAGTTCTCTCCCTTTTCCGAAGCTTACTCCAGAAGAAGTATCAAGCTCAATCCTGGGCGCTGGTAATACTACTCCGGGGAAAGATGAGATACCCACTGCGGTTCTACGCCTTGCCTGGCCTCACATTTCAAACCTAGTATTAGAACTTTTCCAAGCATGTATTGATTTAGGCCACCACCCAAAATGCTTTCATATTGCGATTCTAGCAATAATAGGAAAACCTAATAAAGTAGATATGTCATCTCCTCGCTCGTACAGGCCAATAGCACTCCTCTCAGTTTTAGGCAAAGGACTAGAAAGATTGATAGCAAGACGGATGTCATGGCTAGCCATCCAGCATGGTATACTCGCTCACCAGCAATTCGGAGCTTTACCACAACGCTCAAGCGTGGACCTGACTACGTGTCTCACACATGATGTCGAAGCCGCCTTAGCCAGAAATCAAACAGCCTCAGTAGCCACGCTCGATATCAAAGGCGCTTTTGATACCGTCCTACCCGGCCGACTTGTAAGACGCCTCAGGGAGCAGGGATGGCCAGCACACCTTTGTAATTGGGTTGCCTCATTTGCCACTGAGCGCAGAGTTTGTGTCCGGCTAGATGGGGAAATCGGGGAGCCAAGGCAGATTGATTGTGGACTACCACAAGGCTCTCCTGTTTCACCAATTCTATTCATGCTATACATCGCTCCTCTTTTTAAGCTAGATGGTCTTGAAAATGCTTTCGGGTACGCGGACGACGTTGCGATTCTCAATACTTCGCCGTCACTTGAAGAAAATGCTGTAACCATTGGCTCGTCTATAAATCTAGCCTTAGCTTGGGGCACTGCTGAAGGGGTATCTTTTGACCCAGCAAAATCAGAGCTCCTGCATTTCTCTCGAAGAAACAGGGACAGGGGAGTTAGCCCTCAGATTGTTACAAGTCATTTTACCATCCCTGAAAACCTTCAAAGACCGTATCTTAAATGGTTAGGAGTACATTTCGACAAGAGGCTCACCTTTAAAAAGCACGTGGAAATTCAAACAGCTAAAGCTCTCAAAGTTGCACACGCCCTGCGCTGCCTTGGAAATACGTGGCGAGGGGCTCCACCACATCTGTCAAGACAGGCAGTAGTTACGTGTGTCCTACCCATTGCCTTCTTTGGGGCTGAGACCTTGTGGCCAGGAAAAACTAGAAACAAAGGGAGAAAAATTGTTAGCAACAATGTCATATCATACCTCAAGATGCTTGATAAGGTACACACAACTGCTGCCAGGGCCATCCTGCCCGTATTTCGCACCACTCCCACTGCAGCTCTGCTCAGAGAAGCCGGGATTTCACCAGCTGTGATTGCTCTCGATACAAAAAGCAGAAGAGCAGTTATACGCACACGAAGGTTAGATCCGCGACACCCCTTGTATCTGCGCACTCAATCTTCCTTACTATCTACCCCAAAGACTAGATTTTCTCGCTCTTGCAGGAGTGTCCCGCTTTCAGAGCAGCTTGACCCTTTACTGAATGCGCCATGGGAGCATAAGGAAACAGTCCAAGAATCCCTCCTACGTATAAGGGTAACCACCGGATCGTCTAGGGCAAGTGCAAATAATATTCGTAACTTCATCGATAATCTCCCAAAAAATGATATTTTGGCTTATACAGATGGGTCAAAACTTCCAGATGGTAAATCAGGCGGAGGTTTTGTCATTTACCAACTTGACCGTCAAATCAGTTCAGGGGCGTTCCCTCTGGGAACTCACCAAGAAGCTTATGATACGGAGGTCCATGCGGCCCTCAGAGGCATACAAGCTGCCATTGTCCTTCCTACAGCACGTTTTGCAAATAATCTTTGGATATTTGTTGATAATATTGAGGTTGCAAAAAAGTTACTAACAAAGCCATCATTCACGTCATCCCAGTCCTCATTTCTTAGTTTCCTAGAGATAGCAGAAAAATGGAAGAACCGTCCTAGGCTTCCACACACACACACAGGCCAGGTCAATGTTAGATGGATCCCTAGCCACTCAGGAATTTCGGGGAATGACCTAGCAGACCTTGAGGCAAAGAGAGGAGCAAGGATGCCCTTCTTGGAGGAGTCAAAGTTCTCGCTCGCAGCTCTAAGAAAATGGCACGCCGAGAAGGCGACTCAACTCAGGGATAGTTGGTGGAAAGATCATATTCCGAAGTCATACGAAAACCTTGAAATTAAAGAGGCTCCAAGCTTTCCCAAGGAGCTTTACTTAGAAAGAAAAGCACTGGGCAAAATTATTGCCGCCAGGACAGGACATGGAGATTTTGCTACCTACCATACGCGTTTCAAACACGAGGAAGCCAAAACAACCTGCCGCTGCGGGTCCGCAAAAACACCCACTCACTTTTTATATTGTCGCATTCTCCGACGTCGTGGGGGTCGACCTTCTGGGCCTATCCAACAACTTATCCCTTATCTTCTCGGTACTTCCGAAGGGGCATTCATTTTAAGTAAATGGCTGGAAAGCTCACGGTTTTTTGAGGAAATTTGTCCTCGATGAGAGGTACACGATTTTTATTTAAAAGTCATCTGAATTTCTCAGCATTTTTTTGCTATTATTATCATTATTATCATTCTCTTTTTTTTTTTCTATACCTGCAGTTTCAAATAACGCAGCGTAGCTTTGTAAATATAACTTGTAAAAGTCTTGTAAACTAGGACTCCGGCCCTAGCATCCTTTGTCCTGAAAAACGGATTCAAGGTCGTGTGCTTTTGAGTCACATGACTTCAGCATAGACGTTAAATAAAATCATCATCATCATCATCTGGCCTTTATTCCATGTTCTTGAGTTTGCCAGTGAGGAATTAAGACCAAGTATCTATATCTCTATTGGAATCTCTTCCAGATTCCTTGACGTTCGATTTTGGATAGGCGGGGGACAATTGTACATCGTCTTGCCATGTAGAGCTTCCCTGCTTGCAGTTTCGCAGAAATTGGACAATAACCTTTCATGACCTCTACCTCTACCTTAGTGAAGGTTATGAGCGATGATCGGGAAGACGTAGTGTTTGAAGAATAGCAGGAGTATTGAAGAGTTGTCTGAAAGACAGTGCATGGAAACGATAAACAAATCTGATTTCTATCCTAAGATATCTAAAAAAATGAAAAGTATGTAGAAATTGAGTCTATTCTTTCTATCTAACAGGCAAGTTTTTGCCTCTATATATATACTTGATCCTCTGATCACTTGATGTGTTTAAATATAGCTATATCTGACATAGAATGAGATGGGCGTGCATAGAATGGTATGGACGCACATAGAATAGTGTAGAAGCATGTAGAACAGAAACTACAAAAAAGAAAAGAAAGTTTGGTTAGCGTTCAAGGCGCTAGAATATCATAGAATCAGCGAGAATTAAATAGAATTTAGTAGCACTCATTCTGAGTAGTACTAGTGAAGATATACTTCATTGCAGTATTGATCCTTGCAAAAGAGAGATGAAGTCATGTATCGTCTGAATTACAACACTTCCCCTCAGGACAGCATCGAATGAAGGACGAGAGTCGTTGATGAGTAGACTTGGGGAGTTGTTTAGTCAATAGATCTGCGATATTATCCTGGGAAGGTATATATTCAACCTTAAAAGTTTTATCAACATGAGACCGAATAAAGTGATATCTTATTTCAATATGCTTTGAGCGTTGAGAAATCTTTTAGTTCTTAGATAAGTCAATTGCTCCATTTGAGTCCGCATGAAGAATCGCTTGATAGTGCTGTTTGAGTTCTGAAATAGCATTGTGTGTCCAGATCATATGGCGAGCTGCGTCAGACATGGCCATCTATTCGGCTTCAGTCGTTGATAATGCAACTGTTTTCTGTTTCCTTGAACACCAGCTAATTTTAACATCCCCCAGGCGGAAAATAAACCCTGAAAATGATTTTCTGTCATCACTGAAGTTACCATATGACGAATCAGTATATCCATGAAGAATTGTATCATTATTTCCGGGAAAGTGTAGCTTCCAATCTGAAGTTCCCTTGAGATGTCTGAGTACTCTCTTAGCTGCACTAAGATGCGACTGATTTGGGCATGAGGAGAATTGAGAGAGAAGGGTAACAGAATAAGCAAGGTCTGGCCGTGTTCCGATACAAGCGTACATTAAAGATCTGATAATTGATTGGTAGATGGTTAGATCTTCTATTTGTTCTTCCAGTGTTCCTGTTCGCAACAGGGTTCCAGGGCCGAGAGGAGTACCAACTGGGCCAGAGTCCACCATTCCAAATCGTTCTAGGATTTTTAGTATATATGTTTGCTGGCTTAACGATATTCCGTGCTCAGTGATATCGACTTGAATCCCAAGAATAAAATGAGCAATACCTAGATGAGTGCATTCGAATGCAGAATGAAGGTTTTCTTCAAGGTCATTTAATGTCTTGTCGTCAGGGCCGAATATCAAAATGTCATCTACGTAAATGGCAAGATAGGCTTGCTTCTTGTGATTTACAAAGATACATGGGTCAAAGTTTGAAGAAGTAAATCCGTCTTCGTTTAGTGTTGCCGTTAAGGTGCTGTACCAAACGAGAGGAGATTGCTCCAGGCCGTAGATACTTTTTCGCAAGAGATAAAATTTACCAGATTCCTTAAACACATCGGGAATTTCCATGTATATCTCACGATCTAATTTTCCATATAAGAATGCCGATTTAACGTCGAGCTGTCTTGGAGTCCATCCTCTATGTGAAGCCAGAGCAAGTAAGAGGCGTAAGGAATCATATCGAGCGACCGGGGGGTAAGTATCGTCATAGTCAGTTCCAGGTTGTTGTGGAAAACCTTTAGCAACGAGGCGAGCCTTGTACCGGTCAATTGACCCGTCGGCTTTATGCTTAATCCTAAAAACCCATTTACTTCCTACAATATTGCGATTCTTAGGTCGCGGTACGACTTCCCAGGTTTTGTTTCGGCATAGCGCGTTCATTTCCTCTTCTATTGCAGTCTTCCAAAGTTCCGAATCATCTGCTTTCATTGCTTGACTGTAAGTAACTGGTTCATTTGTGACAGCGTTTGCCCGATATCTTTGAGTGTTTGGCACCATTCCAGGACCAGGATTAGCCTGACGTCGTTCCCTAGTACTTCTTTGAAGTTCTTGTGGCTTATATGAAGTAGGGGTTTCCATAAATTTTTGATGACCTTCAGGCTCCGGTGTAAGTTCGAATGGCGTCATCGGTGCAGAAGGCTGTTGGCTGTCAGAAGTTTCAATAAATGCTCCTGGAATTTGCGGTGAAACAGGAATTTAAAGATTGCTAGGAAATGGCTCTGATAGAGAAGTATTTGATCCTTGTATCACTTTAAAAGGAGGAGGAGAAGGCAGCAAATCTTTAGGTTGTAATGATTCCACTGGGACAAGAGTTACTTCCCCTGAGTTAGCATTCGAGAATTTAACCTGTCGAGTGACTTGAACTGTCCGTTTACTCGGTATGTATATTCGGAAAATTTTTGATGATTCGGTGTATCCGACAAATATTCCTTCAACTGCTCTTGGCTGCAATTTGGAACCGCTTGGTCTGGCTTCGTTTAGGATATGAACATAAGCCTTGCAACCGAAGTCATGAAGGTGCGATACCATTGGTGGAAGTGATCCGTCTAGTAATTCAATCGGTGACTAGTATTCGATCATTCGATGAGGTGCTCTATTGTACAGATAGACAGATGTTGCTATCGCTTCAGCCCAGAGGAATTTTGGAAAATCAAGTAGCGTTGTTCTAGCTTTTGTAAAAATCGTACGATTAAATCTCTCCGCTATACCATTCGACTCATGTTCATAGGGAGGAGAATTAACCAAATCGATACCATTTTCTGCCAAAAAACGTTCAAAATTTCCATCAATATATTCTCCTCCATTATCTGAGAAGAGTTTCTTGATAGAGATATTGTACTGGTTCTGTATTAGTTTGACAAAGTCTCTAATAGTTTGAAAGGTATCAGATTTATCTCTTAGGAAGTAAATCCAAGCATATCGAGTACAATCATCAATAAACGAAACATAGTACCGCTTTCTGCCGAGTGACTCAACAGAAAATTTTCCAGAAAGATCAGAGTGAATGATATCAAAAGGATTGTTTGCTCGAGCGTGCTTTGGTTTTCCTATTTGATGTGTTGACTTAGAGAGTATACATGGAGGGCAATGGAATTGTTCTGGTTTGTGAGGTATTAGGTCAGGATATTGCCGTTTCAATTGTTGCATTGCATTTTCACCAGGATGACCAAAGCACTGATTTGCCTCCATATAAGAAACAAACGATGATTTATTTTTCTGAGCCTGAACTACAAAATGATCGGATAAATCCAAATACGCCAACATCCATTCTTTCCCGTCTTTTAATGCACGACAATAATTATCTTTAGAAAAAATTGTGAAGCCTTCCTTCACCAGTTTGCTATCGGATAGAAGATTTCCTCCTTTTAGTCCCGGGACGTACAAAACATCTTTAATAGTTGCCGCAATCGTCTTTCCAGAACTGGTTCGAAGATCTAAATGTATTGTTCCGATTCCAAGGACAGCAACTTGCTCACCATTGGCAACAGTAACAGTACTTCTATGGTTATTCATCGAGACAAACTGTTCCCTGCGAGAAGTCATGTGCGAGGAACTGCCAGAGTCCAGAATCCAATGAGTCGGAAGATTAGAGGCCGAGAAGCAAGTTGCGAAAGCCTTTTCCATAGCAAAGTCTTCCATCGAAACAACGTCGGGGGAGGAGTAGGTCGGAGATGTTGCTGCTAGATTGGCTTTCATGTGTGGATTGTCGAACTTGCCATTTCCATCGGATTTTTGTTTTTCCTTGAAAGCCTTGGGCTTTCGGCATTCCGAATATACATGACCCTGATACTTCTCACCTCGCTTTTTGCACCAATTACATTCCTTTTTCTTCTTGACTTGGGACGGCGAAGAATCCTTGTCAGCAAAATAAGCTTTAGAACTCGAGTTAGATCCATTTGTCGTCTTTTGAGATTGAAGATCGAGAAGTCGCTTATTGAGATCAGCAAATTTGATGCTATCCTTTGTCATAAGGTTGTCGATTATATTCTCCATTGGAGCTGGCAAGGATCGGAAGAGACACATAACCTTCACGTCTTCAACGCAAAGGAAATTTTTCAGGGCAACAGCAGAAGGTCGTTTCGATTCGGAGCATCGTGAGACAATGTGCTGGAAGGCAGCTTCGAAGCGTGAAAGATGGTCAACTAGACTTTCTCCTTCTTCCATCTTAAGTTCAAAGAAGTTGTTGAAGAGCTCAAGAGTGCTAGTCGTCGTTTCGTGGTCAAACTTTTCTTTAAGTATCCTCATGGCAACCCGAGCAGATTCTTTTTCCATAGCGCAGGAACTGACAATATCTTGCAATTCCTCAGAAACCCCAGCCAGAATAGCAGCGTGGGCCGCATCATTTCGCCTATCGTAGTCCTTGAGTCGTGCTTCAACGTTATCAGCACTATCCTTATTATTCGAAACTGGTCGTGTTTCCCTATCATCTCCATCACTCACAACCGACCAGTATTCTGCCCCAAGCAGTACCACAAACCAAGTGTTGTACCAACGACGAAAGTTGGACAAACCAGTAAGGATAGGAAGGTTGGCTTTGATGTTGCCAACAGAGATTGACGCAGAGGCCGAGGACATGGTTACGGAAAAGGGATGAGAAGCTGCAAGCCCGGGCTCATAACCTATTGAAGATTATGAGCGATGATCGGGAAGACGTAGTGTTTGAAGAATAGCAGGACTAGTGAAGAATCGTCTGAAAGACTGTGTACGGAAACGATAAACAAATCTGATATCTATCCTAAGATATCTAAAAAAATGAAAAGTATGTAGAAATTGAGTCTATTCTTTCTATCTAACAGGTAAGTTTTTGCCTCTATATATACACTTGATCCTCTGATCACTTGATGTGTTTAAATATAGCTGTATCTTACATAGAATGAGATGGGCGTGCATAGAATGGTATGGACGCACATAGAATAGTGTAGAAGCATGTAGAACAGAAACTACAAAAAAAAAGAAAGTTTGGTTAGCGTTCAAGGCGCTAGAATATCATAGAATCAGCGAGAATTAAATAGAATTTAGTAGCACTCATTCTGAGTAGTACTAGTGAAGATATACTTCATTGCAGTATTGATCCTTGCAAAAGAGAGATGAAGTCATGTATCGTCTCAATTACAACATACCTAAGCGAAAACTTGTCTAAAATGGATACCCAGGCCTCAAACCCCATGCTTATGGTCAATTCCTTGCTGACTAAAGCCACACACTATTTTTCATTGATAGACGTAGATACAAAAATTAATTTTGAGCTTGATGACCAATTTCACCGTCACATGAAGCTAGCTGGTTTTCGGAGTCCCAAATTAAGTTTTCAAAGAATTGGTTCTCTCCTTGGGGCATGCACACAAGAATTTCTTCGGCTTCCAAACCTGATTTCTTATTTTCGAAGTGTTTTTCAAAACATTCGAGAAATTCGAGGAAATTGTATTCTCTTTTTGAACTATCTTTTCGGAACCCATTGGACACCATTGATTTTCTATTTTTCAGGAATAACTTCCGTCCCTGTAAAAATGGCTCTATTTGACCCAAATGTTGGTAGGTCGTCCGCAATCTTGACCCGCAAATAGAAACGGTATACTAATAATGGTTCTTTCGAATCATTGCAGCTGGGCTATAGCATCTGTTATGAATAGCTGTCGTCGTTTACGATTTTGAGGGTAATTTTGCTGCCTCCAGTCTGCATTTTAATTTCGAGAACTTCTGAAATAAGAAAATATCTTCATTTGAAAAATTGGAGATATTTCTCTGAAAAGTGTGCTGATTTTAATTTGAAGAGCTCTATCCGCTCGAATTCATTAGGTTAGATTCGAGGTAGGATTTCTCATTGGATGATCCGAAAGCATTGTCGCTGCCACCAATTTTGCTTCCTGCCCAGATGAGTTGTATAAAGAACCACTCGTATTTACCGATGAAGAGTCTGAAGTATTCGGCACTTGATAAGTCTTGCACTAAAGTGACCGCTACAAAAATTCGCGAATCAAGTGATGATCACATAAGGTCTCTCCCTGGCGAGGCCTCACGTAGAGAAAGAGATTAAAGCGACGCATAAACAAATGAAGGGCAGCAGTCTCGCTATCGCAGAGTACGGTGCTGCCAGCTATGTATATTTATCTATCAAAAGCAAAGAAAGTTTTTGACGCAGTCAATGGTTATCCCTGAAAATAAATTAACAAAGACGCTAGCCACCAATCACCAATCGCAGAATAACGGGGCACAGCTCGTAACAGATATGAGTCTCGCTCATAATACTGTATCAGGTGAGCTTCTTTCTAGACAAGCTTTGAGTTTTAGGCTCTCACAAAAGCTCCCATGAAATAGCCCAGCCGCAGTTTTATTGCCCTCAGTTCAATAACTCTTTGAGTGTTCGCTTCTATCAGATTTTCTACTAAGTTATTGTTTAAGGATAACTCTAGAGACATTTAGGATATCTTTAGATAAATTTAAGTATTGTGTTAAAATCAAGCCGGTCATAGGCGTATTTTAATTTAGCTGGCCACAAAATGTTTTATTTCAAGCTGAGTTGCTGATGCCATGTGTGTTGAAGATGATGAGTTTAGATTCGAAAGGTTGACCCCTGTCGTAATTCAACTACCACTTTGAATAGCCGTATAAAGCCATTGGGCTGTAATATTAGCCCTTGAAATAATCAACCAGTTTATGGCTGATTAAAACAAGATATCCAGAGAATAATTATTAGTATATTCTCAAAATACCATAGAAAGACAGATATCATGCTGGATCGCACATGATTTTCAAGCGGTTGGAAGTTGATCTCAATTTATAGAAGTAGTAACTGAATATTTTTTCTGAGATGATAGCTGGGTGTGACATCAGAAGGCTGAATCCTCACTTAATGAGAGAGACCGTGAAAGATATTGGGCCAGAGTCATAATATGGGCGTAACTCTGATATTAAGGCAGGTAATTATGCTGAAAAATCCGAATACCTATTTGCCCTTGTCACCCCCAAGAATCTCGGTGAAGCTAATATCGGCGGAGCCTCGAGGCAACGGCTGAGCTTGGTTAGGCCCCTCTTTCCAGCCTATCATGTAAATTATCCTGAACGTAGCTGGAAGCTTTCCATCTTCAGATCCGTAGAGTTCACGATATATACCCTCGTTAGCTAAGAGAACATCTCTTTTGAGCATGCTGAGCTCCCTTGCGAGGATCGCGTTATTTTCACCCATCGCTTGTAAATCTTGCATCAAAGAAAAGCTATCAGGATAATCAACGATAATGTCGTCCACGTCAACGGTGAGCATCTTAAACCCGGCTTTTTGTAACAAGCCTCCAATATCTCTGACATCTACGAAAGGCGAAACGTGTGGCGATACCCCGCCTCTTCTTTCTAAATCCGCAAGCTGAAGTGATGAGCGTAGCTCGCACAAGGTGTCACCTCCGTACATTGCGGCCAAAAATGGCGTATCAGGCTTCATTATTCTGTTAACTTCCAAAAGTAATTGCGGTAGATCGTTGATCCAATGCATACTTAGTGAACTTAAAACTGCATCAAATGTATTAATTTCAAAATGCAAACATTCCTCGTCACTAATTAGCTCCCGAGTAAGATTTATTCCGTCGTTGAAGGGGAGATCGTCATCCCGGTAGAGCATGGCACCAGATGATTCAGCGGCTGTAATGTGCGATATTTTCTTGGAGAGCTTGGAAGAAGCTGGTGTCGATTGATCATCGTTTGAATCTATTTGAGTTAAGGCTCGGGCTATGTTACAAGCGTTAGCTCCAAGGTCGAGTACACGAGGAAAGTGGCGCTTTATGTCCTTGAATTATCAATCTAAGGAACACTATTTAAACAACTGGATCTTACAAGTAGCCTCTCCACCAATCGTGTTGCCACCTCATCTTTTAGATAGTCTACCTGGCGACTCTGCTTGACGTTGAATGCAGCTCTATCTTTTTGAATGAGCTTAGCACGACGATTGAAGACCTCTAAAGGTTTGGGTGATCTGGGAGTTGTAGTTGCGTAGTACTTTCGAGATGCAAATATCCATGGAGGAAATCTTAAATACTTCGAAGGCGTCTTTGGAGTCATGTTTAAAAACTAAGCTCTTGTCTTTGTGGAGAGTTTAAGTTAGACTGATATCTGTTCGTCAATGTCATAGTTTATCTTGACCAATAGCACTTGTTCGATAGCTTAGGACATAACTGCTCAATATTTCAAAGATTGCCGAATTTCCAGATATTTCGCTACTTTGTCCTGAAATCCAACAACATAGCTGCTGGCAACAGACTGCAATTATCGAATGGAACTTTAAGATTGAAGGTTAAAACGAGAACTGATGACGCTCTATCTTGATAAAAGCGCATCCGAAAATTTGCGCCGCATCAAAGTTCTTTACAGCTATCAATAGCTTCAAAGATTTAATTTTAATCTGAGCTAAATGCTGGACTAGTCTGATTCTGACAACGCTTCGAGAAGCATCTGGCTTTAGAGTACCAAGGATAATTGCCTAACGATGGCGACCTCAGCAGCAGCAGGCTTCTTAAGCCGTGGAAGTACAGGAAGCAATGCGAATATGCGTGGACTTGTCCAGTTCATTGCAGACCTCAGAAATGCTAGGGCTCGTGAGTTAGAAGAGAAAAGAATCAACAAAGAGCTTGCAAATATAAGGTGTGTATCTGGCAATTGCCTCCAAATTTGGACCAAAACTAATGAAAGCTCACGTCAGGCAAAAGTTTAAAGGTATTCCGGTGTGGCACTTGTGCATCATCAGATTTAATAACTAACTAACTCTGATTTACAGTTGGAAACCTCAGTGGATATCACAAGAAGAAATACGTCTGCAAGGTACGGACGCATTTAGGGACTTGATCAGCTCTAATAGGGTATCTGAAATAGCTCCTTTACATATACATTCTGGGATGGAATGTCGATTTCGGGCACCTCGAAGCCGTGAATCTCATATCTGCCAATAAGCATTCCGAAAAGCAAATAGGATACCTTGCCATGACACTCTTTCTTCATGAACAACACGAATTGCTGCATTTAGTTGTTAATAGTATCCGGAAAGATCTTGAGGATCACAATGAGCTTTTCAACTGTTTAGCCCTTAATGCTATCGCTAATATCGGTGGTCGAGAAATGGGGGAGGCTTTAGGATGTGAAGTACATCGACTTTTGATATCTCCGTGTGTAATCAGTCACAATACTAGTGTATTTCCAACTGACAAAATGTAGAACATCGAAGTCATTTGTCAAAAAAAAAGCTGCTCTCACTCTTCTCAGACTGTATCGAAAACACCCTGAAATCGTTCAACCTCAGTGGGCTGAGCGCATAGTTTCTCTTATGGATGACACTGATATGGGTGTAGCACTATCGGTCACATCGCTGATTATGGCTCTCGCCCAAGACCAACCCGATCAATACAAAGGAAGTTATATCAAAGCCGCCTCACGAATGAAAAGAATTTTGGTCAATAATGAATATGCTGCCGACTATCTCTATTACAGAGTACCTTGTCCATGGATACAGGTCAAACTGTTGAGGCTCTTGCAGTACTATCCAGCTTCTGAAGATACACATGTGAGAGACTTAATCCGAGAATCGCTAGAAAAAATTTTGAACCTGGCCCATGAAATGCCAAAAAACGTTCAACAGAATAACGCCCAAAATGCTGTACTTTTTGAGGCAATCAACCTTATCATTCACCTCGACACCGAACAAGCCCTCATGGATCAGATATCTCAGAGACTGGGAAAATTCATTCAATCTAGGGAAACGAACGTTCGTTATCTCGGCCTTGAGGCTATGACTCATCTAGCGGCACGAGCGGAAACTTTGGACCCCATCAAGCAACACCAGGCCATCATCATTGGTTCACTAAAAGACAGAGATATAAGTGTCCGGCGGAAAGGCTTAGATCTTCTGTACAGTATGTGTGATCAGACTAACGCTCAGCCGATCGTAAATGAACTCCTTCAGTATTTACAGAGTGCCGACTTTGCAATACGTGAAGAGATGGTCTTAAAGATTGCTATAATCACAGAGAAATACGCAACTGATGTACAATGGTACGTCGATATATCGTTACGACTCATTTCAATGGCTGGAGACCATGTTAGTGATGAAGTCTGGCATCGTGTTATCCAAATTGTTATGAATAATGAAGAGCTTCAAATTTACGCTGCGCAGAATACTCTTCAATATGTAAAAGCAGATCATTGTCATGAGACGTTGGTCAAAATTGGTGGCTACATCCTCGGGGAGTTTGGTCATCTAATTGCAGAAGAGCCTGGTTGCAGCCCTATCGAACAATTTCTTGCCCTTCATATTAAACTTCAGGGGTCTTCAACCAGTACTAGAGCCATAATTCTGTCATCATTCATCAAATTTGTTAATCTATTCCCTGAAATCAAGTCTCAACTTATTAATGTGTTCAAGGCGTATAGTCATACCATTGATTCAGAACTGCAACAGCGGGCTTGTGAATATCTGGCCCTTGCAAGCTTGCCTACTAACGATATCTTAAGAACGGTGTGCGATGAGATGCCTCCATTTCCTGAAAGACAATCGGTGCTACTATCACGTCTGAACCAGAAAAATGGGTCCACTGGTGATAAAAGAACATGGGTTGTTGGCGGCAAAGATGCTAATTTAAATGAAAAAGATTTCACACTTTCCAAAAACCAAGAAGTAAAACGTGTCTTCAGCCCGAATACGCTAAGTCCGATTTCTAACGAGAGTAATAACTTTGCCGGACATCAAAATGGGGCCAGTGACTTAGCTGGCTTGGACATGATAGAAACCAAGTCAACAGAAGTTAAAAACGCAAAATCCTCAAACTTAGCAAGTGCAGCTCACCTTTCTCCTAACTGGGAGATCGGTTACAATAGACTACTCTTAGAGGCAGAAGGGATATTGTACGAAGATAGGCAAATACAGATCGGTGTTCGAACGGAATATCGGGGTGAAATGGCATGCATGATCTTATACTTCTTGAACAAAACGCCAACCTCTCTCACATCGTTCACCACAACACTCGATCTTGATTTTAGCGAGAAGCAAAACTTATCTTGGGAAGTCAAGGGATTGCCCGAAACTACAATACATAATGGTGCTCAGAGCCAGCAAACGATTTTGTTCGAATCGAAAAGAGTCTTACAAAAAAGCCCAACCATAAGAGTGAGCTATTTGGCCGGTGCACTACAGGCTCTTACTCTCAAGCTCCCTGTTACAGCACATAAATTTATGGAACCCGCAGAGCTTCTGGCGGAAGATTTTTTCAAAAGATGGAAGCAGATTGGAGGCCCGCCACGAGAAGCCCAAAGTATATTTGGAATAAACGGTGGCAAGGAGGGAGACCGTGAATTGACTCAAGATTTTATGAGATCAACTGTGGAAGGGTTTAGATGGGCGATCTTGCATGGCGTCGATCCTAACAAAAAGAACTTTGTTGGTGCAAGCGTTTTGCACACCAGGGAGGGCGGCAAGTTTGGTTGCCTGCTAAGATTGGAGCCAAATTATGCGACCCAGGTGAGAAATACACATTTCCCTCAAATAAAGCTAACGATAATTTACAGATGATCCGCCTGACAATTAGGGCGACAGATGAGAGTGTACCAGGCATCCTGGCCAAGTTGATGGAAGCAAGGCTGGCAATCGGTGTGTCTAAAGTACCAGAAGCTCAAGAAACGGCGACAAGAAGAGAAGTTAGCGAATTGTTTAAAAATAACATGGTGACGTGACCAACACACAGCAATGTTGAGACTAATATCTTAAGTTTCGGCTCTAGGGCTATATTTTGAGCATTTCCAGTTAAGTAGATACCTGGGTACAAATGAAGTCATTTGTGCAGTTTTTTAAAAATTCAACTGAAATCCTGATGATGCCTCTTTTTCCAGGATTTAGCCCCACACCTCCCCTTCTCAAAAGCTAACCAGTTGGCTAATATAGGTAAATATTTTTAAGATTCTTTTTTTAAATCACTCCTATGTTTGCTGTCGAGAGGCTATGTCACATATGACTTTGGTGTGGTACATGAATTGATGGCTCAACTTGACGCGAGGAGCACTCACACCCGAATATCATTCAAAGGCATCACTTCAAGATAGGCGCCTTACAGCTTCTTCAACCCCCAATCGTTTATATCTGCTGCAGGATCTAATTCCAGCCACACATGGCTATCTAGTGTGCCTTTGTCATCGTCACATTTATGAACAGGCGAGAAATGTGGTGTGAGGGTCTCGCTTGGTTCGAACCGGCTATCTCCTGTCTCAAGTGGGACATGTGCCTCGGATACCCAGACTCTACATGGGAGAGCGGCCCGGACGGTAAACCACGCCACCATCTTACCCTCCTCATAGCGTAACACTGTGCCAGAAAAAGTAACTACACCTTCACCATCGAACAAGAGCTGGTATGAGTCGAATCTACCATGGTTTATGTACACAATTCTGTAACTATGTCTGCTGAGGCCAGAGCCAATTTATCCTCTAGTGGCCCAAGGTACTACGATTAGTTTTTTAAATACACCTAGAATCTCTTAATGATCCACGCGCACTGTGACCGATTGTCGTACAGAGGACTCACTTGATTATTTGAAATCTACAACCAAGGAGACAAGGGAATAGAAAGTGAAGAGGGTCTCCGATCCGAGAACTACAGGGGCTCAGGGGTAAATGAAGGCAGTATGTCTTTGCAGGGTTTTTAGTTGCCGATTATTATACCAATATGGCGGTTTCCTTTGTTGATCTTTTCTAAGCGAGGCCATATTAGAAGAAGCTCAAAACCTGAATATCAATTTAACGTGAGAGATTTCTTGGCGACGAAAGTGAAGGCAGTATGTCACTCTTGGCTAAATATTAAATGGTGTCTTAAGAAATCCATATGAAGGATAATATCAAGGATTTGGATAGATCTATCTCAATATTCTAATATCAAAGTGTTCCTAATATGAAGTTGGACCCCCTTGAACTCTAACTACCTCTTCACATCTCTTTGACATGCTTAGAATGAGTAATCGAAGCTTATCCTCTGATGTACAGTTGTACCAGGCCTCTAGTATAATTCGGCAATTCTCTGCTTTACTCCGCTGCCTCCCCCGCTCAAACTCTGGATATACATTTTGAATGTATAGTTTCATCATACCTCACACATTCTCAATTGGATTTAGATCTGGGGGGTATGCTGGCCATGAAATAGGTTCAATTCCATGTGCCATGAGATAATCTCTTGTGGGAGGTGATTTGTGTACTGGCGCATTGTCGTGCATAAATAAATATGCACGACCTGTCTCTTGCCGTCTATTTCTATGCCAGTTCACAACAAGGGGAAGGATGTGTTGGCGATAGCCTTCTGAGGTCATCTTGCCCCAGTCGGCTTCCCAGAAAACACAAGGGCCTCTCTCGGTTCAGGCGAAACTACCCCAAAACATCCAAGAATTATGCTTACGGTATCGATCAACGACACACGTATTATCATAAGCCTCTCCTTTCTTCTTAGACTGTGAGTAATCAAAAAACTTTTGGATTTATATAGGAATTGCTAACCTTTCTAGTCACACAGCTCGGCATAATAGGTCTGTCATTAGTCCAAGTTTCGTCGCTCCAAAGTACTTGCGACCACTCTTGTTCTTACCATTGAAGGCGTTGTTCTGCCCATACTTTCCGTGCCATCATGTGATTCTCTGATAACGGCGGAGGCCCTCTCGGAAGGCATCACGAGTACCCTCTTCCCTTGAGTGTACTACGGATTGCACTTTCTCCGGCAGCCCATGAGGAGAAATGAACTAACAGTTCTAGATAAGAACATTGTCGTGCCTCGCGAGAACTGCAGATGAATTCTTCCAACTGATCGATTTGGTTAAATGAAAGCTTAGGAGGGCGTCCAGTCCTTAATTTAGGAGATGCACGACCAGATTGAACAGTGTTCTTGACTTGTGAATATGTTACTCTTAACTGAGTCGCAATTTGTTTGTACGTGAATCCCGTCCGATACAGTGCAAGTATCTGGGGAAAATCAGTTCGTATAAGTGCCTAGTTCAGTAACAAGTTCAGTACCAGAATTCTACACATACCTCAAGTCATTGATCTCGACTGAGATGTGAAGAACGAGTTTGACCTTGTAAAGTAGCTTGAGTAGTCATGATTTGAGGATAGTAATTCTCATAAAGAAGATTTTCGGGAGGCTTGTGCTAAATTGCGAATGGCGTTCGATAACTTTATCTTTTTCTAATATCTGTAAGATGGTTTAATTAACAATGATGCAGCCGTAGATTTTAACGAACGAATACCAAAAGTGGCTTTTCGGATGAAATGAAATCGGTGTGAAAGATTAGATCATATGATCTCGCCTAACCTAGAAAAATGTACTCTCATGATAGGGTATTGTTCGTTGATCCGCTTCTTATAGGGTACAGGGGTTAAAGCGGGGATAAAGTGGAGATAAAGTGGTGATATTCCAGGTTACCTCACGATAGATCCACAGTATCCCTGTTAGCTTCAAATTTTAAAATCTTATGGCCTAAGGCATAAGAGATATGCATCTGTATATGAAGTCCAACGCCCACCTTCATGCCTGCACCTTTCTTCACTCGTGCACACCTGAGGTCGTTTCGTTTAAATCATTGTCAGCTATTTACTATTATTTTGCTCAACGGCATACTTTTATTTCATTCATCTATCTAATTTTTACTTCATGTGAGTGCATCTGAACCTTAAGTCAACTACTTTAGAAGATTTTAATTTACTGTACTAGATTGCCGCAAAGATGGATTCACCTCAACAACCTTCTCCATCATCAGCATCTCCTACTTATGCAAAACGCCTAACACAAACTCAACGTATTCAAGTAAGTCTGAAATCTACAAATTGATAAGGTTAAGAGAGTAACATGTGCAGGTTAGAACCTTGGCCAGTGAGGGACACAGTTACGTCAAAATCTCTCAACGCCTTGGGATTACATGGCGACAGGTACAATACACCATGAGCGTTGAAAATACCGAGCCTCAGTACTCCAGTGGTAGGCCACCTATTCTAAGTAGTTCCCAGGTCGATGAAATAGAATTTTTCGTCTGTTTATCATCGGAAAATCGTCGGATGTCATTTTCCAACTTGCACATTTTATATTTCGGCACTTTGGTGTGAGCGAGAATGTGATCCGACGTGAACTGGCAAAGAGGGGATATGCACGCAGGATTGCACGATTAAAACCTCCTATCTCTTCAGTCAACAAACTGAAGAGATATGAGTTTGCCAGAATACATCTCCACTGGCGGAAGGAACATTGGATGAGAGTCCTCTGGTCCGACGAGACTTGGGCTATGAATGGTCGGCAAAGTGATCGTTGGGTCACAAGAAAGGTCAGTAGTCCCTTAAAGGCTCCTAAGATTTAGAGTTCCCTTGAGCTAAGTTTAAGTCAAAGATTGGGGAAGAGTACGAAGATACCTGTGTCCTAGCCAAGACGCGGAGGAGAGTTGGGTGGATGTTCTGGGGATCTTTCTTTGGACGACAGAAGGGGCCTTGCCTGATTTGGGAGAAGGAGTGGGGCCATATCACTGCGGCCAGTTACTGCGAGAGGATAGTGCCTCTCATAGAGAGTGCGGTCTTTCGGGAACCAGGACTAGATGTGATGCAGGACAACGCCCCTCCTCACAAGTCGAGGCAAACTATGCGTGAGTTTGAAAGGAGGAATATTTCTCTAATGGAGTGGCCGCCATATTCTCCTGATTTAAATCCGATAGAAACTTTGTGGAGTTATATGAAAGCGTACATGGAGCGTCTTTATCCAGCGTTGGATCAAGGGGGCAGCGGAGTCAAGGGCATCTTCGTCAAATAGTGAACGAGGCGTGGGATCTGGGGTTTAATGGGGATGACTTGGAGAAACTGATAGATTCGATGCCCCGAAGAATCAGAGCCGTTTACGAAGCTGAAGGCGGATATGTAAATTATTAGCTAGATAGAAGTATAATTTATTTATGAAATGTATTAATGAATTAAAAAGTGAATAGAGGGCTATAATGGACCAAAAAAGCAAAACCAACGAATATTTCGTTGTGAAATTTTTGCCATACAAATTTAAAGTTTAGGTGGGGAGATCTACTTATCGTCATGCTAATTCAAGTTAGTAAAAGCCTATATACCCTGTAAAAGTCGAATTTTAGCGCCTATACACGATTAATACCGTAGTATCAGAGTATAGCATGGCTAGGATATAACCATATCATAGCCCCTGTATATAAAATTTCCAGCTGCCTTCACTTACCCCTGAGCCCCTGTATGTACAAGAAACTACTATGATACTACGGTATTAATCGTGTATAGGCGCTAAAATTCGACTTTTACAGGGTATATAGGCTTTTACTAACTTGAATTAGCATGACGATAAGTAGATCTCCCCACCTAAACTTTAAATTTGTATGGCAAAAATTTCACAACGAAATATTCGTTGGTTTTGCTTTTTTGGTCCATTATAGCCCTCTATTCACTTTTTAATTCATTAATACATTTCATAAATAAATTATACTTCTATCTAGCTAATAATTTACATATCCGCCTTCAGCTTCGTAAACGGCTCTGATTCTTCGGGGCATCGAATCTATCATTTTCTCCAAGTCATCCCCATTAAACCCCAGATCCCACGCCTCGTTCACTATTTGACGAAGATGCCCTTGACTCCGCTGCCCCCCTTGATCCAACGCTGGATAAAGACGCTCCATGTACGCTTTCATATAACTCCACAAAGTTTCTATCGGATTTAAATCAGGAGAATATGGCGGCCACTCCATTAGAGAAATATTCCTCCTTTCAAACTCACGCATAGTTTGCCTCGACTTGTGAGGAGGGGCGTTGTCCTGCATCACATCTAGTCCTGGTTCCCGAAAGACCGCACTCTCTATGAGAGGCACTATCCTCTCGCAGTAACTGGCCGCAGTGATATGACCCCACTCCTTCTCCCAAATCAGGCAAGGCCCCTTCTGTCGTCCAAAGAAAGATCCCCAGAACATCCACCCAACTCTCCTCCGCGTCTTGGCTAGGACACAGGTATCTTCGTACTCTTCCCCAATCTTTGACTTAAACTTAGCTCAAGGGAACTCTAAATCTTAGGAGCCTTTAAGGGACTACTGACCTTTCTTGTGACCCAACGATCACTTTGCCGACCATTCATAGCCCAAGTCTCGTCGGACCAGAGGACTCTCATCCAATGTTCCTTCCGCCAGTGGAGATGTATTCTGGCAAACTCATATCTCTTCAGTTTGTTGACTGAAGAGATAGGAGGTTTTAATCGTGCAATCCTGCGTGCATATCCCCTCTTTGCCAGTTCACGTCGGATCACATTCTCGCTCACACCAAAGTGCCGAAATATAAAATGTGCAAGTTGGAAAAATGACATCCGACGATTTTCCGATGATAAACAGACGAAAAATTCTATTTCATCGACCTGGGAACTACTTAGAATAGGTGGCCTACCACTGGAGTACTGAGGCTCGGTATTTTCAACGCTCATGGTGTATTGTACCTGTCGCCATGTAATCCCAAGGCGTTGAGAGATTTTGACGTAACTGTGTCCCTCACTGGCCAAGGTTCTAACCTGCACATGTTACTCTCTTAACCTTATCAATTTGTAGATTTCAGACTTACTTGAATACGTTGAGTTTGTGTTAGGCGTTTTGCATAAGTAGGAGATGCTGATGATGGAGAAGGTTGTTGAGGTGAATCCATCTTTGCGGCAATCTAGTACAGTAAATTAAAATCTTCTAAAGTAGTTGACTTAAGGTTCAGATGCACTCACATGAAGTAAAAATTAGATAGATGAATGAAATAAAAGTATGCCGTTGAGCAAAATAATAGTAAATAGCTGACAATGATTTAAACGAAACGACCTCAGGTGTGCACGAGTGAAGAAAGGTGCAGGCATGAAGGTGGGCGTTGGACTTCATATACAGATGCATATCTCTTATGCCTTAGGCCATAAGATTTTAAAATTTGAAGCTAACAGGGATACTGTGGATCTATCGTGAGGTAACCTGGAATATCACCACTTTATCTCCACTTTATCCCCGCTTTAACCCCTGTACCCTATAAGAAGCGGATCAACGAACAATACCCTATCATGAGAGTACATGTGTGCTTAATTATTTCTTGTACATCTTTGTTGAGCTACGGTGTCTGAGCCCTAAAGATTGTTAGTGGCTGATGTTGGTTTTGTGCGTCTATACCTTGCAGATACTTATCTTAACATACAAAACTAAGATCAGCCACTAACAATCTTTAGGGCTGAGACACAGAAAATGTCCTGCGAAGACTTAAGAGGTATCTCAAGATGTATTCTAGTGTTGTTCCTCCTTTTTTTTCTAACTACGTGACCTGAACGCGACATTCTACGCATAGAAACACGTGATCTATAACCCACTTCTTCTACTCCCCATCAAGCATAAGCGCTCTCCGTAGCGCATTCTAGAAAATTGACAAAAGTAGGAGATAAAGTACAAATTAGAATACAATTCAGAACAACTGTTCACTACACGATCTTGCGTGCATCCATCTAAAACCACCTTGTATCTTAAAACTCAACAGCTCAATTTTGTGCCTACTACAGTGGATTTTCGACTTGCTGAAAGGGGTCGCGAGGTAGTATTTCCAGAGCTGCTTTGTCCAGATTTTCTCGTAGTAGCCCGGACTATTCCTATAACTGGTGATCCGAAAGCTGCACAACACTTGATATCCGCTAATAACTCTAGCTTCCGGAAGAAGAGTAAATCCAGTTTAGTTGAGAGATTTAAAAATAGGCAAACAGGACGCTAGATCGACTGAATTTGAAGTACAGTGTGCGCCTGGAACTAACTCAACAACAGCGGGAAGTTTATGTCGGCTCCTACCGAGTCGAATATTCTGGTAGACTTCGATTCCCAGTTCTTCACCAGTGACTAAGTAACCTTCGCGAAGACGGAAGGGTCTCAACTGATCTCCGTGATAGGTGTTCCGAATAGGCTCACCGTTGACTTGTCGAAGAGTATAGCTCTTGCCGTTATCACCCGCCAAACCTGAGATAATAAAGGGACCTCGGTAAGACGCGCAAAGCTTCCGCTTGGCCGCGCTGTGATCGTAAAGCATTACCAAATCCCCAGAACTGTAAGATATGTTCCGAGAGACACCAAGATCATGCCTATTCTTCTGAAGCTGTCGACGTAGGGAATCTTTCTGAATGACTTTGTCTCTTTCAACTTCTAGGTTAGCCATATGAGCCAAAACCTATGAAGCATGCTCGTTTTCATCTAAAGTGTTTAGATCAATATTGTGAAGAAAAAATAGAAGTTGCGAACGGCGCAAAGTAGGGATCTTTAACTCCAAGGAAGAAGGTGGTTGGTAGCCAAACATAATTTCAAAGGGAGAGAATCCCAAAGATCTTACTTCTCTGCGGTTCAACTCGTACGCAGACCTTTGTACTCGAAGAGGCCAATCTTCTCGTTGAGGAATCTTTTTCAATATCCTTTCCAAGAGGTCGTTAGCTTTCTCCACCATTCCCGTGGACCTTTTCGAGCCCGAAGGAGCAGGTATCCAGAGAGTACCCTGACTAGAGAGAAATTTTTGCATTGTTGCCCCCGAGAAATGGGTTCCAATATCGGAGTATATCGCCGTTGGGGGTCCCCAAATTTGGAAGAGCCAAATTAAGCAGCGAATGGCCTCAGTTTGGTTTGCAGCCGAAACTGGAAAGGCCCAGACAAATCTACTGAAGTAATCAATGACTAGGAAGATGTGAGTGAACTGGGAACCTGCGAATCAATTTTCAGGAGAAGTAGTGGCTAATGTACAATCCGAGAATTGGGGAAAACAGCACTGTATCGACTCCTCAACTGAGAGTCTAGCTTGTGGTAGAGGATCTATAAAGTCCATCCCCAGAAGGGCCATCTTCTCTGCTACAAATGGAGATGATTGCGACTGAGACCGTCTGGCAGTTCCATGTTTTGCACAATACAAGCAGCCTAGGATATAGTCGTGAGTATCTTTGGCTAGACTAGGCCAATAATACTCCCTTAATTTCCTCAATGTGAGCCTTGCAGCATGGTGGCCCGCTTCGTCATGCGCGGCAAAGAGCACTGCACTTACTTCGGATTCTGTTACACATCTTTTCCAAGAAGCGTTGATGTCAACAAAGAAATTGTTATCAACTAGTCGATGTCGTCGAGCTCGAATTAAAAAAGATCTCTTTTTTATTCGATCCAAGCCTTGTGGAAGTCTATTGGTCCGGTGAAAGGTGTAAATTTCGCAAAACCAGTTTTATGACTGCAGGTTCTGGTTGATCGGGGCGAGGTCGACTGCATTCGAGGAGACTCGACACAGGTGCTGTTCCACGGGATCCAAAAGTGGGAAGAAGATCGAAAATTCCACAGTGCCTGAATCCACAACTGTTGACTGAAAATCCGATGAATTAGTCCCCACTAAATTGGTGGTGTCCGTAGTCATGGCTCGCCGTGACGTGTAATGTCGCTCGATTAGTTCCACGTATCCCCCCCTCCCATCCTTCCAAATCCACACCGGCTCCTTATCTCCCTCTGTTAGAGTTCGTACACCGATTCGACTTCTGTTTAAGTTGTGTTTTAGGTTAGGGGAATAGTGTCGGATGCTTTTAATAGTTTGGCTTCATGTATTCCGGTGTTGTATTTGGTATCGGAGGAACTCCGGTGTTTTAGGAGTTCTCCCGATATTCTCCTTTAGTGTGAAAAGATGTTTTTAGTAGTTTGAGATGTTATTCTGGATATATAGTAGGGCACTGATTGCTAGATGAGCTCCTTACGCTTAGTTTTCCGTCATCTCGAGACTATAGAATTCAAGTTAGTCACCTTCAGTCTTCAGTGTTTTTCAGCCTTTGGTGTCTCTTAGCCTACAGTATTTCTCAGTCTTCAGTGTCTTTCAGCTCTCAGACTTCTTCAGTTCCTAATCTCTTGTCTTTACCTCCGCTCCCTTACTCCTTTAATGGACGTTCAGCATTAGTCTAGAGCTACCTTTTCGGCCCTTAAGTTTCCATACCTCAGCCTTGCGCTTCCGCGCTTCCGATCTTCAGCCTTCAGTCTTCAGCCTTTCGCCATCGAGTCACGTGCAGGTCACTACTCTGACACCCTCCTTAACCACCGCCCCATATTCCTCCAACACCTCATCCCTCCCCTTTGAAGGGTCTAGGAACAAAGTCCTAGACAACGCGTCCGCAATCTCATTTCGCTTCCCCGAAATCCAAACAATCTCAACGTTCAGTTCACACAACAAATGGTTCCACCGAGCGTAAATACCATCCAAACGAGCCGAGTCCAAAAAGAACGACAACGTTTTATGATCCGTGAATATGGTGCTCGTTTCGTGAGCTCGAAATAGATAATCAAATTTCCGCGCGAAGGTAACAATGGCCAGAAGCTCTCGCTTATATGTGCCATAATTCCGCTGTGACGAAATTAGATTAATCGAGTCGTACAGGATTGGCACTTCTAATTTTCTCTTGATAGTTCCTTGTTTCTGAAGCTGGGTAACGACACATCCCATACACCAATTACTTGCATCAGAGAACATCTGGCAAGGGACGTTTGGCAATGGCCCATGCTTTTCCACCTCAGAAGAACACTTATCTTTCAACAGACAAAAACTGGCTTGCTGAACGGGACCTCAAATAAAAGGCACATTGCCGGTCAAATAGTTCAGGGGCGCAGCCATTTCTGCAAAGTTCTTGATCCACGACTCCGTGATATCAATGAAAGCCATGAAACTTCGCACGTCAGAATTATCTTTCGGGATTGGCCAGATTTTAATTTTCTCGCCACGAGCGTGCTTAATGCGGGAAATCCCTCCGCCTCGGTGCTCAACGCCGAGAGCAATTATTTTCGAACAAAATAAATGTAACTTTTTAAATGAGAGCTTAAACATACCCCAAGCGATGCGAGGAAGAAAATGGTGTAATAAAAATTGAAAGCCTTCCTCAAATGTACGGAATCGATTAACAATGTCGTCCATATAAAAATGAGTGTTTGCTAGATCCTCTATACGAGATCCAGTGAGAAGGGAAGGAAAACTGCCATCCGTACCATCCGGTAGCAACTCCCCATCAGGTAAAGTAGGTATTTCCCCAAGCATGATCTTCATACATTCCGTTAATCCAAACGTTGCGCTCTGAGAACCCTGAGTGTAAGGGTCTTAAGATGATTGTTATTCACAAGCTATCCAGAGCTATATACAATAGAAAATCTTGAAGTCAAGAAGCAAAAAAAACCGAGAGCAAACATCATATATCTATACCTCATGTTCAACATTTCCTCCCTTTCTTCGCATGATCTAAATCAAAATCGCATGATCTACAATCTCTGCATTCGCCTCTAACATCTTATGATGCTTTGGTGTCCTTTGTGCAGACAACCAGTGTCTCGTCACGTCTCACTCTTCATCGCAAACGAAACTGTAAAATCAACATACAGTGACCAGCAAAACTGTTCGAATGTTTTGTAACTTTCGCTTGTAAGCCTCATAAAATTTTATCTGCTTGACCAATTCACAAAATTTTTACATTAATAAAAAATTTCAATTCTGTGGTTTCTTTTGATATAAATTAGATGATGTGAATCGAAAATTTGGTGGAGTAATCGCGATTGAAAGGGCGTTGGTCATTCGAACAGTTTTGCCAGGGGGGGCATGGGGAAATTTTTGAACTGGTAATTTAGTACTTTACATGCCCACCTTTCGCCTTAATCACTGCATCTATGCGCCTAGGAAGACTCTCTATCAGCTTCTGACATTCCTCTGCAGGAATCTTTGCCCATTCATCCCGAACTCTGTCCCAAAGCTCCAGGATCCCATTTGGCGCTTGGGGGTAATCCTTGAGTCTTTTCTTGATGTAATTCCAGAGATGCTCGATGGGATTAAGATCAGGGGAGTTTGCTGGCCAAGGGAGAACGGTGAGAGAATGATCTCTGAGGAATTGTCTGGCCTTCTTCGAGGTATGCTTTAGATCATTGTCCTGCATGAAGATAACGGATTCGGGGGTTTTACCGTATTCCACCAGCGTTTGTAGGAGATCCTCCTCCAATATCTCAGTGTATAGATGCTGGTCCATCAACCCATCAATCTTACACATGTTTCCCGTCCCCTCCCACAGCATACAGCCCCAGATCATAATATGACCGCCACCAAATTTGAGGGTCTCCTCTAACCCTCTCTCTATCAACCCTCGTCCTCGCCTTTTCCAGGTCCAAGATCTTCCATCTGACTGCAAGCGATTTATCTTCGTCTCGTCTAACCAAACTACACGCTTCCAATCATCTGTAGTCCAGTACTTATGGGCCATAGCAAAGTCAAGACGGTCCTTCTTTTGCTTTGCTGTTAGTTGTAACAGCTGGTAAGCTGGTTTATCCCTGTAGCCCATGCTGTCCATAGGCATCACAGACTCTACAAGGATAGTGCATCGTACCAGGTCAGTGCGCATAAGTAGCGGGTCTCTTCGCTTGAAACACTAGGGGCTCTAGATACGCAATGCCTCCCTCAAACAATAGACCTAAGCTTACTGGTACCTGGAACTTGCTGATACAGGAGGTTCACGGAGGCATGAGAATCTCAGAAGTCTACGATGACACTGAAGCCAGGGGAGTTGTCTGGGCTGAGGAGGATTGTAGTATATACATTTGTAAAGCAGCAACGTAGTTACTCCTCCGTAGATTCGAATATTAATTACCTCTAATCATCTAGCTGCGCAAGCGCTCTTGACTAGACTGTGACATTAGTTTTGGCTTTTTCTTTTTCACAACAGCTTTTAACCCTGCTTTATTGAGGGTCCGTCGGACTGTATCAACAGTGATAGAGCAATTTTTCATGTCGCTGATGTTTTGGGCAACTTCGGCAGCGGTATCGGCCTTACCGAATGTTATGGTACGGACGGCATGACGAGTGTCATGCTCGCTGAGCAAACAAGGTCGCCCTCCTAAGTTCACCTGAAGATCTGGACGGTGTCTCTTGCAAATACATGAAACGGTAGAAACTGAGACATTGCATTCTCGAGCTGTTGAACGGATGGAAAGTCCATGGTCAAGGTGGTGAAGAATGACATCAATTTTTGATTGAGATGGAGGCCTCATGATAAAAAAAGATTCGAGTAACAGTAGAAAGTGATTATGTGCTGTAAATGATTACAAACTCAACCTTTCATGAAGACCTACAGTGCTCCTGATGCCTGGTTATACTTTCCCCACATCCCCCCTGCAAAACTGTTCGAATGACCAACGCCCTTTCAATCGCGATTACTCCACCAAATTTTCGATTCACATCATCTAATTTATATCAAAAGAAACCACAGAATTGGAATTTTTTATTAATGTAAAAATTTTGTGAATTGGTCGAGCAGATAAAATTTTATGAGGCTTACAAGCGAAAGTTAAAAAACATTCGAACAGTTTTGCTGGTCACTGTATGTTACAGTAAATGTTTGGGGAAATTTGCGTGTCGGAGAAGTTTCAGCTTGGAGCTGCTTAGCAAAGGGTATTCTTTTTGCCTTAGGCACCAGCCTTAAAATTACCAGGCATTGGCCTGTGACACTGAGGAATTCTAGTGGGTTGTAATTGTGGCATGTTGGTCAATGTAAAGGCAAAATAGGGTCTACTCTCTGGGTCAAGCGGAATAGACCAATAGCTATGCTTACAATCCCACTGACAGAAGAATTGAAAGGATGGGTGACTTAGGAAATCGTGGCAGTCTGACATGAAAGGCATATAGCTTCCATGAAGATTTTCGTAAACGTAATGATAGTTAAACGTTACGAGCGGCTCGTCTCCCCATTGGACGTCATCACTTTTGGGAACTAACTTCGCCTGTGCATTCCATTGAGAGAGTTCACCATTTGCAATCACTGTCGGCTCCTGCATTCCACTCTTCCAACTTTCCGTCACAATCTTATTCAACCACCATTCTTGATCTTTTGGCCACCTCTTTTGTTTTGACATATTCCAAGGCTTGGTACCCGGCTTGAGATGAATTTTATGAATGTAAAGGTCCGTTGCTGGGAGATTAACAACGGCCCCCGCATCAAGATCTCGGTAAGTGTAAAGCAGTCTTTTTACTTGTTGCTGTGAGTATTTGTCCGAACAGATATCTCCGATAGTGGCCTGACAGGAATTAAACCAAGTGTTGATGTCGTCAATAGGGTTGTCCGCCAGGGGTCTAAAAGTAGGTCGTCTCAAAGTCGGAAATGAAAGAGATTTAGTCAATGAAAGATCTGCTTGAAAAGAGTTAAAATTAGATAGATGCTTAGAAGAGCATCGTGGAATATTAGATATTTTCGTAGTGTATTCTTCCTTGGGTACTGCCTGAAGAAGATGGTCGAAAGTAGGTAACATAGGAAATTGGTGGTAAGGAAATCTATTATCATTAGTCATCAAGTCATTATTCGTTACATTTTGATTTTTGATGGTGAGACCAAGATTTGAGTTTGTTAAGATTAACGCTTTACCGTCGCGTTGGTGACAATCTAGTTTTCCGAAAGGCTATCATCTTCAGACGATTCAGAATCCTCACTCTCACTAGACGACTCGAGTGGTGGTTTATTCTTCGGTGGTAGGCTGTGGAGAAGATCGTGGTTTTTGGATATAAGCGGAATAAGAGACAATTTGTGGTGAGCCGCCGGTTTGAATTCGCTTGTCTGGATTGTTTTTCGTTCTTCGCCCTTCTTTCTATCACCAATTCTGAGTTGAAATTTTCTGATTTTGATGTCGGCGTTAACGCCGTACAACCAAGGAAGACCTAGTATTAGTGACGGGCGATCATTGGCGGTCGGTGGGCGCACAAAAACTTGCACAGTCCTCCATATTCCTTCCACGCAAATTTTTATTTCCGCGTACTGGTGAAGCTGAGTACTCTCGCCATTTGCGGTGCCCATTGTTAAAAATATATGAGGACCTAACTTTATTGGTTTTATCCTCAGGTCTTTTGCGAGTCTGTCAGAAATTATGTTAATCTCAGATCCCTGATCCGCTTGAGTTGTTCCTGGCTTGAGCTTGACTTGAAATAATTGGCCCTGTTTATAAGCGTTGACTAGGACTGGAATTCTGAAGGGGCGATCGGCAAGAACATTAAATTGAGACGAAGACTTGGAACCTGTATTGGATGGAGTTGGGTTACGCGGTCTTCTACTGACGTTCGTAACCACCTTGATGACTTCTGCTCGACTTCTAAGGAAGGAATAAAGCTCCTCAAGCAGGTTATCTTCAACCTCGACCGAATTCATTTCTATCCCCGCGTTCTTTTTCTTTCTCGAGTTTTCTCGCGTCATTAACCGTTTCCAGTTAAGGGCTGCCTCTGGTGATATTTGAGCAATGTCTAGAACGGAGAGAGGAACTTTAACCCGAGAGAGTAATTCAATGTAGAGTTCCGGGTCTAATGGCGGTTGACCCGAAAAGGCGTGAATGTTAGAAAGTTTTTTTCGGCGGATTTTTTTTGCGTCGGTGTACTACTGGTTGGGTCCGAGGGTTTGGCGTTGGAATTCCTCTAGTTGGCAGGTCGAGAACTCGAGGTGTGTGTCACATCGTCTACCGAGTCATCCTCCAAAATATCTCTCCCATCACCCATGTCCATTCGCTGTCTCTTTCTAGTCTCAGCCAGATTTGCCTCCAATAAATTAGCCTCATGCTGTAATTCGGCTAAAGGACTCTCTTTGTTCGGTGGATGAGACGAGGAATTCACTTCAAATGTCAGAAAATCTTGAAGAGGGACATCTGGCACTAGCAGTTCCACTGCATTAGTCTGGAAACCAATGTGTCTATCTTCATCATAATCCTGGTCCACAAAGTCGTCGATGTCACAAACTGGAGGGTCTAGGTGAGGCTGGCACTTTAATCCAGAATTCACAGGAGGAGTTGGCGATCTTAAATTATTCCTCGCTGGGGTGGAGTGTGAGGTTTATTCCAGTCTCGTCCAGGATTTGGATTTCCAGCCCAAGGGAACCGGTCAATTTGGAATCTTTGCGGATTGAGACTCTTCAGGGAGAAGGCCAGCAAAAAAATAGTCACATGATCGGTTATATTCCATGTCGTGAATTGTCTGTACAGTTAGGGAAGCAGTGTGGGATTCATGAGGAAATGCCAGTTGCTTCAAGACATCTTGTTCCCATGGTTGTAACTCAGGATTCCTGCATAACCTAGAGTAATGACCCAGCTGGCCACACTTTTTGCACTCTGTAGTGAAATTTTTAGAGCCGTTGACAACAGGATTGCTGGATGAGTTCCGATTCGGTGCGATCTGGCGTTGCTGAGAAGCCCCAGGATGATTTCGTGATGCTCCCCGATTTCCAGATTGTTGATTATTGTAGCGCGGCTGGGGTTGAGGAGGTCCCTGATAACCACTTGGGCCAGCCGGCGACGGATTTAAAGTGTGAGAAGGACGAGGAGTATGGCTGCCTTGAGGTGGAAACCTTTGCTGATAATTGTTGTTGTACTGGTGCTGGTGATGTAATTGATCTAGAGTCTTTGGAAAACGGTTATGCGATCCTTGACTGTAAGGGGGTCGATCGGAAAATCTTGCAACCACTGAATTGACCAGTTGTGGGGCCCGATGGATCTCGTTAAATGCCTCCACCTTCTGCCGTGTCGTATGTAGGACAAGTTGTTTTTGGATTTCTCCAAGTGCCCGGTTCGATTCAGAAAAGATGGCGTAGGTTTCTAACAAGGACTTCGAAGTCGTAGCACCCCGAGAAATAGAATTGAGGCGTAATTCCTCATCTTCCAAACCAGCAACAAATGCTTCAATCAACATTTTCAAGATCATCTCTTCTGCCTCCGAAAGGATGACATGGGACGGACTGTTTCCTCTGTCACTTATGTTAACCAACAATAGGAACTCCGTGGCGCGCTTGTAGTAGTCAGGGAGTGGCTCTGACTTCAGCTGTGAGAACTCGGCAAGCACTTCTCTTGTTGTTTTGGATGACTGGGATCGAGCGACCATCGGGAATCTCTCCTTGAAGGATTGTTCAAGAAAAACGGAGTCAGCGGCGGTTGCTTGCTCGTAGTTATCGATGATCCTCCTGATGTGTGGCGTACTATCCATCCATCTGGCGGCTTCTTCATCCGTTTCCCTGAGAATGGCTTCAACCCAAAGACTTGGAACTACCGGAATTTTGAGATTTCGGTCTCTAAATTCTGCTTTCAATTCCATAAGCCAACGCCGAGCATCTTGAGTACCGTTGCCATGGAACTTCTCGATGTGGAACTTAGGTAGGTAGTCCAGATACTGGGGTTGTTGTTCACTCATAGCTGATGCGTTCGAAGAGTTAGAGCTGAGTAAGGCTTCGAAGGCACGATTGATCCAGTCGACAGTTCTTTCTTCAGTTTGCGTGACAGCTAAAGAGTTTAATGTCTTGGGAGTTTCCGATGTTTCTGGCGAGTGACTTGTTGAAGTCGAGGATGAACTCTCTAACAAATTCTTTGACTGCTGAAGTTCTCGGAACTGCGGAAGGTTCGGTAAAAAAGAGCAGCCAGATGGTGGCTGAAAAGAGGAATCCAGAGTGGTCTCTACTAATTACCAGTATAAAGCAGGCTTCTGGTCGGATGGTGCAGTGGTACACCGTCCAGGCCGTTCTCCCAAGTAGAGTCTGGGTAGCTTGGACACATGCCCCACTTGAGACAGGAGAAAGCTGGTTCGAATCCAGCAAGACCCTCACACCACTTCTCTCGCGGTGATACTGTATTCGTAGAATGACGAAAGCATGCTCAGATAGCCACAGGTTTTTCTCGCTTTTCCCTGTGGTGGGTATTCACGGAAGAGGGTACATGTCGTAAGGCGTTATTCTCGTAGTGGTATCTGCAAATGAAATCTGAGTATGAGTGTTCCAAACGTCAAAATGAGTCGTTCTATAACAAAGAATACGTATCTTCCGAAAAATACCTACGTGGGCCTTCAGGCGCCGAAATAGGATAATAGAAAAAAAAAAAAAAAAAAAAGCAGGCTTCTAGTCGAACAGGACGAGATTATAAAGCTAGACCCGCAAAAAATCTCTCAATTGAAGGGGTTTCCGTAAGAACAAAGATTGGCAATTACTGGTCACGTCGCGTAAAACAATTGTAACTATCAAAACTCGGTTGGAGTCTCTATTCGTAGATTTCAGTTTTTAAGTGTGGTTTAGGACCGGAACATTGTATGAAAGGGCTCGGTCTTCTAGAGCGGGTGAAATGTCTCCGATAACACAGGAGGACTTGTTACCTAATTGATGAAAACTCCTAACTTAAGACGTGAAAATGCCGACAAAAGATTGTGATCCTCCTGCCGTGATTGGCGAGGCGTACTTAAAGGGAATCCTATCCAAGTTTGAAGCTTGATGGGGGCGCGACTGTAGGTTAACACTTCCCTGCGTAGGTCACCAGAAAATGTCCTGTGAAGACGTAAGAGGTATCTCAAGATGTATTCTAGTGTTGTTCCTCCTTTTTTTTCTAACTACGTGACCTGGACGCGACATTCTACGCATAGAAACACGTGATCTATAACCGACCTCTTCTGAAACTGTACATATCAAAATTTTACAGCCTATATTTTTGATATGTAAGGAGCATAAAGTTTTTATTGTGACTTGTTATCTACTTATAAATACAGTTTATCACGTGACGAGTTACGAGTTACCCTATTATACCCCCCCATAAACTGATTGCTTTAGATCTAATTTTAGTTGATGGCAGAAAGTTGCGTGTTTTATGCGCTGTAATGCTTTGGTCAGTCCGTCGGCTCTACAGTGATTTGTTGGAGTATATTTCAATTTGATGAGGTTTCCTTTCATTGATTCCCGAACGGTTGACTGTCGCATAAGAAAATGCCGATTACGGGATGAGATTTTCTCAGAGTTGGCGGTAATCATAGCCGCAGTGTTGTCAATTTCTGTTATAATTGGCTGACTACTAACTTGAAATAGTTCTTCATACAGAGGCCGGAGCCATTGTGCAGTAACGGCCAGCGTTGTAAGTGCAGCGTACTCAGCCTCGCAAGTACTTTGAGCTGTGGCTGTTTGTTTCTTTGATGACCAGGCAATTGGAGTTCCACTTATGAAAAATATATTGCCTGATGTGCCTTTGGAGGAACTAGTACTTCCCCAACTGCTGTCCGAGGAGGCAGTAAGTTCTATTAAGTTATGGTAAAATGCTAGGCATAGGCAGTGGAAAAAGATGTTATGGGAACCGTCGTTCTCCTTTTGACAAAACTAAATAGTTTATATACATGAGCCTCTTTTCCGTGAATAAACTAGTTATAGCCAAATTAACCTCATCCTGATTGTTATTGTTAGATGTTTCCACCTGTGAGCCAGCTTGACATCAATCATAAACAATGCTAATAATAATAATGGTCAAGTTACTCCTCCCGGTGTCGTGGCAAACAAACCGAACATGTAAATATTGATGGCTATTTACGGCGAAACAAGTGACCTACATGTGGCCTGTGCAGAATATCCTTGTCGGTGGCGTTAGATCAACAAACAAGTCTTCAGCCAGAAACCACCATATCCACCATATCCACAACAACACAAATAGTAATTAGACCTGAAACGCGACACACCCCCCAGCCAGCAACGATGCGAGGAAGGTTGATTTATCTAATAACATAGTTTTTCTGAAATCAACAGCGTCCGTCATATCCGAGTATTAATGATGGCTGATCATCCGCGATTCGGGAAGAGAATGTTAACATCGCTATTGGGGTCGGTCTTATTCCTGTTGATTCGTGTCGCAATGTTTACTAGACCTAGCTGCTTCACAAATTCTGCAAATTTCTGTCTCGGTAAAATCTTTGTGAGTCCATCGGCAGGCATATTTTCTGTTGGAACCCATTTGACATCAAGTCGAGCACTTTCCACCTCTTGACGAATCCAAAGCTGATGGATATCAACATGTTTGACCTTAGTGTGAAGTTTATCTTGAGATTTTGTAACTATTCCTACAGTTTGCTGATTATCGCACCATATCGTTGGTCTGCTGTTTAGTTTCAGTGAGATACCATCAAAGAAGCGTAACCATTCTTGCATTTGTGATCCAGCCATGGATAAGGATAAAAGCTCTGATTCAGTGGTGGATTTAGTCACGGTGCGCTGCACCATAGATTTCCAGTCAATCGCCATGCCACCGAATTTGAACAGGTACCCCTGTGAACTTCGACGTGTCTCTGGCTCATCCGCATATGAGGCATCAGACGATCCGAAGAATAAAGGATCCTTATATGCTGTATTATCAGTGATATATTCGGTGGGTCCACCCATGTTTTTCGAAGCTTCTAGGGCGTATGCTTTTGTACCTAAAAGATAACGCCAGGTCTGCTTTATCTTCAAGATATGTGTCTGTCCTGGGTTGGTAAGATGACACGCGAAGACAACGTGGGTACGAGCAACATCCGGCCTACCCCATACTGCTATGTATGCCAGGGAGCCAACAAGCTGTTGATAAAGCTTGGTACGGGCCAAATCCGGCTCTTCCGATGACTGAGGCAGCCAGCTATCCGTCAAAGGTACATCTGGAAATTTACCTGTTGATTCAATTCCGAAACGCCCACAAACTTTATCAATAAATGCATCCTGAACTAGCCAGGTTTTGTGAATTTGACGATCCCGAATCACACGTATCCCGAGAAACCAAGCAATATCGCCCAAAACTTTCAAGTCGTATAGGTCCTTCAACTTCTGTTCCATATCTAGGTGAAGATGCATATTAGTTCTGTGGAAAGCCATAACAATGTCATCCACATAAACAAAGAGAATTAGCCATGCATTGATATACAAACATGGAAACCCTGGAACCGACCTGAGTCCTAATTTGATAAGTGCTTTCTTCAATTCCTCATACCATAGAAGTGGGGACTCCTTGAGACCATAAAGTGCAAGCTGGACTTCTAGGATGCTTCCTATGTTATCTTGTACGCCATCCGGCACTTCAGCGTACAGCTTTCGATTTATCTTAGCATTTAGAAATGCTGTAGGCACATCATACTGTTTAATCTCCAAATCGAAATAGTTTGCAATCAAAATTATAGCTCGAAAATTACGAATTGCAAGGGTCGCAGCATATGTGTCTTCCAACGGTTGTTGTAGATCCCCTCGAACAACAAGGCGTGCTTTAAAAGATGCTAGATACCCATCTTCGGTGGTCTTATAGCTGAAAACCCACATTAATGGAAGCACTTCAGCGTCCGCTGTCATTTTTGTTTTCTCTGTTTGTCTGAAACAACCTTTTATGCACAAAGACTTCCATTCATTATGTAAAGCTCGCTGAAACCATTTACCAAAAGCGTGCGATTTAAGAGATTTGACTGTCTTTGGTGGAGAAGGAAGTTGACTCTGATGAATTCGAGGAATTTCATTACTTTCTACTGGCTTTAATACTTCGACTGCAAAAGTATGAATATAGTTTGAAACCAATGCAGGTCCTAGGATACTAGCGTATGAACTGATCGCAAAAACATTAGGATTTGGCGCCTTTTTTCGTTGTCGCTTTCCAGTAATAATCAAGCTTGTGTCCGTCGGATTGAGGTTTATTTCGTTTGGTGCGGGCTCATCGTACGCTCGATATCCCTCTGGTATTGGCTGATTATCAAGTGATACAACTTCTGTTCTCTCTGTATCAGGATTCTGTATCTCCTCATTCGAAGAACCTTTCTTGCTAGGATCATGTCGAGATTTAACGAGCTCCGAATCTTCTGTGGTTTCAAGAAGAACACTCCCTAACTTCTGGATCCCAGGTTCTACCTCAGACTTAATACCGAGCTCAGACCATCGTTGGCGCCGTGTTAGAAGGTCTTCTATTTCAATAAATCCGTCATCGAGACGTTCTGGATACTCTAAAAGCTCTATCGTTTGCTTTATAACAGAATCGGCGGCGTATTTCTGAGTTCCAGTATAAAATATCGTTGGTTCAAAAACCACATCTCGCGTGACGATTACGTCGTCCTTGTTAGGCAGCCAAATGCGAAAAATATTAGTGCCCTGGTATCCGACGAGATGTCCAATTAGTGCACGGGATGCTGTTTTATCACCTTTTAGAATGTGCTGATTAAGAGTAAAAGCTTGACAGCCGATGGGACGCATATGAGAAACTAATGGTTTTCGTTCCCAAACCATTTCGTATGGTGTTTTCCAATTAAGAGACTCTGTTGGTGTGCGATTGAGAATGTATCCAGCTGTTTTGAACAATTCATTTGCGAGCGACTTAGGAAGATTTCCATGTATTCGCATCACGCGTGCTTTCATCGTCAATGTTCCTCCTGCTCGCTCTGCTAGTCCGTTCTGTTCAGGAGTACCCTTAACTGCAGGTTCAAATCTAATGCCTAATTCGTTGCATAATTGAATCAAATCGTTACCGAAGCCCTGCTCATTGTCAGAGCGAATGACACAGACGTCAAAGTTGAAATTGCGCTGTATTTTTCGAATAACTGATTTAATCCAACTCATTAGGACAAATTTTGTTTTGTTCCGTACTGTGGAAACTTCATGCCATTTTGTATATTCATCAACCGCGTGCAGCATATACTTATCACCATTCTAACACTCATCAGACATAGGGACAATATAGACAATATCAATGCCGATTCGGTAAAAGGGTTTAATCGCTTTATTTTCTCCAGGTCTTCGAGAAATTATCTTTGTTAATCGAGCCTCTTGACATGCCTGACATGAACAATCCTGAATTTTTCCGCCAACCAGCGAAACACCGTTAACGTATTCCTCAAGGTGTTCGATGGCCCTTTTGCTAGGATGCCCCCATATCTGATGCGCTCTCTGTCGATCGATTATGTTCGTTGGTTTAGGTACATTAGATGGACGATATGAGATACCGAAATTATTCAACCGTTCTGAAAAGTCGCTCAGACATGGTCTTCTTGATGGGTCTGCGTCGATCAACCAATGCCCCCCATTGTATTCTAGTTTCGCGATAACTCTTTCCGGTTGATGTTTGTATAACAAATCTCGCCCTGAGTCAAAATGTATTCCTTCTGAGCGACAACGAGCAAGCCCAAGAACACTAGTTAAAAAACCCTCGACTAGAGCCACATGTGTTAGGCGCAAAGTCTGAAATCCCTGTGGTCCATGAGCAACAATATCAACGCTTCCCCAAGCCGTAATAAGGGTACGACTTTTTCCGGCACTTATCGAACGTCCTTCAGTATTCTGGCGCTCAAATTTCCATCCTTTCCATAACGAGCTGTTGATTACGTGAGTATTTGAGCCAGGGTCAACGATCCATCGAGTGAGTAATTCATTGCCATGATCCAAAGCTAGTGCTGTAAGATCAATGGCTAGTTCATCTTTGCCATCTATGGGTAAAGCGTTGAAACCTTGATCATCCGGACGTTGGCTCGGTCCATTAGTCTTCTTGTTATCAAGCATATTATCGATATTCACAGTATAAGTTTCATTATTAGCGGGCGGAAGTCCATCATCGATCTCTAAGATGTCATTTTTCAATTTGCGTTTTTTCCATTGTTCTAATGCATTTCTGACTCTTGTTTCGATTTTTGGGTCGTTTCTAGCGGCAGTGACCAATTTCATGGCGTTCTGAGATGGCTTGAAGTCTGATGGTCGATTTGGATGTTCATCGTTTATTATAAAACAATCTGCGTACCAGTGTTTTGATCCACAGATACACTTTGGCACTGGCTTTCCATTGCGACGATTTTTATTAGTACTGTTTGATTTATCTTCAAAAGATTTTGTCATTCTAAGTTCAGCCGCTGCCGTTGTCAAATCCGTCGAAGGCTTATTTCGTCGAAGAAATGCTGTAAATTCTGCTACATAATCGTCTAACGTAGGCAGTAAATCAATAGTATTTGAATTTTTGGCTTTGTACACATCGCGAAGGCAAGTCGTGGCGTACTCTGGATCAATTGCTTTACATGCAACAAGAAATTCTTCTTGTGGTCTAATGCCATCTGTCTCTGGGAGATTAATCGATTTTCACATAGTCGTAATTTAGGTCCATTCTGAGAGCCAATGCTCGACTTTCTTCATACTGGTTGGAGCCGTCTTGAGTAAATTATATTTATCAGCTAGTTCATGTCGCCGTGTTGCAGCATCTGGAGCTAGATGTTTTTTCAAGGCTATGAGGCGATCATGTGCCATATCGCAACCTTGAATAAGATAAATCCGCCTGGGAGAAATTGTTTTGCTTATTTCAAGATTAAAATCCGCTAGAGCCTGTACCTTTCTTTGGTGATCCAAAAGTTTACGTTCAAACCGTTCATAATCCCATCGAAAGCTGTTGCGATCGTCTAACTCGAGGGATGCAAGTGATGTAGCGGTTTCCAAATAGTCAGTAACACGTGGCTCAAGAGGCTTTTTGAGATCTGGTATCTGATCTTTTGATTCATCAGGGTCTACATACTGCCAAAGATCGTATCGACGACAGGAGTCTTTGCGAATAAAGAGCCAGTTTTGCCAGTCTGTTGACTTGTCGAGAATAATCGTGACACGGGTCACAGCATGGTCGGTATCCATTATGATGATGATTAAAATAAAGGGATAAAGGATAAGGTAAAAATAAATGTTCGCAGTTAACTTTTGGTTGCGACGATTCGCAGTTAACCTTTGATTGCGTTGATGAAGCTTATCCCTTCTGAAAAAATGAGTGCGTAAATACACGAAAAATATGTTTTCAACAGCTGCTCAAGACTGACAAGGCAGAGTCAAAAATAAATAAGTTGGTTCCTGAAGAGCTTCCGGGCTCATAACTATTAAGTTATGGTAAAATGCTAGGCATAGGCAGTGGAAAAAGATGTTATGGGAACCGTTGTTCTGTTTCTTTTGACGAAACTAAATAGTTTATATACATGAGCTTTTTTTCTGTGAATAAACTAGTTATAGCCAACTTAACCTCATCCTGATTGCTATTGTTAGATGTTTCCACCTGTGAGCCAGCTTGACATCAATCATAAACAATGCTAATAATAATAATGGTCAAGTTATTCCTCCCGGTGTCGTGGCAAACAAACCGAACATGTAAATATTGATGGCTATTTACGGCGAAACAAGTGACCTACATGTGGCCTGTGCAGAATATCCTTGTCGGTGGCGTTAGATCAACAAACAAGTCTTCAGCCAGAAACCTCCATATCCACAACAACACAAATAGAAATTAGACCTGAAACGCGACAAGTTCAGCCTTTAATCCTCTAGAAAAGAGGAGGGTCTCCGATTTTGTTCGGGAATCGTAACGCACTAGGTGCTTGAGTGATAGAAATGCGTTTTTAGAAGGACTACGGACGTAGCGACAAAGTCTATTCACTGCATATTGTATATCGGGTCGTGTCATGTTTGCAATGTGAAGTAGTGTGCCGACAGCGAAGCGGTATGTTACAGCATCAGAGGTTGAACATGAATCATTAGTGTCACGATCGAGTAGATTGTCGTCTGATATTGGGGTACTTGCACCTTCACAGTGAGTCATACCCATATCTTGGCAAAAAGCATCGATTTTATCTCGTTGATTGATACGTATACCGACAGGGTCTTTTTCGATATTTATGCCGAGAAATTTGGTCATGTTTCCTAGATCTTTGAGTTGGAAGGCTTTCGCCAGTGATTTAATAGTTTTATCAATATTGGAGCAAGAAGCAGAAATCATCATGAAGTCGTCGACATACGTGGAAATTATCGTGTCCGCGTGGCGAAATACACTTGAATCGGTTCTGAGCGGATGGAACCCCATTTGGTCGAGGACTTGTCGAAGCTTGAGTTGCCAACGATTTGGGGCCGTCCTCAGTCCATAGATCGCTTTTTGTAATTTATAGACTAAATTTCCTGGTTGTTCACGACCATGTGGTTGTTCAATATATATGGGTCGATCGATATCTGCATGAAGAAATGCAGCAGTAATGTCCACATGACGAATATGAAAATCATTGGTGGACGTGTAAGCTAACAACATGCGCATGGTAGTAAGAGGGAGGACGTCGGCATGAGTGTCGTCAGCGAACGGCTCTGAGAATCCACGAGTACACCATCTTGCTTTGAATGTACCATCAGACTTCTCTTTTAGAGTCCACTTGCCAGTCATTAGTTTTCCGTTTGCCTCAGAGCGAAGTACTAGGGTCCAGACATTATTGCGATTCATATTATCAAGTTCTTGGTCTATGGCTTTGTTCCATTCTCGAGCTTTGGGGCCTGATAATGCTGTTTTAATTAACTGTCGATTATTTCCACGGAGATCAAGAATATGATTTTTGAGGGGAAAAATATTTTCGTGAACGCGAATATCACGTCGAATAACTGATTTGGCAGTTTCAGGATTTAGAATAATGTGGCCTCCTGAAAATTCTGTGCCGACGTAGATACCCTCTTTTGCTTTATAATTCAATTTGTTCTGATCAAGGTCGAGCCAATAAGCACGACAACCGAATGGATGAAGATGTTTAATGGCGGGCGCTTTTTGGAAAACTGCGTGATATGGTGACTCTGGAGCTACGCTATTTGGAGTTATATTTAATGAATTTATGGAAGCAGTAAGGATAATTGGCCATAGACGCAATGGCAAACCCGACTGTAAATGAAGCGCACGCATTTTCTCAGTGACTGTGCGAACATTTCTTTCAACGATTCCGTTTTGCTCTGGGGCATGTAATGATGACTTTTGCCATTCGATACCCCGGGAAAGGGGTTCTTCTCGAAGTTCTGAGTTTGAGAATTCGGTACCGCTATCTGTGTGGAGACGCTTTGGGATTTTGTCGAATTTTGTCTTTAGATGTTGCAGAAAATTTCGAATAAGAACAGGGACTGTTTTCTTGGAGAAGACAGGACACGCCCATTTCCAAGAAGTGAATTCATCAACGGCAAGAAGGAACCAAGTTGCATTGGGAACTGATTTATCTGTAGTTGTTTGAGACAAAGATTTTTGGCCACCGACTAGATCCATTTGAATTGCTTCGCAGAAGGCAGAAGCGGTACGTAAGGAGCCATATCCCTTGCATTTGGTAATTTTAGTTTTGGTGCATGTTTCACAGTCATTGGGAAATTTGCATCCTTTAATACCAGCAGATTTTAACATAGCGGTTTGAGCCTTCTGGCCAGGATGGCCGAGTATACTATGCCAGTCTCGGATAACTAGATTAGCATGGGCATTCGCAGTGTCAGTTACTAAGGGTTTGTAAATCAACCTGCCCCAGACACGATGGAATACAGCATAGACTGTGCTGTTTGGGTGTATAAGTTCGACATCACAGTAGTCTGTTGGCCATTTTATGGAGAACCCTTGTTTTTCTAGTTTTGCTGTTGAGAGAATACAATGTTTTTGGCCTGGCACATGTAGGACGCCTTTATGTATTTCAATTTTGTTATCAACGGATGGGAATTTAAGATCACCACAGCCTGCTGTGGTTATTTGACCACCTCCTGCAACACGAACAGTTTGGGTAGAACTAAGGTAGGACGAAAAATCATTTTCATTACCAGACACGTGAAAATCTGCAGCAGTGTCTAGCTGGAAGGCAGAAGTATCTTGAGAGCTATATAATGACAAAATCTTGCCCTTTGCGGCTTCAATACCTTGTTGCGATTTCCCACTTGCAGCACGTTTCTTCTTCCGACATTCATTTTCCCTATGTCCCTTCAAGCTGCAATAGTTTTATGTAACGAAATTCTTCGGTTCGGCAGATTTCGATTTTGCGCTAGTGGTAGACCATCTTAGGCACTCCGAGATCATTTCGTGAAATGCCAGATCCCGACAACGATTAGCAAGGTCTGGTCTCAGAGTGTTAACATGATATAGGAAGAGGTACTTCATTTGATACTGCACTTCTATAGTGATTGAATTATGTTCTCTCAAATCTTGAAAACGCTTTTGGTATTCCTTGAGAAAGGCCTCAATTGACATTCCTTTATGGGGTTGGAAGGTCCAGAACCGGTGGGCGATATTCATGAGATTGGTTTGTCGTCTGGCAAGAGATGCGACTGCGATAGTAGTCAAAAGTAGTAGAGGAGAATCTCGAGGAGCTGTCTCAATGTGAGAGGCTACTGCTCTAAGTTTGGCAGTCCACCAGGCAGACCACATGATCATGGTCTTGTTAGTCGGTGGGCTGGGAAGGAAAACCGCAGATGTTTCAGTGAGAAGCATGAGACATTGAATGGACTCGCACCAGTGAAGCCAGTTTGAGGGCTTTTAGGATGGCACGGGCGCGATCTTTTCAATGTTACTGAGGCGTTCTGACCAGGTCCAGATTTCAGTTCTCCTGTTAGATTCTCTGATTGACGTTTGGATATCCTCAGCGGATGCAAAGACTATACCCTGGATGTCGATGCTATCTGGTTGACTATCGTCTGTTGTTGGTATTTGATGCTTGTGATCTTCATCCTTTGTCTTGGTGTTGTTAGGCATCGTATAGATGTGCGTGAGTCGCTGCAAACACTATAGTGTTTGTACAGGCGGGAGCACGAGAGTCGATGTCGTATGGCTTGAAAAATGGACGCTGTATTTGTAGTGGAAGTGACTAGAGGGCCATAACCTAATGTGAAAGGAGCGTAAAGTTGTTATTGTGAATTATCTACTTATAAATGCAGTTTATCACGTGACGAGATACGAGTTACCCTATTACAATTTTACCTTACGTCTTTTGGACAATGTACGGACTATATTTCATTTGGGATAGAATTAAATCAGTTACTCTATCAACTTGGTAAATCTACTACACATATGAACTGTTTGGGTATTTAGTATCATTTACATCTATTTCCTGGTCAAAGTTTGATTCGATTACACAAAACAATTTCGCTCTGTGGCATTGCTTCAATTTAATGTGAGGCATATCCCTAAT
This sequence comes from Podosphaera xanthii, assembly GCA_028751805.1. NCBI lineage: Eukaryota > Fungi > Ascomycota > Leotiomycetes > Helotiales > Erysiphaceae > Podosphaera > Podosphaera xanthii. The sequence continues at coordinate 5,110,856 of JAPWIX010000009.1, read as the reverse complement.
AATCAGGCCATTAATTACGAGTATGGCCAGTTGCACAACACCTTGATTTCTTGTTCTACCGTATCCGAGCTCAACACAGATTGTGCAATATCGTAAAACTTTTGGCCTGGTCTTGTGTTGAGACAGGCTCGACCAGCTGCCTATCATGCGCCCTAATATGTGTAAAGTTGTGTTTATTCGTGCTATCTTGAGTCTAAGACTATCATAAGACTCGGGTTCCTCTCTGGCTTTACATCTGAATGGACAGTTTGTATTTTGCGTCAATCTGCGTCGTTTCCTGCTTGTCTCGTCCACTTCTCCGAGAAACATTATGCTTTTCTAACAGGCTGGGAGTTTCTTTCTTTGCCGTTTTCTCTATTCTGAGTTGCTGGTAGTGATGGCATATCCAGCAGACCTAGCGTGATTTTGGACCGCCTCATACAGTTTCTTAATAGAAACGTAAGATCCGGGTAGAGTCCATTTCGACGAATTAATTCTGCCATTTTTAATTTTAGAGCTAGACGTCGATTACGCTCAAATTGATAACAATGTACATGGAAACAGTTGGAAGATGAATTAGTAATGAAAGATTACGAGATAGAACTTTTGAAATTGAGCGGCTGTGTGTTACGTGCTGCGTCTTTCCTTGTTCCAATTAGTCACCCGGAAATATTACTCATCAAATGTCATGTGATGGGCGCTATGGCTTGAAATAGTTCAAGGATGGTGTTTTTTTTTTTAAATCATTTTTGCGTATGCAGCCTGAGGCTATAACGCGCATGATTATGGAAGATATGTATGTGACGCAGTATGACTCTGTTTGCCGTTGGGAACACTCATACTCAGATTTCCTTTGCACATACCACTACGAGAATAATGCCTTACGATATGTACCCTCTTCGGTAAGTACCCACCACAGGGAAAAGTGAGAAAAACCTATGGTTATTTGAGCATGCTTTCATCATTCTGCGAATACAGTATCACCGCGGGAGAAGTGGTGTGGGTCTTGCTGGATTCGAACCAGCTTTCTCCTGTCTCAAATGGGGCATGTGTCCAAGCTACCCAGACTGAACTTGAGAGAACAGCCCGGACAGTGTACCACTGCACCATCCGACCCATTTTAAGGGGTTTAGAACGCTTAGAATTTGAAGTAGCGAGTACAAGATTGGAGGAAATATTTTAAGGATGCTTGATAATTGGATAAGGTAAATAAACGCTTATGTAATAACATGGTTATGTAATCCAAATTGTTTTACCGATATACTCGAAATATCGCTAATAACAACCCCTTAAAGCTAATCCAAAATAAGAGCTTAAAAGCAATTCCAGGGGCTTACAAATCCACCAGTGCAAGGGTACTGGAACATGAGCCTTCTATCTTGCCTATGGAAATGTACTCGAAAAATAAAGCGGTCCTTAATACAAGACAGACCCAAAATCTACCAGCTGAAAAAACAACAAGCGCGGCCTGTAAAAAAATCCAATACACATACCAAAATACTAACCATAGCATAAATCCTCAGAGGGAAAAAGATTTGGACAGATGGAGAAAGATCTACAAGGAGATAGATACAAAAATAGACCCTGAAGAAGCGGGAAAAGTAGCCGCAATCAAGGAATGGCAGGTTTCCTGGGCCGTCCAGGACAGAGCGCAGAACCCTGAACAGAGAGCAACAGCAGATCCAGAGACATGGAAAGCAGCACACCTGTTCACTGATCCAAAAAATGGATGGACATAAAGGAGTATGAGGGAACGCCTCTCAACTTACACAAACGCCTGCAGAGGGCGCAAGGCAGTTTAGCAATTCAGTTCTGTCAGAGCACATGGGACTCCGATCATATCTATAAAGAAGGAAAGTACTGAGAGTGGATTCAGTTAGATGTCTGTGCGGCTACCCGTCACAAAACGTGAAACACAAGGTTATGTCTTGCTGCTTATGGACGGGAATGTTACACGTAAGGTGCCTTCCAGACAATGATCAGCAACAGTTGCTACCTGAGAGAGCTAGTAACCGATCCATGCTGCCGTTTGTGTCTGTATCCAGAGAAAACTTATTGAGTCAAGAGTAGGTTGTTTTTTTTTTAAACTCCCTCCACGCGTCTCCTATCTACGAGTGTTGATAGCTTACAAATCATATTAGCTGAAGGCTAAACCCTATTGAGTCAGACCCTAGCATTTCTACTCCGGAACATATATTTAGAATGCCGCCAGGCGTTCTTAAAATCTCACAAAACTAGACGAGCATTTCAAAATAAATCCTCCTATCCAAATTTCCGAATTCTTCTAGCACATTGTATTATTCAGCCAGATGCCGCTCTGTAAAATAAGTCTTCATGAAGCTCTTTCTTCTGTCTCTTTTCCATAAATCCAGAGAGCATAATCGAATCGGTCAAGAGAGATCTTAGCCACAAAAAAAAAGAGGCAGTCTAGGAAGACATGTAGATATAACAAAAGAAATTCAATCAGCCTACAATCACGTCTTTCTCTTGGAACATCAATATTCCCCCTAATGTAAACCAATAGAGGTTCCCAGTTAACTCTAAAGTATTCTTTCCCAAGAAGTGGTTTTAGACTCAACGAATGTTTTTTGGCAATTTGGAATAAGTTATTTTTCGACGAATGTTCTGGTAGCCAGGATGAGTTTCTTCGTGACTTGGGATTAGATAGCCTTCTCTATGCCTAAACAACTTCAATTGGTCTCCATGAAAAGTCCGGTAGATGGGCCTTCCATTTATTTGTCTCAGAATGAAACTTTTTTTGTGATCCCCACCATAACCGGTTATCACAAATGGACCTCTATATGATGCTCGAGGCTTCCTCTTAGCTTGGGCCTCATCATACAGCATTACCAATGAGCCAGGATAGAATTTCGGGACCCCATTTACTCCGGAATTGTGCCTATCTATTTGCACTTTCCGTCGCCAATCATCATTTTCAAAAACTTGATCTCGAAGGAGGTGTCTCAGAAATGAAATCCAATTGGGCGAAGCATGTGTCTTCAGTGCTGTCAATTACGTTTAGGCTCTGGACTTTTTTCCGCATCTCAATCAGACTCGCTGTGGGGTATGTATATTCTAAAGGCCTTATAGGTTGAAATCCATATAAAACCTCATGCGGCGTATATCCAAGGTTATGTATAACTCTACTATTTAGGGACTTGACGGCATCTTGTTACTCAAATGGCCAGATCCCATATCCTTTCTTGAGAATTCTCTCCACAAGATCATCGTGCTTTTCTACCATACCTAAGACTCGATGTACCCCAACTGGTGCAGGGATGATAAGAGAACCCATCTGCTCAAGAAAATTTGTAACCTCTTTGCTACTAAACGGTTGGTTATCTGAGTAGACAGCAACTGGGGCAGACAGATAATTAAATAACCAAGTCGAACATCGAATGACTTCTCCTGAGGAAGCCCCTGTGCAAGGAAATGACCAAACAAAACGTGAGAAGTAGTCAATTACGACAAGAATATCAGTGAACTTGAATTTTGTCTTTGGTTGCGATGGCTGACCTGGTTCAAATTGATAATTTTCATAGAATGGGCCGTAATTTGAACTGAATTGAGCATGGATATCTATTAGGTGAGGCCATAGTCGAGCTCTAGCCTCGTAAATATCTATATTGATATCTGGCAGAGGTCCTATAAAATCCATACCAAAAAGAATAAAAGGAGCTGTCACGCGAGCAGAACTCTGTCATCTTGCGACCTTAAATTCCGTGCTTTGCACATCGAAGACATCCAAAAATATAGTCTCTTACATCGATAGTCATCTTTGGCCAATAATAGTCTCTGAGGTGTTTAAGGGTCTGTTCAGTAGACCAATGCCCCCCACGATCATGGTCCATTGTCAGAACGCCTGAGACCTCATTTTGCAAGACGCACCTCTTTTTCTTCATCTTGCAAATGAAGAAAAGAACAGAATTCTCAATTTGGTAGTTAGAGCATTTTCGTAAAAAGGTTCTAAATTGTAGACGGTCCATTTCTCGTTCACGATATCTATAACTCAGGTACTTGAAGATTTCGCCATACCATAGATCAGAAGAGTACGGGTTTTCATTTAGTGAGTTCGAAAGCGATTCAAACATTGTATCTTTCTCAATCATCCCCGAGACAAGGTAAGCCATCAACGCTTCTCCTCGATCCGTTTGTTTCGACTGCAAAGTATCTCGAGGGGTTTCTTTTATTTCTCTTTCTCGTTCTTTAGCTATAAATTCCGCATATCCACCAGCTCCATCTTTCCAAATCCATTCAACTGAGTTATCATCCTTTTTCTTTAATCCCCCCTGCTCTAACAGAATATCATCAGGATCACATTCAGGATCTGGAAAGATGGTTCGAGACAGGGCATCTGCTATTTCATTTAGTTTTCCGGAAATATATTCGATATCTAGGTTCGGTACTAGGAGATCTGCGTTCCAACGAGCATAAATTCCCTCTACATAGGGGGACTCTAGAAATCTCGTGAGAGGCTTATGGTCTGTCATGACCTTACCTCGTTTTCCGGCAAACATATAAGAGTACTTTTTCGCGTATATGACTATAGCAAGCAACTCTCGTTTGTAAGTACCATAATTCCGTTGGGTTCTAGTCAGAGTGGTGCTATCGTAAAGAACTGGTTTGGCAATTGATTGGCCATTAATAGAATGATACTGGAGAATGACACAGCCTGTCCCATATTTACTCGCGTCCGTATACATGTAAGCCCTTTTAGTGGGATCAAAACCATATCGTTCCGTGCATGACGAGCAATTTTCTCTCAGGAGTTGGAAAGCGACTTGTTCAGAAGGTCCCCATGTCCACTCTACGTTTCCTGCCAGACGGGACAAGGGGCGCGCAATTTCGCTAAAATTCTTTACCCAGGGCTTTGTGATCTGGACTGATGCTAAGAATGCTCAAACTTTTGAGGTATCACTCGGAACTGGCCACATCCTAATTTTTTCGGCACGAGCTGGTTTAGCTTTCGATATACCTCCAGCGAAATGCTGAACCCCTAGGGCAATGATAGACTCCATAAAAATAAAACCCTTTTTAAACGATAGCTTGAAACGGCTCCATGCAACACGAGGAAAAAATGAATCACGAAGCCATACATAAGCTTCTTCGAAGTTTGAAAACGCGGCGAAGAGATCATCCATATAAAACGTCATGTGTGTGACAGTAACCAAGCTGGTGTGAAAGAAATCGATTTAATTAAATAATCTAAGGAGAGAAATACTAAACAATACATGTCTACTGTTTATAATACTTTCATAGCCGCTTGACGTCATATTCATCGCTAGCGACTGATGATGTCAGATCTATCAATAGGTTGCAGACGTCATTCGGCTAAGCCTCCTTTCGTATAAACGCTTAGGCAACAACTCGCCTAAGCTCGACAATCGGTCAAACCGTGACATTATCCCCCACTTAAGTCTTCTGCTTCTTCTTCGCCGGCGGACCGTTATTTGATTCGGCTGAGCCCCATTTGGCTTCCCATTGGTCAAGCGCGATTGCATTTTGCAAATTCGACAACGATGTCCATTCTGGCCGCGCTTGTCCAGCCCACTTCACCAAAGCTTGCCGCTCACCTCTCCAGGTTCTACAACGAAGCACTTTCTCCACTTGATATTCCTCTTCTCCTTCATCATTTATCACCGGACCAGGATCAATATCTTCCAGTACTTGCGATGGAAGCGGGTTATTGTTGTCTGGCAATAACATGTCGACATGGAACCGATTATGAATCTTTCCAGGGACATTTAACTCAACAACTTCAGGGGAAATAACTTTTGTGACGGTATATTTTGCATGTGTCCAGCTTAATTTCTTTGAGGGCTGACCATCTAATTTGATGTTACGAAGAAGCAGCCAAACTTTGTCACCCTTCATATATCGAGGTGCAGGCTGTCTTTTTCGATCGGCCTGATCTTTGTACCGTTCTTGTACTGCTGCCATAGCGGCTTGCATAAATGTTGTGACTTTTTTCAGTTGTTCAAGGAAATTTTCAGCTCTTTCCTTGCCGGTGGAAGTAGGTATAACCGAATTATTTACCGCCGTCTGAATTGGGCTTACATGGTACCCATGTGTTGCAAAGAAAGGACTGATATTCCCCAGTGATGATACGTCTTTATTGTTAATTGCCAACTGCGCTGCTGGTAAGCATTCAGACCAATCATGCTGTGTATAGGCTATGTATGCTCTCAAGTAAGTCTGTACCTCCTGATTTGCTCTTTCGGTTGCTCCATCGGTTTGTGGATGATATGCTGTGCTTAGTCTCTGGCTTATACCGGCTATTTCACAAAGACGCTTCCAGAACTTACTTGTCCAATTAGATCCACGATCACTAGTTATTGCTCTTGGGAATCCGTGAAATCGCCAATGGCACATAAGAAATCGTTTTGCACAACTTTCAGCATCTATCTGGTCCATAGCCTCAAGTGTGACTGATTTTAAAAGTCTGTCTGTTATTACCATTATATTTGTCGCGCCATTACTTTCGGGCAGATCCACCATGAAATCAACGGACAGTTCTTGATGAAATTGGTCGGGTACCGGTAGCGGTTTGAGTAATCCTTGCTTTTGATGTCGCCAAATTGAAGATCGCCCACAGATGTCACAGTTCTTACAAAAACGTTTGACAGCTTTACTTATCCCTGGCCAAAAGTAACTTCGTGCTACTTGTGATAGCGTTGCATCTCTTCCTGGATGTCCGGAAACAGTCGAATCATGAGTATTCTGAATTATTGCTGTGGTTAATGGCTCAAACATTGGAACCCATATTCGACCTTGGTAGTACAATATACCGCTTTCTCGATCAAAACTGCTGGCTGCAATCATTGCCTGCAATGGTTTTGTTTCGTTTGACCCCTCAGTACACACCCTAAGATCTTTTGGCCATGTTCGCTCACCATTCTCAACTGCTCGCACAATTTTTAAAAAATTCGAATCTTCTCGTAATCCTTGATTCCAAAGTTTTTGTAAATCTTCGTTGACAAAGATATCGCCACCCTCTACTATATTCAACCCTTCAATCGACAATTTAACAATATTGATTGGTGATAATGCTTGTCGTTCCCGACTTAAGAGGCGAGGGTCTCCATCTTTGGGCTTATCTTGATCTCTTCGCGATAGGGCGTCTGGGCGCTCGCTTTCTGACCCTTTTCTAAATTGAAGCATGTATCGAAATCTTGACAAGAATTCCGCCCAGCGGATTTGTCTCTCGGTGAGTCTTCTTCGAGTCAAAAAGTATTTCAGGTTCATGTGGTCGCTGAGTATGTTGAAGGGTTTTGCAAGACCTCTTAATTCAGCATCCCATTCCTTCATGCAGACAACAATTGCCAGTAGCTCCTTATCATGAATTTCGTAATTCATTTCGGCCCCGCTTAATTTCTTCGAATAGTATGCTACTGGTTTCCATGAACCTTCGTCTTGCTTTTGAAGTAAGCAACCACCAAGTGCATATCCCGAACAATCTGCTTCTAACATTGTTTCTCGGTCAGGGTCCCATTGAGCGAGTGCAGGTTCTGTAACAAATCTTAATTTCAGGGCATTAAAAGCTTCTTCTTGTTCCGGGCCCCATTTCCAGGGTGTTCCTTTGCCAGTGAGAGCTGTTAACGGTGCACAGATTCTAGAAAAGCCGTCGATAAATCCACGGTAAAAATTTTGCGAACCCCAGGAAGCCCCTTAATCCCTTCGTTGTTGTTGGTGCCTCCCATTCTAAGATTGCTCTTACTTTTTCTGGATCCATTCTCACCGACGAATTTCCATCTTCAGAAGATATAATAAACCCTAAATATTTAGTTTTTTGAACACTAAATTCGCATTTATCGATATCAAGGCCAAGTCCTGCGTCTTGTAATTTTCGAAGTACTAATCGTACGTGTTTTGTATGTTCTTTTAAGTTTCCGTCGGTATAAATCAGTACATCGTCAACATAAGCTGAACAGAAGTCGTCAAGATACTCTCGCAAAGTCTCATTAATATATCTTTGAAATGAGGCAGGGGCCCCATTAAGTCCGAATGGCATTACCATCCATTCAAATAGACCGAATCTCGTGCGGAAGGCGGTCTTCCATTCGTCTCCTTCTTTTATTCGTAGCTTATGGAATGCTGATCTTACATCTAGCTTTGTAAACCATTTTGCTTTGCTCAGCCTAGCCAGAGTCTCCTTTATCAGGGGTAATGGATATCGATCTGCCCTAGATATAGCATTCAGGGCGCGATAATCCACACAAAATCTCAAACCTCCTCCTGGTTTACGCACAAACAAAACTGGTGCTCCGGCAGGGGAACTACTAGCTCTTATATAATTTTTATCAAGGAGTTCTGTAATTGTCTTTCTCAAAACTAACAGTTCATCTCTCGACATGCCATATAAAGGCCCCCAGGGTATTTCTTTACCCGGATCCAGTTTAATTTCATGATCGTATCCTAATCTATGAGGTGGAAGCTTATCGGTTACCTCATTTTTGAATAAATTGATGAAGTCCTTGTACTCTGGTGGAAGTTTCTCAGGAATTTTTGCTGCTTTTTTTTTTGAAGGAGCAAGAGCTTTTTGAATCTCTGCCAAACTCACAGAGAATAACTGGGTACTTCCACCTGATGATTTTCTGGTGCGACGGACGGTCGCAAGAAAGACTCCTGCCGACAAGCTTGCTATATTTAATGCGCAAATACCTTGAGTTCGTGCTCCTTTTTCCCATACTCTTAGCGGACTATCTCCAATCATGGCTTCATGAATTTCCATGAATTTATTTCGCGCATGGTACACTACATTTTCTCTCTCCATCCATGGCTTTCCGAGGATTAATCCATGTGACAGTTGAGGTATGATATAAGCATACAGCGTTCTCTTATATCCGTCAATATCAATTTCCATTTTTGTCATTTCTGTAATTAATTCACTTTTTCCTTGGTTATCGTTGGTGGCTTTAGTGAGCTTACGAGGGTATATTTGTAACCTAGGAAGTCTGGCTTTGCGCACGATAGAATTGCTAACAGCAGCGAGGCATTCACAACCATTGTCAATTAATGTAGGGACTGATATCAAGTTGTTAATCAAGGTGTCTATTACAAATGATGTTCCATTCATTGCTTTTGCTGCCTTAATATCTTCAATTGTCTGTTCCCCAACCTTTTCAATTCTATCACTCAACCTCTGAACACGACTTTGTTCAGAGGTTAGTCTTTTAAAGACTCGTCAACCATGCACTCCGACTTGTTACTTTCAATTTGATCTTCAAATGGTCCCATTGCTTTTACCGCAGCTTCAGGACGTTGCGGGGGAAGGAAACGACAGTTGGATATCCTATGGCCTTTCTTGCCGCATCTAACGCATGCACCCGTCGCTCGACGATGATCAAGTTCTTGTTTAGATACCCATGCTGCTCGTGTTCGATTCACCCCAGTCATCTTGACATCTCCATCAGCATCTCTGTCATTGTTTGTTAAATTAATTGGCGGTCGGTATGAGGCTGATGCTGGTGGTGAGCCTGCACCCAAAAGTTTACCTCCCGCGATACCTCTCGTTCCATCATCGAACGTTCCAATCTGCCCGATCGAATACTCCCTAGTTTTTACTAACCCTACACCTTCAATCTGGGAACCTACCCCTGATAAGAATTCAACCAGATCACGGAAAGATGTTGGCAGTTTATGCCCAATAAGGTAATTGCTGGTGGTTTTATTTAAGGCATTTTGAAGCTGATATCTTTTGTTTACTTCGTCTCCTGTTGCACTCGGGCTGCATGATAATAGTTGCTGAAACCGAGGTAAAAATGAGGATAAACTTTCATCTTTAAATTGTTTACAGGCATGATATAAGGCTGCGGCATTTTGTTCCGCATTTCGATCGCGAAACGTGTCGTCCATTGCTTGCAAAAACCCTAACGCATCCGATGATTTTCCGGCGACCATCATGGACTGGAACTGGCCCGTAATCATGGCCTTGGCTGTTCCGCTTACCGCTCGGCTAAACAATCGCATAAAAAAATCCGAGGGCTCAAGGATTCTTCGTTGCTCGACATCGCGCTGATAGATATAGCAGAGGATGCCATAGGTTGTTGGCCACTCGCTTCGATTTTCGTTCGTGTATGCCTCCGGCCATTTTACTGGCTTTACTGGCAAGTTCGACCTTGGGGCTTCATTCTTGCAGATTTCTTGAACAGGGATACTTTCGGTTTGGATTTGCGGATGTCCTTCGTTCCGGTTCCGATTTTGGTCTTTCATCATGGAAAGAATATCTCTCATGTCATCCCGCATTTTTTCCATTTCCATTCTGTAGTTATTCTCCCTGATTTCTTGTTCTTCCATTCTTTTAATTATACTGCTCATTTCAGAGCTTCTTGATCCATCATTCGTCATAATAGAATCTCTTCCATCCATTTTTGCTGTATAGAAAGAATCTTTGCTTTTGACACTAGCTGTACAAAGCGAATCGCTATCTTCGTTTGTCGATGGTGATGGTGGTCTATATGTTCGCATGTACTTCCCTAAGCCACAACCGACGTCTGTGATATGCTTAGTAACGGGAAGGTTTTGATTTAATTTAAAAAAAGAGATTATTTGATAATGTGACAGTAACCAAGCTGGTGTGAAAGAAATCGATTTAATTAAATAATCTAAGGAGAGAAATACTAAACAATACATGTCTACTGTTTATAATACTTTCATAGCCGCTTGACGTCATATTCATCGCTAGCGACTGATGATGTCAGATCTATCAATAGGTTGCAGACGTCATTCGGCTAAGCCTCCTTTCGTATAAACGCTTAGGCAACAACTCGCCTAAGCTCGACAATCGGTCAAACCGTGACAATGTGAGCCTTTTTATTAGGGTCATCTGACCTTAGTAACGAAGGAAAGCTTCCATCAGATCCGTTTTGCAGCAGTTGTCCATCTGGGAGAGGTGGGATAGGTCCAAATATAATTCTAATTGCTTCACATAGGCCAAAGGTGGCGCTGGCTGAGCCTTGAGGAAGGCGTGTTGGCTGCATTTGTTGTAAATCATCCAAAGTAAAGGCGAGATAATGTCGGGAATCCGGATGTAATAAAATGGACCAGTAGGAATGTTTAAAATCAAATTGACAAAAGAAATTCCAATTTGGATCATCTAGAAATTCGTGTATAGTCGACATAAGTGGCATTCTAGCCCCAGGCAAATCCTCTTTTACATTCCTGTAATTGAAGGTAACTCGCGGCTCTTCACCCCAATCTGGATTAGCCGTTTTGTCTACTAGAACAGCTTGCGAGTTCCATTCAGAAAATTGTCTGTTAGCTGCTAAGGTCGTCTCATACATGTTGCAAGTGACTCCTTCTTCAGCAACTTTATGAAGCCACCACTTTTTATCAGCGGGCCACCTCTTCTGTTTCCTTTTATTCCACGGTTTGGTGCCAGCTTTAACTTTGATTTTATGGATATATAGATCTGTTGGAGGCATATCTTCTAGTTTTTCGGCGTGCAGGTCCTTGTAAGTAAATAACAATTGCAAAACTAGATTTCTGGCTTCGTTGCTAGGAATTTTTTTTCCCAACTTTACTCCGCAAGTTGAAAACCACTCCGAGATCTCTTCCAAGGGTGCCGATGTAAGTGTCCTGATTTCAGGTCTTCTATTGGTCGGAAAGGGTATATTGACTCCCTTGTGATTTGAAGAAGTGGAGAATGACTCAATGACCGGAGATAATTTGAAATCCACGTGTGACTCTGGATTGCATATGTACTTGCAAGAAGGGATTTCTCTGGGCCATAACAGTTGGGAGAGCGTCCAGGATATTTTATCCCGGCTTAGGTGGGAAGGATTAATTTTTAAGAGTCGATGTGGTTTAGGAGGGGCCGTCGAGTTGCTCCGCACGTTGTGGGGGGGTAATTGTTGGAGAGACATTCTGGGTGGAAATGAGTGCAAGGAAAGTAATGGCTGCGTCAACATATTGCCAGATAGTGCATATCTGTGGTGTTGCACTTTACCGTCGTGCGGGAGACTTTTTAGTTTCCCGAATTTTCTGTATCAAGGTCTGAATCCTCACTGCTACTGGTGTCTATATAATCCTCATTTATTCGTATAAAACTATTAGCTTTTTGTAGAACGTCCTCGTCCACTGGGCGTAGAAGCAATTTTTGGTCTGGGTGAGGTTCCCATTTAGGAGTCTGAATTACTACTTTGGTCCTCTCTCGACACTGGCTATTTGTGGAATCGCCTATCGTTATTGAGAAATCCCGAATTTTGATAACTGCATCTACACTATACAACCATGGAAGTCCCAGGAGCAAGGAGGTTGAATCTGTATGCCCTGGTCTTTCGGGTCTTATAAAGGCGTGGATTTCTCTAAAGACACCTACAACACCAACAACTAAGATAGTAAAATCCTTAAAAGGTGTGGTAGCTCCATCGGCCGTTTGCATTGAAAATCCTTTTAGCCCATTTAAGCTTCTTCTTTCTAACTCAAGATCGTTTACCAAGGAGTTAGAGATCAAGTTTAAGTCTGAACCTTGATCAGCTTGAACTGCTCCGTTCTGGAAAGTGAGTTTTGTTTGCTGGTTGCTAATGACACAAGCAGTATTTAGCCGGAATGGACGGGCCACCCTAGGTATCCCCTTCAATCTATGGGGTGCCTTCTTTAAAACTAATTGATTTTTTCTCTCCATCTCAGCATCTACTCGCGAAACTTCAACTCTTTTTCTCCCCTTTTTCTTATTTTCCCGTGTTACTAGATGGCGAAACTCTTTAGCTGCATCCGGAGATGCCTGACAAAATTCGAGCACACTCATGGTAATTAAGGTTTGTGATAGCATAGATTTTAATCAAGTGGTCCTTCGTCTTCTCGGCCAATTATGGGTTTCAAGGTACGTTTTTTAGGAAGTTTTCCCGATTTTATATTTCCGGGGCCAGATTGATGGTTGTCAGAAATCTCAGGATTTAGCAAGTCTTCCACTTCAACACGACGCCGCTTCCTTGAGGCTTCAATGTCGAGAACCTCTGCATGAGCAGCTCCCAGAATCTCTTCTACAGATCTACTTTTAGATTTGCTTACCACAATACTGAATTGTTCCAGGCTTCCCGATAAATTAAGTATATCTAACTCTGGAGAGACTTGTCCCTAAGCCGCAGAATCATTTAAAAATTTACAAGAGAAGTCAATTGGACATGATTCTAAAGTCTCTTTCTGAAACTCATTGAGGTTAGGGGTGGAAAGTGAAGAGCTATTGACTAGGGATCGAGACGGTTCGGAAGATACCAACAGCTCGTCAGAATTAATGGAAGAACCTGATAGATGATCATTAAAAGGTGATATTGGCCTTCCAGACGATACTAAAAGTTCGGCTGAGTTTCCACCGGTCCCAGATGCAGTGTTTTCCTTGTGACCTGTGGCTTCTTGGTACGTTTGTACGGGGCAACTATCATAATCTTGATCGTCCGGATCTATAATCAATGGAATGTCGCTGTTATGGGCTATGCCCTGCATTGATTAATGGCTAGGTCAGGGACTGGCCGGTAACGGTCGGTAAGGGACGCAGATCGCAATGACATTCATACCTTTCAGGACGCGCGCTTATAAATAGGGGCACGCGTTTATGTAACTGTATATTAACCTCACTTCCCTAGTTAGTAGACAGTTATAGGAGAAATAAACGGTATTTCGTGACATATGTTCGTCATGCTTCATTCCGATCGCTTATAGTCCATCACAGTCACGAACAAATGCAGAAGTTGGGGTATGTGCTGACATTTGCGGAGCTTCTGGCTGAGCCCAAGTGTTTGAGCCCGCAGGAACAAAGTAGCCTGTCTCCACGGAATTAACCTGCCTTTGCATCGAGGCATGAACTCTATCAACATAGCGGTTATAAAGTGCAGTTCGCTCCTCATGACGAAGGGCTTGTGGATTAGGACATTCTCTAGATGGGTGCCCTAATTCACCGCATTTAAAACAGTGCATTCCAAATGGTACCGTACCATTCACGACGGGATGTAAAGACGACGCTGGATTATAACCAGGTGGTAACTCCCTCTTCTCAGGGGGAGGACGATTTCCTTAAAAGGTATGCTGAGGTCTGGGCGGTCCCTGGTAATTGACTTTTTGAGGTCTCTGGGCAGACGATGGTTGATATGAGGGCTGTGCGTTTTGCGATAGGCTGACCAATTGGTTGTTGCTGGAAGATGACGGTGGAAGGGTCGGATTGTTAGGTATCTGAGTTTCGCGTGTCTGCCGAAATGGCTGATGAGGGTATAGAGTTTGCTGGAAGTTATATCTAGGAATTGCTGACATAGGAAACATGCCGTGTGCATTCGAGAACAAACTCGGAAAAATCTGTGCAGCGGGTTGGTGGCTAAGAACTGTATGATCGATTGAGGCAACTTGGGCACGGCTTCCATTTTGTTGTATTCGTTGGCTAGTTTGGGATAGAGTTAGAGTCTTCCATGCATCCCCTGCATAAGGGCCGTATAAGAGTAATTGCTGCAGGGTTTGGACGGCTGAGTTCACTCGATCAATGGCTTCCTCGAGGGAGGTTACAGTCATTGCTCCGTTATCTATGGCTTTAAACTTTACAGCTTCTTCATAGAGTCCCGAAACAAAGCCTTGCACAATTACTTGACATCCTAATTCATGCATCGGGTCTGCTTGGGCTGTTCCTTTTCCACCAACGGAGCTCCAGAGTTCTCTTGTCTGAGAAATATACATTGAGAGCGATTCGTAAGACTCTTGCCTGAGGCTTTGAGCGTAGAGAAACTTTGAGGGTTCGCTAGTATCGCGTTGACTTCCCTGAAATTGAGTTTTAAACTCATTCTCGAATTTTTCAACTTCTCGCATCGTAGCTCTCTCTCTGTTATAATTTTAATGAAGATATGTCGAGCCTAATGGATCAGGGAATATTAGATTGGCTCTCGGGAGTAATCGGTGCATGATTTTTGGAATTGGTTTCGGGAGCGTCGGCTTATGGGAATGGAGATTAGTATTTCGAAATATCTTGTAATTATTGATGGTCTGTTATTGTTTATTTGTCGGAAGAGTCGGCGCACCTTCATATATAAGAAGACGAGAAGGACACTATGTATCTTCAGCTTCGCAATTTGTATTCTTTCTACATATCTATCAATTAGTGGTTTTATCCATTACCTCCTCTGTCGGTCTCATCCACAGATCTTCTAAACTTGGTTTTTATCTTTACTTATCTTATCCTCTATCTTAAACTCTTCTTTTATTCCCCCTTTCGAACGGTCGCTCACCTATCTCCCCTCGAAGACGGCGATTTAATCTCCCTTCCGAGTCTCGCCGTAACACTCTCTATCCTTCATGATATTCGCTACGTGAAGTGTCCTGTTCATCCAGTGTTCAGCTTTCCCGGATACTCGAGAGTAAATGGCTTCTAGCCAAAGATTTGGATAATCCTCTCTGTCCATATCTTGAGCCCCAAAATCTTGTTTTAATGCGGACATCCATCGATTCGCATTTTGACCTTCTCCGTCAAAATATGGCAGAGTGAGTTTTGGGACTCTAGTTTTCGGTTTTTCGGTCATCTTGAAAGACTCTGGTCCGACTGACTTCTCGAGAGGAGTAGGCTGATCAAAAATGCTGGTTAAATTGAGGTTTGCAAGTTTCTTCCTAGAATCGGCAACAAAAGAGTCTTCGGATTCTGGTTTCTTTTTGATACTTGCAGAAGGTCCTTCAGAATCACTGGAATCTTCAAACAAATAGGCACTGCTAGGTCTATTTCTTACGGTATTGAAACTATTGAACATAAAAACGACCAAGCAAAAGAATCCTTAGGAACGAATATAGTTAGCGAAAGCGTGCAGAGGATGCTTTGAAAAAGGTATTCTTCTGGTTGAGAATTCGGCGCGTCGTTTTTATACTGATCTCTTGACAAACTGGCGTGTTGTTTTTGAGGTCGTTAGTAGGCAAGTAAACAAAACAGTTCAAGGTGCAAAATCGTGTCGTTGTAAATCAAAGAATCCTTCCCCTAAAATTAAGTCCAACAACAAACCCGCGTGCAGTTTGTGTATAAACTCCCTGCGTAGGTCACCAGAAAACTTATTGAGTCAAGAGTAGGTTGTTTTTTTTTTAAACTCCCTCCACGCATCTCCTATCTACGAGTGTTGATAGCTTACAAATCATATTAGCTGAAGGCTAAACCCTATTGAGTCAGACCCTAGCATTTCTTCCAGATATGTAAATAAACAAAATTCGATTAATCATGAAGCGTCAACACAACAATTCAACATCATCGATAATTATTTAGATAGAGGATCAAAAACTAAAAATTATCATCGCTGTAAAATATCTACATGTTTAGTCGTGGATTAAAAGTTCTGCAATTGATACCTAACGGTCCAAATTTTTGTTCTCCAGTGTGAAACGCCAACTACAAAAATGAAGCTCTTCGATCTCGATAACTTCCTCGTCCTTTGTTGCTTCCACGCCGCGTCAAGGCGGTTGGTTATGTCGACTGAGGCTTGCGCGACGATGATTAACAAGTTGTACCAATACACTGGAAGTTGGCCTCATACTTGGAAATTGAATAAAGGTCCATGCACTGTTAGACTTGTGTTCATGAAGCTTATCACCGGCTACTTCAACATATCTTGCCTACTGCTGCCATTCTTCTCTTTGTACAAGAACTGGGTCATTTTTTACTACGTCAATTTCTGGTGCTGCAGGCATTTTACTGTGTTCTCTGAATTCGAAATTCTTCATGTTATCACATAATACCTATTTCATCGTGACAGTAGTCACTGCATGATTTTCCCCTATTCCGACAGCATCAATCTCGTCTTTTTCAAGGAGATTGTTAAATTTTGCAGGATTGGAGTTTTGAGTTCATAAAATTGACAGACAAATTCTCTAACGGTGGTGTATATCAACCGTGGATGTGGGTTTGAGGTTGAGCGAATCCATGGCGTATGAGCACTCTGGCGATTTGTTTATTTACATATATGGATACAAAGACAAACGACATCGTGGATCGGTTGCTGATCATTGTAGATCTGATTATTGTCTAGAAGGCGCCTTACGTTTGACGATATAGCACCTTTTGTTTACCATTTTGGCACCTTACGTGTAACATTCCCGAGGAGGAGGTGAAGTCTGGAGAAAAGCTAAAAATATATCTTTCAAAGCCAATTCGGAGGACTAGGGTAGAATAAAGAAGTGGATACTAAAAGAAGGATGGATTGATTAATTTCGATCGGCAGGAAAAGTGGAAGAATTCGTGGCAGAAAGGGAAAAGCAGAAAACTAAGAGAGAGTTTCGGTGACAAGGGTTCAAGTACGATTGGCGATACATCCTAAGTGCACTTGAAGAAAAACTAGAATGTTACTGAATTTTATGAGGTAGATTTTGGGAGTTTTCACGGAATGGATTCTCTCATGTAAATAAAGATGTGATACTGTGGTACAGCGGTGAAGGATTACTGCATGACACTAGGCCAGGACCCCCCCTAACCTGTACACTAATACTAATAGGGCAACAGGGGAACGCGAGCTTTAAGATCATGAAAACATGGTGTTTTCTACTGTAGAATAGCCCGACGTAGAGCCTTTTTATTAGTATTTAGTATGGAGTCCATTTGCGTCAATTACAGCCTGGCAACGCTCTGGCATGCTCTCAATCAAGGCCCGAACGGCCACCTCTCCTACCTTATCCCAATTATCTTTTACTGCCTCTCGCAGTTGAGTATACCCCATAATCTCAGGATAATTATCCTGTAGATAGTTCTTCATAATGTGCCAAACTCTCTCGATCGGGTCGAGGTCTGGAGAGAATGGAGGCCAGTATATAACAAAAACGCCCCTCTCCCTTAAGTTTAAGTCCTCCCGAGTATCTGCGGCGGCATGGCCTGTGGCGCCATCTTGCATTAAAACAAGGTTAATTCCCTCTCGTCTCATCATCTCGATATACCCATGAATAATAGGAATTGTATGCGCTTGGTACGAGTCCTTATTCATCGTCCCCCAATCCTTTTCCCAAAAGATCCCTGGCCCCTTTCTAAGCCCATGAACGCAGTCCCAAAAAATCCATCCATTCTTGCGTTGATGCTTCTCGACAATACAGGTAGGATCCCGTTCCTCTCCAGGCCTTATTGTTACCCAGGAACATGGATGTCTTCTACCAGTAATCCAGGTTTCGTCAGTCCAAAGGATTCGATACCTTTGATCCATCGTCCAGTTAACTGTGATGGGGCGATCACAAAACGCGATAGGAACAAAGGTTAGGTGGCCGAATACTGTTAATCTTCCAAGTAAAGAGCAACAATCATGGTGTCTACGGTAGCTAATATATCCCTACAGCTTAGCCCAACTATCCGTGCCCTGTCATTCAGATTGCAGTTGTTTTTGTGTTGTAAAGTAAGGGGGAACTAAATGATGATCTACAAAGCTTCCCTTAATGGGTATCCCCTGTCCCGCTAAAATGAAGGACTTCGGCATAGCTCGTAACGTTAACATGCTCTTTAGCCCCGTCAAGGCGGGCTTGTTGATTCTTTTTTGAAATCGGCGGCTTTCGCGTTGCAAGGCAACGATGAAAGCCTTCACGTGAACGAGCAGTACGAATAGCGTCCTTTTTAACCCCAAATTCCATCACTTGCGCTAATTGTGTAGAGCTCATTCGTCGGTTCTTTGCAGAGGCGTACAAGAACTCGCAAGCTCCTCGATTTGGGCTTGCATAAGAAGAGGATGCCTACCACTCTTCTTTTCTGGGTGTAGGAGGTGATGATCGACAAGCTCTACTAATCTGATCTAGTGCATGGCCTGTATGTACGCGAATTTGTGCGTATTTCCACCCAATTTCGTGAAGGAATTGGCAGTCGCGTTTTTAATCCCTCGTGAGATCTGCATCTTTCTTACGACGAATAGGAGGGTGCGGAATAGGTGAATTAGACTCTTGCCTAAAAGGATTTGAGAGAGAAGTAATTGGAATTGCTATTTTTAATGAAAATAAGTGTAAGAGTGGATAAAAGGCAGTGCTTTGCACTGTTGTGTAGTAGACAACACCATGTGTTCATGATCTTAACGCTCGCGCCCCCCTTTTGCCCTGTTAGTATTAGTGTACAGTTCAGGGTGGGTCCTGGCCTAGTGTCATGCAGCAATACTTCACCGTTGTACCACAGTAGACACCTGCGTGGGTCAACAAGGTACCAAATCGGGTCAAATAAATCCAACTTCAAATTCATTATCGTTAATAATTTTAGGACGGAATACATCTTTATAACAAGGGTTCGACTGTACCGGCAATTACTTCTACAATTGAGCCCTTGTTATAACGGTATATTCCTATCCTAAAAATACAGTAAAACTTCTGTAAGGCGATAGTGGATCCCGATTTAATTATTGAAAAGATGCATTTCAATTTTGCCGTGTATATTTGCGATACTTATCCATGCAGGTAGATTTGCGAACAGGGATAAGTATTGCAAATATACACGGCAAAATTGAAATGAATCTTTTCAATAATTAAATCGGGATCCACTATCGCCTTACAGAAGTTTTACTGTATTAACGATACTTCGAGCATATCGGTAAAACAATTTGTATTACATAATCATAGTTCCTACATCGGACGTGCTAAACGGACAGTCCCAAATGCTCGCTGGACGTCCCTGCAAGTAGATTGCGCTTCCACGCTAACCAAATCTGCATTGATCAGCGATCTCGTCGAATATTTTTTGCGCTACTCCAAATCTGGTCACTATTGTTACAAGTATAGTAGTTACCATAACAACTTAGAGCCCGTGTTTAACAAACATAACATAAAGATACCATTTAGAAATATTGGTCCAGAAATTGCCTTAATAACTTTTCCAAATCGTCCTATTCTATATTCCAATTTCATCTTCCTCACCTCCAACTTCGTCTCACTTATTGAACTCCAAATTACAACGGCTGAACTGAACTTTAATGCGCTATCAGCATCAATCAACATATCTCAAGATACTAATGAAAGAGGTATTTTTCCCTTTCTTTCTACTAAAATACATATTGGCTGATTTCTCCAGGAATGGTTACCGGAAGTGCTCTTTTAGAGGCCCATGATGGGCATCAAAGTATACCAAATAATGAGGATACCCGTATGCTAAGCTCCCTAAAACTAATTCATTTATGGCAAAATTTCCACTAATACGCAATTTCTTCAGTCGAGACCCAGTGCGGAAGTATGGAAGAAATAATTGGTGTCCGGATCGACCAAATGGAGGACTGTGAGAGAGCTGTCGAGCACCTAGCTAACGAAAATGGATTTGCGACAGTCATCCGGAGATCTACCAAAAAAGATCCTCAAACTGGTATTTACTTAAAGATTGAGCTGGTCTGTACTAGGAGCCGTCAACCTGAGCTGAAAGGATCCGGGAAACGAAGAACTCCAAGCGGCCGAGTCGGATGCCAATGGAAGGGATACATAGCCTTCTACAAAAGAGAGAACATCTGGAAATTTAATGTCCAGAGAGGCTTCCATAATCACTATCGGGTAAATGCAGAGCGTATTCCCGTTATTCGTCGCCATAAACGCAACGGTAACGTTGAGGTTTTAAATCAGATTCGTGCACTTAACAATAATCGACGTCTAACTGCCCAAGACATTGCTGAAGAAGTTGGTCGAAAATATTCTCTGGAGGTTACGGCCAAAGATGTTCAGAACATTCGAGATGAAGACCAACGAGCACTGCTCGGAGGAAGGACCCCAACGCAACAATTCTTGCATAACCTACAAAACGATAGCTCTGCTTTAGTAGTCGATTTCCAAACCGACGCCCAGAATCGTGTTGAATATGTGCTATGGACATATCAGTGGTCAATCGAAACCTGGAAAAACCATAACGAAGTCATTTCACTTGATGATACCTACAAAACTAATCGATTCAATCTTCCACTGATGCAGATCACTGGAACAACAGGCATGAATTCCACCTTTAACGTCGCCTGGGCTTTGATCAAGGATGAGCGGCAAACATCCTATCAATGGGTGTTAACTCGGCTGCAAAGGATAATGGATGAGCATCAAATACCTTTGCCTATGGTCATAATCACCGATTATGATACGGCGCTAAGAAATGCCCTCGAAACTGTATTCCCTCGAGTCCCAACCCAGCTCTGTTTGTGGCATGTTATGAAGAATGTTGTATATAACATTGGCAAGAAATGGGAAGGTACTTTAGAAGGTACTCTTCTCGGAGAAAGGCTTGGCGGGGTTGGGACTGGAATAAGAAGAGAGGGCAACCATCTTGAGCACGAAGATGCTAATGCTAATGCCCACGCTGAATCTGTCGCAACACACTTGATGGAAGGGCCAGAAAGAGTTGTTTTCGGCGGGAACGCCCGGCCAAGAATAAATATTAATTCAGTGCAGCAACCTGGGCCGGGTCGGTCCTTCGTAGAAAGTGCGGATAGAATTTTGAGTTCTTGGAGGGTTTGCCTTTATGCCGAAACCGAAGAGATGTTCACCAACAACTGGCGAATACTTGAAAGAGAGTTTTCTGATCAGCGAGGTAAGCAATCTCTAAACGGTTTAATCATAGAAAAAACAGCCAAATAAGATATCCATAGATATTATAAGCTATTTGTCAACAACATATCTCCCTGTTGTTGATCAGTTTGCCTTGTTCTCAACCAAACTTCACCGAAATTATGGAGTCAAAGCAACATCGAGAACTGAGGGGTCTCACTCTTCTCTCAAAAAGCACCTCAAAAACCGAAATGGTGACCTCATCGCTCTCAACAATGCCATAACCACAATGAGAGAAAAACAAGAGAGAAACTACCGAAACGAGATGGAGAAGCAAATGCATAAAGTGCTTCCTCAACATAGATCACAGTTATTTAACTTGGTCAGATGTAGAGTCAGCTTTGCAGCACTACGTATGCTCGAGGATCAGGCAAATCAAGCACACAATAACTCGAGGATGCCTCTGACCGTCAACTGGACTTGTAGTGGAGTTTTCACGGCGCAATTCGGTCTCCCATGCTGGCATCGATTAGTCGACGTTTTGAATACCAACGGTACGATTGAGATGCGCTCTATCGATCCGCACTGGTATCTCACAAAAATACCTCTACCTCAAAGAGAGGAAGACTTACGCCGCATTCTCGATCCTGCAGTTATCCCTCATAGGCGTCAACGTACAAGGCAAGACGCAAGCGTACGAAGAGATCGTTCTCATGACGAGCTTCTACCTGTAAGACGTATTCAAGCGTCCGTTACTGCACCTCCCGAGCTTCAATCTTCAGCGGAGTCTCAATTGCCACCCCAGCAGGGTTTAATAGAGCGACGCCAGCCTACTCCATCAAAGTGCAGTATTTGCGGTCAGTCTGGACATCGCTTTAATAGCGCACACTGTCCTCTTAGGGTTCGGAATTAGGCAAGTTTTCTTGATTTGTTCTTGTATGCCGCTCAAAATACGTATATGTAATTAGTTCTTATACACAGTCTTCCCTTTTCAGTGGAATAGTAGATACTTAGATATAAATTTATTTCAAATGAAGAAAGTGTACCACACGTATGCATGTGAGCCCATCGATTGAACATCATTGATAGGAAAAATGTTGAAGATAATTACGCGTAACTAATTGTTACTGTACGATTTGATGTTAGTAACATATAACACGATTTGGAGTAGCGCAAAAAATATTCGACGAGATCGCTGATCAATGCAGATTTGGTTAGCGTGGAAGCGCAATCTACTTGCAGGGACGTCCAGCGAGCATTTGGGACTGTCCGTTTAGCACGTCCGTCCTACATAAGCTTTCAATTACCTTATCCAATTATCAAGCGTGCTTAATTTTCTTTCTTCTACACTTCAAATTCTACACCCATTACATCATTAAGTTATGAGCCCAGATTAGTGCCAAAGGGGTATAAGTTCGTGGGTGGTAAGAATGCTGGAAATTGGGTGTAGAAGTAAATGTACTTGAATCTTTTTCATTGCTATCAGGCTGTATTTGACATGATTTAAAAAAAATCCCTCGGACGATCTGATAAGAGATTTTCTTGTTCTACATGATTGATCAGTGCGTGTACCCCACATTGTTATAGCGGGGAACCACCGAAGTTCTGGCTTATCTAACCCCTGTTATAACGATATTCGGTGACTGGGAGACAATATCGCGAATACTATCAAATATATATAAACTTAATTCATGCCGGAAAATATATCGCTATAACCATATTATCGGTATAACGTAGATCGTTGTAACAGGGGCTCGACTGTACCAGCAGATCCTGTACTTGATTTGGTGGGAGCTCCCCAGAACCCCCTTACTAGTAAACGTAGCTGGGCTCCTGCAGTGAGCGCAAATTTTACTCAAGACCGTTCCCTCAGGGGGTAAATTAAGCGAGGACACCGTAAAACCGATTACCTGTGAAGTTGAGATGACGGTTCGATTTCAGATAAGTAGTATTTTAAGTAAATTTTGATACAGAGAATTGAATCCTAGCTATATTTTCGTGCTCCAAAATCCATCATACCGATACCGACAGCGGATCTCCAGGTCATCATCTGTTCGTTTCTGTGGCGGACCAGATTGAATGGACCATTTATGTACAAGTTGGGAATCATCAGCGGCATTATTCATGAGAAACAAAAATCAGGTAGAAATGAGAGATTCTTTGTCGCCGACTGGTCGCTGGAGCATTGTTCATGACATCGTCAGAAAATTGACAAGAACCTGAATTCGACTTTCATACAGCGTATTTTGCCGATCGTGTTTTATCATTGGTTTCCTTCTCTAGGTTGTGGTCTTGGTGGAGGGTGCGGTGGGGTATAAATTCCCGTCACATCATAACCAGCACGTCCCATATCAGATAATTCGGTAGCGGGCGAAATCATTTTGCCTATTTAGTAGCTATGTCCCTATATCGAAATGCTTGTTAGTGATCGATTTAACC
Source organism: Podosphaera xanthii (assembly GCA_028751805.1). Taxonomy (NCBI): domain Eukaryota; kingdom Fungi; phylum Ascomycota; class Leotiomycetes; order Helotiales; family Erysiphaceae; genus Podosphaera; species Podosphaera xanthii. Next base: position 5,087,030 of record JAPWIX010000009.1, on the reverse strand, counting down.
GGGTTAACCTGAAAATCATGACGAGGTAGATCCGATTAAAATGTAGCTGACGACATTTCTGATCCAAAATAATAAGAATTCATGGAGCTCATGGAAATAAGTGCATATTTACTGACCTAAGAGATAGCAAATTTAAAGAGAGTGATTAAGAATTTAGAAGGTGTAAACTATTCGAGAACAACGATGCGAGACAGCGACAGACGATAATGACATTTTAAAGGGTTTGAGTACGGGTATATATACACATATCGGTTCATCCGTCTGTAGTTTTAGCTTGAGGCGTAGAAATGCGCAACCCTCCTATTCTCCTATTTAGAAATCCATAACAATAAGTTATGGGAAAGGAAATGAATGACACTTCTCAATGAACCCTAGAGCACAAGGGCCGGCAGCGATAATGCTGCTCCCCATCAGCGGCAGTAAGCGAAGAATAGTACAATAACTATTCAGACAAGCACGAGTCCAAGGATTAGTAATAATACTCGTACGCACATGCGTATTTTGGAAGGAGAAGGAAGTTGTCGCGCGTCAAGTTACAGAGGACGAAATTCTTGACATGGGACGGGGTTGAAAAAGCACAAAAAAAGTAAGGGAATTGATGGAAGGTGAAAAGAACGATGGTTGGGTTCTTGCTTTCGACTTCCTTATTGGATTTTTTGGTTTGATTAATGCTGCTGATCTTTTTTAGATAACTGATTGATCTGCTTGCAGACACTAGAATAGACGCCAAGTCACGAATTGTTTATTTGAACGGCGCTTCCTGCGCAATAAGATCGCTTCAGATGGGAGATGAAGGATCCCAAACATCGCTCATCGGTCTATCAATCAACTTCTCGACCCCTATTATATAACTTCCGGGCATCAAACGTGTGACCCCTGCCATGTGGACATCCCTTTCTCAACGTAGCTTCAGGGACAGGATCGAAAAGCACGAGAGCTTGCTGCTTCTAGCATCAAATTCTTCACAAGCCAGTTATAAGAATTACAGTCGTCCCTCTCTAACTCGATAGTGGGTCCCGGTATAAGTGTTGAAAATGTTCATTGTAACTTGGACTTTTATATTTGCAACACTTACCCTTACAGGCTATTTTGCGTGCAGGGTTAAGTATTGCAAATGTAAATGGTTGAATTTCAATGAATATTTTCAACACTTATACCGGGACCCACTATCGAGTTAGAGAGAGACTACTGTACATGTATACTTAGCGCGGACTAGAGTACAAAGTAACGGGCCACCGGGCCACCATATAGCTTTTTATGGTACCAATAAGATTTATCGCCGTGAAGGCGGATGAATGGATTCTTCGGACAATCTGATATTTCATGCTGGCACGTTGTGCACGTAGTTTACACAAAAAGATAGCTGCTCCGTGTTCCATTGTTGGTAAGTTATACTGAAAACTATTGCCTGGCATGACTCCAATAATCGTGGCAGACATTTACTGACACTGAGCTTGTCTTTTAGTGCTGGCTGCTGCTATGACTCTGCCTTCCCTCTCTGTGGCAAAGAATTCATGCGAAATGAGTTTCTGCGGAGCTGAGACCACCCTCAGGCCAGTGGCACAGCACAAACTTCTCAGAGAACTGGTCCAACTCCCTCGGAAGTTCTTGCAGAGCGACGTGTTGTGCGGATCGACTTCATCGCGAGTATTTCTCTGTAACGCCTTTTTGGAAGGAAATCTGACCATATGCTCGTTATTTCCGATCCCAAATTAAAGTTTGCCGTGATCATCACTCACGTGGTCAATGGCCGCAGCCATAAAAATCCCTTTGGCGCACGTTGGAGATCGAGTCTACTGGGTAGGTGGATGATAAGTTATCACAAAAACCAGAACTAACAGGAGGATGAATACACGTTCATGTCTCATGTGCCTATCGATATATCTTGAATTGACAATCGACACCACCCGTCAACGTCGAATACGGCTACCGAATTGTTGGGGACATATAACCCATCTAATATTGCGGGACCGGAATACCATTCGATGAGCACTTGTCAAATCAGAATTAGATTTGGTTTCAGGATCTAAACTTCCCACCGATACCGGTGAGATTGAATACTTACGGTATACTTTACACGGCTCCTTATTTGTTGGAAATTGTGGTTTCTGATACTCTCCTTTTGCCTTTCATGCAATGATGCTAGTTCTTGATCACACGTTGGTAGATTTTACCCCGTAAAATCCATTTTTCATTACCGGCTGATTTTGAATGATCTTCGTGGAGGGATCCCTTAGTAAGTTGAGTAAACGCCGTGTTTGGGCAGCGGTAAAGCGACAAGCTAGTGCTAGTAGGAGGACTAGTCCAGGCGATGCTTTGGAAACACGGAGATCTTTTTACCGGGGTAGGCACATTTTTACAGTTGTGATCATGTGTGGGTGATGAAGCCAGGGTTTTTTTCCCGTGTATGCCGGATTGGAGCGATGACACGAATGACACTGGTACGGTACATGGAGCGATAACTCATCGTGACTTGAGGGGCACTCACACCTGAATATGATTTAAAGGTATCACCCCAAGTCAGGCGACCCACAACTCCTTCACCCCTCAACCGTTTACTTCTGTCGCAGGAACGCATTTCAGCCACCGATGACTATCCAGTGTGCCTTGGTCATCATCAAAAACATGACCTGGCAAGAAAAGTGGTGTGAGGGTCTCGCTGGTTTGTAACCAGCTTTCTCCTGTCTCAAGTGGAGCATGTGCCTCGACCACCCAGACTCTAAATGGGGGGGAACGGCCCGGATGGTATACCACTGCACCATCCGACACGTGTGATAAAGGGTGAAGCTTGATAAAGTATAGCGTGTCAAACCCTAAATTAGACCCCGGATATACCTTCCATCAGGGGTTGGAATGGTATAATTTTAAAGTGGGTCTCTTAGGGGTCTACCATGTTAATGCAGTTAAGCTAACACGTAATAGGTTAGGCTGCGAATTCTTATTACTCCACTCGCCATGAAGTGTCGTCTAATTGTCTCTTTCAAACGATCGGTTAAAGAAAAAATAATTTCACCATCCCTCTTCCCTGACTGCACCTCAAACAATATCCATAATTCTTAACATCACCTATCAACCTATCTTACAGTGCCTTTCGAAATTTCAATTCCAAAAAAACAATCTCGCAAGCAGATTACTCGCGATCAATGTATTAAAATAAGAACATTAAGAAGATTTGGCTTGACACTACAAGTTATATCCAATGAACTTAGCTTCACAATGAGGCAAGTGCAGCGTGCGCGTTCTCGAAATGATGAAAATCCTATACCTCGCAAAAGACGCTCATCAATACTGAGTACTGAACAAGTTGATGAGCTTGAGGCTTTCGTCCGGGAATCTCCTGAAACCCGTCAGATGAGCACTTAAGAGCTAGCGATGGGACCCTTCAACCACTGGGGATGCAGTGAGCAACTAATTTCTAATGCTCTCAGAAAAAGAGGTTACAGGAGATGTATCGCTTGGAAGATGTCTCCGCTAAGTGCGTTTAACAAATAGAAAAGATTGGAGTTCGCCCAATCACTTTTAGATTGGAGCGAGGAGCAATGGAGTCGAATCCTATGGAATGACGAAACATGGGTATCGGGTGACTCTCATATGAAACCTCGCTTCACAAGAAAAGTACGTCTTGATTCATTCTATCAAAATTTTCCTTGACTAATAGCATAGCTTAGCCTGATGATGAGTTTGACGAGACCTGCGTTTTGGCTTGTCATTCTCATGGGAACGATTGGATGTTTTGGGGATCATTTCATGGGTCATCTAAAGGCCCATTTCTAGTTTGGCAGAAGGAGTGGGGCACAATGACGGCCTCATACTTTTGTGAAAGGGTCGTGCCTATGTTGAATCAATTTCATTTGGAAAATCCAGAAATTTTATATATGCAAGACAATGCACCCTGTCACAAAGCACGCTCAACGATGGAGGTGCTACGTGAGGTTGGAATAACGCCTATTAGTTGGCCACCTTACTCTCCCGACTTAAACTCGATCGAGTCGTTGTGGAATATCTTAAAAAACTATATTCAGTCTAATAGTCCTGAGATAAATGGGGTCAGGCTAGTGCGGTCTGATACGTTAAGAATATTGCTAGAGGCCACATCGGACTCTATCTCGTCTGAGGAATTATCAAATCTGGTCAGCAGTATGCACGCAAGATGTGTAGCGGTGATAAAGGCAAATGGAGGATACACAAAATATTAGGATGAGACAGACTAACACAAAACAGGCAGGATGCTTTCGTTTTATTTATTCATGAACCATACTGAGGTCCTTGACGTACAATCTAGTACTAAAGTACAATAATATATTTGAGATTGATGTGTAATTTAGATGAATTTTTTTGAATTTTTTAACAAGAAAACCCTTACCTTTTTTTTGAAGTTGAAATCCATCCCATTTAATTTTGACTTTCACGGAAGATCATTGGTGAATATCCTTGCTAGTAAAACTAGTGGTCGAGCTAGACATGGGCTTCCATGAAGACTGAACCAATCAAAACCTTAGTCGTTGGGGTTGTACCCCAGTCGCTTTAGTACATTTACCTTTTCTACCCATAAGACACGGTAAATATTGGCAAGATTTATTGAATTGCCCTGATACCCTGTACAGTCCAGCCTTATTTATAGCGATAGTGGGTCCCGGTATAAATGTTGAAAAGATTCATCGTAACTTGGACGTTTATACTTGCAACACTTACCCTTACAGGCCATTTTACGTGCAGGGGTAAGTATTGCAAATGTAAATTGTTTAATTTGGATAAATTTTTTCAACATTTATACCGGGACCTGAATCAGATGGTGCAGTGGTACGCCGTCCGGGCCGTTCTCTCTAGTAGAGTCTGGGTAGCTTGGACGCATGCCCCACTTGAGACAGGAGAAGCTGGTTCGAATCCAGCGAGACCCGCACACCACTTCTCCCGCGGTGATACTGTATTCGCAGAATGATGAAAGCATGCTCAAATAACCACAGGTTTTTCTCGCTTTTCCCTGTGGTGGGTATTCACGGAAGAGGGTACATATCGTAAGGCGTTATTCTCGTAGTGGTATGTGCAAAGGAAATCTGAGTATGAGTGTCCGTAACGTCAAAATGAGTCGTTCTATAACAAAGAATACGTATCTTCCGAATAATACCTACGCGGGCCTTCAGGCGCCGAAATAGGATAATAGAAAAATTTATTTATTTATATCGGGACCCACTATCGCTATAGATGAGGTTGGACTGTAATCCAGCAAGACCATAAATTTGATATCCATGTCTTATAGGTAGAGATCTTTTGATAGGCTTTTTTTTTAAATCATTTTTGCGTATGCAGCCTGAGGCTATGACGCGCATGATTATGGAAGATATGTATGTGACGCAGAATAACTCTGTTTGACGTTTGGAACACTCATACTCAGATTTCATTTGCAGATACCACTACGAGAATAACGCCTTACGACATGTACCCTCTTCCGTGAATACCCACCACAGGGAAAAGCGAGAAAAACCTGTGGCTATCTGAGCATGCTTTCATCATTCTGCGAATACAGTATCACCGCGGGAGAAGTGGTGCGGGTCTCGCTGGATTCGAACCAGCTTCTCCTGTCTCAAGTGGGGCATGTGTCCAAGCTACCCAGACTCTGCTTGGGAGAACAGCCCGGATAGTGTACCACTGCACCATCAAACCCTTTGATAGTCTTTATACAGACGGGGTAATTTGTGGCACACCTTAGTGTCAAATCGATTGCTTCTCGGACACATTGGGTAATGAGTCTCACTGGTAACCTTTCAATATTTGAGGTTTTGGTGAGGGAAAGTCTTGACTTTCTAGCTTTGATACCCTTGCAATTTCTTCTGATATTACTGTACTACAGTCAAACCTCTATAACGCTATCCTCCGTAACCCTATATCCTCTATAACGCTATCAGACCAGCTCCATCTTATAAATTTTGCAGGCAACCTCCAACCCATCGATATTTTCTCTTTTGAGAAGGTTTATCGTGTTACACAGGTATGTAGAAATGCTAAAACAGCATGGAATTTAAGTCTCATAAAGGCTTGCCCTTCGTAGACACGTTCAACGACACCCTTAACTTCGTCAACAACAGCTCGGATTGTGGCTTGAAGACGAATTCCACCGTGAAATCATCCAGCCTATGATATCCAAAAGCCTCAGCATCAGATACGGCCACCCACACGAATCAGACCCGTCTTTCCACCCTACAAAACAGCGTGAGAAGCCATTCAAGTGGCCGGAGCTAGACAAAGCGGTATTCCAATGGCATCAAGAGCGAAAGCCGTACATTCCAATCACTGGCTAGCTGTTAATCCAGCCGGCAGCTTTTTTCGGCAGCTTCTTGCACGTTATCAAGGCATGGAGGTGTCTCAATTTAGCAATGGCTGGCTTACTGCTTTAAAGAGGAGGTATGACATCAAATCATGGATTCGGCCCGATGAGGATGGAAATATTGATCGAGCTGCTATCGCAGAGCAGCTTGGACAGGTAAAAGAACTAGCAAGACAATATCCTCCTCAAGATATCTGTAACTGTGATGAAACTGGCATCTGTCGTAAATATCCAGTCCCGCATTACAAATAATGCACATGCGTGCGCTTTCACATGATATTAGTCGTACACTAATTTTAATGTCTGTATTGTATTCTTGGCACGTATCTAGTGTTTTTACTAGTTTCATATCACATACATGTTCTGTTCTTACATTTAGTTGTTTGGAAGATTAACTAAATGTCAAGGCAAATCAACACCTTGATGTAGCTGGTAATTTGGGACACGGGCGGCTATCTTGGTTTCTACTATGTTCGTCCCATAAGGACTTTACTGTTCATACATTTAGAGCTCTCACCCTTCGGAGATTCACAGTTCATTGCGTTTACTTAATATCTCTGAAGATAAGATCTCTTACAGTAGTTATCCTAACTAAGTTCGTTTGCGTTTACTGAATATCTCTGAAGGCTATATTCGTACCTACTTCATGTCGACCTACTAAGCTTTATATCTAGGGCTCTATTCACCTACTTCTTTGTTCGACTGTCATCCTTCTTAACTCTCACGTCGCTCCAGCATTCCCCTATAAGATTCACGTCCTACAATAGCATCTACTGGAAGATGGTACCTAACAGAGGCCTTTCAACACAGTAGTGTTATAAGGTTAAATGGGGATGTGGAGTGGTTGGCGACTTGTCTAGTGATGGAGCTGTCCTTCGATGGAATAGTCAATGGTGTGAATGAATGGTAAGTACGATATAAATGATTATACTGAATGCGTATAGTGGATGGAATATCGCCTTGATGGTCACGATGGAGACTATTATTCTTGCTGCTCTGACTATGGCAGTATCTATATACATCTTTCCTCCAATATCAAATATCCGATGCCTACTATGAAACTACAATGCGAGTTCTATTATTGTATAAAAGAAGATATTATACATGACTCATTAGTTTCAGCAACTCTGTCACTTGGCACGTTATCCATAAGCTTCAAACTCCAGATATCCTTGAGTCATAACCGAGTCAGCACAACAAGTAGACCTCAGATTCAAAGAAAGAGGAGGCTCGGATAACAGTACACTTTTGCTGTAATGCTGATGGCAGTGATAAGATTTCAGTGTGTTTTATTGACAAGGCTGCTGAACCAAGGTGCTTAGGCCATATGTAGAGCAACATGACGACTGTAACTACACCTTTTTGAAGCAACTGGATGGTTATGAAGTGGTTATAAAGGGGAGACATGAAGATCAGAAGCGACAACAGACTAATAGGTCTTGGCTCACACAGACTCGATGACAATCAACTCAAGCAACTTAGTAGGTCTTGATTTGAGTCGACTGCGGTTTATGGAAGTGAGATTGCTTCGAATCCAGCTACGGATAATCATTTACTTACTTCTTACACCTGCTACAGCCCAAACATAAAAACAAGGCTTGCAACTCGACACTTTAGAAAAGTTGAGTTGACTGCGAGTTATTGCCGGTTCACAGGCGTTTGGCGCTTGGATATACGTGTTTAGTTTTGTTACCATATAAGCATTAGTTAATCTGTTGAATTTAGGAAAAATATATTTCATCAAGCATATCAAATCTAAAGAAGTAATTTTTGTTTTATCAACAAGATACCAGTATATATATGTGTATACATATCTACAAGTGCCAATTCTCAGCATTCAGCATCGCGTCTATAACCCCCAAAGTCTCAACCTCCAACCGGATGAATATCAAAAGACTACCCGTAGGACTGTAGACGCGTGCTTAAAGAAATCTCGAAGGATTCCAGATGAATGCCGGAATGATCACTAATGGTTAACAATAATATTTGTTAATTATTGTTATATAGGTAAAGTATTCGGCTCAGTGATAATCCGACTGGTCCAAGCCTGGACGTTAGCGGGTGGAAGGACCGGGTAGTTAGCCGTAGTGAATGACGTCGCTTTTATGCCGAGCGGACGGTGCGGATATTGATCCGGGTAACTAAGTCGGGAGGCGTTCCAAGCGAGTGACCCGGGAGATGTTCCGATCTCGCCTAAATCCAACATAATCATATTGCATGCTTTAATGAGGGCGCTAGGCTCTGTTGTAATTTAGGCATCGATGCCATGGCAAGATAGCGAGGTATGTAGAATTACATCACTTGTACATTGTCTCTGCCCTAAAGATTGTTAGTGGCTGATGTTGGTTTTGTGAGTCTTAACCTTGCAATTATGTATCTTAACATACAAAACTAACATCAGCCACTAGCAATCTTTAGGGCTGAGACACTGTATAATGATTTTAAAGCCTTAAACCTAGTGACCCCTGTTGTAACAACAGTTATAATAAACCAAGTTAAGGATTGCGAAGAAAGGTAATTGTTGGCCAGTCTGGGCTCACGTGATATTTCTATATCGCTATATCCTCTATAACACGATACTAAAAGTCCCATAAGACTGTATAGTCTTACAGAGGTTTTACTGTAGCACTGTATAGGAAATTTCTGATGGTTTAAAAGCAATTAAATTGTTTATTAATCTTTAATTTAACGAATACGAATACAAGCTTTTGTTAAAGAATCATAAATTCAAAGACCAATAACCTACTGGATCACCATCGGCGTCTATGACTGCCTGAAATCTCGCTGGTACTCTCGCTATCAATGTTCAAGGCCGATCCGGCGTTATAGACTCCCAAGCCTCCTCAAAAATCTCACGGACCTGTAACCAACTACACTATCTCCCTTGACCAAACTCAAGATATCGAGTCTGTATACATGATTTTATCATAATCCATACAGCCTCTATTGGATTTATATCCGGAGAGAAAGCCGGCCAAGAGATCAGTTCAAATTCGTTAGATCTGATGTGTGCTATTGAGAGGGTGGCTTTGTGTGGTGGTGCGTTATTTCGCATGCATCTGATAGGGTTACTATCACGTCCAGGATTTCTCCTAGCCCAGTGCACAACACGGGGGAGTATGTGCTCAGTGTAGCTTTCGACAGTTATCCTTCCCCATTGTCTGTCCCAGAATAGATGATCCCCTTTTCGCGATCCAGAAAAGGAGCCCCAAATCATCCGCAAATTATTGGGTCTTTGCCTATCTATCACACATGTATTGTCATATCCTTCACTTATCTTAGATATTGTCAATATTTATGTATAGAACAGTACATTTAATAGGCTCCCGTTTTGAGTGATGCATTGGGATAAAATCTTCGCATCATTGATCCAAGTTTCATCGCTCCAAAGGATGAGCGACCATTCTTCTTGAGTTAACTGAAGATGAGCCCCAGCGCATGTCTTACGGATACGCCTATTTTACTCCGATAGTGGGGGCTTGTTTCTGGAAGGCAGCCTGAATATCTCCTATTGGTAAGAACTCTCTTGTTGGCTTTTTTATCCACATGCCAGTCGGGAAAGTTCGAGCCGAGCTTGAGGTTTGACATTTTATTGGCTGACGAGAAAAACGAACAAAATCTTCGAGCTCATCTACTTGCGCTGATTTGAGTCTTGAACAAGCGCCTTACCTATTTCCGGGACTGATATGGCTGTTTTACGAGGTGTCTGATTGGGTGCATGCACTTGCCTAGGTATGCTAGATGAATTACTACGGATAGTAGATTGATGTTTATAGAACTGGATGTATTGATGAAGGTGTATCTATAATTGCGGAAAAGTGTCACACTTTTCCGCAATTATAGATACACCTTCATCAATACATCCAGTTCTATAAACATCAATCTACTATCCGTAGTAATTCATCTAGCATACCTAGGCAAGTGCATGCACCCAATCAGACACCTCGTAAAACAGATTATGAGCCCGGCGCACCCCCACGCAAATCTAGTGTAAATGCTAACCATCAGTTTATAGAAACCAACCAGAAAATGACTCAGATTGAAGTTAAATCGATTCTCGGATCTGGAGTCTCGTTCCCCAAATGGCGCAGCGCACTTCAAGCCAAGCTTGGTCGCCGTAACGTTCTCGGACACGTATTCCACAACGTTCGAGGCATTCGACCACGTCCGGAGCCAGCGACACCGACAACCCAGAGCGAAGAAGCTGTGTCCAAACATCAAGCGGACCTGGAAGAGTGGACACTTGGCGAGATTGAGGCGAAAAATATTATCATAGACCGCATAGTGCCAACCATGTGTCCAAACCAGTACGACAATATGACTGCCAAGGAATTATATGATACCATAGCCGATACCCGCCAATCGAGTCTCTGATGTCGAGCATTAGGGAAATGTCCGGAGGGCGATCTGCCCAATCAAATATAGCACTCGCGGCCCGGGAGCCCCCAAGCAACATCATCTTGAACCCCAACGAAAAATGCCTCAAGTGTAGGCACAATCACCTTAACAGAGATCGTTTCAGGCTCCATCCTGAGCTTGCGACAGGACCAAAAGGTGAGCGTTGGCGGGCGAATCGAGAACTTGCTCACCGGCGGGGTCGGGGCAATTATGTAGCAGAGACGGGAGGAAGAGCTCGGGCAGACATGGACGAAGATGGTGTCGGCGTAGTTGTAGCTGCAAGGACTAGAAGTGAGTCCGCACATAGCAATGAATACGTGACAATTTACGATACTGGTGCCTCGCACCATTTTGTCCCTTGTGAATCTTTATTTGTGTCCATGACTAAACGATCCAAACCGTTTCTGTTCGATCAAGCTGTTGGAAACTCATCCCTAACCATGCAAGGAATAGCAATCTGCAAAATTGGTAATATCAAATTCAAACTTGAGAATGCACTCTACTCACCAAATTCATCATGTATCATTATTTCAGCTGGCAGACTCCAACGTCGTGGATCAATCACAGCCGATCAGCACATGTCCCTCTTATCCCGTAAAAGAGACGACCAATGTACCCCAATTGCGAGTCTCGTCCAACGCAATGATGTTTACTACATTGAGCCGCTGCCGTCGCATCTCACAAATCAACCCCAAGCCCCCATCATGGCGCCAGGCGAAGCAAGAATACCAAAGACATCAAGCGCGCAACGGTGGCATCAACGGTTAGGCCACACTGGGCAAAAGATCTTGACGAAAACAGCCCAGTGCTCCAAAGGGTTGGTAGGTATCGACACAAGTGAACTAACGTGCGAAACATGCCACCTCAGCAAAGCGCAGCGATATGTTTCACGTGAACCACGACTCACTCCTTTTGACCCCCTCGATGAAGTTTTTGTCGACACGGTAGGCAAACTGACGACAGCACTCAATGGCCACCAATATGCCATCATCATAACAGACGCAAAGTCCCGCATGCGATGAGCATTCTCAACATCAACCAAGGACCAAATTGCAACCCAACTACTCAAATGGATCAACGAACAATTCCATCAATTCAACAAGAGGGTGCGCGCAATTTTCACAGATGGCGGCTCAGAATTCTTCAATCTAAAAGATTATTGCGACAACCATGGCATCAGGACAGACACGTCAGCACTTCACACACCTGAGCAAAATGGTGCCTCCGAGTCTTCCAACAAAGTAGTCCTTCGAAAGGCTAGGTCTATGATCATCGACGCACGCATGCCAGCCTGCTACTGGCCCTGGGCAATCGAACACGCATGCTTTATCACAAATCGACTGTATTGCCTCAGAACCAAATCAGTCCCCATCATAGACTTTCTTCAAGGCCTAAGACAGCCGCATCCAGAAACAATTGACTTTAGCAATCTCCCTCGATTCGGCTGTCGCGCATACAAACTAATTAACCCCAAACCAGGAAAATTTGATCCAAGAGCAGAAATGGGCTGGTTTATTGGGTTCCAGAAAAACACTAACAAGAACTTTTTAATTTACCACCCACATTGGACTGCCGCGCAGGGATGGAAATGGCGTGAAAGTTTTACACCGCACGCAACATTCAACGAAGACGTAGTCTTTGGTGATGAGCTCAACTCTACGGATCGTCAGCAAACCTCAAGCTACTGGGCCAATCATCGCTCTATCTTCTCGGAGCCAATACAATCACACTACACACAAACGTCAGCCGAATCTCCGCAAAGAACACAAGGACAACATACCTCACAACATGATCCACCCACTACTCCGGACATTCCAACTCCAGAGTTATTCAACCAAGATCCATCAGATCTCAACAATCAGAGGGAGGACACACCGGCGCCAACTTCGCCCCATCTCACAATGAACTCTCCACTCAATCCGCACGAAGGATCATCTGTCACTCAATATCATCCTACATCTGATGCAACGTCTCCTCATACCTCGCAGGATTCAGATCTTCAAATTATCCCTTATTCACAACCATATGAAGATCAGAGGGAGATAATTGCTGTTGACGAGTTATCAGAAAATGACGACAGCTCAGAAGATGAACATTATGACCAAATTATGACAGGATGGGACCCCATTCCCCAGACAGCAGGAACCAAAAGGCCACACTCACCAGATCATGACACTATGATCACCCAGCGTGGCAGAATGACCAAAAGAGTTGACTATAACAAGCTACACCACGGTATGGCAGCTGTCCCCTCCACGGATCCTCAGACATGGGAAGAGGCAATGACAGGGCCAGAATCATCCCAATGGAGAAAAGCAGCAACTGAAGAATTCGACTCGCTACAGCATAAAGGGGCCATAGAAATCATCAAACTATCGCAAATTCCCCAAAACCGCAAGCCAATGAAGTGCAAGTAGGTATTCAAGAAGAAATACCTTGCCAACGGCGACATTGAGAAGTATAAGGCCAGGTGCACTGCAAAAGGCTTCACCCAACGCCACGGAATTGATTATAAGGAAACCTTTGCACCCACACCAAGACCAGAAACCGGAAGAATTATGCTAGTACTCGCACACCAGCTCAGCTGGCACAGAAGACAAGGCGATGTCCCGACTGCATTTCTCAATCCCGACCTCGACATCGAGCTTTTCATGGAGCTGCCCAAGGGATTTGAAAGAGAAGGCTGCATCATCAAGCTGCACAAGGGGCTTTATGGGCTCAAGCAAGCGGCTGCTCTCTGGTATGACGATGCAAAGGCCACACTAGCTTTCCAAGGACTATTTCCCACAATATCAGACGTGTGCCTCTACACCACCAGCTCCAAGGACATCTTTGTACTGCTACATGTCGACGACTTCCAAGTTATGGGGCCAAACCTCAGCAAGATAGATTCGTTGATGCATGCCCTTCAAAAGAAATACAATCTAAAGACAGTCAACACAGATCTGTTCCTTGGCATCGAAATCAAAAGCTCACCACATGGTACCCTCAAACTATCTCAAGGACAGTATGCCCGCACCTTGATCAATCGTCATGGTCTATCAGACTGCAAGATGGCCAACTCACCAATGGAGCGCCTAATGGAATCAAACAACCAGTAATGCTCGCAGGGAGAAAAGACAGAATACAACTCCTGCATTGGGGGGCTCCAATACCTCGCTAACAACACCAGGCCGGACATCGCATTTGCAGTAAATCATCTAGCAAGATTTCTTGTCAACCCATCAAAGGAGCACTCCCTAGCAGCGCGTCGTGTATTGCGCTACATCGCTAAGGATCCAGACCAAGGCATAAACTTCACAAAAGCCAGAGGCAAGGCTGTGTTGGAAGCATACTCTGATGCAGACTTCGCCGCAGACCCATCAAACAGTCGATCAACGTCTGGCACACTCATAAGGCTCGCATCTGGCCCAATCTCATGGAGATCACATTTGCAGAGGGAGGTTGTCCTCTCAACAACTGAAGCAGAATATCTGGCAGCAACAGAAACATGTCGCCAACTCCAATGGATCAAATCGCTGCTACAAGAGCTAGATGTCTCAGATCTCATTGATGGAGCACTCTGCACTCGCCTTTTCGTGGATAATCAATCAGCCATCTCGCTCATCAAGAACCATGACAACCACAAGCGATCCAAGCACATCGCTCTCAGGAATTTCTACTGCAGAGAGCAGCATCGCGAAGGAAAAATAAATGTGGAGTACATAAGAACTGATTCGCAGCTTGCAGATAGTCTCACCAAGCCCAGATCTCCGATTTCAATAATCTAAGCTGACACCAGAAGTCGTGACCGACAGAGGGAGTGTTGTGATCAGACAAGGTCAGGCATAATGGAACCAGGCTGGCAGTGGCCACGTGACTAGCAAGGGTGGAGTGGCGCACGTGAGGACTATGTTTGCTCTGTTTGTTCTGTTTGTTCTGTTTGCTTGGGTTGTCTTAGGGCTAGGGTTGTTCGGTTAGTCCAGCTAGCCCACTGGGTAAATAGTAAGGAAATGTCATCCTAAAAGTGACACACTTTTCCGTAATCATAATAACACCTTTATCAATTCATCCAGTTCTACAAAACATCAATCTACTATACGTAGTAATTTATCTAGCATATCTAGGCAAGTGCATGCACCTAATCAGACAGAGCAAACAGAACAAACAGTGCAAACATAGTCCTCACGTGCGCCACTCCACCCTTGATAGTCACGTGGCCACTGCTAGCCTGGTTCCATCATGCCTGACCTTGTCTGATCACAACAATGGCCGTTACGTTTGGTATATTTGACTTGTGCGAACGTAGTTCCGAGAAACTCTGCGATATATTTTGAATTATTACCGGCTTGGCAAAGTGTGAAAGTCCGAAACATTGAGAATCATTTTTTCCCTCGACTTTGAGCGATGCTGACTTGTAGCTTCTGATCTTGCGTGAGATTACGGGATCTTCAAGGCGTTGATAGAGCATTTATGGTTTGATGATTCATACTGTGAAGATGATCAGTAAACGAGGAGAAGTTGAGATCACAAACTCCTTGGGTAAATTTGATAAAACTATTGTCTAGTGGCTGTGCATCTACGATAAAAAAACTGATTGCGTTAACTGAAGCGGGGTAGAATAGTGATACCGAAGTGAAAGCGGAAATTTCACAAACTACTTAAAGCCCGATTGTCCAGCCAAGGACGAGGCTTGGAGCACTAACTCACTTGACCGGCCTAAAATATTATGTCAGCGTAATTTGATTCAAAAAATCGACAGGGGTATGCCATAGGATCAGCGCTTACAAGGATAAATTCTTAATCCCTGAGCCGGGGTACATGGGGATTGAAATACCAAATTAGCGCTAGACAGTAACAATATTTAGGGCTACAACACTTATTATTATTATTATTATTATTACGGTTAACGCCAAGCAGGCTCGCAGGATAGAATCCCGGCCTCGTACCTCCCAGGGGGCGATTGGCGTCCCTGCGTGACCTATGGTCACCAGGAACATCTACAAAAATCTAGTTACATCATATTATCTATACAAATAAGTACCCGGCTTATTGGCCATCTGAGAGTCTAAACATGTGTAATGTCAAACTAATTTATGCAAGAACATATCGTAATTGCGTTTTTTTTATTTTTTTTATTAATAATTATTACCAGCAAATGAAATTTCTCGAGCCTTTTTCAGACTCTGCTCATCCGTATGGTCTCTTTTCTAAACGCCACCTATGGAAAGCGCGTGCTCCATCAGTCGAGCTCAGGGCCCACTTGATATCATCTTCAATACTCCCTCTTTGTGGATATCTTGGTCTTGAGGCATTCCGCCCTTCATTCTGACAATAAAACGGATGCTCTGGTGTTTTATCAGACCCGCAACCGCAGTTTAGCTCTGCATCATCGTGACGAAATCTTCGGTGATATTCCGCAAAATCTCCATGACCAGATCGGGCAGCAAGAAGCTTGCCAAGACTATTTCGTGGAAACAAGAATAATTCTGCTGGCATCTTCGTAGAAATTTTAATTTCAAGTTTTCTATAGCATTCTGGCGCATTATTTTGCCAAAATTGTGCTGTGGATTCATTGTATCTGTCCTGGGCCAAGCGTTTAGCTCGTGCTATCGATACTGAGTTGCGTAAACTCTCTTCAATGCAAGCTTGTTTTGCTAGTGAATCTGCTCGTTCGTTTCCGGGTATGTGTTGATGACTGGGAATCCAGCGTACGACTACTTGGCCCCTCTGAGCTGCAATGGCTCTGTCTCGTCTATACCAAACTTCACGGAGGGATTGAAATTCCTGAATCTGATTGAAACTTGAAAGTGACGCAAAACCAGAATGCAATCGAATAGCAGCTGCCTGATTGTCTAAACAGACCGCCACGTTGGTGGCGTAGCGGCTCATCATGTGAGTGTACGCGGCACGAAGTCCTTCTAATGCTCCAATAACCTCAGCATCAAATATTTCTACGGTTCGGCCAAGCGGTATTTTTTTACTGATTATCTCTTGGGAGCCTCGGTAGACACAATAACCGGCTCCTGCACAGCCTTGCTCGTTAATTGAGCCATCTGAGTACACAGTCAAATCAAGCGGGTTTCGAAGCTCAGACCACTGATTGAAAGAATCCAAGCCATCTAATCGTCCCACCGCACCTATCTCCCGGAGAACTTCTTCACGGTTCATAATATGCCAAGGGGGAGTACAATGGAATTTACGAGTTTCCAAGCTTTTTCGGCGTCTGACCCAGATCATGTGTGAATGCTGCCATCGATAACGTAGAGGATGTTCGGGATCAGCTGCAGCGATGCGTGCAGCTAAGCGATCATGTATGCGGTCTAACCAAGCTCTTGCTGGACCCCAGCCTGTCTCTCTCAGAAGGACTGATAATTGGGTCGTCTTGTAAACTGGGAGAACTGCTCGCGCTGCCCGATTCATCGAGATTTGTACTTGGTTTATTGCCCATTCCGAGGTCTGCCTTCCGTACCATGTCTCAGCTCCATAAAGCAGTGTTGTGAAAGCGCATCCTTGTATGGCTTGATGCAGTAATCCTGGGCTAGTTCCACGGACCGTATTACAAAGGCGTCTGATATGGTCAGTTACTACTCTTGCCCGTTGACATGTACGTCGAATATGTTCTTTAAAGAGGAGTTTTCGATCGAGGAAGATTCCAAGCCATCTTGTAAAGTCATTTGCCTTAATTACTTTTTCGACCATGCGAATAGGAGGCTCTGTGTATTTTCTTTTCCGGTGAAAGTATTGCAGCTCAGTTTTAAGAGAGTCAAAGGAAATACCATTTTCTATTCCCCACTTTAGTCTGCGGTCTAACTGGAATTGGAGTTTTGAGTTGCATTCCTCTAAGGACTTGCCCGCTGCGAAAATTGCTGCATCATCGGCATATCCAAAGCGCCCTCGTGAAAGATAGAGAAGAGGCTCAATATACAAAAGAAATAATATCGGGAATATTGGAGAACCTTGAGGAGGCCACACAAAATTGGTAACGATTCAGTTTTTGACTGATCCAAGCAAATATGTGCTGAACGATCTGACATAAAGGATCTCACCCACTTCACAACACACTAAGGCCATCCTTATGACCTTAGCCTATAGCATGATCGATTCCGAAGGATCCCATCAAAGGCACCCTTAACATCAGTGGTAATTATGCCCACTACCTTTTTATTCTCCCATGCTTTTTTAACGTCACATATAAGAGCAGTTGTGAGGTCAACTGCTGAACGGTAGCTTATTGCACTGCATTGATCGTGAGCCAAGATCTTTAACTTTAGCGCCCAGAAAGAGATGCGTGGCGAAATCAATCTCTCAAGGCCCTTCCCAAGGCATGATAGGAGCGCGATCGGTCTGTAAGATTTGGGTAGGGTACGGTCTCTTTCCATTCTTCGGGATTATAATTATATTTGCTGTTTTGAAAACCTTCGGGTGGGTACCAAGTTGAATGCAGTGGTTGAATAAATTTGTAATTCTATCACCAAGGGTTTGCCAGCATAAACGAAGGATTTCCACACTAATCTCGTCAGCACCCGGGGAGGTGGAACTAACCTTACATGTGGCCTGATATGCCTTTTCTACAGAAAATGGTTGCCAGGAGATCTGTCGTTGTGCTACTGTTGGGGTATTCGCAGGGATATCTTCCATATCTAGATGCCTACAAAGGAGGGCCTCATGTAATAGCAAGGCTTTCGCTCGTGGTTCTTGCCGTATGTCGCTGCTGTCTTCTTTACGTAGAAGCGGAGTTTGATACTTCGCAACGTTGTTGTGCCACTTTACGATTTTATAAGCATCTGGAAGAGTCTTCGCATCTGAAATCATTGAGTTCCAGTATGCTTTCTTTGCACGGCGTACTGTTGAGCGCAGCTCCATCCTTTTCCAGACGGCGTGGCCGCACCGGCGAGCAAGATTGTAAGCATGTGCGGCCTGTCGGCATTCGTCATTCAACCACGGGGTACCTCTACAGTGTGTCCTAGTCCGCGGGCAAGCTCCAGTTAATGCTAATTTTATTAATTCCACAATTTCCCTAGCTTCATTTTCTAATTCGTCCTGGGACCTTATCAAGCTTAGACCAGTCAGTCTGCCAAGAAGATGAAGGAATAATTCTTTATTAATATCTTTGTATCGTAGCTTTCCTAGGCCGCCTGTCTGGCTTTCTCTATGTATTGTTGTCACAAGAGTTTCATGAACGGATGTTGTGTGTAAATCTGTACGCACTTCGCATTTAGCATTTAGCATTGTTATTAATGCAGAAAGCAAGGTCGATAGTGCCTCCGCGATTGTGTGTTGGTGTCCCAGTAGGGTTTAGTAAGTGTAAGTTGTGAGAACCGTACCAGTCAATTAACTCTTGACACGCGGGTCTAAGGGTACTATTTGTCAAGTCCCACAAGGGATGTCGCAAATTGAAATCACCAGCGATAAAATACGGTCTATCCCTACATCTTAAAAGTGTAGTAAGGCCCTCTCCTTCTTGGTCAGACCCGACTGGAGCATTATAGATATTCCATATCGATACTAGCTTATTATGGTGTAGGGAAACAGAAATTTGTAACAAGTCTCTAGACAAGTCTGCAGTCGACTGGAACGGTCAAAAGTCTTTTCCCTTCCGCACATATGTGAAGACTCTGGGACATGAATTCCAAGTAGATAAAGGAGAAAAAGCTTCAAATGATAGATGTGTCTTAGATCGGCGCAAGGCTAGATCTATAAAGATCCAGGGTTCTTGTATGAGTAGGATATCTATCTGATTATTATAAGCTAGTACTAGTGCCAAGTCGTGTGCTGAAGGCGATCTCCCAACAATAACTTGCATAATACGGAGAGGCAGATGTAGACGCTGTTTATGTCTCCTCACCATTTCTATTGAGAAGAAACCAAGCTTTCAGTACCCAAGGAGCTGGGAGGTAATTGAGAGGAATCAGGGGTAGATTGAGGATTTGTTTTCGCAAACTCCCTACCACTTGCAGTACGAATCTGGTAAAGTTTAGCGCCAGTTGGTCGGACGAAGACCCCATTAATTCAGCGAGAACGAGCAGGACATCTTTTATCATCTGAGGGGTGTGGACCACGGCAGTTGAGGCATCTGGTCGGCTTGTTGCAAGGTCCGTCATGTATATCAGAGCTGCAAGTCTTATATTTAGGGTTTCGCGCACAGGTTCTTGCTGTGTGGAAGCCATGGCATTTAGTGCATACTACAGGTTGTTCTCGTGGTCGAATACGTTGGACAAAAACTGCTTCACCAAATATACGGAGCCGGGAAGCAAATTTATTAGACTTAGATTCTGGAACACTTATTCGAATGTAGCCAGTAGATTCATCATTTTGAGAATGTCGAGTCCAATTTATATATCGGATAGGAATATCATCTCTGACAGAGGCAAGTTCCTCGGAAAGAAGCCCATCCAAGGGGCCACGAAGGTCATCAAGACACTGAATTTTCTTTGGTATAGGTCCAATGATGAAACTTGTCCACCTTTCTTGTCTTTCTACTGTGGCATTTCCGAAACGGTCTTCGATCGCAATCTTAATTTGAAGAATAGCAGCGGCTTTAGCGGGTGTTGGTGCGAGTATAGCAATTCCAGAAGGAACCGACCAAACATCAGAAACTAATGATTTAACAGAGACTAGCTGTTGAACCTTCTGGCGGAGCTCGAATACTCCAGTCTTGCGTGCCTCATGACCTAGTGCGAGTCTTATCATGACACGTTTATCTTCTTTACTCTGACATTTTGGAGGAGTAGCTTTAGTATTCTGTCTTTTAATATTGAAAACTTTAATTCCGTCAGCGTCAATTTTGGCCTTATTAGCCCATGTATCTTGTGGAAGTTGATGTTGGCTCTGTGGTTTGTTTTCGGTGCTGATGTAGATACGTTCACCTCGCATAGCTCGAGAGGCACCGTCCGCTAGCAGTGCAAGAAAGTCATCTCCAACACCTGGGTGTTTTTCTTCTAACATTCGTAAATAATCACTAGTCAGATCAAGTAGACCCTTGATTCCATCCATGAGTGTTACTGCGTTTTGATGAGAAGCAACGGATAGGTCTTTTTCTGAGGTAACGGCAGGGCTCTGTTCTGTAGCTTGAATTGCTTTATCTCCTTGGAGTGGGTTTGTGTTTGTACGTTGGAGAGAGTCTTCAGTAGAAATTTCATCGTCAAAAGGGTCATCTAAAGATTCAGTCATTTCAATATCTGTGAAAGGGCTGACACCAAAGCAGATGTAACAAAAGATGGTGGCCGAAAATACTGTCTATTTTCTCTATGGGTTCTATGACTATACTTACGAAGGAGTTAATATATACATAGATACTCTAAGCCATCGACTAACCCTAATCTTAACGTGGGCTATCCCCTGCACCGAAGCAAGGCTTTAATTTTGGATTAGGAGCCGTCGCGAATATTTAATGAGGATCATCAGTTACCCCTGTAGCTATGGCTAAGGCGCAGCCCGTGACATTATCTTCCCGCTCCCTTTTTTTTATTTTTTATTATTTTTGTTCTTTAATTTATTTTAATTTTTTTAAATTTGCGCCGTTTACCACGTGATCCGGTCCTTGCCCCGACAATCTCTCCAACATTATCGCCATCTCCATATTTTGCTTCGAATATGTCTAGCGCTTCTGTTTCTTCGAGATTAACTCTTGGCTCCCAGTTAGGTTCTTCGTATTGTTTCCATTTGACTAACAACTCCCGACGGAATCCTCGACCACAACTTCGTCTTTCAGCTCGCAGAATTTTCTCAACGATTTGTTCTTTCTCACCATTAGCATTAATCAACGGTGATGGTTGTAGGTCACCCGATATTTGCGAGGGCAATGGGTCGTAAGGATCCCGTTTTAGGAGGTCGACATGAAACCTTGGCCAGATACTCGATGGAACATCTAGTTCCACAACATGTGGGGATATAATACTAGTAACACGATACTTTGCATTAATCCAGGAAAGCTTTTTCGACAACTGTGGGGTTGGAATATTTTTCAAGTTTAGCCATACGTGGTCCCCTATTTTAAATTTTTCTTGTGGTTGTCTTCTTAAGTTTGCCGAATTTTCCATCCGTTGTTGAGCCATTGCCATTGCGGCTTGGGCATACTCTTGCGCTTCAACTAGGCGTTTGACAAAATCGTGGGCCCTTTTTGAAGGACTAGAGCTACTTCTCGTAGGCTTGTGTACTTGCTCAATGGGCTGTAAATGATAACCATGAGTCAGAAAAAATGGGCTGAGGCCAATTACTGTATCTCTATTATTCAAGGCCAACATAGCAGAGGGTAGCATCGACGGCCATTCGTATTGAGAGTATGAAATAAAAGCCCTCAAATACGCCAAGACCTCTTGGTTCATCCGTTCAGTGCTACCGTCGGTTTCGGGATGAAATGCCGTTGATAATCGTTGTTCAATTTTAGTTAATTTACACAGGCTAGTCCAGAAATCGCCGACCCAATTAGAGCCCCGGTCTGAGGTCAAATGAGACGGGAAACCATGAAAACGATAATGGCAGTTAACGAATATTTTTGCGCATTCCTCTGCCGACATTGAGTTTGTGGCTTTCAGAGTACAGCTTTTCAGTAACCGGTCTGTGATTACCATCAAGTATCGCGGATCTTGGTCGGACTTAGCTGGCAAATCTGTCATGAAATCAATTGACAGTTCGGAGTAAAATCGATCGGGAATAGGTAGTGGAAGAAGCATGCCTTTCTTCCTTTCTCTCCACACATGAGATCTTCCGCAAGTGTCGCAATTTCTACAGAATATCCGTACCATTGATGAGGCTCCGGGCCAGAAGAAATTCCTTGACAAGATTGCATAGGTATTATCGCGGCCAGGGTGTCCAGCAACATAAGAGTCATGGGTTTTTTGTATTAATGCCGTTTGAAGCGGCTCCCAATTAGGTATCCAAACTCGTTTTCTGAAACGGAGCGCGCCTCTTTCGTCAAAGTCACACTCAGCGATTGACACTTTTAGTTTAAGCTCACTGGGGAAAACTCTTTTTTCTTCTCCAACCGCCTTATAGATGCCAGCGAAGTCTTGGTCTTCAATGCAGGCTCGATTCCACAAGTCCTGAAGCCTAGAGTCTGCAAAGATGTGAGCCCCTTGAGGTACGTCCGGTGGGATATTGCTACGTGAAATCTGATTTTGACAGATGGAGACTGCTGTGATTCGAGATTTTATTAATTTGGCCTCGAGACTTTCTGGTTCGACTCACGAATCTTTTATTAATTTCATGTGTCGATATTTTAGTCTTTCATCGTCCCCATTCTTGGGCATATCTTGCTCTCTTCGCGAGAGTGCATCTGGTCGAGCACAATTTTTACCTGCTCTAAATTTGAGTTGGAAAACAAATTGCGAAAGCATATAACTCCATCTGACTTGGCGCTCGGAGAGTTTTTTGCTGGTCATAAAATACTGAAGGTTTTTGTGGTCGGAAAGGACTATGAAAGGATCTTTCAGCCCTGTTAACTCGCTCCGCCATACATCGAGGGCCGAAACGACAGCAAGTAACTCTTTGTCGTGAATTTCATAATTAGACTCTGCAGGGGTTAGCTTCCTGGAGTAGTAAGACACCGGTCTAAGTATGTTTCGATCGTCAAATTGAGAAAGACAGGCCCCCATGACATATCCGGAGCAGTCGGCTTCAGCCACAGTTCTTCTGTCGGGGTCGTAAAGAACAAGGATTGGGGCTGTAATAAATGATTCTTTGAGTAATTCGAAAGATTTTTGATGTTCACTTAGCCATACAAATGCATGATCTTTTTTTGTTAGATTAAGCAAGGGTTGGGCGATTTTACTGAAGTTGGGAATAAATTCTCGGTAAAAGTTGGCGAATCCGAGAAAGCTTCTTACTCCCTTTACAGAGGCTGGAGGAGACCAAGATTTTATGGCCTCAACTTTTTCAGGATCCACTTTGATCCCTTCCCCGAGACTGATGACAAATCCGAGGTACCTGGTGCTTTTAACTGCAAATTCGCACTTTTTAGGGTCCAATTTTAGACCAGCATTGTTGAGGCGTTTAAAAACTGCTTGAACCTTTTCCCAGTGGTCTTCGAGGCTTTCATTGGTATAAATGAGAATATCATCTAGGTATGCTGTACAAAACACATCAAGATAATCCCCTAATGTTTCATTTACGTATCTTTGAAAGGCTGCTGGAGCCCCTTGAAGACCGAACGGAGTTACCAGCCATTCGAAAGAGCCAAATCTGGTACGGAAAGCTGTTTTTTCTTCATCTCCTTCTCGAACTCTCAGCTTGTGGAATGCGGCTCGAACATCGACCTTTGTAATCCATGTGGACTTGGACATTGATCTAAGCGTCTCCTTGATAAGCGGTAAAGGATATCGATCTTTTTCAGTAATTAAATTAAGGGCTCGATAATCTACGCAAAATCGCAACCCACCGCCAGGTTTTTTAACAAACAATACCGGTGCGCCCCCTGGTGATGCACTAGCCCTAATCCATCCTTTATCAAGATGGTCAGAGAGCGTCTTTCTTAACACGAGGAGTTCATCTCTTGACATACTGTAAAGCGGTCCCCATGGAATTGGCTTATCCCTACCTTTTTCGTCTTTTTGTAGGTTTATTTTCGTGTCTGAGGCTCTATGCGGAGGTAGAGTGCTACCTTGGTCTTCTTTAAAGAGACGAGCCCAGTTCCTGATTTCGGGAGGTAGTTTTTTCTCGATTTCGTCCAGTGTTTGGTCCGATTTCACTTCCAAAGCTTTATTTATGTCTTGCATAGTGACAGCAAATATTTCGGTATCATTATGCAATGTATCGGATGAAATGATTGCCAAAAGTTCTGTTTCCATCATGTTTGTAGCGGTAGCTACGTGCCTTACTTTGTTTTTAATTCGATTGGGGGCGTAATTCTCATACCATCCTAATTCTCTCATCACAAGACCGTTTTTACTTTTCCCAAAACGAATTGCCCTCTCCTGTGAGAGATATACGACATCGTTATGTTCCATCCATGGCTTACCGAGGATTACATCATAAGCCAAGTCCTGGATGACATATCCGTAGATTTTTTCTTGTCTGCCGTCAAAATCAAAATGGGCATACGTGATAAAATCAATGGTCCTTTTTTTTCCATCGTTTTTAGCTAAATGGAGACTTTGCTGAGGTATCTTGATGCGCGGGAGATTATTTTCCTTCACATGGTTCTCAGAAAATGCGGCAAAACACAGGCATCCAGTATCAATTAGACATGATACGAAATAACTAAAATTAAGTTGACAATTAATTAAAAATGGGCTGCCATTCATCCTACTCATAGCACTTTCAAATTCCTTGTTTGGACACTCCCTTCCCCCCTGAACGCGACTCTGCTCAGGGGTTAGTCTTCCCCCGAGAGATCTACTTCCGAATCATCTTTCAAATTCTCACTCATCAAAATATTATTTTCTGCAGCCGTATTATTACTTTTAAAATGTGAGATTGATGCTGGCCTCCTAGCTGCACTGTACTTAGGACAGCTCCTGGTATCGTGTCCAGTCGCACAGCAACGGGTACATTTGCCCTCTTTAACGAGTTTTCCAAATTTGTCAAGAGGTCTCCACTCCGCAGGCGGTTTTCTTATCCCCTGTTTTGACTGATTACCACCCAAAGCATTGATAACAGCACGAGCGACCTTCAATGCATTCATACCCCCCATTTTTGTATCGCCATCAGCATCTATTCCAGGGGAGGATCCCATTTTTGAACCTTCAATAACAGCGTTATTAGGGGCTCCAACTTGGGGTAAATACCATGTTCTTTTTCCGGAACAGCCCTGTGGTCGGTAAGCCGGGGTGTTTTCAAGTCGGCCAGAAACTCGCTTGACTTTTGAAATCCACTTCAAGTAATCATCATCCGGTAAAGATTTACTTAGTAGGAGATGTCTTAAAGAGGAATTTATTCCATTTTCGAGTAGAGAGATTTTCATGTCGTCTGACCAGTGCGTACAGTCACATTGCGATAGTTTGAGCTCGAAATCTTGCAGGAAGTCGACAAAAAGCTGATTTGATCCCATGCGCATTCGCTGAAGCTGATTTCTAGCCGTCTGACGAGCTTGCTTATTCTCTAGTTGGTCGACGATGTGTTCAAGGAAGCTTTCCCATTTATGTGTTTTTTCGGGGCCTCCAGTACGGTACCAGTGCATCACTCGAGGCTGCTTATCAACCGGTAATGAGTTGAATATTCCGACACAGATGGATCTATTTGAGCCCAAAAACTCCCTATCCTCTTCAATCTTGATCCTTAAGTTAAGAATATGAGATTCAAAAGAGACAATGCTACCATCCCATATAGGCCATTTGTTTGGTTTCTTTTGGCATGCCAATGGTGTTGCTGGTATTGGCTGCTGTTCTGAAGTGGGTGGAATAGGAGGAGCTGTCTGTGTCGCCGGAATTTGGGTAATATTCTGTAACTGGCTCATGATTTGCTGTGTGTCTTGGTTACAAATTGCCTGATAGATGGCAGGTGGAATGTTTATGGAATTAGATGACCCAACTTGGTGAGTTTCTCGATTCGCTTGGTCTTGAGATAATTGTACTCCAGTCATTTGTTCTGTGATATCCTGATTATTAATGGGAAGGTCGTTCGATTGATTATTTGCTCCAGACATGTTGGAGCTTCTTTGTGACTGGAAAAATATCTCAGAATCAGAGTCGGAGTCGGAGTCGATGAATAGCTCTGGAACTATAGAGCTCATAGAAGATGATATCTTCTCTTCTAATCTCTTGGGAGACCGGTATGTTTATAAGAATATGGGGGTATATTTTTTTTCTTAAAGAATTGAATAGATAGAGAAAATATGTGAAAGGGCTGACACCAAAGCAGATGTAACAAAAGATGGTGGCCGAAAATACTGTCTATTTTCTCTATGGGTTCTATGACTATACTTACGAAGGAGTTAATATATACATAGATACTCTAAGCCATCGACTAACCCTAATCTTAACGTGGGCTATCCCCTGCACCGAAGCAAGGCTTTAATTTTGGATTAGGAGCCGTCGCGAATATTTAATGAGGATCATCAGTTACCCCTGTAGCTATGGCTAAGGCGCAGCCCGTGACAGAAGGATGTTCAATGGATCTTAAAATTACATGTAGTTCCTAGGACGGTCGAGGACAGACAGTTATTTACAGCTGATCTCCATCTACGGCATCTTCAGTATCAGCTTTTGCTTGTCTACTCTCCATTTTACTATTTCTTAATCATTGAATAAGATGAAATTCCTCTCTTTACTCATCGGTTCTTTTGCTCTTCTCGAATATGTTTCCGCCGTCCCTGGATCATACAGACAAAATGTATCCATTAATTTTTATGAAAGTTATGAAAATAATATTGATTTATTACAATGCATGAATGAACAATCCTCTAAGTATTCTGGACAACAAGTGTTAGACTGGTTGCAGACGATACGCAATAATCACGACAACTTAGTGAAAAACAAGGGGCGAGCCTCGGGGCTAACCTTAGTGCCCTATTTTCCCCCTGACGGAATCAATTTCGGAATCAATTTCGGAACCCATTTCGTAACTTATTTGTATCCGATTGAAAAAAATTCAGGTAAGATGTCTATTCACATACCTTGTTCCATGTGCGACTTCTGATGGTTACAAACAGAATTCGATAATTATTTGGTCTTATCTAATAAGATGGATCTTACTGGTGCTATAAGTATTTCTGTCGATGGCAAGACTGTAAAATGTTTCTTCATTTACAATACACCAATACGGGAATACGCTTATAGTCTAGCCTAAAAATCTTACATGGGTATAATCCAGTCAGAATTCCTGAACTACGCACGAGCTATTTTATGAATGAGATCCTGAGCGCATTAGAGCCCGAGATTCTATAATTATGCGTGTTTAATGCATGTGCATCAGGATGAGTGATCAGTTTACTCTATTGCAGGGGTAAATAGTGAAGGAAACCCCTGAATGC
Source organism: Podosphaera xanthii (assembly GCA_028751805.1). Lineage (NCBI taxonomy): Eukaryota > Fungi > Ascomycota > Leotiomycetes > Helotiales > Erysiphaceae > Podosphaera > Podosphaera xanthii. The sequence goes on along the minus strand of JAPWIX010000009.1, from coordinate 5,059,422 downwards.
CAAGATCTGACAGGGATTATACAATATGCCATTGGCTGCAATATTTTGACCATACCAAATCCGACAATAGCTGAACCTTATTTGTATGGGAAATTTTGCGTGATAAAAGAAGTGTAGGAGATCCCTGTAACTCGTTGAAATGATGATATTCTATTCAAAAGTGCTAGCTTTTATCAAGTATTAAATACATTTTTACCAATAATTAAGCATCATTAATAAGGAATCGAACCTCCTCTTGCTCTGATGACTGCCTGGCACCTTTCTGGCATGCTCTCTACAAGCGTAGCCAGTTGCTTCTGAGAAATTGACTCCCATGCCTTTAGGACTGCATTACGGAGCACTTCCTCAGATGAATTACCAGAATCAAATTCTGGGTGGTGCTCTTCAATATGGGATTTCATCATATCCCACACTGACTCAATTGGATTCAGGTCTGGGGAATATGACGGCCAGACTATGAAATCTACCCCCCTTGATGACAGCTCTCTTTTCGTACGTTGAGCAGAATGGGCAGGAGCACCATCCTGCATAAAGAGAAGAGGGCCGTGAGAGTCAATTGGTTGTGTTGCCGCGTGGATTAAAGGAACAATCCTCTGGCAGTAACTCTCCGCTTTTATAGTCCCCCAATCCCTACTCCAGAAGAGGGCAGGGCCCTTCTGGTTCCCATAAAAGGAGCCCCAGAACATCCAACCACGATTTCAAGGACCTTTTCGAACCAGGCAAGTGTGATAATATGTCTCCTCGGGCTAAAAAATTAGATTAATGCAGTTGATACATGGCTGAGATCTGGACTCACCTTCCTCGGAACCCATACTCTTGTGTGACGTTCACCAGTGACCCAAGTCTCATCAGACCAAAGAATTTGGGACCACTGTTCAGGTGTCCAAGAAGAGTGTTCTTCCGCCCACTCTAATCTTTTCCTCATATGTGCAGGCGTTAGAGTAGGCTTCGCTTGAGCAATGCAACGCTTGAACCCTCTTCTCTCAAGAGCACTTTTGATTGCGATTTGGCCACAATTCCAGTGGGAAAACTTAGCAGCAAGCTCCAGGTGGCTCATCTGGCGGGCCTCACTTGAAGAGGTGACAAACTCTTCAAGCTCAACTTCCTGCTGAGCGTTCAAGGCGTGGGGTCGGCCATTTCGCTTTTTGGGCGTCAGACATTGCCTTGCAAGGGCATATTGTACCCTTCTTTCGGTGATACCGAGTTGATTACCGATGGCGAGATGAGTAAAACCAAGGCCACGTAACGTGTATATCTGGACTCGCTGATCCCTAGAAAGCTGGCTCCGTGATCTTGGAGTAGTGGGAGATGCTGGGGTGCTCATTTTTCTTCGCAGTTTATCGTGAGGATATAGGTTATTCGATATGTCGTGTCAACCGATTTAGTGTGGTACGAGGATGCTGTGCAACTATCGAACATAAGAGAGAAGGTTCAAGCAAGAAGGAATGCCTCGGTTGCCTTATTGCCTTAGTCTAGCCATTTTTGTAGCGCTAAAGTCGGAATGTCAGGGATAGCCCATGTAAATTACACAGAATGTGGGGCTACACTTCTTACCCCTGTAATAGAGTATAAGAGTGTCACGTGCTAGAATCAGAAGAAGTCAGAAATCCTCCTCTGCTGCAGGCTGCGCTGCTGTCTACTATACATAATCCTCTTATAACTATTAAGGCTTTGAAGCCGGTCTTGATTGCAGCCTTCTGATTGCAATTCATGGAGTTGGAGTTGTTGTAGTAGCTGAAGAGGAGTGAGTAGTTTTGTTTATTCGTGCTATGTAGAGTCCAAGACTATTATAACACTAGGGCTCCTCTCTGACCCAGGCCACACCTTTTACAGTGCTCCTATCCCCTTTTACCTCGAACCTAAGATCATTAATACATTGACCCATGACGGGTAGCCATTTAGCTCAGTAAATACCCGTAGAATTCAACCACCTTTTCTACGGAACTTTCTGCCCAAAAATAAATTGAAAAAGAGCAGCCATGGAAACCGGTACCCGGGCAAAAGTCTCAAAAAACCTGCATCTCCAGCCAGGCGAGGCCTAGACACCAGAGCCATACGAGGTGCGTATCCCATCTGTATCTCCCTAATATCCCATAGTCCAGATATCCTCCTTATACCGACACCACCAGCGCTCAGGTAGCGGTGCTCTTTCCTCGGGAGACAGTATAATGCCAGAATATCTGTAAACAGTGAGAATTCATCTTGGTAAAAAGGGCCAACATAGTCTGATCCATCACCACCATAACGGGAGCTGGATAAGCCCTGGAAACTCATCTGGGTAACTTTTCCTCCGTGACTAAGTATTGCGTGTTACTGTTGGCTCTGAAGATAGACTCCAGGTTCGTAGGGGACATCACGTACAGGTAGAAACGCCGTCTTCGTCCCCCGACTACATGTAGTCATTGGTTGTGCATGAAAAGTAAACTTTTGTGAAGATTATACTTTCTAATATGTGAGATAAATGTACAGGTACTACATGTAATACATGCTTCTATTCAAGGATATTTCTATTGCGTGAAGAATTGAAGTTTGTCGCATCGGGATATTTTCAGGTTTCTCTCATCACATGAAATTAGTCAGCAGGCAAGGCGGAGTGGCATCAGGAAGGCGGAAAAGCAGTCTCCCTTAGTTCGGGAACCTTGAACGCCACGATGTCTATCATTCAGCAGCAAAGCAATGCAACGCTTTCCGATAATTGGCGGACCATCAACGTTGATCTCCTTGACCCAGAGTCTTCATCTAACTTTAATCCCGCTAGCCTGCACGCATCCTTCGAACCTGTCTCGGAGGCTGAGATCCGCTCAACTGGTCAGCAAGTTAGGCAACTCTTGCGCGCAGGAGATGTCGAAACTGCACTCCGGGGCGCACTAGATATTGCACCGTATGGAGGAAACGCAACAGTCAAGGAACTACACCTAGCGACTATACTCGAGGTGCTGCAGAGCATCAAGGCGAGTGAGATGACACCATTGCTACGAAAAATCTTTCAGAGCGAGGGTGGTAGCGAAGCATTAGATGTTCTGATGAAGTACCTGTAGGTCTCGGAATCTCCTTCCGTCTACCATGGCGACTTTTGTAGAGCATGCCCTAACGACCGGGCAAAAGGGTGATGTAATGTTGGCATACTTGGGCCTTAACTAGCGTTGCTTGAGTCAGATCATCAACTGATTCATTTCTTCCGCATAGGTACAAGGGCATGGAAACTTCAAGCACAACCAAAGCGCGCAGAACTACCCTCTCTCCTCAGAGCACTGGCTTCTCGCAGATAACCCCGTCAGGCAGACCTGGAACGGCGAATGAAAGCAGTGGAGCTGCTATGAGCGTAATGCTATCCTGGCATGAAAAGGTTGTGGAAATTGCGGGACTAGGGTGCATTGGAAGATGTATGACAGATTGGAGGAAGGTCTAGGTATAATTTCAAAAGTCTGTTATTAAGATGCGGATAACCTTGGGTTGATATATGATGAGTGAGGCTATATTTTCTACATTAGAAAGAGATTTACACTGTAAGTGGATCAAGAATGCTAATAACCCACTGGGTAAGATAATCGCGGATGAGTACCATGTGAAGGGTCCTGATGATTTGATAAAACTACAGCTGAATAGATCAACTCGACTAAAAACTTTGATAGCTTGTTTATCAATTGTAAGTCTCCTGGACTGCACCTCATTTGCTGCTAAACTTTTAACTTGCTCTAGATTTTAGCCTTAACCTATGCTCTAAATCTTGAAAGTCAGTATGCTGGCACTGAGCGAAAATTTCCCTTCCATCACTTTGAAATTTCCCAGTGGCAGATATAATGGGCGCGAGAGATACAGTTATGTCATTTTACGACCAGAGCTATGTATTCTGGGCTCGCAAATTATCAGAAGCTACTTTAATTTAGCCTAAATATGCCAAAAAATGGATAATCAATCGATTCGAAGTTTCCTGAGACTGGGGAAGAATTTTCCTGATGGCAAAAAAATGGAGAAACATATTCGTTGAAATTTACTGTCATCGTCTAGAATGAATTGATCCACGATATGTAAAGCAGGGATTGAGAAACTAGCTAATCCTGAAGTCCATTATTTCTGTCAGATTCGGTCATTACTGATAGTTCACCTAGCTAAGCATCTACCTTGTTTGCTCTGCGAAGCATAGTGCTCTACAATGATTGAATCTCGCGTTGCCAAAACCTTCTGCCACTGCCTCGACATCCAGAATAACGAGAACTACCTAACAAAGAGACTGGTTCTTCTATTTCATCAGATAGTTAAATCTAGATGAAGGAAAGCACCAGAATAAAAATTATCCGGAGGCTTTTATGGAAAGATATTTGTACATAACGTTGCGTGATTTCTGCAAATATACGTCTTCATCATCTGCTTTTATTTAAAATCAATCTTGTGTATGCAACGTTGGACTGCGACGCGAACAATTACGGAAGGTATATACATTTCGTAGAATGACTCAGTTTGACGTTTGGAACACCCATATTCAGATCTTTATTTGCCAATACCACTACGAGATAGACGCCTTACGGCATGTACCCTCTTCCGTGAATACCCACCACAAGGAAAAGCGAGAAAACCCCATGATTATCTGAGTTTGTTTCAGGGGGAGGCAAGCAGCGTTCCCGGAAAATTTAATTCCATCTCTTTGTGAGGGTCTTAAAGTAGGGATTTATTCAAACCATGCTCAGAGCTGTATACAAGAAAATCTTGAAATGAAGAGGATAGTGATCTAAGAAGTTTCTCTCTTATTTATCTATATTTTGAGAATCTTGTTTCTCTCGATGACCAAGTCGAATGTAATAAAATCTCCTTTTCCAAACTTCTGACTCATTCCCTCATCTCCTTCCATTTCTATTGCCATCATTACATTACATTAAATCGTAATGAGGCTTAGATTAGTCGTTCAGGGAGTACCTATTTGCAAGCATGATAGAATGTTCTTCCAGGATGTTGTGTGACTTGGTTGAAGTTGTCAATTTGTCTAGTTTATGTTCCTGGATAAGATGATGTTGCTAGGTTCCGCTCTCGGCCCATTATAAATAATAATAATAATCATTGTGCGATCACGGCATTCCGAGAGTGGAAAAACTACTGGCCACACCGAAGTCGGCATATGAACCTAAGGAAAAGACCTACAGCCGATCCCGAAGTTTGGAATGCAGCAAAGATTTACACAGACAAGTCAGGTAGGGAAAAACTGAACCTTAGGGGAACCCCCTTCCAAATCCACAAAACCCCGAAGAAGGCCCAGAGCAGCATAGCAGAAAAGGTCCTGCGAAGACGTAAAGGGTATCCCAAGATGTTCTTCTGTGTTCATGTTCCTATCTCCTCTAACTACGTGACCTGGACGCGACATTCTACGCCTAGAAGCGCGTGATAAATAAGCGTCCTCTTCTATAGCCATGCAGATAAGAAGCGAGCACATCGGGCTCAAATCTTCTCTGTACCGAAGAAAAATCCCTGGAGTTGACAGCCCATACTGTCCGTGCGGATATCATTCGCAAAACGTCAGACACGCGATCATGGCTTGCTCCTTATGGACCAAAAGAAGGGTGGAGGTGTTGTGTGTCCTGGTCACGTGTTATTATCTGGGAAGTCATTATTATGTCGTAGGCGCTATTATGTAATCTTAATTAGAGTTAGCATCATAAGGAGTTTTCGGTTGGAGCAAGATTCAATCAACTTACATCAGACTCAACGAACTTACTAGGCATTCTGTGATAAAGATTACAGGCGTGCTTTGAGTTCAGAGTCTACCGTAAGTACATTTGTTAATCGTAAAAGTAAACGCACAAATAGCTATTTGCGCTGGTACCTCAACTACCATTTTTAAATTTCATTTTCAATAAAATGTCTCCAGCTACCACTCGCGCGACATCTGCGAAGAGTTCTTCGGAGTCTCAAGCCTTACCAGAAGTATCACTGTCGGAGAAACTGGCAGAACTCAAGAACATTAGTTTGCAGCAATCGGCTTTGAGCGAAAGAATGGATAAATTGGAATCAGTAGTTAATTCGTCTGCGATTACTCCGACAGAATCCTTTTCCGAATCGCAAATCAAGGAGACTAAGGGCAAGGAAAAGGCTGAACCTTCAAAATCAGACTTTAATTTGTACAACGATAATAAGAGAGGTGGTCGGATGGTGCAGTGGTACACCGTCCAGGCCGTTCTCCCAAGTAGAGTCTGGGTAGCTTGGACACATGCCCCACTTGAGACAGGAGAAAGCTGGTTCGAATCCAGCAAGACCCTCACACCACTTCTCTCGCGGTGATACTGTATTCGTAGAATGACGAAAGCATGCTCAGATAGCCACAGGTTTTTCTCGCTTTTCCCTGTGGTGGGTATTCACGGAAGAGGGTACATGTCGTAAGGCGTTATTCTCGTAGTGGTATCTGCAAATGAAATCTGAGTATGAGTGTTCCAAACGTCAAAATGAGTCGTTCTATAACAAAGAATACGTATCTTCCGAAAAATACCTACGTGGGCCTTCAGGCGCCGAAATAGGATAATAGAAAAATTTATTTTTATTTTGATAATAAGAGAGGCCCTCTCTCAATTCCGGGTTTACAGTCGACTTGGAATCCAGCAAGAGGCCCGTTTAGAGCTCCAAAGCGTTCACCAGGTCCACGAAACGAGACAAATTTACTTTGCTTATCAGACCCAAATCTAGATAGGGAGGATCGTAAGACTTGGCCGCTGTATAACAGTAATAGTGAATATATACAGTGGCTATGGAAATACTGGTGCGAACTCGTCGCGGAATCTGATTTGGATAAGTCCACACTGGACGTCAGAAATAGCAACAAACCGTTTCATCCTGGTTTAAAACCGCTCTCAAAGACAAGCGACGTTGAAAACCTATTGCACTTGCAAGAAATTCAGTCGGCGCTAATCCAAGAGGGTACTTATTACCATTTATGGCCTCAGAGAGTGTGTCACCTCTTTCAGGATGATTTCAAGCAAGTCAACTCTTTCTGCAGAACCCATCGACCGACATGGCCAATGACCGTTGAAGCTATTCTACAGATCCTTTCGTTATCAAATAAGTTGCGAAGTCCTGTAGACGCTTTTATTTCTTTCCGAACCGGCCCGCTACAGAAAGAGTCCACAGCTCAATTCTTGAGGCGTTTTCAACAGGCGTTTCTTAGAGTTCCAACCAGAGAACGCTGCGATAGAGAAGTGGAGTATACGATTGAGTACACTCTACAGACTCATGCTGGTATGGTCTGGAACACTCTAGTCCAGCAGAATGACGCTCTTCCTCTACACAATGCTTTGTCAATTGCTTGGACCATTGCAGAAAAATACCAGAACTGGATGGCGCAGTTGTCTTCCCGTCCTCTCGATCGAGAGCCTCTTCCAGTGTTCCAAGGTCCTCTCCGAGCGGAAAATGATACCTCGCATTTTTCACCATCCCCTGTTTTCAATGATCCAATAGCGTCTGTCAACGCAGCAACAGCCCAAACAGTGTGTTATAATTGTGGGAAATTAGGTCATTTCAGTACTGATTGCAGAGGTACTCGAAAATCAGAGAGGTTCAACCAACAATCCCCAGGAAACGAGGTTTTTGGTACATTTAGGGCTCGAATTGAACAACAAAAGAGGAATCAACAACAAAAACAACCAAGTGCTAATCCCAATAGTATGAATAATCGACACAATAATCCTCCCATATCTAACAAGAGGCCCCCCCTCCACCACCTCGTCGGTCAAATCATTCCGTTTCTGCGTACGCGAATAAATCAGTCCATTTCGAAGACGAAGATTACGAACTCTGGGACTCAGATGAATTTCAAGATTGGGATCCAATCCCCACTACATCTAATGAGCTTAATGAATCAACCCATAACAGCAATTATAACGGTAATGAGAACTCTGAATACGGCCTTGGCAGCGGCGCTTTCAACATTGACGCCGTGAGCCTAGATAATCCAACGGTCCTTACTGACGATGAAAATAAATTTCATTCAAAACAAAATTTAAACCTTAGTTCTAAACATTTTCCTTCTATTTCGGCATATATTTCTAGGCAAGGCGCCAACGATCATCATCGATTTTTTTCATGTCATATAAACGGAGTTGAAAGTTTTGCATTTTTTGATGGTAGCACTACTAGTTGCTATATTTTTTCCTCTATTGCTTCCACTCTCTCTTCTAATAATTTAATTTTGTCAAAATCGCCGGTACAGCTACAAGGAGTCGCAAAGAAACTAGGACCCGTGGTTAATTACGACTGCACCGTTTCAGTTGATTTTGGACACGAAACTTCATTACAGCTAGTCTATGGGGTAGTGCCAGATGGAACATTTCCCGCACCTTTAACGTTAGGAAGATCAATTTTACACGAATTGGGAACTCTCTACGTTCCTGGCACTGACTGTGTCAAACTCACCAAATTTCCTAATGCTCCGTTGCTTACACCTAGTTCGAAAGAAGAATCCGATGCAAGGAAAGTCACAGCCTGGACAACGACAAATGTTCCTACTGACTTCAAGGTATTAAAGAGCCCAACTGAACTCCCAACAGAGCTAAGCATCCGTCCACCTCCACCCATATCCATGGCTGAACAGAAAGAAATTGACAGTAGCGTTCTGTTTCTCAAGTCAAAATTCCAAGCATTATTTGATGCAACACAAGTTGCAGGTAGCTCTACGCGTGCAACAGGGGTTAAGCACGATATAATCCTAGACACCAATGTCAATTTAAAATCCGCCCCAGGACGTTACTCGCCCCAAGACACCCATATACTAGAAGATTTCGTTCGTGCAGGGATACAAGAAGAAGTGTTGTACCGTGGGCAAAGCCCATTCTCCAGTCGTGCAATACTTGTTCCCAAAGACGGTAAGCCAAAGGGACGAATGGTAATAGACTTTCGACAAGTCAATGCTCATACAGAGAGGTCAGCTTACCCACTGCCTGTGGTACAAGACGAAATAAGGAAAGCTTCAGGTCATAAATTCTACATTAAACTTGACCTCAAGTCAGGTTTCTATCAAATAGAACTCACTGACAGAGCACAAAAAATTTGTTCCTTCGTTACACCTCAGGGGCAATATTTGTTCAAGGTTATGCCCTTTGGATTAACCAACGCCCCTGCTACTTTTCAGAAAGCAATGGATGAATGCCTTCAGCCAGTTCGAGATATCACGGTCAATATGATAGATGATGTGATAACATGGGGTAATACCGTCAAAGCAGCGACCCAGAATGCTACTCGAGTAATGGGACAGTTACAATTATGTGGCTATAAGTTAAACCCCCGAAAATGCGCTTGGTTTGTCACGCAAACAGGATTTTTGGGTCATATTATTGACAGACACGGCATTCAAGTAGATCCTTCAAAGATCCAGGCAATCCTCGAGAGACCCATGCCACGAAATGTTACGGAAGTTCGGGCTTTCCTTAATTCATGTAATTACTTTCGTGATTACATTAAGCTTTTCAGCAAATTGGCTGGGCCTCTCTATAGTCTTACGTCTTTGGAAGGCAAAAATATACCTGTTACATTAAGTGACGAGCAAATCGAAGCCTGGAAAGCTACACGTAATGCTCTCATTACTACACTGATTTTGAGGCCCATGGACCCCCAGTTACCAGTAGTTCTCGATGTCGATGCATCCGACAAATATACCGGTGGTGTTCTACTCCAACCTTAAGTCCCTTTCTCGCCATTCATCCGTTTAAGAATTTTACAGCCATCTATGGATGGTGCACATTTGCATCCTGTGGCTTATAAGAGTCGCAAGCTTAACCCTACTCAGCAGCGTTACTCTTCGCAGGAACGCGAAGCCTTAGGAATGGTTCAAGCTCTTCAAACTTGGCAAGATTGGATCGAGGGTTGTGAAATTATAATCAGGACTGACCACGAAAGTTTGGCGGGGATTCGAAAAAAGTCTAACTTACCTCGGCGAATGCAACGATTTGTAGACGTTCTTGAGCATTTCGATACAACAATTGTTTACAAAAAAGGTAAATCGAACCATCTTGCGGATTGGCTTTCTCGACCACCGAACAAAGCGACTTCATTCCCAATCGCAAGATACGACCCAGTCCATAACGATTCACGGAATTCGCCACCAACTACGTTACCAGACGCAGAGAGACTAACCTGGATAGATTTGAAATCGATTGCGGAGTTCTTACAGCATCGTGTGACCCTTCCTGAAAATCTTCCTGAACCTTGGGTTAAGCTTAATTTCGCAACTCACAATGGTTCAACATACCGAGTGATTGACAACAAATTTTTAATAATCCATCACTATGGCAAGCTTGTGTCGGCTTTGGTTGAGTTGCATGAACAAAGTGCACACTGTTCGATAGGAGCTTTAATTAGGGAGTCTAGAAATCATCTCTGGCATCCAGATATTGTCCTAGCTGCGCAGGAAGCGTTTAAGACCTGTTCTAGATGTCAACTGATGACGCAACCGATTGAGATACACATACAGGATAATCTACGCCCTGTGCAGGCCCCAGTACCTTTCACAAGGTGGGGGATGGATCACACCGGTCCGGTACGCCATAATGGTCAAGCTGCTTACCTATGCACCTCTATCGATCACGCGACTTCGTATGCGATGGCACTATTGACGCAATCACCAAACACTGCCTCTTGTTTGGAACTGTGCCGACAAATTCATGCACTGTTTGGCATCAAGCAATTAATAACTGACAATGGCCAAGCATTCTTGAGTAAAGAAATGTCGTCATTTTGTAAGGAAAGGTCTTTTGAGCAGTCTATAACCAAACCATACCGCCCACAGACAAACGGTAAAGTAGAACGATTCAACGGCATCATTAAGACTATTTTCTATGCCGTATCTGCTATTAACCAGTCTCGCGGTACCCAGTGGATCCTAGATCAGTCACTCAGCACGTATAATCGGCGTCCTAATTCAACTGGATATTCTCCCATTTTTCTTGCTCTAGGAGTCCCGTACGAAGATTCTCCAAGCCCTTACATGCGAGAATTGAATCCTGCTGAGGAAACTGCTTTCGCTACCGATCTGGTCAAATTGTATAATCCCAGGGTACAAGATACGCGCCTAAACGTCGCAACAGGAAAAGCAGCAAGAGATGAAATTCGTTCATACCTCCAGGAAAAGAAAGCTCGTCTTAGGGTGTTTGGAAAGGGTGATTGGGTTTTGCGACAAAGGAAAAGAGATCACAGAGGTGAACCATTCTACGACGGACCCTTTATCATTGCGGATGCCTCTCCTCACAACGGTTATGTTCTGCGCACTCCGGGAGGATTTACTCTGCGAAATGAGTATCACGGTCAGCAGCTATTTCCGGCTTACGTTAGAGATGGACATCCTGTAAGATCTCTTTGGTACGGCAGTAAAACTCTGCTTGAGAAGTACAGACGTAGAATTTCGGATGTTCTAGCACAATGGAACCAGGTTGACGATGACGGAGTCTGAAAAGGGGGATGGTGTGTGTCCTGGTCACGTGTTATTATCTGGGAAGTCATTATTATGTCGTAGGCGCTATTATGTAATCTTAATTGGAGTTAGCATCACAAGGAGTTTTCGGTTGGAGCAAGATTCAATCAACTTACATCAGACTCAACGAACTTACTAGGCATTCTGTGATAAAGATTACAGGCGTGCTTTGAGTTCAGAGTCTACCATAAGTACATTTGTTAATCGTAAAAGTAAACGCACAGTGTGGAGAAATTCCAAAAGGTGTCACAGATTAACTATATGAGGCAACGAGCACTTGTATGAGTAATGGTTGTTAATAATTCACTGAAGAAGAAAAGTTAACTTAGGTTCCGAACAATCCTCTAAATACAAGTTCTGTGTTTCCTTCCCATAGTTAAGCTTCGAACATCACCCGTGAGTAATTATTGAAAATCAAGGATACAAACTTGAAATTAGTATCAGTCAGTTCAAGCCAAACCCTAATTACCTAGTCATGCTATAGCCCTGATTATAGACCCTTGTAAAATCTAGGGCCCTTGTATAATGCAGTCGCTAATCTCTATTATTAGTGATCTTGCATTATGTACCCATGATCTGCATGATAGTACAATAGAGCCCCTTTTAGCTAATTATGGGTCCCGGTGTAATTATTGAAAAGATTCATGGGAATTTGATCGTTTGCATTTGCAATAATTACCCCTACAGGCCATTTTGGATGCATGGGTAATATTGCAAATATAAACGGTAAAATTCCAATGAATCTTTTCAATAATTACGCCGGGACCCATTATTAGCTAAGAGGGGCTCTACTGTACAGGGTGCCAGCCATAAAACTTGTTAAATCGGATTAGTTGATGGGTTTAAAGTGGGTTTTTATGTAAATCTTTGCCTACTATAGCTTAGATCGACCTGGCTTGCATTGATACCCCTGACGCGCCTTATCAGATTTGGGCATGACCTACACTAAAATTGCTTTTTCATTTGTGAAAAACCCTTTGCGACAAAACTTCATGAAATCCTATAAGACTCTGTTATTTCAACTATGCATCATCCTAATAATTACTCTAAAATCTATGATTTACAAGATCTAGTAATGAAATGCCCGATTAATATCTAGTTGATCCACCATTTACTTCGATTACTGCCTGACACCTTGATGACATACTTGCGATAAGCCTCACAAGTTCTGCTGAAGAGATTGATTCCCATGCTTCTAAGAACGCCTCATTTAGCCCGGCTTGGGAAATTTGTCTTCCCATTTCCACATCTGGATGATGAGATTGTATGTAATCCTCCATCGTATTCCAAAAACACTCAATAGGATTAAGGTCAGGAGAGTATGGTGGACAGACAATCAGACGTATACCTACCTCCTACAATTTTTCCATGGTATTCGGTGCGGCATGACACGGTGCACCATCCTGCATCAACGACATATTTGGGTGTGCTTCCCTTGCCGATACTATGAGAGGCAAAATCCGTTAACAGTATGATTTCGTTGTGGGTGAGCTCCATCTCTTATTCCATACAAGAAAGGGACCTTTTCCTGAGCCAATGAAGGAACCCCAAAACATCCACCCATTCCTGCGCGCAAATCGGGAACATACACAAGTTTCATCAAACTGTTCTCCAGGCTGATGTCCTTCATTAGTACAACATAACAGTAGGATATAGTAATAAAATCTTGCCTTCCTCGTTACAAACACACGTGTGTGCTGACCACCGGTAATCCAAGACTCGTCCGTGCAGAGAATCTGGTTCCACTGCTCGGTAGTCCATTCTAAATGTTCTCGGGCAAACTGTAATCGTTTCATCTTATTTTCTTCTGTGAGCGGAGGCTTCAAACGGGAGATACAACGTCTGTATCCTCTTTTATGGAGGGCTATCCTGATTAAATGTTCTCCATTGTTCCAGTGAGAGAATGGGTACATATATAATTCTAAGTAGGTCATGAATCGACCATTTAGAGAGCTACGAACATAATGCACAAGCTCATCCACTTGACTAACACTCAATTTATATGGACGGTCTGGTCTTTGGGGATCCAAGACATCAGCACGTTCGGAGGCATGTTGAGCCTGCCGGTGGGAGATTCCTAATTGGGTTGCGATTGCTTGAAGAGAAAGACCGTACCTCCGAAGTGTTTGAACAGCGACCCGTTGGTCTCGCGATAGTTGGGGTCAATAGGTTCAAGCAGTTGAATTTTGTGGAGAGTTCATTGTAATTGTTCCTATTTTATTTATAATCAATAGTATTTAATATGTTTGTTTTTGTCGTTGAAATATCTCGATTGCTAGAGTGTGCGTGGGAAATCATGAAAAGTCGATAGTGCAGAACATAATTCAAACTACAGTCCAACTTCATCTATAGCGATAGTGGGTCCCGGTATAAATGTTAAAAATATTCATTGAAATTCAACCATTTACATTTTCAATTCTTACCCTTACCCGATATTTTGGGTGCAAGGGTAAGTATTGCAAATGTAAATTGTTTAATTTCGATAAATATTTTCAATATTTATACTGGGACCCACTATCGCTATAGATTAGGTTGGACTGTAGAGCAACACTTGAAAAGCGGAGAAATTAGAGTTTAGATCTAGCCTATTTGGTAGTGCTAAGCGACATTTTGCTGGGTACACCCTTGTAATTTTGGGAATTTGGGTCTAACAAGTTTTATGGCTGACAACCTGTACATGCCTGCGATAACCACTGTGGGCTACAGGTTTATAATCGACTGAACAGCCGTTACAAGAGGCGATCATTCAAAGAAATGATGAATAACCCGGAAGATATAAGAAGAATAACGTAGTGGGTCTTAGACCAGGGATGGTTGGAGCAGTTTCGATTGGTTTGGGAAGTGGAAACACAGGCGAAGGAGCGAGAGGAGAAAAGAATGAGGCGAGGGGTAAGAGTTTGACGTGAGGATATCCGTACTGGACAGAACAGTACATCGCACTTCCTGAAAGTTAAATTCAAAAACCAGCAGAATCTTACCAGGTAAGTTTAGGGAGTTTTCATCGAAAGGTTCCCTACTGTGTAAACAAAAAGTTAGACAACTGCATGGGCCTATTGGGCATCGAAACGGATTAATTGAAATCAAATTCAAAAATAATTATTATGCATAATTAGTTCAGCTAATTATTATTTATGTGGGAATGCTGGTTGGGCATTAGCCTAACTAAGGTCAGGCTTCAGCCCTGTTACACTCTTTAGAATATCCTGACATGGTCTAACAGCTGCTGGCTTCTCAATTAAATCGTCTACTTTGGCAGCGTATGTTTGGATCAAGTAACCAATCAGTTGCAAGTTCCGTGACTTATTTTGCAAAGAGCGTGAAGGGTGTGAGACTTGCGGCCGTCGTGTGCATGCTAAGTATGAAGTTGCAGTGCGTGTCACGGTTCACTACTGAACGCTTGAGCTGTAGAGTAATGAAAGATAATTTATAATTAACTATAGAGAAGAAAAGCACATTGAGGGATAATGGTTACTATTATACAGCTTAGCTTACTCTCTGTTACTTGCTAGGCTTCAATACAATTCATCCTGAAACTCCCCTGATCAGACGTGGGATGGTTTCAGTGCACTGAGCTTTGTCTCTAGGATGAAATCAAAGATTGCCACCACCAGTTCTGCGCACTTTGAGTCTTACGTATTTTTGGTTTCGTCTCCACTCCAGCGCCTGCGCTTACCTGTGTAGGCTACAGGGATTACCAGCTTTCCAGCTGTCACAGTGCGGTCTCGTTGTCGAAGATTATTGTGCCACTAACTATGTAAACTTATCTGTAGAGATTTAAAAGAAGAGGGAGCGCGCTCAATAAACAAATCCGTAATGCGATCCCTGCTTACCTTACCAACCCTAGTGTTATAATTTCCTAGTCTGTTAACATGGTTGATGCTTGTATACACTCGCTTAGCGCAAGCTAAGCTAAAGCCAAACTGTAAGAATATAAAATAATATTAGCCGAAAATAATTATAAACGGAGCTACAATAAGAATAACACTCAAGAATATAAATCAACATAAAATACAATAATCACTGTTGTACTATAAAGTATACATATACACAAATAATACATAAATTATGAATATACACAAATGACACAAATATAGAATATAAACATAAATTATACATTAATTATCTTTATACACAAATTATACATATATATACAAATTATACAATTAAATAAATTGGGTATAAATAAATAAATTACTACCACAAGGGTTAACAAGACTAAGATCGGCAAACTTATAATGCAGATCAATAAAATTAAAGTTAATAGTACAAGAAGTACTAGCACTAGTCTGTGCATGGGTTCTAAATTAATACAGCACAGACCATCTCAACACCTATGTCAAAGAGTTTTCTCTCTTAGTTAAAATATCTTAGAACATTTTAGAGGGATTAGAAACTAAGTTATTTTGGGACTAGTTAATGGCTTCATATATAAATAGAGGAAGTTTTCCCCTGACAAAAAAAAAACAACGAATAACAGCCCAAATATACATCATACACAATCTACAAAATTATTCAACCACAATATTTCTTGGTTAGAAAATTATACACTTTTAAACAAAAGTTATTTCTCCCAGTAAATGTATACGCTTCCACCATATCAAATTAAATCTTGAATCTGCTACTTGATTTTTTATACAAACTCTATTTACGCATTAGGGGTTTGGGGATATCTTTAGATCATGGAAGATACTGGAATATAACAGAACAGCATAGAACAACGCTAGATCAATTGAAGTGAGAGTGTTGTATCTATGGTGGCGGTATGAACTTAGAATGGAACATTCTAGTAGAATGGTAGAAGATGACAAGGAGTTCTGGAGAGATGTATATAAGGAGGCGATAGACCTAAGCATGATTAAAACCAAGTAGTTCCTTTTATATATTCAATCAATAGAGACAATTGATTGAGATACTTCTCTACTATACTTATCCATCTCATCGTGATCATCACTCTCCAAGGTACCTATCACTCTGACTCCTCTCGTAACCTCGTTATCATAACACCTAGCCACAACCACTGGCCACAGCACAACAGGGCGCAGCCCGTGACATAATCACCTCTTTTTTTTTTTGTAACTCAAGGACCCTGCCCAGAGTCTCCTTTCTCTCCTACTCCATCGCCTAATCCAAAGCGAGCCTCTAATCTTTCCAGGGCCTCTGTCTCCTCCGTGTTACTGCGGTTTTCTCAATTTCGTTCTACAAACTTTTTCTACTTCACTAACGCTCGACGGACTGATCTTCTGCCCCGTCGTACTCGCTCTGCTAGCAGAATCTTTTCAACAAAACTTTCTGGGCCTTGTTTTTCAACCGTTTTGTCTAAAGCCTCAGGGATGATAGGAGGCGGTTGCTCATCATCTTTTGATTGTGAGGGAAGGGGATCTTTGTTAGATTTTCTGAGCAATTGGACGTGAAATCTTGGCCAGATTTGTGAAGGTACATCCAATTCGACAACTTGAGGCGAAGTAATTTTGTTTAATACTTGTCAAACTCTGGATTGTTTGGATGTTTCAGCTGTAGTCGAGCTAATATCGTCTAATTAGTTGTGTTTGCTTACAAGGAGTGTTTTGTGTGCGGGTCAATGTTTGATTAGGCGTTTTGGATTAGAAAACACGTTTGCAAAAGAGTTTTGTATCAGGAGCAGCACGGAATGGTTTACATGGGCTTGATCCTGATGTCATCTGGATACTGGCTGGAGGAGGATTTCTATATGTACAAGTTATTTTCTTCGATCAAGATAGTTCAAAAAAATATACTGATTTTACATTAAATTTTCTAAGATCCTCAGAGTCTAACAATACTTTACTTAGCGTTGATCCATGCTAGTTTCTTCTGTAGCTGGGGCGTCTGAATATTCTTGAGGTTCAGCCATAGTTTATGTCTAATACGGAAAACTATGACAGGATTCTTAGCCTTATTTGCCTGCTCTTCCATTTGCTGTTAAGATGCCGCCATTACAGCCACCGCGTACTCCTGTGTCTCCCGAAACCGGTTGATGGAAATTTCCGCCCTTTTTTCTGGTACTGAAAGTTAAACGACCGGATAAAATGAGATGTTCTGAGGCACGAGAGGTTGCCAATTGGGGCATATCACCAGGGGGCATCATGTTTAGACGAAGGGATATTCCGGGGTTGAGTAAGTTTCATAACGAGCAGAGGTGTTTTGAAACAGTAGCATAAAGGCAAATAGGAGCATTTGGCTGTAACCTCTGACAGAAGTCATGAGAAGGGGACCGGCTAGGGCTCTCATGATGATGTATATTAGGAAGGCATTATCTATGGGAAAGGGTATCGAGAACGTGAGGTTCTTCGGATCAGTATATTGTTATTTCTATCATCGTTGATCTTGGTGGTCAACAGTTATTATTCTTAGGCCAGTAGAGCCAGTTATTATTATTATTATCATTTTACCTTCATACATTTCTCTCTGAACGCTCTTGTTTACATAATTTAATGTAATATTGCATTGGTTCCACCTGATATCCATGCTTTATATAAAAGGGACTCAAGCTTGTGCTTAAGTTTTCCATGTTGCTGATCACCAACTGGGCCAAAGAGAGTAGGCTTGGCCACCCATACTATGCGAAAGATATAAATGCCCGTAGATAGGCTAATACTTCTTGATTCATACGTTGTGTCGCTCCATCCGTTTCTGGATGGAATAATTTTGATAGCCGCTGCTCAATATTTGACATCTGACATATGCATCTCTAGAAATCCCAAGCCCATTTGAACCCTCTGTCTGAAGTTATTGCGAAAGAAAACCCGTGAAAATTATGATGGCAATTTATAAACCGCTTGGCGCAGTCTTCGGCATTCATGGACTCCATTGCTTCAAGCGTAACACCATTTAACAATCGGTGTGATGACCATCAAGTAGCGTAAGTTGCCTTTTTTTCTTGGATGGCAGATCAGTCATGAAGTCGGCTGATCATTCACTGTGAAACCTATTGGGAATCGGCAGTGGAAGTAAAAATCCCTATCTTTTTGAGCGCTGTACATGAGAACGGTCGCACAGATCGCAATTCTGACAGAATTTCTTAGCCATTGTGCTCATCCCCTAAGATCCAATTCACGTTCTGCTAGTGATACCTCAATTCCCAAGCCAGATGGAAAGGCCCTTTCGTTTAGCCACATGGCTTTGTATAATTCCTGAAAAACTGAAGCTTCGTTTCATTGACTTTTGCTCCATAAATACTGGAGTACTTTTTCTAACAATAATTGTTTTTCCTCAGGAATCATTTGCGCTTTCTCGGGTTTGGCAGGTGTAACAGCAACTATGTGGGCTAGCAGTTTGGCCCCTTCAGGCTTTTATTTTTCCAACCACTCTTTTTTTAGAAGCTGGAACTCTCGTTGTTTAAGGTGTGGGTTCTGGGGGCTCTTTGGAAGTGTTACAGGTATTACCAGGTATTGTGGGGCTGGGCTGCCTTACGGGCCCAGCCTGGCGCATTAGCCGAACTGTAAACATGGGTGAGCCTTGTCTGCAGAATAAAGGGCCTCTTGTAAACAGTTAACAGTTAATATGAATGTCACGTGATAGTCAGGATAAAGAGAAAACCACGTTCATTTGTTATAAGGGAAACTACTGAATATGTACAAGTCTCTAGTCTAGTCCCTTATAACCCCCAACAAGTACAGAGAGTTGGATCTATATCCTTGGCGCTGATCCTTATCTCGCTTATGAACTGCATTAATGCATAACAGACACTAGTCTGCTCACACCCCCTCTTAGTCCCATAGCAAAATTCAGTCTGTCATACCCAAATGTTCTGTAAATTGTTTGAAGGGTTCTGAGAGGAGTGGTTTTTAAGGCCGCCAGCAGGATTGTCTTCTGATGCAACTTGTGTTGAAATGATTGCTACCATGAAATTAATTACACCCAACTTTGGATGTGATAATCCTGTGATAGTCGTGTGCAATCACAAAGATCTGCACACACTAACCTTTCTACAAAGTAGTGAGGTTGGTAAATACGTTAAACCATATCAATATAAATCACCAGAATTCTTTTTCCTTAGATATTATATATAGCGACCTGTTTCTAAGCTGGAGTAATTAACAACTCTACAGCTTACGATCAACAGCCTTTTTTATCTCTCCAAATCTGCAAGATTGTGATAAGTGATCATTCAGCTCTTACGAGCTATTGCTAACCGACTTCCCAAACTTACAACAGTACCCGATCTCGAACTTTATAGACAACGTCATTGTGCCTCATCCATGGCTCTTCAAGAATAAGATCATGGGCTAGTCCAGCGATCACGTATCCACAAATTCTGGAACAACTGCCATCTAAGTCAACATCTGCCTAACAAAGTTCGTCTACAATGATTTTTTCTTCATTTTCCGGATCCTTGGCTAATCTGAGTTCCTTTGGGGGAACTTTTAGGCGCGGGAGGTTGAGACGATTTGCGAGATTTTCACTTAAAACAGAGTAGATTGTGCAACCCAGATCCACTAGTGCGGGAACTGAAGTCGAATTGAATATTGCATCTACAAAAACTGGTTGTCGCGTTTCAGGTCTAATTTCTAT
This sequence comes from Podosphaera xanthii, assembly GCA_028751805.1. Classification (NCBI taxonomy): domain Eukaryota; kingdom Fungi; phylum Ascomycota; class Leotiomycetes; order Helotiales; family Erysiphaceae; genus Podosphaera; species Podosphaera xanthii. The sequence continues at coordinate 5,039,456 of JAPWIX010000009.1, read as the reverse complement.
TTGTGTTGTTGTGGATATGGAGGTTTCTGACTGAAGACTTGTTTGTTGATCTAAAGCCACCGACAAGGTTATTCTGCACAGGCCACATTTAGGTCACTTGTTTCGCCGTAAATAGCCATCAATATTTACATGTTCGGTTTGTTTGCCACGACACCGGGAGGAATAACTTGACCATTATTATTATTAGCATTGTTTATGATTGATGTCAAGCTGGCTCACAGGTGAAAACATCTAACAATAGCAATCAGGATGAGGTTAAGTTGGCTATAACTAGTTTATTCACGGAAAAGAGGCTCATGTATATAAACTATTTAGTTTTGTCAAAAGAAACAGAACAACGGTTCCCATAACATCTTTTTCCACTGCCTATGCCTAGCATTTTACCATAACTTAATACTGGTTTACCATGCAGTCTACCAATGATATGCTGCATTTTACTAAAATCCGTTTCGCCATCCTTTCTCAACCCTCCTTTCCTCCAGTCGCGACTTTCTCTGGAGGCTAATCTTTTCCCGAATTGCTTGCTTCGAGAAAGTTATCCAGCTCTTGCAGGCTGCTAATTTGGGTGAGTTGCTTTGGAGGACCAAACTTTCGGCAAAATTTTGATGTGTCCAGGTTTCTCGCATCGTATACAAACACCCCTCTCCCAAAGAATCTGAAACTCCTCGTCACTTCGCCAAGGTGCAGAAGGCTTTGGTTCCGCATTCCTAAATTTCCCGTCGATCTTTCCTTTACCTTTGGAGTTTAGGGATGCAAGGAAAGCGGATAGCTGCTTAACATCAATTTTCATCTCTCCCATGGTAACGTCCTCGTCCTGATCTGTCAGTGATTCCGGCAATATAGGCTGCGATTTATCCGGAAGACTTGATCCAGGCGAGGTATCATTATACTGAGCAACTCGGCTGCGTGTGGTGTACTGAGTAACTTGAGACTCGTTCTTGCTCACGAAGTTGTCCCGCATCTCCATATTAGAAGTTGCTTCAGCAACTTCTTCTACCCAGTCATGGTAGTTATCCTTGGGCAGCTTTAAGACATCGATTTTGTCTAAAAGCTTCTCGCTAACAGACCAGCGAAGCTGTTTTACTTTAAGCTTCTCTGGCCATTCATGACCTCCAGCATACTCAAATTAAAGCTCCCATCCTTGTAGAAACTGATGAAATATTTGAGCTTCCCCTTGCTTCATGGAGTGAATTTTCAGTTCTGCTTTTTCAGCGCTAACTTTGTCGAAATATGCTTCGTTGCACTTAACTAGAAATTTCTTCCAATTATAATTTCGCTCAGCTCCGCATCTCATCCGGTGATTTCGAATTCGTTGTCTTTGAGGTTCTGGAATACTTTGATAGATTTTCATGCAGATGGCAATATCCGTTACCAAGAAGGGTGAGTATACCTCACATTGAACCTGGAGAAGCTGGTGGTGAGTGGGCCATGTGTGGACTTATTGTGCTGACTCGGTTATGACTCAAGGATATCTGGAGTTTAAAGCTTATGGATAACGTGCCAAGTGACAGAGTTGCTGAAACTAATGAGTCATGTTTAACATCTTCTTTTATACAATAATAGAACTCGCATTGTAGTTTCATAGTAGGCATCGGATACTTGATATTGGAGGAAAGATGTATATAGATACTGCCATAGTCAGAGCAGCAAGAGCAATAGTCTCCATCGTGACCATCAAGGCGATATTCCATCCACTATACGCATTCAGTATAATCATTTATATCGTACTTACCATTCATTCACACCATTGACTATTCCATCGAAGGACAGCTCCATCACTAGACAAGTCGCCAACCACTCCACATCCCCATTTAACCTTATAACAGGACTGCCCCGTCTCATCTGCCAAAATCGACATCTCTGATTATCTAGGTCCCTGGATTTCCTTGTGATAAGTTGGAAGATTGTGCATCGTTCATGGGTGTATCAACCATGTTTAAAGTGCCACTCGCGCTAATAGGGATTGAATCTGCGTCCAGATGTTCAAGAGAGTTATAAAATTCGACTTCCAAAAGACTGCTGTTACTGCTGACTGAGGATGTATCGGAATATGTGGGAGCTTGAATTTTCATGCACTAGAATTTAGGATAATTTTTGTCACGGTTCGGCAATTAGTGCATGAGCGACGGTATGCTTCAATGTAGTTTATATTTATCTATGGAGGAGATGAATTACATCTGCCCAGGTAGCGTCTACTTATAACACTTCCAATGAATCGCTACCAGGCTCTCAATGCTATAATAAGACCATGGCATGTAATACCCCTTGCAACATGAAACATAAGCAAGTTCCACAAAGCTGAGTCCAACCGTCCTACCCTGCCGATCGCTTGACGGGAAGCTAGCATACCCGGATAGGGCTGCATTAGTCTGTGCATGTGATGACCATCATATGCTACAGGAAAATATTGGCTTATCAGCCGTCACAGTTTTCAATAATCTGTCGTGGGATCAATTGGTGAAGGTAAACCGCAGAGCAAGTCCAGTATAAAATCAGTTGATTATTGAAAACTATGGTAAAAATAAAGATGGGCATACTCTGTATATAAATACATAGGCCCGCTCCTTCCGCTAATTACTAGCATAAATAAAAACAACTGTGTTGCTACGCAACCACCACACAACCACACACGTGACAGTAGCGCTGGCGTAGTCAGTGCACAACAAGGGATCAATCACGTAACACATGGCCCGCTTTACAACATGTCAACATAAGAACTTTAAGTGTTGCAGAAATATCTTGACGAACTGTTGTGATTAGGCGCTGACCAAACAGATTATGGTTAAATTTAGCATATGCAGGGTTAACTAGGATTATATTATAAGAAGTTGGTGACTGCCGATCAGTATAAGCCACTGATAGAAAACTCTAGAAAGTTCCACGATTAAATGGAAATAGCATCATGTGGAATCTTCTGGAAGTAGCTAGTTTAACTATACTAATCAGGAGTTTGCTATGAAGGTTCTAGAATCGTTGAATCATAAATATAAATATGTCTGTATCTAGATTGATCAGATAGATCAAGAAATTCTTAAGATTACTTCCGTGTCCCATCAATCAATTCAGCCACAACTACCCAAGCACTATCCAAACCCCCTCGGAACCAAGAGTCCTCAGTCGATTGAAACCCCCAAGTTTATAAAAAACATACACAATCAATAGGTTTCAATAACAACTGGCGAAGGGTTTCATTCGGGCGAGCAAATCTCCAGCAGCTGCACCCGTCTTTTTTGCCAAAAAGCCAGAAGGAGGTTTGTGGTTTTGCGTCAATTATCGCGGCCTTAATGCGATCACTATCAAGAATCGATATTCTCTCCCACTAGTACAGGAAACTCTTTCCAAATTAAGCAACGCCAAATATTATAACAAGCTAGATATTATCGCAGTCTTTAATCATATCAGAATTGCAGAGGGTCAAGAATGGATGACGGCATTTAATACGAGATATGGCTTGTTTCAAACACTTGTCATGCCTTTTGGCCTATCTAACGCGCCGGCCACATTCCAGGCCCGTATCAACGAAGTCTTACGCCCATTTCTTGATTGTAGCAGATTGGGACAGGGTGGTAGGAAGGGAAGATGGAATATCTTAGTAACGAGGAATAAATAGCTATGTGAGAATATAGCGTAGTAAGAAAACAAGACGTAACAGGATCTCTCAAGATTGCTATCCTCTAAGTATATATCTAAATGTGTCTCATCGGGCCTCCGCCTACTAGTGGGGCCGCGCTAACTGAGACACGCACTAAACTCCTTACAACCATGACCCTGTAAGAAAACCCCAATTTCCCAACGCTTAGCATAACTCCGAATCATGCCTAAACTCTGAACGCATAGAATTACACACACCGCTGTTCCTGCATTCCGGACTCCGAGAGAATCCTACTTAACTAATTAGAAAACTAGGGATCCCTTGAACACGATTTTGGAACGGGACTAGGACCGTGACATTGATATCTTTTGTACCATCAACATTGACAATATCTTAATTTATTCGGAAGACCTCTTTTTGCATCGATCTCATGTCAACACAGTGCTTAATGCGCTAGGTAAAGCAGGATTGCATCGTGATATTAAGAAATACGAATTCGAAGTTCAAGAAGTAATTTATCTGGGTATGATAATTTCCACCACAGGCTTAAAGATGGACCCCCAAAAAGTGCAATTTATCCTTGATTGGAGGCCTCCTTTATGTCTTAAAGACGTTCAAGGCTTCTTGGGATTTTCCAACTTTTACCGGCGGTTCATCAAGTACTTTTGCAAGATTGTTAGACCCCTTGTCTCTCTCACTCGGAAAAATGTTAAGTTTGTCTGGTCTGATACTTGTCAGAAAGCCTTCGAGTCCCTCCAGCAATCTTTTGTTTCCGTCCCAGTTTTGCGCCACTTTGATGCTTTTAAATGAAATTTTTGTGGAAGCAGATTCATCTGATTTTGTATCGGCCGGAATTTTGTCCCAAAAGGATGATAATAGTGAGCTACATCCAATTGCCTTCATGTCAAAGAAACTTGAAAATGCAGAATGTAACAATGAGATCTATGATAAGGAACTCTTAGCTATTATCAGAAGTTTTGAGGGATGGAGGGCTGAACTGCAAGGCTCTTATTAACCAATCACTGTACTAACAGACCACCACAACCTCCAATACTTCATGACCACAAAAGAACTCTCTAGACGTCAAGTTCGTTGGAGTGAATTTCTATCCCAATTCAACTTCTTTATAAGGCCTCGCTGTCATAGGGCTACAGCCATTTAGGAATAATTTGGCCCTAAGCCAAATACAGCCCTTCGCTTAACCTCGCTTATTCCTCAGACCTGTCCTCATTCAGGCGCGAGTTTTCTAGAAGGTTCTGAAATATCGGCGACAAGATACTACAGAATGATGTAGAAGTTGATGGAAGCAAAGGAAGTGGATTCCATGGAACCACTTAGAGCCTTAGAGAAGACCTTGAGGCATATATAAGAATAAGGTGGTTCATGTATTTAGATTCTCTTAGTTAACAGAATATAAACTTCTTTCAGGTGACTTATTTGAGTCCTACAATCTTGTTAACCCTCCCACACTCGCTCAGGAAAAGAAAATACAACAGCAGATAGCCTGACCCGACGCTCTCAAGATATTCCAAATGATGACTCTGACCCCTGAATACAGTACCAAAAGCAAACTCTCCTCACCCCTGAAAAACTTCACGAGTCTATTACACAACACCTGGAAGATGAAGGGTATCCAGCTAGGCCTACCCTTGATACAGTCCCTTACCTTTCATCAGGTACTCTCAGAGAAAGTTCAGAAGAGCCACTAGATCAAAAGATCGCCCATTTGCTTGATGAGGGCTATAGAAGCAAAATGGACAAATGGCTGACCAAGATACTCGCAGAATTAACGAAGCCCGAAGGAGTTCCGTATTCAAAGGACATATCACTCTCTGAATGTGATATTTGTGATGGCCGACTATACTTTCGCGACAGACTTTACATTCCTGACAACGAATTAAGGCTCCTACTCATACAAACTGCTCATAATAGCTGCGAAAAGGGCCACCAAGGCAAAAATTCTTTATACTACACTATGTCCGACTACTACTGGTGGCCTCGCCTCTCTCAACAAATCGAACAATTCGTGGAAAACTGCCACAACTGTTTGCGAAACAAAGTCTCCCGGCTCAGATACCAAGGAACTTTGAAAACCCTCCCCCTACCAGATCAAAGATGGCGTGATGTATCTGTAGACTTTGTCGGCCCACTAGCAGAATTCAACAATTTCAACTGCATAATGGTTGTAGTTGACCGCCTAACTAAGGAACGACATTATACACCCTGCCATACTAAGATGAAAGCAAAAGAGCTAGCTAAAATATTTGTCTGTGATATTTGGCAACTCCATGGCTTATGTGACTCTATCGTGTCCAATAGAGGCCCAATTTTTGTAGCAGAGTTTTGGAGAGCAGTCTGTGATTGCCTTCAAATAAAAATGTTACTCTCTACGGCCTATCATCCGGAGATAGATGGTCAGATAGAGAGTACCAATGCGTTTATGGAGCAATACCTTAGGCAGTATATCGATTACTCCCAATAAGATTTTTACGACTGGCTACCTATGGCTGAGTTTGCAGCTAATAATGCGGTTAATACTTCCACACAAGTAACCCCGTTTTTTGCAAATAAAGGGTTTTATCCACGTATGAGTTTTGGCCCTCCACAAACAACTCAAAGAATAACTTCAGAGAAGCTTCGTGAACACACCACTGCTGGCAATGACTTTGCCTCAAAATGGCTGAGATTCTCGAAGTATTACGCTCCAACCTAGCATGCGCCAGAGAAAAGCAGGAGAATGCTTCGGCAGCAAATTGCTCGCCGGCACCAGCATACCAAGTCGGTGATGAGGTTTTCCTCGACGCTCGAAATATAACGACTTCCAGGCCCATTGAGAAACTTGATTGCAAATTTATTGGACCATTCCGAGTGATGCAGAAAATAAATTCCCACGCCTACAAATTACAACTTCTCTTTGAATATGAAAAACTACATAATGTTTTTCATACAAGCCTTCTTAGACCAGCACCTACAAACCCATTACCAGGACAGACAAATCCACCACCACCACCAATTGCACTTGACGAAACTGGAGAAAAGTTATACGCTATTGAAGCCATATTAGACTAAAAGCGTATTAAGAATAGAAAAAACTTTTAGTACCTAATATTGTGGAAAAGCCATGACCCCGAAGATCAAACATGGGAGCCACTCAAGAACATAGTTAACGCTAGAGCCTCAATACAGGAGTTCGAGTGACGTTTCTCTCACAAGTTAAAGCCCACCAAATCCGAAATTGAAAAGGCAAAATATCAAGCTGCTAAGTCCACTTCGATTTTATCTCAAAAATCGTGAGATACCTAGAGACTGGAGTAAGGGGGGGCCATATGTTAAGGATATAGCGGTTGTAGGATTAGGTCACGTGCATCTGGTTACTCCTAAGATACGCGTACGCGTCTGTAAATAAGTAATTTGTAGTTGGCGGGATGCCCTTCTTTCCTCCTTGCAGATAATCTCATTCACCAGATTTGACCTCGTCAATCTATCTCTTTATCTTTCCCTTGTCATTCATCATAGCGTGATGGTGGTTGTCTTGTCTGCGTATGCCTTTCTAGCATCATACTTTCTGGCCATAGCTTATCTGGGTTTCTATTGTGGAAAGCTTGGTGTCAGAACGGTGCAGGATTAATACCAAAGACGACGCTGTCAATAGAAAATAAGTACCAATATCAGTAACTGGAGCAATGATAGATAAGCAACAACAATAATAGTAACAGCAACAATAGCAATAACAATAACAGGGAGATGGCAATAACACTAACAACAGCAGGAAACACCATAACAATAACAAGGACACTAGCGACAACAATAGCTATAACAATGACAATATCAATAACAATGGTCCAGAAGAACAGTAACCACAATGGTAGTGTAATTGATAGGATTCAGATTTCAAACAGATTCTTCAATAACTAAAGATAAATACAAGACTCTGATCTGGAAACTTCAGAGGTACAGTAAGGACAGCTATATATACATTTTAGGACATGGTCCAACAAGCCACTGAAAGAACCATCTAGAACTCCTGCACAGGTAAATAGAACAACAAGGGGCATCATAGAATACCATAGAACACCATAGAATCCACCAGAACTCCCCAGGTCATTGTGGCCCATAAACATATTTTCGGAATGGGATAATAAAGAAGTTTGTAGAGCTACAGAGAAACAGCCAGAATATCTAACGCCACAATGTGGCTCAAACCCCTGTCACATGACTAAGTAGCTTACAACCTCTGACACTTGGATTTACATTTCTTCACCTTCAAGCTCGTCTTTGGGAACCCATTGTTTTAAACCATCGCTCCATTTTACTTCGTATTCGAAAACGCCATTTTTAATTCTTGAATTGGTTATGTCTTTGATTAATTTAAAACAGTCTTCATCATTGACAAACCATTCTATGCTGTATTCCTGCTGATTTCGTTGAGGGAGAGTGGCTTTTTCCAGTTTTTCAACATGGAAGACATCATGAATCTTGCCTACCAGATATTTTAAGTCTAGTTAGTAGGTTAAGTCTGTGACCTTTTTTAGAATTTTGAAAGGTTCAATTTGCTTTTCAGCGAGTTTTTTGCATGGGCGTGGTGTACGGATGTGCGTGGTTTTTAACATGATCTGGTCGCCAACATTAAATTCTATGTTGATACGATTTTTGTCGTAATGTTGCTTAATTTTTTCATTCTCAGTCTCCATAGTAATCTTCAATTTAGCCATAATTTCAACTAAATTTCTAGCATGTTTAGCAGCACTCTTACAAGTTATTTGTTCTCCGGGTTGTTCGTCAATAATTTGGCAGTTTGGTAAATAACATTGGTCAGTATAGAACGGGGCTAATTGTCACGGCTCTTCTCAGCTGATCAACGAATGGACATGGGCTAAAGAGAATGCTTCATACGAGTATCTAAAAGCTAAAGAAGGAATCTACTATTACAAGAGCGCAAAGGTATTGTCACCCATCATTATGCTGGGTGCACCAGATGGCCCGTGCTTCAGCCTCGCACTGCTCCTTGGTGCAACACTGTTCAGCCTTGTACCTAAATTGTAACACTATCCCCCTCTTGCAAAAAAGCGCGTCCTCGAGCTTTGATTCATGCAACCATTTGCTCTTAAACAAGAATAATCGTCAATTCCTTTATTGTAAGCTTCGATCCAATCCGGTAAAAGTTTGGGCGGACCTGGTACATTTGGATAGTTAAGGTGAAATTCTCGAACTAAGTGAGGGGCTGTCATAGCATCCGAGCAGGGGTACCAAGTGTAATCATCGTCTGCTCCTAAAAATTTAAACCTGTATTCCAACCTTCTACCATTCATTCTAGCGCCAATAATTTTTTCCAATTCCCATTCTTCCTCATCTGGCGTCACTTTTATTGGAGCAGGCTCGGGTTTTCTCTGTCCCGGTAGAGGGTTGTCCAGGTATTTCCGAAGCGAGTTACTGTGAAAGACTGGATGGACTCTAATGTTACCCGGAAGATCCAATTTCCATGACTCCCCACATTTTTCGATGATCTTAACTGGACCATACCATTTTTCGCTCAACTTTTTGGATGGTCTATCCAAATTCCAATGTTTAGTAGAAACCAAAACTAAATCACCTACATTCCAATCGACAGGCCGTCGTCGCAAATTAACAATGTGGCGCATCTTATCTTGCGCAGATTGCATTCCCCGGCGGGCAAATTCGATGGCTTCATTCATTCGATTGGAGATCCTAAGAGCTTCCTCTTGATTAATCATCTCATTATGATTCATGGCTGGCTCTGGGTCCCTTAAGTCCCATGAAGTGCGCGGCTCGAAACCATTGCAAACTTGGAAAGGTGTAAGTTTTGTCGTATCATGAGGCAGTAATAGTTGTGCAAGATCTAGTAACGGTAGCATCTCGCTCCAATTGTCCTGATAAAAGTTAACGAATGGTCGGAGTCTTTGTTTCATATATTGGTTCATAATTTCAGTTTGGCCATCCACATGTGGATTGAAGGCCGTCGATAATTTTATTTGAGTCCCCGACAGTCGACAAATTTCTCTCCATAATGAGGAAACAAATTGTGGTCCTCTGTCAGAAACGATAGAATCTGGCCAGCCCCAATTAGAGACCCAATGTTCCAAGAACAACTGGATGAGTTTTTTGGCATCCACGTTTTTGTTTGTTGGGATAGACTTGGACTTCTTTGATAATCTATCCATTATAACAAGTACCATATCGTAACCTAATTTATCTTTTGGTAATTCAGTAAAATCCATAGTGATGTGTTGGAACGGGCGTTTCGGAATTTCTAAAGGATTCAAGTATCCTGGAGTCTTGTCATGCTTGGGTTTCATGCGAACACATTCGCAATTTGCTACAAAGGTATTAACGTCCTTTCCGAGACTTTTCCAGTGATACTTGTGACCAATGAGCATTTTCATTTTGCCAACACCAGCATAAGCTACACAAGGTTGGGCATGAATATGATGAATTAGTTTAGTACGTAGCTCTGGTGGTTGTAATGGCACTTCTAAGCGTCCTTAGTAGAAAAGAACTTCATTTTTTAGATACCAGTCAGGATGCTCTTCCTTAGCCATAACTCGATATTTCTGCAATTCTTGAGAGGTTTTGTTTGCTTCCAAAATTTGGTCGATAATGTCAAACTCTTCGATATCAAATGCCACCGTTGAGCCTGAGCTTTGTGGTCTATTTAGAGCGTCAGGTGACTTTCTATTTAGACTAACGATATTAATAGATTGTAGTTTGTGAAGGTCACTGTTTGTGCTCTCCACTGGCTGGTTTTTGGGATGGAGCATAGCAGCAAGGCCAAAACACAGATGTTTGTCTTGGAGAAGATTTGATTTCTCTTTCAAGGAACTAATGGCGAATTTGCTTGTATTTTCCCAAATTTTAGGGTCCACTTGATTAGCTGATAGAAATGTTTGTTTACGGATTTCCCTTTTTTTAGCTTCCTGTAATGAAAGATCTTGTTCTCTTCTGGAAAGAGCGTCAGCGATTGTATTTGAATCCCTGATCGGTAAGTTATAGTGAAGTAGAATTCAGAAAAAAATTGTGCCCAACGAGCCTGTCTAGCGTTCAGGTCTTTAGTTGTCATGAAATATTCTAACGCTTTATGGTCTGTATAAACCAAAACCTTGTGACGGGAGCCAGTTAGTTCCGTTTTAAAATGTTGAAACGAGCGAAAGATCGCTAGCATTTCTTTATCATATATAGGGTAATTGAGCTCTGCACTCGTCATTGTTTTTGAAAAGTAGCCCACCGGATGCCATAATCCATCTATCTGTTTTTGCGAAAGGATTCCAGCCACCACGCCGTCTGAGGAATCAGTTTCTAACCTGATTTCCAATTTAGGATTGTAGTGTGACAGAATTGGCGCATTTACGAGTGAATCTTTTAAAATATCCCACGCAGCTTTGCACTTGTCGTCAAAAATCCACTCGGCTCCTTTGCAAGTAAGCTTTGTCAGAGGGCGTGTGATTAGACTATAATCTTTGATAAAACGACGATAAAAATTACAGAAGCCTAGAAAGGCTTGAGCTGCGCGGACGTTATCGGCATATTTCCGATTTTTTATTACGTCTATTTTTTCTGGGTCTACTTGGATTCCATCTACTCCAATGACGAAACCTAAAAATTTTGTTTTTTGTACAAAGAATTCGCTTTTCTTTATATCTATTTGAAGCCCATGTTCAGCTAGCAAGGTCATTACCCTTTTCACGTGAGTCTCATGTTCTTGACGATTTGTGGAGTATATAAGTATATCATCCACATAGGACGAACAGAATTCGTCCAGGCATTCCATTAAGATATCATTGATGAATCTCTGGAAAGTTGCGGGTCCATTTGTAAGTCCGAAGGGCATTACTCGATACTGATAGCAACCGTATCTGGTGCGAAAAGTTGTCAGTTGCTCTGCATCTTTGGCCATTCTAATTCTATGAAAAGCCTGTTGGATATCTAACTTTGTGAACCACTTTGCTTGGGAAATGCGAGCCATCATTTCGTCAATTAATGGGAGAGGATAGGGATCTTTTTTCGTAAGGGCGTTAAGCTTTCGGTAGTCAACACAGAATCGCAGTGAACCGTCTTTTTTTTAACAAATAAAATGGGTGCAGCAAAAGGGGCACTGGATGGGGCAATAAAACCCTTTTGAAGATTTTCTAAAAGGTACCGCTTTGTTTCTCGGAGTTGATCTTCTGTTTGCCGACGAAGAGGTTCGAACTTTAAGTTGTTGTCCCCTGTTAGCTCGATGGTGTGATCCGATGAACGACTTTGAGGTAGACTATCTGAAGCTCTCTTAGAGAACAAGGGTTTCCAAGGGTGATAACATACAGGGAGTTTCTTATTCACAAAAGCGTCATTCTGCATATATTTAGCTTCGAGCAGTTCATCGTTTGTTAAATCGGAATTTCCTAATTCTGCGATAACAGTTTCCTTGGCTATATCTTCTTGCTTACGTCGCTGAAGCTCATTTTCAATGTCAGCAATGCTGCAGATATAGGTTTCATAATCTTGCCGTTGTTTTCGAGTTTCACCAGATTTCTGCTTTTTCAAGTAAAAAGTATCCATTGCTGAAGCGGAAACACTTGAGATGTTTACCTTGTATGGTTTGTTACATGTGTCATTTAACGAAAGCGGAGGACTCTTTGGTGCATTAGGATCGATTTTAGAGTTACTTAGAATTTTTTCCATTTTGTCGACACTTCTTTTGAGATCCCTCATAAAGCTGCTGGGTCTATGAGATTTTCGCGTAACAACAGGAGACGTTGTGGAGTCATGATCAACGCCTAAATTTAGTGCGCCAAGGGATATTTTTTTTTCGTTTCGAACGAAGTATCTAGGTCGGGTCTTATTTTTAACTTTATTTTCTTCATCTTCTATAGCTTTGTCACGTCGCCGGGCATCTTGTGTATGTTTTAGTGAAGCTGGTAATTTCCAATTTGTTTTGTCAAGAAAAAGTTCTCTGCCAAAGTACGGCGATGGAGGCATATCAGGCGGCCAAACCAGACGCTGGTCTCCGGTAGCATAATGTTGTCTTATGCCATAATGTTGTAGAAACTTTTTGCCAATGAGAATATCATTATGACCTAGTTCTGTGATTAAAAAGGGGAAGTTGATTCGGCGTTCTTGTATAGTTAAAGTTAATAAGATAGCATGAGTGATAGGTAAGCCTGGGCGGCAATCATATCCTGTTGGTTGAAATGGGAAGGGTAATTTTACGAATGTTATTCCAAATGCTTTAGCAATTCTGCACGCAGTCAAAGTACGAATTGCACCAAATAAATTTGCTCCTCCATCAATATGGGCATCAGTAGAAATGAATAGTCCATTGCGTGATAGTTTGCAATTAACTAAATACTGTTTACCGCCTATCAATGTTCTATGGTCAAACTATAAATCTTTCCATAGATCAGTACTACGGCCGTGGGTGGAGTCTTTTCCACAGCCTAATAGTTTTCCGACAGCGGGTCATCATCTACTTCCTTTGCGATACTTATTTCCTTAATTACATTATGATTTGCAGTTTGGAGTAATTTACTACTGGGACAAACGGAGGACATGTGTCCTTTGCCCCCACACGTATAACACTTACCCTCAGGGGTGGGAGAACGAGAGATATGTTGGTGATCAAAAGATGGTGAGTGCGTGCGTGCACGTATAGGATCAGGGGATTTGTTCCGCCAGTTATCCCTGAGAATTCCTTTGGGTTCTCTCGATTCTAAGGCAAAATTTACTGACTTGCTTTCGGCGATACGGTTATGGATCTCTCGGTTGGTGCTATCCACCTTGCAAAGAAGTTCGTCTAGCCTCTGATAATTGTTGCGAAGTCTTGTAAGCTCTACTTTAATATCGTTTAATAATTGAGGGTTTATTTTCCTCAGTAAGTCATCATATAGGCGGTCCTTGTCAATTTGCGCATCGGATGCAAGGGTCCGGAAACGAACGCGGAAGTTTTTGTAGGATTCATTTTTTCCCATGATCGTTTTGTCGTAATTTGCCTTAGCATCCTCCAACTTATTCCGGTCAAAGAACTCTTCATCCAGTGCTTTCAATACCTCCTTCGCTGTAGCCACATGCTGCGGATGATTTTCATTCATCAGGGGCAGCAGAACTTTTTTAGCTCTTCCTTCGGTGGCTTTGTAATATGCCTGAACTTGTAGTCGGTTGGTATAAAAATGAGCCTTGTAATCTTCAAGAAAGATTTGCATGTCTAATTTCCAGGCGTCGTAATCCACGTCTCCCTGATTGTCTGTAAAACATTTTGGGTAATTTCCACGGAAGTGATCATTGGTTTCAGGGAGTTTTCCACTTGGTTTGATAGGGAGATATTGTGTCTGATCAGGGCGCATGTCTGCTTGGTTGAAAGAAATTTCCTGTGGAGAAGCAATCCATTTTTCTTTTTCTCTTAACAGCTTAGCTTCCCATTCCTCGTCCCTTTCGGCAAGCATTTTCTCCATCATCCTTCTCACAACTTCGGTTGTTAAGTCTCCTGGCATATTTTCTTGGACCTGAATGATTCCTTTGCTGAGACCAAACCTTCTTTCCTCGTTAATCTGGAGCAGATTTTGATATTGGCTAATAAAGTTTGGGAGTTCCGTAGCCCAAATCTGGACACTTTGAAGGACGGATTTTTTACTTTCAGTCCACTCGAGCGGCGGTTGGCAGATTTCTTTGTCCTGTGGGGGTAAAATTGATTGGAATTGTTTTAGTTGTCTTACAATTTCGGGATCAAAAAATTTCGTGTGTTTACCTGGGACGTCAATGAAGTTGAGCAAAGATCGTCCGAATTTTAAATGATGCTCACGATTCATCAGCTTCTCGGTTTAGGGGTCCAGCTTTCTCTGGGACTGCTAGGAGCGTACGCAGCTAGAGGCACTTGCGGAACAAGTAGTGATTGCGGCTCTGTACTGTTTGTGCAATAGGCACGTTGTACAGCGCAAGAGATACTAAGCTTCTCAGCGAAAAAATTAGCTTTTAGATTCTGTCACGGCTCTTCTCAGCTGATCAACGAATGGACATGGGCTAAAGAGAATGCTTCATACGAGTATCTAAAAGCTAAAGAAGGAATCTACTATTACAAGAGCGCAAAGGTATTGTCACCCATCATTATGCTGGGTGCACCAGATGGCCCGTGCTTCAGCCTCGCACTGCTCCTTGGTGCAACACCATTCAGCCTTGTACCTAAATTGTAACACTAATCCAGTTACCGCGTGTTTTGAATTATTCTAGGAGAATTTAAAGAGGTCTAAGTACTCATCCCAATTATTCTGTTCTAGGTTGACGTAGGTGCGGAGGTAGGCTTCAATTGGTTGATTAATTCTTTCCGCTAGACCATTACCTTACTGGTGTGCTGTAGTTGTGGGTATATTTTGGAAACCCATTATAGTGCCAAGTTGTTCCCAAAACTTAATGATAAATTGTTGTCCGCTGTCTGTAATAAACAGTTTGAGGATACCGTGCTATCTGATTCGGTTTTTTCGAATTAAGTAGGCAGTTTTCTCAGCGGTCAGGCCTGCAAGTTTACATGGTATGAAACAACCACGTCTTATTGCTGCGTCAATGCATGTGAGGATTGCAGTGTACCTATTTTTTGTTTTGGGGAGGTCGGTGATAAAGTACATGGCGACTCTGGACCATCTTTCTTTAGGGATTGGTAGAGGGCTGAGTTTTCTATGTTGTTTGTGGGGTTTTGACTTGTTACGTGCGCAGATTTGGCATCCAGTGACGTACCTCTGTATATCTTCTGTCACGCCTTGCCAATGATAGTTACACTGGGCTAATTCGATTGTTCTACTAATGCCCCAGTGGCCGGCAAGAGGGCTATTGTGGTATAGTTCCTTAGCTCTTATTCGGAGAGTTTGAGGGATGTGTAGTCTGTTGAGTTTAAACTATAAGGCATCGTCTTCTACGTGCCAATTTTCAGGTAATTGGTCCTTTAAAAGTTGTGAGGCGAAGTTGTATACTTTTAAGGCGTCTGAAATTTTATTTTTTAAATTCAATGACAACTACAGCGTTGACGGATAAGTCTTCGCTAGAGCATGTTGATAGATTTAGTCCCCAGTCAGTTAGGCCGTCTTCATTTTGATCATGTAATCATGTCGCCGTGATGGTGCAACAGCTGGATTTCTTTTCCCTTCGCAATTGTGGATCTTGAAGTCGTAAGCGGCTAATTTTTCGATAAACCCTGATTGTGGACAATTTGGTCTAACAGTGGTCTTAAAATACTGGAGGTGGGCATGATTGCTATAAATTAAAATTTTGTGTTGTGCCCCTTTCGAATATACGCGGAAACGCATTAAAGCGTCTACCACAGCTAGGAGTTCTTGGTCAGGTGTTCCATACCGAGTCTCTTCGGGTTGGAGCTTTCTACTCCAGAATGCTGCTGGTCTTTTGACCCCATTATGTCTTTGCGATAGTATACCAGATGTACCACCGCTGGGGGCGTCTGTTTCTAGTATCCCCGGTAAATTTGGATTCCACTGTTGAAGTATTGGTGAGTTGGCAAAGCTATTTTTGATGTCATCAAATCACTGGAGTGCACCTCCATCGTAATTGAAAGGTTTATGTGTGGCTTCCTTTTTTAATAAATTTGACATTCCAGCATACCTTTTTGAGTATTAAGATATAAACCTTCTATAGAAATTGGTAAAACCTAAAAACTTTTGTAGTTGCTGGAGATTTTTTGGTATTGGCCTGTCAGTTATTATTCCGATTTGTTTTGGACTGATTTCCAAGCCTTTTTCTAAAATTACGAAACCTAAAAAGTCGACTTCCCTTAGTTCGAAGGAATATTTT
The DNA here is from genome assembly GCA_028751805.1 of Podosphaera xanthii. NCBI lineage: Eukaryota > Fungi > Ascomycota > Leotiomycetes > Helotiales > Erysiphaceae > Podosphaera > Podosphaera xanthii. The sequence continues at coordinate 5,023,087 of JAPWIX010000009.1, read as the reverse complement.
GAGAGTTTGCAGTGTAAATTGTTTTGGATCAGTCTTTCTAGAACGTTGACGGTACGGTGGTGAAGTTCTTGTTTTGTTTGCGCATAAATTAGAAAATCATCAACATACGGAGTAATACCTATGCTAACGTCACGAAAAATTTGGTCTATAAACGACTGCCATGTGGGGGGCGAGTTCGCAAGACCAAATGGCATACATAGCAATTCGAAGCAACCGTCTGGTGTATGAAAGGCTATTTTCCATTCGTGTCCCGGTGCTATTCTGATCATATTATATGCTAAAATCATATCAAGACGTGTAAGATATTTTGCGCCTCGCAGTTTGTCCAACAGATCATTAATTTTAGGCACTGGATATTTGTCCTTAGTTTTGGGGGCGTTTGGTCGACGATAGTCATTGCACATTCGTAATTCATGAGAGTGAGGTTTTTTTTACCGAATAGTATATTTGCCGGGGCTTGGGCCTTGCATCTGCGGATCCAACCCTTTTCAATAAGCTTATCAGTTTACTTTTTTGCCTCTTCCTTTTCTCTCTCCGACAGCCTGGACATTGGAATAACGCGCGGGAGTTTACCGTCTGGAATTTTAATTGTCATATCAACGCCTGGTCGGTGGGGTGGAAGCTCGGCCGCATTAAATTTTGAAAACGCCTCACTTAAAAATTTGAAGTTCTCAGGAATAACAATATTTTCGTCTTCTTGTTGTGTGTCGCTGTGTAGAAGAGCATTTACAAATATTTCGCTTGTATGATCATGTTCTGTGTTTTGGTCAGCTCCAGACAGAGGATCGTGTTTAAAATTTTTGGGCGTGGATGGTGATGATGTCACTGTTTCAGGTAAAACATTTTCTTGGTCAACAGGATTAGTTGTTTTGCTGACAGGTAAGGTTTGTGAATGTCTTTTCCGTGATATTTTAGAAGTCCAGTTGATGTCAGGATTGACCGATTCTAACCACGGTATCCCCAGGATTGCATCATGCGATTTATGGTCGCTTCAACAAAGTTTACGTTTCCGTCAAATACACCCGGTAGTTTTGTATGTAGCGTCAATTCGTATGTTAAATGGCAGCTACAGCAACGTTTCCATCAAAAGAACAGATTTTTTGTTGATTGAATTTCTATTTCTATTGGGATTTGAATTCATAATTTTACATGTACAAGCGTTGACCTGCGCTGTTCCATCTACCAAAGCCCTTACATTGACACCTCCAATCTGCCCTAGCAGTTAGACTGACTTGCCATTATTCAGACTGGCGATTGTAAGAGGAGTTTTGGTGATGGAGTAAGGCGGCATACCTTTAATGACTGCGCGATAGGTGGAGGTTTACCCTCCTTTGCTAACTTTTCGATTAAGCGTTGGCAAAGGTGAGTCGGGTGGTTGCCCCCGTTAAATAAACAAAGATTGTTTTTCTTCCGGTAATCTTTGATCTCCCGTGAAAGCTTACCATTTTGGGTTAGATGAGGATCGAGGCTAGACGCTTGTGTATCACTTTTTGGTTCTATGAGAGGTGGTTTTTGGAAACAGGGCTTGGAATTGACCGGTGACGATTTTAGGCGCTTTTGCATTTGTTAACCGCAATCGTACTGAAGCGCCAGTTCGGTGACGACCTCATAGTTTGTGATGTCGATGAATGGCGTTCCCAGCAATTTTCCCTGTAAAGGCTCGATAAGCCCTTTAAAAATTCTTCACCCCAAACTTGCTGAGAGAATCCAGTTTATTTACACAAGTACTCGAATCGTTGCTTATATTCTTGAACGCTTCGAGTATCTTGCTTGAGGGATTGTCGCTGTTGAATGCAACTGTGTCTTGTTGCTTTGTTGGAATACCTTGCACGTAGTCTTTGTGAGAAGGATGGCCAGTGATCTCTGAGCTCTGGAAAAGTTGAAGTTCCAATCTAACCCATTCCTTGGGGGCCTCATTATCTCCTTCAGGCGAGGATCCTTCTTAGTTTTCCACTGCCACCATTACCTTCTGTCGGTCGGTAGCATGGTAGTAAAGTTGGAGTATGAATTTAGACTCCATGTCCTAAATAAACTGACCAACGTTTGTTGCCCCTGTATACTTGGTTGTAGCGGGGACCGGCGTTTGGAGAGAGGCTGGATATGGCGTGAAATTTTGATATGGGACTGGTACGCTATTACGGTTTGACTTTTGCACAAGACTTAGGTGATTACCTAAGGAATGATGTGATCACGCGTCGCGCGTCAGAGGTTATAACTTGTGACTTAAATTAGTTTATTCTTTCTTCTCTATAGTAAATAATCAATTGAATTCATTATTTCCAGCTAGGAAGCCCTCACACCTGGGGAATGAAGCCGCTGATAGGGCTGCTAATGAAGGCGCGCTCAGTGCGCTAACAACAGATGTCCCCTTCTCACCCGCTGGGCTAAGGTTATGGGGGAAAAGTTCTACGCTAGAAGCCTTGGAATAACTATGGAGTCTACTCATGCCTTACACTGGAGTCTACTGCAGGCTCTTAATCATCACAAGCCCCTCATGTCCAAAGGAGTTGGAACTCTCAGGGGCGCTGCTAAGATCCTGTTCACTTTTATTTCTGCCACATTGCAAAACGACGGGCCAGGCTACCAGCAGGTCCTGCTTCAGAAGTTATTTCCTTTCTCCTCGGTACCTCGATAGGTGGCGAGGCGTTCCACAAGTGGCTGTTGAAGACGAGTTTTTATACTAAGATTTGCTCCCGATGATAAAATGCCAGAGTTTTGGGACAAAATAAATTAACAAAACAAAAAACTGGGTAGCATGATGAGATTGGTGCAAGGGTATACCGATGATAGAAGGGGTTGATTTTTCTTTTATTTGGGGAAGATTCAACTTTTCATCGGGCGGTAGCGAGTCGGAGGAAAAGTGGACGCAGTTGCTGCTAAGGTCAGGTAGGGGTCGGACCTTCTCTTCTCTCTTCTCACCTCCACTACTTGGAGAGTCATCACCTACAACACCTAGTGGCAGCAATGATAAAGCGCCCTAGTCATGTATATTAATTCTATTATAGAAGCCCGGGACTCACCTCCCGGCGTCTTATGTCCCAATAGGGTACAATAAGGTGACGTGGGTATCACGTTACCCGCGGACGTTAAATAATAAAAATAAAAAAAAGAAGGATCTAATACAAATTCAAAACAACGATCTTGTAGAGAAAAAACTACGCTACTAGCTCCCGGAGGATTGACTTCAGAATGAGCAATCTTAGCTCTTTCTGCAGCATCACGTGCAAATTCAGCCTGCTTAGCCAGATGAGCCTTTTCGATTCCAGTGAATGTCTAACTAGCATCAAAAGTTACTCCTTTAAAGCCCTTTCGCTTTAGTTGCTTCAGTTGCTTCAGCTGCTTATCTTTGGAATCACTTTTCTCTTTCTCAAGTTCATATTTAAAAGAAACCCTATCGATTCCCTTCGAAGCTTTTTGGAATAAGAAACAATGTGTACCTGACGAGCTCCCACCAACTTGAATGCTTCTAATTAGCTTCCAAGGTTGGCATGGGTTAGATGGCGTAGTCATGGCTTCAGTTTCAGATAATCGGTGCTTTCTAAAAGGAAGTTTTTGGGGTCGAATCTGAGCAAAACTTTGTTTTTTAAGAATAAATTGAGGTTGAGCCGCTCTGACTGGATTCCAGGGTTGAATTCCCGCAGAAATCCGTCCACTTTTCATGTAAGCACTCTCTAGACCATCATAGTTAGCTTTAGCGTGTAGCTCAATGAAATTCTGCTTCTTAATTTCACTGGCATCATCAAATCTGTTGAGTTCTGCAATTTTTGCTCTGTACTTAACATTGAACGATGAGAAACATGTGAGATTACATGGTTGAAGGATATGACTTGAATGGGGTATCAAGATGAATACCATGATCTTATTAGTATAGCATTTCCACATAAACCCACGTGTAGCATATGATTTTTGACCATCTAATAGTAGTAGTCGATACCCTTCAGTAGGTGTTGATGGAATGAATACCTGCTCTGGCCACTTGAACGCAATCTCATTCGATGTCCAGGTATTGGATGGGGAGCAAGAAGCCCAGTCTGAGGTAGAAATGGCTAGAAACCAGCTTCAGCTGAGATTTTTGCCCTTCAAAATGACAAGACGTTTTATCTTCTATCCGGCAGCTGGTATTCCCTCTAAGACTATCACCTACTCCCTATTTCCAGGCTACTTGGCCATAGCAGTTCTTGGGGAAGAAGTACAAATAACCCTACTATTACATCTGATGCCTAGAGCAAAGCCATGCTCATCTGCATTCCACGGATCATTTAGCTTGACCGAATATCTATCAGTCACGGCTTTCAAATGGTGAAACCATTTCAGAATACCTTCTTCAGTCACAGAATTTGCTATCTGTTTATCTAGCTTCGCCCCAATCTTTAATTTAATATCAAAATGTCGATTCATTAATCTGCTTATACAATTCTTTCCAGGCAGAGCATCCTTGGAATTTCTGCATCGAAGTACAGAGGTCGTAGCTTTAACAGCAGCAAATGAGGGGGCATGTCTTGCCTGTTTTTGATGCATTGCTCATTTCTCCAACAAATTCTCCTGCTTGTTGTTTAAAATTTGTCGAGATTCCGCACTCAATACGTGAGAACTTCCACCATGGTATCTTTCTCTAAGACTTGTCCTAGGCACATCTTCTGCCCATGCAGCCTCGCTAAGATTGGTGCATTTGCCAATTTTGAGGCCATCCAATGCAAGTTGAATTCGGACTCCTGAGGAACTCAACCTATTAAGTCTGGAGCGTGAGTTGTTGTGGATTGTATGTAGTAGTCTCACAGGAGGAAGGGCGGCGGAATCTAGGGTGCTTAACTAACTGGTTCGGTAATAGTAATTGCATAAGGAGTCCAGATAAACTATTGATACCTCGCACTGGAAATTTAATGATAAAGTTAATTACTCCAGAAACCTCTCGTTCCCAAAGGCTGAGAAGATAGGAGAGAGAATTAGATTTTAACCATACTACATATCCCCAGCCATATGCTACACAATATTACTGCTGTAAGGACAAGTAGTTTGAATCCTTCCTCTGATATTAAGACTAGATGGAAAACTTCAGTTTGATACGTACATGTAGATATGTAACCGAAAAATATTTCGTGGTATAACTTTGAGCTTGAATAAAAAAGCTCTGTTTGAATAGCGACAAGAGTTTACGGCCTGAGCTTTTGTGTCATTAACAATTTTCTCCAACGTCTTTAGAGCAAGCTCTGCTGTTGGGCTTATCGTACTTTTGGCCAGCTCCATAATAGCAGGTACATCTATCAGGAATAAGTAACGCCTAATATCTGAATCAGTGACTACAGTTGATGATGTAATGATGAGCTGAGTAAGCGAATGGATAGAGTAATTGGTAAATGTGAATATTAACGAGTCTAGATGGTCAAGGACATGAAATTTTTTAATTTGCATCTAATTTGGGGTTTAATTGTCGTCCTTCCTCGGAAATTACGGTCATTCCTCTCTGTAAGTTGTTGCAGCTGATTCGACGATACTAACTCGTGGTAAATTGAAACATGTACGCGTCGCCCAGATAAGGCATCTGGGCAATGTTGAGTGTGTTCGAAATCCCTCAAATTTTGCCATAGTGTAGAACCTTCTTTAGGCTCAGATGGGGTCGACAATACGCGAAAGTACAAGGTACTAATTGAATGATATTGAATAGTCAGCCAATAGAATTTTACATCTTTACAAATGGCATACTATGAGTGTCTTGGAGCACGACCGTAATAACGTTTAGAATATGTATTGCAAGATTATGCCCTTCCACAGAACACCGCAAAAGCTGATACTACTAAAACTTATTGAACCACAATAGACAGTAGCTCTTTTATTATTTAAAATCGTTCTTGTTTATAATAACTCTTTATATTCCCTTTTGTCGTAGCCAAGGCAGCGACTAGCACCATGACAGAACCCCCTCCCCATCACACCCACCCACCGCAAGTAACAAGAGAAAAGACAATGATTGAGGCTCATGCTAACGGAATGAACTTTACGCCTGGACAAACTCGCGCATCTGGAAACAACTACGTAGAGGAACATCGTGCTAACGAGAACGGTAATCATGGAACCACGGGCGCTACCAACCCGTTTACAACACCTGGATTCACAACGCATAGCAATCAAACCCAGCAATTAGCTTTTCAAAACGATGTATCAATGAACGGAATTCACGAATTACTTCAAGGAATGTACAAGGCACTCACGGAGAAATTCGTAATGGAAATGTCTGCAATGTTCTCAGCGCTTAAGGCTGAAAATACAAGTGTCAAGAAAGAACTAGAAGATTTACGCAGGGAAGTACGTAGTACATTCATGGCCCAGAATATGAACTTGAGACAGAATGGCAATTCCACACAGGATCCTAAAAAAAATCCACCAGTTACATCGCAGCAAACGAAAGAAGCGGAAATTTGTTATGACCTACCAACGCGCCCACCAGCGTCTAGAACTGTAAAGGATGTCCCTAAATTGACGCAGCCTGCGGTGCCGAATAAAATTCCCACGATGGCTCAGGTCGCAGCATCAAAGGTACTAAATGCATCGAAGCCTGAAGAATGGACGAATGTCTCCCGGAAACAATATAGGAATCATGGCGCACATAAATCGTTTCCGAGCCCAATCAAGAGTGTAGAAGAGCCAAAACGACGGATTATATTTACCAGACAAAAAGGTATCTCTAGCAATCCTGCAACTGTATGCCAAGACATCTTACATGCAATCAACATGAAATTATTAGGAATGAAAGCACCTTCGCACCTTCGTCTCACAAAACTAAGGTATAATGAAAGGGGAAATCTAACGGGACTCACATCCAGCCAAACAACGGCTGAAGCTATGGTAACACTCTTTAGAGAAGAGCTAACACAAACAGCACTGAGGTTTGACCCACACATCCAGGACGTGGCAGCTAATCAACAATGGATTAGTCTGAAGGCTCATGGAGTAGAGCTAGGACGCTATTATCCAGCTGGAGGACTAAATCAAATTAAAGAAGAAGTGGCTGCCGGTCCATCAGCACTTGAGCTACCTTTTACACCAAGGTGGGTTAGTTCACCTGAACGATTGACTGAAATGGCTAGAAATGGTGTGAAAAGACACTCTACTATTAGATTCACAGTCCGAACATTAGCTGAGGCGGATCGAGTTATGAAACAAGGATTGCACTTTGGAGGACGTTTTCACAAAGTAGAAAGATTTATACCTATTGGACCAGATACTATATGCTCCACATGCTGTCATTGGGGACACACTACTTATGGCTGCCCCACGCCAGATAAAGTTCGCTGCGCAATTTGTGCGGAGGCGCACTTGACAGAGCACCATAAGTGCCCAATATCAATGTGTAAGACAGGAACTGGTAAATTCTGCTCAAAACACGGCACATACAAATGCGCCAACTGTGGAGGGAGTCACACGGCACGCTCTCCTAGTTGTCCAGATCAAAGACAAGCAATTGCTATAGCGCGTTCGGGTAGGGAAGAATGGAGAGAGAGAGAAAAGGAACATGACATACGAAGATCTAAATTAGAAAAGGAAGAAGATAACATCAGTGAATATAGTGAGAACAGTGAGATGGATATTGAAGAAGTAACTCAGGGACAAACACAGAAAGATTTGGAAACTGAAAGAAATGTTGATCCATTCGAATCAAGTCAAGATGATCAGGAACAAACTAGCAGCCTCAACTCATGCGATTGATACAACTAAATTGTCAACACAACTACGCCGTGTGTCAAGCCACTTTCCAAGTGGGAGTCGAAATAGAAGCCGATTTTATATGTTTACAAGAACCATACGTAGGAATAAGGGGTATGTCTCACCCAGCCTATGATTTCGTCATGGGTAATGCTGGCGAGACACGACAACAGAGAGTCGCTTTTGGCATTAAAAAAGACATAAGAGCAAATGCGATAGTGGAGACACGATCAGACCTAGTTGACCACCCCTACATCCAGATAATAGATATATGGGAATTGGACTTGTGTGGCAATAAAAGTAGGAAGACAAGGATTATAAACGTATATGATAACTGGGTTGGAGATGGATATCAATGGAAGGGAGACAAGGATGAGAAGAGACGAGCAATTGAGGACATTTCTTGGGACAAGGTAATTGAAAAACGCACTATACTGGTAGGCGACTTCAACGCACATAGTCCATATTGGAACTCACTATGCCGAAGACGAATCCGGGCAGACCAGTTAGAAAGTATAATTGACCGGCATAAACTGCTAGTTAACAATGAAATGACTACACCCACTAGACCAAAGCAGACATCGGGATGCTCTATCATCGATCTAACAATGTCAACGCCCGATATAGGATATTTACCAGCGTGGACAATTGATCCGGAATACGCCACCCCCTCCGACCACGAACTGATAACTTTTGACATAGAAAATCTGAATAATCACGCAAAGCAAACTCAAACGTATTCAGAAATCACTGGATGGGCATTAAAAGAAATCACGACTGAACAAGAAGAAGAAGCTAAGAGAGAGTGGGGTATTAGAACAGAAAATAGGCCTATAGTAGACGATAACAGCAGTATTACAGATCTGGATGCGGAGGCCCAGTGGATAACAGATACACTCACAAAGATATTCGATCAACATTTCAAGCAACTAAGAGTATGTGCCAGATCAAAAAGATGGTGGTCCAATGATATCTCCGAATCTAGATCTGAGTTCAAGGCAGCTAGACGTAGATTTCAGCGTGGACAGACTTCTCTAGAAGAATACAAAAAATTAAGGAACGCATATTATCGAAAAATCAGAAAAGCCCGAGACAAGTGCTTTGAGGATTGGATTCAAGGTGGAGAAGAAATATATGAACCCCTTCCGGCTGATTCAAGTCCAGAGTCTTCGCAAACCTTCCGAAAGAGGCGAGAAGAGGAGAATGAGAGATGTTGGACGGCCCTACGGTACACAAAAGAGTGGACCACACAACTTACTCCTTCTTTAAAGAGTGAAAATGGCCAAGTAGCATCCACAATTGAAGAGAAAGAAAAAATGATACTTGAAACTCTATTTCCTTGTCCGCCTGAAGATTATCAGGAAGTACTAATTGACAGTGCGGGAAATTCACATTTGGGTGTCACAATGGAGGTAGTACATAGAGCGATACTGGACCAATCAGTACGGAAAGCACCAGGGCCAGATAGACTTAACTTCAGAGCTATACGCTTATTATGGGACTGGGACTCAGAACGAATCACTGCATTAATAAGACAGTGCATACGGCAGGGACATCATCCGCACGTTTGGCGAATAGCCAAAGGAATTCTCCTTCGAAAACCAAACAAAGCAGATTATTCGCAAGTCAAGTCAATGAGAATCATTAGCTTATTAAATTGTCTAGGAAAAGTAGCCGAGAAAGTGGCAGCGGATATTATCGCAACCTGGTGTGAGAAAAGAGACGTTCTTCACCAGGGACAAATGGGGTGTCGGAAACAGCGAAGCTGCATCGATGCTGTTGCCAGAGTTGTAGCAGGAGTGGAAGAAGCCTGGAACAGAGGAAATATAGCAGCTCTATTACTCATGGATGTCAAGGGGGCATTCGATCATGTAAGCTGCAATAGCTTACTACGACGAATGCACAAGATGGGTGCTGATGGCCAAATGATAAGATGGGTAGAGTCGTTCTTAACAGATCGAAGAATGCAATTTGTGATTGACGGTAAATGCAGGAAGGAGATCCAGATAAGAACAGGAGTTCCACAAGGATCACCCGTCTCACCAATACTATTCACTATATATCTGTGCGGCGTGTTCGATAGTGTTGAACAGGGAGTAGATGGATGTACAGCAACTTCTTTCGCCGACGATTGTGGCTTTGTCGTGGAGGCAGCAACAGTGCCAGATCTAATTGGTAAAATTCAGTTAGCGGGGGAAAAGGCCAGTGATTGGGGCTCCGAAAATTTCTTACAGTTTGACCAAAGTAAGACAGAGGCGGTGGCATTCACTAGAAGACGCAAGGGGAAAACCGAACTCTTTAACGCCACCATCAAAGTCAAGAATCACTCCTTTAAATTCAATAAGGAAGCTACGCGATGGCTAGGAATATGGTTGGACACGACGCTAAGCTTTCAGGCCCACAAGAATGTATATCTCCAAAAAGCGCGTAAAGCAGAAGGTCGATTGCGATCTATTACATTTAGTAAGGGGCTACCTCCAGGCCTGGTTCGAAAGATTCAAATAGCGGTAGTACAATCTGTAGCGTTATATGGAGCCGAATTATGGTGGAGAGACCAAAAGACATGGGAGCAAGAGCACCAAAAACTCATAAATAGACAAGCACGAGCTATAACGGGGGTATTTAAATCAACTCCAATAGGCATAACAGTTAAGGAAGCAGGACTCAGACCAGCTATCTCACTACTTAATAATAGACAAAGGAGATATACGCAGCGTTTATTAGGATTACCTATAAGTAACGATACTCGAAAAATTCTCCCAGAAACGCTACGAGATGGTGACGCTCATGCTCAACCGGGTGGACAAGATGCAACTGGATGGGACTGGCTCTCTAACTGCAAAGCAAAGCAATTAAGCCATCGACTAGCTAACTCACTAGTGAAGGGCACAGATTTTGATAGCACATTTGGGATAGAATGTACAGAGATAATCAATGAATGTCAATTTCCTGGAAAGACTTCGGTTCTAGCAAGAAGTGAAGAAGCTTTGAAAATGGCGAACGAACACCAAGATAGTTTAGGAGAACTATCTTTCTGGACAGATGGATCAAAATTAGAAAATCAGCGCGTTGGATCAGGGGTTGCCTGGCAATCAGAAAACGGAAAGTGGAATACACGCAAGATTTACTTAGGGACAAATAAAGAGGTATTTGATGCAGAGTTGTACGGAGTAGACCAGGCATTAGAAATTGCCCAAAAAGCTGGAAGACCATTAGCGAGAACATCATCCCAATCGACGATTCAAAGTCTCAGCAAGCTCCAGACTGTATTTATTTGGTTGGATTCACAAGCTGCTATATCACGAATACGGCATGTAGAACCAAGCCCTGGCCAATGGCTGGTACGCAGAATTCATCAAAGGGTTAGAGAATTAAGAGAGCAAGGAATTGGGGTCCAGATTAATTGGGTTCCTGGCCACTCAGGAGTAGAAGGTAATGAACGAGCGGATATAGCGGCTAAGCAAGCAGCGCTTCGTGGTAGACAATGTCAGGAACGCTTCGCATCATTATCACATATAACCAGACTAGTCACAGAGAGAAAATGGAAAGAATGCCAGATATGGTTTCAGCTGAAACATAGAAGTCGGAGTCAAGCCGTCAAGGACACATATAATATGCAAATTGGCAAGCGTGGTATAAACAAAGTGGCTTCCCACTCCTGGAAAATATTAGCCGCTCGATACTTTCAGCTAAAGTCTGGACACGCGTGGACAGGATCCTTTTTGGGACGAATCAAGAATAGGGAAACCAATAAATGTACTGAATGCTCCGAGGCACCACCCCAAACAGTCCGCCACTTGATGTTGGATTGTCGGAGATGGCGCCGCGAAAGAGATGAGATGTGGAAGCAGATTGAAATAAGCGGAAGCCAAATCCGCCCTAGGAGAACTAAAATAAAGAATCTCTTCGGAGACGAACAGGCCACAGCAGCAATCCTACAATTCCTGAAAAATACGACAGTTGGGAAAAGGAATATGAATTCAACAGCGGAAGAGTGGCGGGAAACCCTAGGCATAGAAGATCTCGACGCCGATGAGGAGCTAGGAGAAAGTGAGAATGAGTAAGTAAAGGTAAGCTCAGCGGTCCCGAAAAGAGTATATTTCCTTTTTGTTTTTTTTTTTTTTTTTCTCCTCCTGTATGCGATGACTTTCCTTTTATCTGTATATGATATCGTGTAGTACTAGTTTCTTTTCCTTTTTTTTTTTTTTGTTTTTTACATTCATATTTGAGCCATGCTAGTTAGAAGTAATGAAAAATTGAGGCCGGAAGTGATGAGGGTATGGTGCTAGGCAATAGCCTTCAATACTGAAACCCAAATGCCCCTCTCATTTGTGGAAATGATGGGCGAGGAATATAAGGATGTGTTAGGCACAGAATAGACTTAGTTATAGAAATCGTAAATTGGGCGGTAATTGTAGAGTTTATTATAAGGGAGGAATCTGTAGATTAGTGTGGCATATCCATTAAGGATTGGAACTCAAATTGATTACAAACAAACAAAAAATATGTATTGCAAATACATGTTTTTTTTCTACAGGTATGTATAGCGATTTGGTAAATTAGATGTGAACACTTCGACTATCACTTGCGGGGGCAAAGTAGAAAAATATACGAAGCTTGTTCCGGTATCATCTCCTTGTTAGTCGGCCACATGATTAACTTTCAGATCAGACAGAATGAAATGTCAAGTGTGCTTAGACAGGGAACAACATAAGAACATGAGTTAGATAATAGAGTAATCTTTCCATTTTGGTATCCAAAATTACTCTATCCGTGGCTAATTTAAGGGCGACAAATACAATATATCATTAAGTGAATTCCACAAAAAAGTTGAATTGTTTGTTCGTGTAGTCATCAAATGTAGTGTAAAATCGATTGATGACAACTAGAGCAACGTTAAGTCAAATTCCTTAACCTAGAATAGCGGTAACACAACTTAAATCTTTAGAAATCTTCAGATTTTATCGAGATGCTTATACAGCGCAAAGGCGCAATCTACTTATCACCGTTTACGGTTGTGACGGTGGATCTTGCTCTATTTATTATCTAAGAAATCATCTACTGATGTTTACGCGCTGCGCGATTGGATTACGTAAAATAGCCACGCGCTCAAGTAACCCGCGTGATTCGAACGGAGACCAATATCAATCAGACAGTCTAGAGATCTGTTTACACCGGGCGACCTGGACCTTCTGTCTTCCTACTGAAAGCTCAATGGTTCATGAGTGCCTCTTGCCTTGTGCTACATCGCCATTAACTCAAGCCTAACCGTGTATTGCGAGCGACAAAATCTCCTGAAACAAGTGCTGTACTGATTTCACACAGGCTATGGTCTCAGATCAAGAAGCTTCATACTCCAAGTCGAACAAGAACGTTTAGTGATACTCGAGATGCAGCATAGAAATTTCGATCCTGCTATAAACAGTACCACAAGCTCTACTGGTCGTGATAAAAGGCTTTTGTCGCTAAGCTACAGCGCAAATATGAACGACCAGCATAAAAAGAACGATAACTCTCGAATGTTGAACAATGAAGATCTCAGCCTCGACCCTACTATCAATGCATCTACTATAACCGGCAGTAATGTGATCTGCGACGATCAGTCAAGGCACGAGGTGGGCGGGAAGGACCAAAATGGACGAAAGTCCGACGCATCTTCTGTAGATTTGTTTCCACCATCGCAACTCCTGCAACGACCACGTCCTCGCCATTTCAGTGAAACTAAAAACCTAGCGATTAATCATTTCGTGCCTTCAAATCCTATTGCACAGACGGCCTCGGCTCATCGGACTACGTTATTAAAACATCCAACGCCTGACCTGCAGAATTTACAAGGAGCACACAAAGGAACCATTGAACACCTTGAAAGAACTGCGGAGCAGCTTAGTATGACTCCTGCAATAGAAGATGCGATCAAAGACCTCCACGATGAGCAGAAACGCTCCGACAGTCGGAAAAATTCGTTGATCTCTCCCAAAACCTTGTCTACAGCTTCCCCAAACATCACTTCGCCTTCTATTCTAGAGATTAAAAATGCCTCCCGATCAGGGAGCTATTCGTCGGCTGAATCTACATCACCATCAAAAATTCCTTTGACGAATTTAAAATCCTTTTCAACCCGATCATTTAGTAGTTCCGGACTTTCAAGAGCGGAGCCCGAGGTCGATGTTAATCCGTCAAAATTCCTCACAAATGATCTTTTCAAATGCTCTCCGTTGGCACTGACTTCCATCGGAACCAATCCCAGGGGAGAACTAGGAACAAGATCTTCAGATCCCTCCCAGTCAAGCTTGAATATTTTGGAGTCTTTCGGCATGAGTTCGCTTTTGAAAGATGATGGCAATGGCAATAAATATGAACAGCCCCCCTCACAAACAGATGAGATGTCTTCCTTTAAGGAGCTTTCTCCCACAGAAATGATGGAGAAGATGTTTGCAGATTTTGAAGGCTTTCAAAGCCCCAAAAACTCAGGTGCACAAGATGATATTGCTGAAAATCACCTTTCGCTAGGACTCAACCCTCAATCTCGTGCTGGATCAGCTGCCGGTCAGAATATGGTATATTACCCGGCCCCAGTGCCAGTGATGCTCAATCTCCCGCAAAAGTTATCGAAGAAAAATACCCACATCAATCGGAATGCAAAACTTCATGCTTCAACCAGCCCGGTTGAGACCGGCAACGCGAGACTCTGGGAGTCTGAAATGCAGGCAAAAAATGGAAAGGGCTCATATAGTGAAGGTAAACAAGATGAATGCCTATCGACAAACATTAATTCACTAACGTCGGATACGTCAACTCCTCATCCTACCCGGGAACCTCCGACCCGTGATCGTGCGAACTTACCAGCACCATTACGTGCGAGTACGTTCTTTGACCAGCAAAGTCAAACTCAAGTATTTCAACTAAAGGACAAATCTGCTGTGGCGACTCTCGACAGTATTTTAGATGCTTCAGCGAATGCTCCTGTATGGGCATTCACAGATCACGCCTTTGTTGGTGCATTGGGTCCTGAGGTGTATGGTCGAAAAGGCTCTCCAAATATTAGAAACGCTTCCTTTGATGTTGTAATGCCAAAAAAACGAACTAGTTCTTTTGGTGCATTGGTGAGTCATAATAATTACAGTGGCGAGAGATTAGACTTCGCAAAAGAACAGAAAAAATGTGTTCCGTTGGTCGGCTCAGTTTCTGGTGATCCCGGAGCTGAAAATGATGATCCATCAAATACTCAACTTGCTCCGGGATCCGAATGTTGCGAATCTGAAGATGAGGAACAAGATGATGAAATTTATCATGGCTTACCTACAACACTTTTAGCAGAGTTACAATTGCGGAAACAGCGTCAGAAACAGCGGACCCAGCCCCTGACGAAAACTTTTCCCAATGGTATACATTCCACTCTTCTCGAACTTGACACTGCAATACAAACCGAACAGAATACCCGAAGAAAAGAGCGTACTATCCTTGCCTGGGAGGATCCCAGTGGGCAAGTGCAACAGGACGATGATGACGTCCCTCTAGCCATGCTTTACCCCTGCAAACCAACAGAAAACCGTCCTTTAGGCTTGCTTGAGCGTCGTGCACTAGAAGACAATGAATCCCTTAGTCAGAGACGAAATCGACTTCATGGTGGAGCACTGGTGGCAACTCGTCCCAGTGCGATAATTAACACCGCTACATCATGCGATGAAGAAGAGGAAAAGGAAACTCTAGGTGAAAGAGCTAAGAGACTTAAAGCGACCAAGATTCCTCTCCCCTTGCCAGAGCATGACGAGTTTGCGGACGCGATGATGAGTCAATTTGGAAGCAATAATGTTGAAATCAAGTCTAAAGATAAGAAAGAAGATATTCCTTCTAAGAATTCAGAGGAAGAGGAGACCCTCGGTCAACGTCGGAGGAGACTACAAGCAGAACGAGAAGCACGTGCAAGGGAGGTTGGTGAAAATATGCAATTAATGGGACATCAGAGGCCATTTGTTAAATCTCATGACAACACTGCAGATATACTATCTTCTTACCCAAATATGGGCAGAGCATTCCCCTTTAACTATGAAAAACCAGTCGGTGGCTTGCTTGCTATACATGAAAAGCAAGCCGCTCTCAGATCTGCCAACTTACAAAATTTTGACACTTCTAAATTTACTCATGGCCCTGTCCATATTCAGCAGCAGCAGCCTCCTAGTGCTTTTAGAGCAGGCTTTTATAATGACGGACGAGGTGGAATTACGTCATTAAAGCCAACACAAACCGATCTTCAACAATACAATGCCCCATTTTCCTCTCAACCTGCACGGGGATACTTTGACACTGGTAATTTTCCTCTTGGTGTTGCTGGTATATCTAACAACAAAACTACCGAGATAGGTTCAGCAATGGCATACACTACCATCAGAAATCAAACCCCTAATGTTCCGGCGCAAATGCAAAGCTATGTAAAGAACTTGAAAATCGATATGATACCCAAGAGCGTAGAATTGCCGCAGCCACTTCTTCAACCGATCGAGCAGGGCCAAATTGATAGGGTTGAGCGATGGAGACAAAGCGTGACTCCGTCGGCTAAGCCTGTCAGCTAGCAAATATCTTTCCTGGTAATGCTAAGTACCGCCAGAGTACTGCAAATAATAATAATCGACCTGATTTCACAATAAGATCAGTGGAATTTCTACCCAACTTGATAAGCTCATCTCATGCTGAGAAAAATCGAAAATATATGTCTAGTACAACTTGAAAGATGACGGGCTTTAATTAAATTTATCTTCATCATTCTACTTTTTGTTTAATGTGAGACTTCCGACCTCACTTAAGTTGAAGCAAGTTTTCCTTGCAGGAAAGTTTCAAATTAATTTCTGGTGGCATCGTTAATGAGGAATTTATATTCACAAATATCTCTTTTAATTTTAGGGTTTCCAAGGAGCATGGGAGAAATGGCTCAGTGGATTAATTGTTATAATTATGTCAAGACTTTATGATTGATACGAGTATGAAGAATTGTGTATTGTTATTCAAATAAAATTACTAGATTTTTAATTTTCGCAGTAAAATTTTCTGAAAATATTTATTGACCAACTTCTGCCTCCTATAGATGTGATGACCTGATTAAAGTTTAAGTTATATGGGTATAGGCAGTCAAGATAGGGTCGTCAAATTAGATTTCCACCCATGGAAATGAAATGATGGATACAGATAATTGAGTAGAAGGACTCGGTTGACTGGCCCTCTTTATTACATTTTAAAGCCAAGATGTTTTGTGAGGGTTTTGCATGCTGGTTAATCTGGAAAACTACACACCAAGAGCAAGCAAAATAAAGACTTCAGACTTGACTCAAGATAAAAGTGATGAGCGTCCGCAACAAACGGCACGGGTTCATACATCTCTCCCTCTGATACGAGGGAAAGTCGGCCAACCACTCTAACGAGGCACATCACGAGCAGGGAGCGTCAAGCATCAGCGACGTCCCTCTGGATCCGGATCAGTTTACAGGTAGATAGGGTGTGTCCAGCCCAGCAGCGAAGCAACGAGATCACAAGGGATCAGACAAGGCGGGAGGTCCATGGGGGGAACACATTTAGATGGGGGTAGCAGCGATGTATCTCCCGATTGGGCGTTAGGTCGAAGTCGATGGGCCTTGATCACAACTCCGGCGTGAAATGGGCGTCCCGGGAAGAGGAATCTTTGCATGGCGGGCGTTCAGATGGCGGGGTCGTAGATAATTGGTCAAGGTACGGGTGTATGCGTGGAGAAATCATCCATTGATGTCTCCTCGGGCTGGACCTGGCATTCCATGGGCCGTGGTGCGCACTCGCTTGCATCGAAGATGTAGACCTCGGTGCGTAGCATTGCGCTAAATGAGCTCTTCTATCTACGGAGACTATGGCGCCGATTTGAGAGAATGTCATGTGTTCAGGATCGTCTTTTCGACGCAACCCGTCGTCGTGGTTTGGTCATGGGTTGTCGAATGTAATATTTCTCTTGCTGTGAGTCCTTGGTTCCTGGTTGCTAAGCTCATGCCATCTATCCGCTAGAGTAACTCGCAAAAAGCTCATGGCCTGGTTCTAGTCTTCGGCTTGTGTAACGACGAGCTAACAGATCTCAGTAACTGCTAGCGGCATTAGAGATAAAGATTAGCACTCGGCGAAATGCGCTGGGAAAGAGCGGCTTTCGAATGCTAAAGGTTTTAGTTTTGAGCTCTATCAATGGAAGAAAACGTGGACACAAATTGCTCGAATTCATGGGTACATACCTAACAGATAGATCTAAGTTCGACAATAAATGCGAAGGTGAGGGTAAAGGTTCCTCACTCGACTTAGTTTGTTTGGCAGGCTGGTAAGCTTGCTTGGAAATAATGACCGCACACATGGTTGATTCTTAACTTGGATAAGACTGCTCCGCAACCGAGGATTATATAGAGCGTCAGTATAGGCCACAATTAGAATCCTACGTCTATCAGACAGAAGTTCAAACTTCTCATTTTCAAACAGAAAAAGCTTGGATGTTCAACGATTCTGTCAATGCTTGCTAGAAGTGTCAATCAAAATCTGGATTAAGTGATATTTCTTGGAATATGGTAGTTGAATATCTTTCTTTTTAAACATCTAATCCTTTCACACAAAGCCAAAGGACTATGGGTACTATGACATTATCATTTACGCCCGTAATCACAGCCTCTGATAAGCTAGCAATGCAAGCTGCAATGCAAGCTTTTCCAAGCGTCAAATACCACGCGTCGTGATTATTGGCTTGCCATCCGCCAATTTCGAGCCATACTTTAGCGACCAATAACGCTATTCCTACAGCTACAGCAAAAGCCGCACTACCTTCAATACTTTTTGTACCACCCCAGACCCATTTGTGGTGACCGTATCTTCGTCCTATCAATGACGCGGCTGCATCACCTATGCCTACGCAGATCACACCACTAACCATGCTAACTTCTCTTAACGTGACATCCCAGCCTGTGAAAGGCCCTGAACCTGTTTTTCTAAGGGTACCGAGAGAAAGCCAGAGAGGTATGGCGCAACCTATCAAGAGAAATGTATGAGAGATTACTATTGGTCCTTTGAGATCTCTTGCGTCTACAAACGGTGCAAGAAAGTATGCCAAAGGTTTCGATAAGGGGGGAAGTCGTGTTGCGCGGAAAATATCAAGTAAAAGAAATATGGCAAGCATAAGACTTTGGACAAAAGCTGCAAAAATAGGATCAATGTAAGTCACAGGCAGAAGCATTGCCACCATCATAATGTGGAAGACCTTTCGTCGAGTATCAACTTGGCAAATTGAAGAAATACGCTGAACAAAGACCAAGCCAATTATAATGATCATAAGCCAGTAGCCGCAGATAAAAAGTCGTGTGTTGGCCTCACCAAAAGAGGTCTGGCGGGACTGCTCAATCCAGCTACCATCGTGAGTTTGTTTGTGTTGCAATCCAATCTTTGAAGGAAGAGGAATCCATTGTTGGAGATTTCTAGTGACAACACAATTCCTTAGTCCAGATAAATCCCCAAAGAGGTAACCCAAAGCCCATCCAATAGGTTCACTACCTGAGAGAGCAAAATTTTTGACGTAGCTTCTTATTCCGACAAAAATGGTGATAAATATAGAAATATAGACATAGATTACAAACAAAAACTTTCGAGCCGAAGCTTGCGCCAGCGTTAACGTTGAAAGTGACTGCTCACAAGATGAGACTGCTCTCTTTCGTCTCCCTGATGGTGTTCTTTTAAGTGATTTGACTCGTATGTCAATTTTTGCCTGAGCCTGAATTTTCTTGAAAGGGGTGAGTTCGTCTGCAGTTGAGGTTCTTTGGAATTCTTTTGATTTTTGTCCATTTACAACTATTTTTGGGCTAATTTCGGGATTCTCTTCGTTTTCAGTTGGGTGGCTGGTGCCAAAAAGATGATTATCAGGTATATTTATCCCAGTATTTTTGCCTTCATCGCCAGAATTTAGGATTGTATCGTCTTTGGCAGGTGCGGAGGTTGCCGTCTTTATTGAGAAACGGTCCTGGACACGCTTTAGATTTTTACCACGAGAGAATTTATAGCCCTCTTCTTCGCGTCTAAAACGCCACTTGGGTACTCTTGAAATTGCCAGACCCCACTTAAGGACATAGCTACAGCTTAACGACACTCCTATACCCCCACCCCATAGCAATGACTTTAAAATGACAGCCTGTGGAGATTTAGCATGTAATAGTAAGTGTATTAGTGCTGTAGAAAGCAACTGCAATTCAGCGGGAAGTAAACTAGATGTTGTCAGGGATTTGAGTGCTGCAAATAGAGAATGATGCAGAGGGTGAAGAAAAACCAGAAACTCGTGATTTACTTCATTGTTGCTGGAATAAGTGTCTGTAACAAGTACATCATATTTTGTCGATCTTTTTGTCAAAAAAATGGGGAGAAGAGAAAGCATCCAGTGCGGAATATAGAAATCTTCCAGGCCGTTAATTTGAGGTATGAAGTCTTCAGGAATAGACGTAATTCCTAAAGTCAGAGTTGGCAAGAGCAGTACAGGCTGATTCCTGAAAAGTATCAGAGACACTAATATTGGTATTAATGAAGGGTAGAGAAGCGGGGATATTTCAGTGGATGCAGAGAAAGCAAGAAATATTGATCTTTGTCGAGTATGTCTTGGTTTTCTGGAGCTCAACCTTCTGAACAGATGTAACACAAGAAGACTTGAAATTATTAGCAATTGGCATATTAACACTATCTAGATCAGCAGATTTTAGAGCTAACAGTGAAAGGAGAGTACCTCTCTTCCAAATAATGATCAATCGGCGAACTTTCGCATCAGTACATAAAATTCCACAAATAATCAATAATATCACTGCCTCGGTACCACTTCTAATATATTCTAGCATCCAATAGTTTGAAATAGTGTGATTTTCTTTCAACGGATTGACTCTCTTCAAAGCATCCCAACGACGACCAGTCTCCCGCAAACACTGCGGCACTCTTCTCCCTTCTGTTCGCGAGATGTCAGAAAATTGTGTAAGGTCTGATTGGGATTTTAGAGAAGTGTTATTTTGGGCCAGTAATTGAAGATGTCGCTGTTTCGAGGCTGATAGTTTTTTGTAGATATTTTCATCGTCGGCCCGCCCACCACTGTCACTATCTAATTCTTGAATATTCTCTTTTGTCCAAGGGGGTGATTGGTATGAAGAATCATCAAAGTAAAAAATATTAGAATCCTGGGAAGAGGTTGATTGTTGTTGATGGTACGGATTAGATTCTAACAATACCTGTAGGAATTCGTATCGAGGTTTTTGGGAATGAGGTTGCTGGGATGCTGGGTTTGGGTGCTCAGGCATCACGACTTTCTTTCTAACCCCTTGGCCGGTATCATCCGTTGCTTTCTGATTAAAAACGTTCGGCCACTGTTGATGAAATCAATTGATCGCGTGAACTAGAGACTGCAATCTGAAGTAAGATACATACTTCAAGACGTTGGCCTACGTCTTTTACCATGTCGTCAATATGCATATTATCATGTGATTTTCAAAGCTAATATGCACGGCACAATATGTAACCACAGTGTGAAACATTATACTAACGCCACCTTCAACACGCAAATCATCCCTATCCTGGCTGGCAAAGTCGAACTCCTTTACTACCCGCGCTCCCGGCTATAAACGCTCAGTACGTTCGCACATCTGAGACAGCCAAGAGGAGAAGCGCGTTTAGATCGCGGTCACAATCAAGCACTACTCAAAGTCAGGATTATCCTGCCACCTGGCCGATTTCTGCTGCTCGACAACATACCTCTCCAACTGGCCCACTTGTCCGCCACTCTCCTTAATAAACACGACCTTCCCTCGGTCATAACAATTGATTCACTGAAATCTTCTACGCTCACCAGCTCCAACTGTATGCTCACGTTGTTATGGATACCCGACGAAGGATTGGAGACCCGGTCCACAAAGTTGTAGGCAGATTCACGATGTTTGGTGAGCATATTCTTAGGATATCACCCGTGTGAAGAGAGCATACAGGCAGCGATGAGGTAGGAGAGGCATGCTAGAGTGAGGGAGAACGACGCTGGACTGGCCATGATTTACGATTGCGAGGTTTGAGCGGACCAAGGACCGACCCAACGAAGGATGAAGTGGCGGTCCATCATCCGGGTCAAGTTCATACAAAATTCATGTTGCATCAATACCTACTACGATACAAGTTAAGCACATTGTGAGACAACTTTCCCACGCGGTCGATGCAGTTTCGTGATGAAGCATGCCTGGGTAGCTCAAGGTTTTTAACACGTATGTTTTTGCTTGGGTGGGTGTTCACGGTTGAGGGAAGGGGCGCAAGTCTCCAACATATGACATCCTGTAGTGGTACCAGCGGATGTACGCACAGAATGAGTATTCTGTGGCAAAATTACATTATCTATCCTGTGTTAAATAAGAGAAGTCTACTTAACAGCGTCTTTTTGACCCGACAGGGTATCTTGAGGCCATGTTTAGCACGCTACCCGCTATACGTAATAAACATGATCAACAAATGTACTCTGTACATTTTTCTTGTAGACATTCAGCAGTACGGGATATTGCTCGATATCTGTATTTCATGTGCTTATCTCCCACATCGGACTGACCTCTACATGTCTGCAGCGGACTATTCATCGGTTGCATGTACATAGCGACACTAATTATTTACCGATGGCGGACTCAGAGTCTTTGCATGATCATGCACATGTATATACTTAGGCAGCCTTACAACACCAGGTTGAGGGTCGGATGGTGCAGTGGTACACTATCCGGGCCGTTCTCCCAAGTAGAGTCTGGGTAGTTTGAACACATGCCCCACTTGAGACAGGAGAAAGCTGGTTCGTACCCAGCAAGATCCTCTCACTACTTCTCCGGCGGTGACATCGCATTCGTGGAATGACGAAAGCATACTTAGATAATCGTGGATTTTTCTCGCTTTTCCCCATGGTGAGTATTCGCGGAAAAGAGTACATGCCGTAAGGCGTGATTCTCGTAGTGGTATCTGCAACTGAAATCTGATTATTAGTGTTTCCAAACGTCAAACTGAATTATTCTGCGAAATTTACATATCTTCAGCGATCATCCCAGCATTGCCCTATGCTGCATACGCATAGTTGATTTTAAACAAAGCCATGCTGAGCTACAAAGAAACTAATACTGGAAGATATGGTAGTGATTTTTGATAGGGGTTTGCGGCCTACGAGTAGCCTTGTGATCAGTTTATTTCCCAAAGCTAAGATCAATTCGCGCGTTGACTGTTTGACTGATTTATCTTTTCATCTATCATATTGTTTTCAGCCTCCTACCTGTGACAATTGAATTAAATACATTTTGTGTTTTATCAAATGTTCCATGCATCCTGAACTCCGGTGGACCCATGCCCCTTTAGTATTATTTTTGGCTCATAATTTAATGAGATTGACTGATTAGAGCCATCTATCAAATGAGCTCTTACTAGATCATTAGCCGAAGGTTTCTACTGATGATTGTGTTGAAGACGATGATACGATTTCCATTTCTATTGGGTTTTTCATGAGCTACAAGATTACCATCTCATGGACCGCTGGCGAAGGATGTTGCCCAGTACTTAGCCAGAGAAGCCATCTCAATTACCGGAGGCCAACAACGACGAGATAAGCGCAAGAATAAGGAGGAATTGTAAATTAGAAAATGTGACAGAGGTTCTGGGACACGTCAAAAATAACGCACTAGGCTACGCCTTGTTTCCAAGGTCAGCTAACCACCGGAAAGCGCGCGGCTATTTGTATTTTGATAAGACCACGATACCTCACAGGTAAAAAAGTGCTGTGATTGTGAAGAAGTATATGTCTTCGGAAATCACAGATCATTTCATGAGACTTACATCTTTCAGCAGAGGTAAGCGTTAGCGCAAACAAAAGATTAACCCATGACATGCTTCGGAAACAGCAAAATTCATATCATGTCTTCAGTCCCACTGTCACTAGACACGTACCCTAATGAGTAAATTCTAGATTCCTTGGAAGATGGCATTCAAGGATGCAGCCTTTGGCTGGTCAAGAGAAACAGCTGAGAAAGTAAACTATGGAAAAAGGTGTCGAGACCATTGTCAACCACTCAGTTTTACGAAAGTTTGCCACATCGTATCATTGCCTCTATCCATTAGAATGACTCTTGTATATTTGATTAACGATATAGAACAAACTCGGAAATTGCTGTTGACTCAATGTGTGTGCTTATCGACGATGAATAATCGTTGTAAGTGGAATCGCGAAAAAGTGTGGAAATATTGATTGTGCTCAACCAACAATCATCTACCTTGGAGGTGGCTTGTAGTCACGTAGACTAATGGATGAGTTTCGTCAGTCCACGACAATGGCTATTGATGTTTGTTACGAAAAGGCCAACTATTTTCGTAGAGGCTGACACAAAATATTTTCTCTGAATGTGTCTCAAACTTTCTCACGTCACCGTAGATTTCAAGTAAATATCGCGCTCGCCTGCGATGCGAAAGTTTGGGAAACGGACCTCCTGAAATTTGACACCCTCTCAATGCGGGACTGCGAAAATCCACAAAATTGAAAAATTCCAACCGGCAGAGCTGTCCAGTAGCATACATTCATCTAATCATCAGAAAATTGTCGGGTTTAAATAAATATTGCTAAAAATTTTTATGGAAAATCTAGTCTTCAATCGCCATTTCTGTGTCTTCGGTTTTCGACATACTGCTTGCCTTGAACCTGTTTTGTACAACCCAATTAGTATGATGCAATAGAAGAATCATGTTCGATATCCTTAAACGATTGTTGAGGAGAAACTTACTTATTTACCACTCGCTCAATACCATCTAAGCCCATCTTCAGTGTTTCCCATTTAGGGCCGTAACTAAAGCGAACAAAATGGTGACAAGGACTATCGAATAAGTCACGACGCTTACTAGGGTTAAGATCAAAAAATATTCCAGGAACAACGATTACGCTCTCCTCGAGACAGGCTTGGAAGAAATTTAAGCCGTCATTGATCGCCTCAGGAAGGCCGGTCAAGTCTAACCAGATATAAAATGTACTGTCGGGAATATTCTTAATATGAAATCCTGTCTTCCGAAGACGATCGATGACGTAGTCGCGCTTATCCTATTGATAAATGTTGGCAAAATTGAGGCTGAGGAAACATGAGGGTAAATCAGACTTACCCTGAAGTGTACCTGAATAGCTTTCATTTCATTCAATACCTTATTCGGCTCTAACATAGAAACGGCAGCTTCTTGAAATGGAACATTCGCTCCTCCATCGAGATATGATCCGCATGATCCAATAGCTTTGATGAAGTCCTGGGAAATTGTTAAGGTCTATTCATCGACAGCTTTATTGGTAGCAAAAAATACCTTTGGTCCCAGAATCCAAGCGATCCTCCAGCCGGGAAGCCTAAATCGTTTCGTAAGACCGTCGATAATTAAAACATCATCTACATCTACATCCACCACGTTTTCCGCAGCACTGATTGTTGTGCCGTCACAATTACTGGTGTAATTGTACCCGCCATAGAACTCATCCATAATTAATGTGGCTCGGTCACGACATAGATCCTGAATTTCGGCTAATTCTGGATTCTTTACGACCTTCCCTGTGGGATTCCGTGGATTTGAAGTAAGAATAACTGAAACTCCCCTCGCAATCTCCTCTCCGATTTTATCTGGATGGATGTGATAACCATCTTGCTCTTCTAATGGAGAAGGTATAGCGGCAAACTGTCACCAAATCAGTATCTGAATTCTATCTTTAGTCTGATCTAGCCAAGTTGCCGAGCTCCTGTTCGAACACCATAAACTCCTTAAGAAGACTTACATTCTTGAATAATGATAACATTTCATTGTAGGCCGTATAGTCTGGAATGAAGAAACCCAAATACGCATTATTCAAGACAGCAGCAATTCGTATAAGGCCAGCCCGACCACCAGGAACGATACAAACATTCTCCCAACTATATTTGCTTTCTTTTCCTTGACGGTGATGTGCGTTGTAAAGATTTGCAACGGCGGCCCTTAAGCTCTTGATGCCTGCAGTGGGACCATATTCACGGCCTGTCAATGTAATGTCGATTTTTTTGGGACGTTCGAAAGAGCCCTCGATCTCATCTTCGACTTCGGGTGCTCCTTGGCCTAGATTTGCCCACTTTTCGGGCTCTTCAAGGAAGCCATGTTCGTAGGCACGCTCGGTACACCAGATCACACCCGTGGATGCGCGAGTTGGATCTAAGCCAGCATGCGGTTTGTGGCCTTCGTGGGCATTTCGGAATTGCGTATGAATCTTGGAGAAGTTTTCTTGATAAATTCTGACTTTAGAATGTGGAATTGCTTGAAGCGGCAAATGATAATTTTATTTCAAGTCGAAGGAACAAAAAATATAAAGGACAATCACTTACCATTTGTACTTGGTTCGCTGACGCTGAATCTCCTTGCTGAATTTGTGCTACGAATTCTCGGTGTTCCTGTAGAACGATTCATACTAAATTTCCGCTTATTGAAAGACATGTTTGAGAGACTTGTATCTGTAAGACTGATTCTTTTATCCTCAAAGTATCTTAATAAAGGATAATTTGTACTCAAATGATACTCCCCAAAAGAAGGGTTAAGGAGGTGGGTTATAGGTGAGATGAGTCTCTAAATATCAAATATGACTAAACTCTGGTGATCAATAAGAGATCTATTGAGTAAAAATAGCGCACTTTCGCAACTATTTATAATGAAAAGGATCATGATGATGTAAAACAACCGGGGAAGCAATCTACAGCTTGCAAGCGCAGTAGTACTAAAGTTTTATCCATTGACTAGTTGTGATTGGTGATCAATCAAAGTTATCAGTGCCCGCTATGTATATCCTTTCACTTTTATGGATAATATCTGTATGTAACTAACCACACCGAATAAAAAATGAACGACTTAAAGTCTGACTCGTAACCCTTCATCGCCCTCAAATTATCAAAACCATGGCCTTCATAGTCGTTGCATACAACAAGAACATTCAGTCTCTCACAAAGAGTAGGGGAGATGAGCTGTAAGATCAGAAAACGCGCGTGTCGTGGAGTTAGCTGTGGTTGATGGGTCATTATGTGGGAGAGAGTTCATGTACGCTAGGAGCCTCGGCTCGACTGGCGGGGCAGGCCGTTTAGACAACCTAGAGACTTTCTGAATCGCTCAAACTCTGTCTCTATTGATCTGTTCAGAAATCATGTTACTCATGTATCCGTCGTTCCAATCCCCCATTACTGACATGCTTTATCACCAAAAAATTTTTAATATGCCTGTCAGCCAATGTCAGTCGAATTTGCTCTCCAGCACTTTCCCATGAGGTTTGTGTCACTTGTTCTACTCCCCTTCTGGGATTGACTTTGACCCTAGTCGAATACAAATGCGTAAGGAACTAGGGAAAAAGTCTATACTAGAATGATGAGGAGCATAAATCGGGGATGAATTGCCTTCATCAATTGGTACTAGTGCTACTAGAATACGTGTGGAATGACAAGACAGCTGGCGCAAATTCTACAATGATTCACGTGCCAAAGTCAAATTATCGATGTGTCGCTGCCATTTCGCCTCGCACTATCACGCGAGGCCTATAAATACATCGACCAGTATTGTGAGTTTTTCTGCCGTACTTCGTCTAAGTATTTGTGATCCGTCTGCTAAGATTCTATTTCTCATCTACGGCATTAATTATCGCACAAAAATACCCAGAATTCAGACATCACCGAGATGAACACTGAGAAGTGGGACAGGTTAGTCCCGTGACAATATCTGACAGTGATGATGAAATGATAAATGTACGTTTGAGCGACTTAACTTATGCACGTCAGCATAGCCCTCAAAGCTGTATAACTGAGAGACAAGTTTACATACTTATGTACATAAATGATAAAGATGTATTTGTTGACATTCACCATCGCTCCACGATCCTACCAAATCACTATAGTAATGAGTTCCCAATTGCCGTAATGTAGAGCATGGGTGATCATCCCACTTGCAACACGCAGTGAATATCTTGAATTCCTCAGCACACAATCATCTATATAGAACAT
Organism: Podosphaera xanthii; assembly: GCA_028751805.1. Classification (NCBI taxonomy): domain Eukaryota; kingdom Fungi; phylum Ascomycota; class Leotiomycetes; order Helotiales; family Erysiphaceae; genus Podosphaera; species Podosphaera xanthii. The sequence continues at coordinate 4,995,353 of JAPWIX010000009.1, read as the reverse complement.
CATGATCACGTGCAAGGCTCATGACTAGATCTTCAATCAATATAAGCGAATGTAAACCTCAGAAGGAGCCCTCAATTTTAATCTCAAATCATCTACTTGACCTTTCACCTAATAAAGCCATTCATCTCGGGAAAGAAGCAGATAAAATTGAGTTTGGATGATGGGATGTGGAATCAAATTTGCGCTCCAAGCGACCAAAGCTCTTCTTCCATCTCACGAGCCCTAGAATTATGGGCCACAATCAAAAACGCGGAGGAGCGACACAGGGAATCATTGTCCAACACGCAAGAAACAAAGAATGCATCGCCCAGCTCGAGCGCCGGGTATAGTCACAGGCAACACATCACAAGCATAGAGTCGGCCATGACGAGGATGGCACCTAAAGATGGAGAAGAAATGGAGCACGATTCGCCTTTCCCCTGTTTATTCTTCGCATTAAGGTTACATTCGCATCATTTTCCATCGTTGGTACGTGTGCTGCAGATAATAACTCAGCACCAATGTCAGAGATCAGGCGAGCAAACGGGCCGGTGGGCGGGCTCGAGATCAAGAGGTTGCCCGGCAGGGATCGAGGACGAAGGATGAACGTATGAATTTTGTATCGCATGAGGTTCTAATTTTTGGCAGTGCTGGCTTCTGTAACCCAAGGTGAAGCCACAGTCCATGCTCTTCTGACCCACCCCTCTCGTATCAAAATTGTCTGCTCGATTACGTTATCAGAACCGTGACACAAAGAGTATCTCCTTGCGGATATGAGAATTGGTCACAGAACTTCCCATCTCCGCCTTATCCATCTCTCTGGCACCCGTTTATTGATTTACATGCTGCGAAAAATTCGGCCAGGCTAAGGCGTGGCCGAAAAGCAGATGATTCGGTACCAGATCGAAAGGACAAACAGGCTGAGAATTTTGAGAGTCGAGGTCTATACCACGATCCGGCTGAGGAAGGGAACGGTATTTTTCTCTGATATTATTGGAAATATGCCAAATATGATTAGTCATCTGTTCAAGTTGTTGGCCTACACGTGATTCATGTTTCTGTACTCAGTTTCCATGTGCTCGTCCGGATTGATGCGTTCTATAACTCCATGACTGAGGAGGCTGGCAAAGACGAACTCTTCGCCTTCATGCGTTGCCGGCTGTATACGCCCAGTATGTTCGCACATCTGGGATAGCCAAGAAGAGTCGCAATCGGATTCTGACCTAATGTTCACACTTCTTCACCCTCAGTCAAATGTCACCAAAGCGGCATTAAAACCAATCCGAAGAAGCCACTTTCACCAATCTACCGTCTTCCACCTCTTGAAGTATCGAACTACGTACCCCGCCAATTACTTCAACAGTGGACTATCACGATCTTCTGCGTTGCTTCGGCGCGTCTCCATCTACAAACCCACGATGCTACGAATACCCGACGAAAGAAGAAAGTCAGAGGGTACAAAGATGGAGAGGTTGTAATGGCTCCGTAAGGCCAAGTTGCTATAGGAATGAACGAGAAATGGGATGAGAGGGAGTTTGGCTAGGGAAAGGGACGAAATGGTTTTCGTAGGCAAGACGGCTAATTTTGAAGTTTGATTTTTGACTTTGGGAGTGTTGTGTGTGCCAAGGTTTTTCGGTTCGGTTAATTGCTGCCACCACTTTTTAAACTGACTGCGCGTCCTTTTTGGAGGCAAGACATGCGGCTTCGGTCGTGACGAAGGTACTCGGCGCAAGTCGGTGTTCTGTTGGGAAATCTCTTTGTTGCGTGGACGTTCGCGGCGGAGAGGACTGAGGAGACGCAGGGCATCGAACCTTTGGTAATTTTGTGTCTATTTTACTTTTTTTTCTAAGCAATTACTGGCTAGCAATAGTCAGGGAATTAGGTAGATTAGAGTCTTTAGGGATCGGCTACCCGTATCACGCCTCTTGGGTGCAGGGCTTGTACCTGATACGTAATTAATTCAAAATATCAATCAGTTCATGACTGAGGAACCCATTATTTCTCAAGAGATATTTTCGTTTGTGTGTCGATACGAAGCCTCCGAATTTTCTGGCTCCTTCTCATAGGAACTAACACGTCTTTGGCTTCTATTCTTACTTGTAATTCTCAAAGCTCATCGACCAATGGGCCAACTGGAACAATACTGCAGATATATCAACATTCATGATCCTTGGTAAGCTCGTCATGTAAATTTATATGACATACGGAATATTAGACAGACCTATATATAAAGGGAACGAAGTACATTGTGAAAAGCCTTGTTCGAAGTGGCTAGGTATCTGGCTTCAACATAGACTGTCATTTCAAATTCATGTAGAGAAAAGGATGCATCTAGCACAAGAGGCCATACAGAGACTCCTCCAAATTTCATCAAAAACCAAGGGCCTTGGCTTTAATGCATTGAGACAGTTATATCTCACTTGTATCACCCCTGTGTTAGACTATGGCTCAGTGCTGCGGTATAACAGATATGGCACAGAGAAGCTATCCAAGATGTGTGACAAGCTACAAAAACATGCTCTTCATATTATGACAGGTGCCTATAGAAGTAGTCCTATCAAAGCTTTGGAGGTTGAAGCTGCACTGCTTCCTACAAGAGTCAGGCACTTCAAACAGTCATCTTTTTATGCACTTGAAATACTTAAACTTCAAGTTAATCATCCTATTTATCAAGCCTTATCAAGCAAGCTGCAAGATGAGCTTGACTTTCCTTCTGAAACTGTTGATCTTAGCATGTTTGCATTCCTAGATGAGAAGCCTAGTGGGCAGCTCCTGAGAATTGCATTATTACTAAAGCCATTAACTAAACATGTAAAACTAGAGATAGTCGATGCCAAGTGGTCTCCACCATGGTGTTACAGTTATGAGCGCTTACGGGGTATATTACTACCTTGAAGGTGAGAAGGTAATGATGTCGAGGAATGACTTGTAACTGTTGTAAACTCAGAATAGAATATCTAAACACACTTTCTTTACAATAGAGGGAATGGACCTCACAATATATACATGCTCTTGTCAGGGTCCATTCACCGTGATCGAGTGTTCACCCGATCCTCAATCCATGTTATTCCATTCCATTCCATTCCATACTCAATTACAAGTCTGACGTACCCTAGTTCTCAGGCTAGTGCACGACCCCATGTACCCGGGCTTATGCCGACCAGCTAATATGCCGATCCTTGCATAAAGTTGCAGATTACAACACATGGAGGGAAGACAATTTATCAATCTCAATTTCTAAATCAAACAAGTCAAAGGCAAAGGAAGAACATCTGGAGTTTCTGGAGTCAATTCCTCCCTCACGTTTCATTGTTTACATAGATGGCTCCTTAGTCAAGAATAAGGGTTATGGTATTGGTATAACAATATATTTTCCTTATACAAGAGAGCTCAAGTCACTATCTTACAATCTTGGAGACAAGATCGGCATAGCTAATGCAGAGAGCTATGCTATATTCAAAGCTTTATTATTTGTTAATCAAACCCCAAAAAAAATGCATGTTATTTTATACAGTAGCTTACAAAAGTGGTCGAATGAATCACCAAATCTAATAAATTTGACCACAACTTTACAACATGATCTTGAAATGAAAATGTTACAGCATCATATGAAAATTTAATTACTTTACTATCGCTAAGACAATTTTGAAGCAAAAAAAAGAGAATTGTTTATTCTATAGTAGTCTTGGCGTTCTCAATTACTCGACCAGTTTTGGAAGCATCATTTTAATACTTAGTATGACCCCCTTTGGCCTTTATTACAGCTTCAACACGTCACGGCATACTCTCAACTAGAGTCTGACATCAAATTGGATCTAAGTTTTGCCAAATTTCCCTAAGTCTTTCCCACAATTCATTTATACCTTTCGGTGGCTCCGGATACTCACCGAGTCGACACTTGAGCCGACCCCAAAGATGCTCAATCGGGTTCATATCCGGCCATTGAGAGGGCCAATTCATTATCTTAAGATTTTAGAAGCTATCCAGCTTTTTGTGTTCTTGGATGTGTGCTTTGGGTCGTTATCTTGCTGGAAGATTAGCTCAGTTGCAGGTACTGAGTCGGGCTCTCTGGCAATTCTATCCATAGTAGGTACTAGAAAATTATCCAAGATTTCCAAATACTGTTTAGAATCCATTCGTCCAACTATACGGCCCATTCCACCTATACCATACCATGACATACACCCCCATATCATTAGATTGCCCCCACCAAACGTCAGGATTTCTTCGATCGCTTCTGGTTGCAAATTCTTTGGGCCTTTAACCCAAGAATATTTAATCCCATCGCTATTTAGCCTGTTTATTTTGGTTTCGTCTGACCAAATCACCCTTTTCCAGTCTTCTTTCGTCCAATTTTCGTGGCATAAAGCCCAGTTCAAGCGAGCTCTCTGATGAGCTTTTGACAGCTTTGGTTTCTTCTTTTTTATCGCCTTCAGACCTTGCTCCCTTAAAGCCCGCCGGACAGTCTCAGCGGAAACTTTATCTTCTCTTTCTGAATTTACTAGTTTGGACGCTCCTACTGCTGTCTTAGCGCTCCCATTTACCATTAAACGGGCGATTTCTCGCTTGTCTCTAGCTGATAGTTTTTGTGGCCGTCCATTCTTTGATTTCGGTGCTTCCTTCACTATCATCTTTCGGTATTTTACAACAGTGGCATGACCGAGTCCTGATCTTGCTGAAATTTCATTCGTTGATTTCCCTTCATGGACTAATTTTGCAATGGATGTTATTTGGTCAGGAGATATCTTTTTCATATTTTTTAAAGAAAAGATTTCTTTGATAAAAATCCCAATTAATCTCGTTCAGGGTAGAAGTATTTTCACAATATAAGTGTGAATCAATTGATTAAATAATTTTGAGACTGGTGGCTGAATGATTCCTATAAATACAATTCATCTGACTTTTATGTTTCCTTTTTACATGATGGTTGGAGTTCTTTTACGCCTTAGTTCAAATTCTATCTTTTCCAATCGATTGAATTCCATTGAGATTCAAATTACGCTACAGATGCACTTATCACCTCACCGATCGATTCGATTTTATTTCAAATAACGCTACTTCTGTAGCTTTTATCTAATTGACAGGTCATATCTTCACCATTCATCTATATATTAGCTCAGAAATCGGTTGATTTATTTTCCATGGTTGTTTAAAGGTACAGATAATAAGAAATTGCAGAATGCAAGAGAAAATATCTTGAGGATTAGATGGCCAGTTGGGAAAAGATCTTTGAGTTCTTGTATCAAAATGATGCTTCCAAAACTGGTCGAGTAATTGAGAACGCCAAGACCACAATAGAATAATCGATTCTCTTTTTTTTGCTTCAACATTGTCTCAGCGATAGTAAAGTAATTAGATTTTCATGTAATACTATAATATTTTCATTTCAAGATCATGTTGTAAAGTTATGGTCAAATGTATTAGATTTGGTAATTTATTCGACCATTTTTGTAAGCTACTGTATCTTCTGATGGCCAAGCTGCTATTTTAAGAATCTCTAAATCTAACAATTTTTCTTCCTTTAAGGTTAGATCCCTAAGTAGTAAAATGGATGTCAAGATCCATTGGTGTCCAGGTCATCAGGGGATTGAGGGCAATGAGCTTGCTGATAATCTGGCAAGAAAAAGCCTGGATAAACCTGCTATGAAAAAGCATCAATATACCTCTTATTCCTTCCTAGTGGAAGGTATAAGAAAAAACATTTTACAAGCCTGGGACTCTGACTGGACTAAGCAAGTACTTAGGGAAGAAGAGGGCAGGAAAGCCATTGGTCTTGGAAAGTTTTATAGAACTTCTGCAAGGATTTCTACACCAAGCTTCAATACTAAGGCAATTAATCTTACAAAATTTAGCAGACAGACCCAGACCTCCTTTTTACAGGCAAGAACAGGGATTGGTAACACCCTGGCTCACCTCTATCTGATAGGAAAAGTAGATAGTAACATTTGCAACTTCTGTAAGAGGGAGAAGCAGACAATGGAGCATCTGCTCCTGCACTGTCCACAATTGTCATCAGAGAGGGATAAGTAATTTGAAGGTCTGAAGCCCAGAAACCTGCAAATTATTTTCAAAACCAAAGTCGGCAGAGAAAAACTGTTAAGATACTTAGAGAATTCTAAATGCATACAACTAATTAAAATTGTAGTTCAAGAAGCTACAATTATATAACAGACAAACTTTGAAACCAAAGGACAACAAATGACAAGCCATATTTAAGGGAAAATAAAATGGAAATAAAAATCACAACTTCAGGGATTCAGCGTGTATTTAGGGTTTATTTGGAATTAGTAGTAATGTTGGATAGTCTAACCCTAAGTTATGAGCTTATAGACTGGTGCCAAGGGGAGTTAAGGGTGTTAGGAAGATCATTTTTTTTAAATGTATTTAAACCTCTTGTCATAGCTAGATGGCTGAATACAATATGATTTTTTTAAAAAAAAAAGCTTTGTTCGAAGGACGTCAAGATATATCTTTATCTTAATGAATACGTAGCCATCTCAAGAGCCTGCTGGAGTTGAAATACCACTCATGGGGAGGAGCCCAGTAATCAGTCTCTAATGGACTAAATTGAATTAAATTTACATTCTGTCTACAGTTGCGATGGTCATATTAGACCTTAAAAATAGCTAGGGATAAAACTTCAAATGAACGGGGTTAGCTGATTTCAGCAGCCACCTCATCATCTTCAAGCATCTGTTTAAAAGAAAACGGTTCAAATGGGACTCCGTCGCCCATGAAATGTTTACTCATAGCCTCTACCCAGTGCAAACGCAAACTATGCAACATAGCACTAGTACCCTCCATAACGACAAGTACGGCGATCGAAAGAAAGAACCAAGCGAAGAAAGTTACGACCAACATGAAGACACCGACAACACCGGTACTGGTAAGACCGATGGCAATGGTCATACTCCACAAAACGACAGAGAGCTGTTGATGAGCAAGAGATAAGGCCCAGAGACGTAGATAAGAGGCTGTATGTGAAACACAATTCAAGCAAAATTCTATTTTGAATTAGTATGAGAGTTAGGAGGGTAGGAGTTCAGGTGTGCTCACCAATCGTGTGAATAATTTGATGAATCATAACCTCTCCAAATTCGAATTCTTCGGCTTCAGCATCTTCGGCTATAGAAGCTTCATCGCCGTCACTGCCAAAACTTTGTCTGACATTGAGGGTGCTACTTTCATCATCTTCGCCGTCCAGTGCACTAACCCTGGAGTTTTCCCCGAGGGTTCGGTAGCCTTTGCCTCGAACGCGATTATTTTCCCATCGTAGATAAAATGGCTTCAAGAACAGGAGGATAGGAACTTGGATAACCGCTATCAGGACTAGACATGTTTGTATTCCTGCTTGTCCACCATAAAGTGGTTCGTCGATAGTACCAGGTGATAAGAACATGTAAATCAACATGTTCAAGAGACCAGGTGGCGATTGTCCGATTGCATACCAGTCGACACACCATTTGTAAATGATGGTGAATACTAAATAGCCGAATATGGCCTGGAAAAAGATCATTCCTGGCACGAATACGCCCCAAATATCGATAGGTGATCTGAAGTGACGAGCGTTGATGTATGATAGACATAGGGAGTAAGTCATGTGACACCAACCCATCAAGATACTGAGCTTCATCTTATAACTATTCGCAAAGAGAAGATCGTTCTCGGTCCCATGCCACATCCAATCAAGACCAAAAGGATAACGATAGTCACCTTTAAGCTGAGCCTCGACAGTTTGTCCTTCCTGCCATCCTTCTGGAATTTTCCATTCCCAAGCACTGGGGAAAATTGTAAGAGACTTCGAAAAGATATCGTTGTATATTAAGCCAGTGTACATCGAAAATATTCCCATCATTAACATAATGTATCTTCCGTAGTAAGCCATAGAAAATAGCTCGTCACGAACTTTTTTAAGTGGCTTTTCCCAATAAATCATGGCAACAGCAGCACAGAACATTAGGAATCCATGCCCCATATCTCCGAACATGACTGCGAAAAGAAATGGAAAAGTTACAATAGTAGGTAGGCCGGGATTAACCTCTTGGTATTTGGCAGTTCCGTAAGCATTAATGATAGTTTGGAACCCTTCGGTAAATCTGTTGGTCTTCTGATATGTAGGGGGCGTTTTATTAGTTCGAATCTCGTTAATTATAGACGGCACGGAAAGTCCAGCTCGATCATTGACGTGAAGAAGCGTTGATTTGATGAGGGGAAGTGAATTCTTCGGACACCATGCTTCAGCGATCAATGTCTTTCGAGCATGATCATAAGAGAACAGATTGAGCGTCTGATAAACTGCTGTTTCTTTTTTAATGATGATCTGCCAGGTGGCTAAGCTCTGAGCAATTTGAGTAAGCTCAGCATCGAGCGTCTTTTTTGTGTTCCCAAGGACGTTAACTAGATCATCCATTCGAACATTTACATCATGAATCTGTTCACGCCTCAATTCACTATTCTCATCCACGCTGTACAGGTCGGCATCTAAAGACTCGGAAATCTTTCTAATCTTGGCAAGAATCTGTTTTCCGTGCGCAAAAATAACGAACACGTTTTTATTGACAGGCTCATTCAAAGTAGGGTCAACCAACGGCTCCGGAATTTCTGACTGATTCATGTAAAGATTACCTCTCAAAGTCCGCCATAGAATTCTTTCGAACGCAGCGACTCTGTCTCGAGGAATAACGCCTGCGACAAATCCAATGTTCATTACCGAGAAACTGATATCGGCTTCCCCATTCGCGCCGCTGGCTTGTCTGTTTTGCTCAACATCTTGCAGCAATCGAGCATTATCATCATCATTGCTTTGGCGAATTTCTTCAACGTTTCCATGTGCTCTATCAAAAAAGCCACCTGCCTCTCTAAGTACCCAGCGCCACTCTTTAAGCTTCATTTCACGTTTCTTCAAGGTTTCATAGCTTTCATTGAGGGACGAGATTCTTTTTTCAAGTACTTGACTTCGTTCAGCGAGCTCGTCAATCTCGGATGTGGAAGACGCGATCGGAATGTCAACGTCAAGGTCTATTCTTCGGCGCGGGATTCCTGCTTTTTCTATCTGGGTCTGAAAGTATCCTGTTCCATTGTCAGAAGATTTTAAGATCTGAGGAAATCGAGCCTACGGAGTTGTCTCCCTATGTTGTCCAGTCTTCTAATCTCCTGTGTGAAAGTCCTCTGAAAAGCCGTGACTTCGGAATTTAGCTGTGAAAGTTAGTGATTGTTAAGCCTTTCATAGAAAGCAGAGGTAATACGTCTCTAAACTGAATATTTCCGATTTCACCCAAAGCGTTCACGATCTCTCTCCGGATTTCGTTCGCAATGTACAGCTGTACCATACTCATGTCCGCAGAGCGAAACATGGTATCGGTCTCAGCCATGATGTTGAGATTAAGACTGCGAGCGATCGAGATTCAGTTGTAATCTAGCCAGTTAAATTTGTGACAAATAAACAGAGTGTAATTGCACCCTTCGGCGATTCAATGACTGCGTAGAGTTTACGAGCTTTGACAAAAGCAGGCATCTAAATCAGTATCACGTGAGGGAAAACGTGTCGCCGACAGACCCAGATTGGGTCTTCAGGGTACATTACCGATGAGACCGAATTACAGTCAAACCTCGGTTAACTTAGCTTCGCATAACTTAAAAATTCTCGCCGACCCGACTCGGTTCAGCATTGATACCTTACTTTTTTGTCTTTATTTTACGTCTGACGAGATACACAATAAGCACGAACCCTATATTACCTGATCGAACAAAGGTCGTATTAGTAACTTACAGCTTGCTGAATCAACCTGCCAATAAAAAGGATCAATTAACCTCATATTCCTTCTTAGTAGAAAGAATCAGGAAAAATATTTCACAAGCCTGGTATTCTGATTGGACTCAACAAATACTTAGGGAAGTAGAGGGCAAGAAAGCCATTGATCTTAATAAGTATTATAGAACTTCTGCAAGGATGTCTATACCAATTTTCAAAACTAAGGCGGTCAATCTTTTTAAATTCAGTAGACAAGCTGTAAAGGTATTACTCTGGTGAGCGCAGGTAGGGGGGTCGGATGGTGCAGTGGTACACCGTCTGGGCCGTTCTCCCAAGTAGAGGCTGGGCAGCTTGGACACATGCCCCACCTGAGACAGGAGAAAGCTGATTCGAATCCAACAAGACCCGCACGCCACTTCACTCGCGGTAATAATGTATTCGTAGGATGACGAAAGCATGTTCAGATAGCCATAGGTTTTTCTCGCTTTTTCCTGTGGTGGGTATTCACGGAAGAGGGTACATTTCGCAAGGCGTTATTCTCGTAGTGGTATCTGCAAATGAAATCTGAGTATGAGCGTTCCAAACGTCAAACTGTGTCATTCTGCGAAATATACGGAGGTACAGCCAGATAAATGTATAAAGGTAAAATGATAATAATAATAACTGGCTCTACTGGCCTAAAAGTAATAACTGATGACCACCAAGATCAACGACGATAGAAATAACAATATACTGATCCGAAGAACCTCACGTTCTCCATACCCTTTCCCAAAGATAACGCCTTCCTAATATACATCATCATGAGAGCCCTAACCAGTCCCCTTCTCATGGCTTCTGTCAGAGGTTACAGCCAACTGCTCCTAGTTGCCGTTATGCTACTGTTCCAAAACGCTTCTGCTCGTTATGAAACCTACTCAGTCCCGGAATACCCCTTCGTCCAAACATGATGCCTTCTGATAATATGCCCCAATTGGCAACATCTCGTGCCTCAGAACATCTCATCTTACCCGGTCGTTTAACTCAGCCCATAAGTATTATTCCATGTCGACCAGGGGGGGCTTGGCCACCACAACGCTTTCCTTAATTAGACAACATCGCGAGAATGCACCTCGCACCCATTCCTACTGTATTTTGTATGAGTTCTAATGATCAAAGCATTGATTCAATGATTCCCAACTCATAATACAAAATACAAAATAATTCCTATTCTTGTAATAACTAATACTTAGTAAACAATCCATTGCGTTGATGTTGTAGTCATCGGAATGCATAAAAAACACAGTAGGGATGGGTGCGAGGTGCATTCTCGCGATATTGCCTAATTAAGGAAAGCGTTGTGGTGGCCAAGTCCCCCCTGGTCGACATGGAATAATACTTATGGGCTGTACCTCCGTACATGTATTCCGTAATCATTCGCGTCATAGCTTCAGGCTGCATACGCTAAAATGATTTTTTAAAAAAAAAGATCGCAGGCAGGACTGACTAGTAATTTCCAGGGATTATGAATAGACCCTTGTCGTAAATAAATCTATATATAAAGCCCGAGTACTCTCCCTCAATAAGTAGTAGTAGTAGTTTTGTCTATTCGTGCTATGAAGAGTCCAAGACTATTATAACACTAGGGCTCCTCTCTGACCCAGGCCACACCTTCTACAGTGCTCCTATCCCCTTTTACCTCGAACCTAAGATCGTTGATACATTGACTCATAACAGGTAGCCATTTAGCTCAGTAATTACCCGTAGAATTCAACCACCTTTTCTACAGAACCTTCTGCTCAAAAAAAATTGAAAAAGAGCAGCCAAGGAAACCGGTACCCGGGAAAAAGTCTCAAAAAACCTGCAACTCCAGCCAGGCGAGGCCTAGACACCAGAGCCATACGAGGTGCGTGTCTCCATCTGTATCTCCCTAATATCCCATAGTCCAGATATCCTCCTTATACCAACACCACCATCGCTCAAGTAGCGGTGCTTTTTCCTTGGGAGAAAGTATAATGCCAGAATATCTGTAAACAGTGAGAATTCATCTTGGTAAAAAAGGGCCAACTTAGTCTAATTCATCACCACCATAACGGGAGCTGGGTACGCCCCGGAAACCCGTTTGGATGACTTTTCCTCCGTGACCAAGTAGTGCGTGTTTCTGTTGGCTCTGAAGATAAACTCCAGGTTCGTAGGGGACACCACGTACAGGTAGAAACGCCGTCTTCATCCCCCTTGAAGACATCGTTCTCTCGTCCCATTGCACACATCCAGACCTCCTTCTTCTAGGCAAATAGAAATGTACGAAGATGAAATGATAAATATAATGATTAGCACTAATGGCCTAAAAAGGATAACTACAGTCGTCCCTCTCTAACTCGTTAGTGGGTCCCGGTATAAGTGTTGAAAATATTAATTGAAATTCAACCGTTTACATTTGCAATACTTACCCCTGCACGTAAAATGACCTGTAAGGGTAAGTGTTGCAAATATAAAAGTCCAAGTTACAATAAATATTTTTAACACTTACTCTGATACTACGGTATTAATCGTGTATAGGCGCTAAAATTCGACTTTTACAGGGTATATAGGCTTTTACTAACTTGAATTAGCATGACGATAAGTAGATCTCCCCACCTAAACTTTAAATTTGTATGGCAAAAATTTCACAACGAAATATTCGTTGGTTTTGCTTTTTTGGTCCATTATAGCCCTCTATTCACTTTTTAATTCATTAATACATTTCATAAATAAATTACACTTCTATCTAGCTAATAATTTACATATCCGCCTTCAGCTTCGTAAACGGCTCTGATTCTTCGGGGCATCGAATCTATCAGTTTCCCCAAGTCATCCCCATTAAACCCCAGATCCCACGCCTCGTTCACTATTTGACGAAGATGCCCTTGACTCCGCTGCCCCCCTTGATCCAACGCTGGATAAAGACGCTCCATGTACGCTTTCATATAACTCCACAAAGTTTCTATCGGATTTAAATCAGGAGAATATGGCGGCCACTCCATTAGAGAAATATTCCTCCTTTCAAACTCACGCATAGTTTGCCTCGACTTGTGAGGAAGGGGCGTTGTCCTGCATCACATCTAGTCCTGGTTCCCGAAAGACCGCACTCTCTATGAGAGGCACTATCCTCTCGCAGTAACTGGCCGCAGTGATATGGCCCCACTCCTTCTCCCAAATCAGGCAAGGCCCCTTCTGTCGTCCAAAGAAAGATCCCCAGAACATCCACCCAACTCTTCTCCGCGTCTTGGCTAGGACACAGGTATCTTCGTACTCTTCCCCAATCTTTGACTTAAACTTAGCTCAAGGGAACTCTAAATCTTAGGAGCCTTTAAGGGACTACTGACCTTTCTTGTGACCCAACGATCACTTTGCCGACCATTCATAGCCCAAGTCTCGTCGGACCAGAGGACTCTCATCCAATGTTCCTTCCGCCAGTGGAGATGTATTCTGGCAAACTCATATCTCTTCAGTTTGTTGACTGAAGAGATAGGAGGTTTTAATCGTGCAATCCTGCGTGCATATCCCCTCTTTGCCAGTTCACGTCGGATCACATTCTCGCTCACACCAAAGTGCCGAAATATAAAATGTGCAAGTTGGAAAAATGACATCCGACGATTTTCCGATGATAAACAGACGAAAAATTCTATTTCATCGACCTGGGAACTACTTAGAATAGGTGGCCTACCACTGGAGTACTGAGGCTCGGTATTTTCAACGCTCATGGTGTATTGTACCTGTCGCCATGTAATCCCAAGGCGTTGAGAGATTTTGACGTAACTGTGTCCCTCACTGGCCAAGGTTCTAACCTGCACATGTTACTCTCTTAACCTTATCAATTTGTAGATTTCAGACTTACTTGAATACGTTGAGTTTGTGTTAGGCGTTTTGCATAAGTAGAAGATGCTGATGATGGAGAAGGTTGTTGAGGTGAATCCATCTTTGCGGCAATCTAGTACAGTAAATTAAAATCTTCTAAAGTAGTTGACTTAAGGTTCAGATGCACTCACATGAAGTAAAAATTAGATAGATGAATGAAATAAAAGTATGCCGTTGAGCAAAATAATAGTAAATAGCTGACAATGATTTAAACGAAACGACCTCAGGTGTGCGCGAGTGAAGAAAGGTGCAGGCATGAAGGTGGGCGTTGGACTTCATATACAGATGCATATCTCTTATGCCTTAGGCCATAAGATTTTAAAATTTGAAGCTAACAGGGATACTGTGGATCTATCGTGAGGTAACCTGGAATATCACCACTTTATCTCCACTTTATCCCCGCTTTAACCCCTGTACCCTATAAGAAGCGGATCAACGAACAATACCCTATCATGAGAATATGTTGTTATTTTTGTCGTCGTTGATCTTGGTGGTCAATACAGTCGTCCCTCTCTAACTCGATAGTGGGTCCCGGTATACTCTCATGATAGGGTATTGTTCGTTGATCCGCTTCTTATAGGGTACAGGGGTTAAAGCGGGGATAAAGTGGAGATAAAGTGGTGATATTCCAGGTTACCTCACGATAGATCCACAGTATCCCTGTTAGCTTCAAATTTTAAAATCTTATGGCCTAAGGCATAAGAGATATGCATCTGTATATGAAGTCCAACGCCCACCTTCATGCCTGCACCTTTCTTCACTCGCGCACACCTGAGGTCGTTTCGTTTAAATCATTGTCAGCTATTTACTATTATTTTGCTCAACGGCATACTTTTATTTCATTCATCTATCTAATTTTTACTTCATGTGAGTGCATCTGAACCTTAAGTCAACTACTTTAGAAGATTTTAATTTACTGTACTAGATTGCCGCAAAGATGGATTCACCTCAACAACCTTCTCCATCATCAGCATCTTCTACTTATGCAAAACGCCTAACACAAACTCAACGTATTCAAGTAAGTCTGAAATCTACAAATTGATAAGGTTAAGAGAGTAACATGTGCAGGTTAGAACCTTGGCCAGTGAGGGACACAGTTACGTCAAAATCTCTCAACGCCTTGGGATTACATGGCGACAGGTACAATACACCATGAGCGTTGAAAATACCGAGCCTCAGTACTCCAGTGGTAGGCCACCTATTCTAAGTAGTTCCCAGGTCGATGAAATAGAATTTTTCGTCTGTTTATCATCGGAAAATCGTCGGATGTCATTTTTCCAACTTGCACATTTTATATTTCGGCACTTTGGTGTGAGCGAGAATGTGATCCGACGTGAACTGGCAAAGAGGGGATATGCACGCAGGATTGCACGATTAAAACCTCTTATCTCTTCAGTCAACAAACTGAAGAGATATGAGTTTGCCAGAATACATCTCCACTGGCGGAAGGAACATTGGATGAGAGTCCTCTGGTCCGACGAGACTTGGGCTATGAATGGTCGGCAAAGTGATCGTTGGGTCACAAGAAAGGTCAGTAGTCCCTTAAAGGCTCCTAAGATTTAGAGTTCCCTTGAGCTAAGTTTAAGTCAAAGATTGGGGAAGAGTACGAAGATACCTGTGTCCTAGCCAAGACGCGGAGGAGAGTTGGGTGGATGTTCTGGGGATCTTTCTTTGGACGACAGAAGGGGCCTTGCCTGATTTGGGAGAAGGAGTGGGGCCATATCACTGCGGCCAGTTACTGCGAGAGGATAGTGCCTCTCATAGAGAGTGCGGTCTTTCGGGAACCAGGACTAGATGTGATGCAGGACAACGCCCCTCCTCACAAGTCGAGGCAAACTATGCGTGAGTTTGAAAGGAGGAATATTTCTCTAATGGAGTGGCCGCCATATTCTCCTGATTTAAATCCGATAGAAACTTTGTGGAGTTATATGAAAGCGTACATGGAGCGTCTTTATCCAGCGTTGGATCAAGGGGGGCAGCGGAGTCAAGGGCATCTTCGTCAAATAGTGAACGAGGCGTGGGATCTGGGGTTTAATGGGGATGACTTGGGGAAACTGATAGATTCGATGCCCCGAAGAATCAGAGCCGTTTACGAAGCTGAAGGCGGATATGTAAATTATTAGCTAGATAGAAGTGTAATTTATTTATGAAATGTATTAATGAATTAAAAAGTGAATAGAGGGCTATAATGGACCAAAAAAGCAAAACCAACGAATATTTCGTTGTGAAATTTTTGCCATACAAATTTAAAGTTTAGGTGGGGAGATCTACTTATCGTCATGCTAATTCAAGTTAGTAAAAGCCTATATACCCTGTAAAAGTCGAATTTTAGCGCCTATACACGATTAATACCGTAGTATCAGAGTAATGATTCGAAGGACCTCACGTTCTCCATACCCTTTCCCGAAGCTAACGCCTTCCTAATATATATCATCATGAGAGTCCTATCCGGTCCTCTTCTCATGACTTCTATCAAAGGTTACAGCGAACTAATTCTAGTTGCCGTTGTGCTACCGAACCAAAACGCTTCTACTCGTTATGAAACTTACTCAACCCCGGAATACCCATTCGTCCAAACATAATGCCTTTTGATAGTATGCTCCAACTGGCAATATCTCGTGCCTCAGAATATCCCATCATATCCAGTCATTAAACTGGCAAGAACAGGGATTAGAAACACCCTGGCTCACCTATACTATCTAGGAAAAGTGGATAGTCGTATATGCAACTTCTGTAGCAGGAAGAAGTCATCAATGGAGTTTTTGCTCTTACACTGTCTACATTTCTCTATAGTGAGGGACAAGGAATTTGTAGGTCTGGAGCCTAAAAATCTACAAATAATTTTCTAAGCCAAAGTTGGCATAATAAAAATATTGAGATACTCAGAGAAGTCTAAGTGTTTGCAACTACAGTAGAACCTGTCATAACCCATAGTTTTAATGGTCCACTCTAGTGGTTCCTGCCAAAAAAAAGCCTTAACCTGTCATCCCCCATAACCCATAACTTTTTTGGGAACCATGGCTTTTTTCCCGTGACTTTTACGTAATACCACTACCATTGCTATGGCAACAAATGTGTATTTGATTGCTAACCTATCGAACATAGGTTTAATATGTATCCCGAGACTGAAATACGATTTTCTCCAGTCCCATACTAAATTATATGGGACTGATGACAAAACCGATCCTGGTGTAAGAATACATGTATCGGTACTAGTACTAGTATGTACGAAGATCTACTAGTTTCCCATATTATTCTTGGTATGCCAACCATTCGGATTCAGATACTCATTCCATTTTGTTTCAAGCATCTATTAACCGTCGTCAGAACAAAAATTTATTCCTCTCATGCTATTCAACATCATGTCTCCACGTCCCTCGACGATTGTCATTCTGTAGTTTATTCCTGTGAAGGGTAACTGGCGTCGGTCACTGCACGACAAGCGAGTGTCACAAACTGTATATATTCTATCTATGTAGATACAAATGTACGAGGGAATGGGCTATTTTATCCCTCCTCTATCACCAACTCCTTGATATGCCAAACTCGTATACATGAAGTCATCCCCATGAACTCGTACCCATAAACTAGTTTACATGAATTTGTGTAGATGAATTCGTACACATGAGCTCGTATGCATGCTAGTATACCTGCGCTCGTACACTCCTCACCTAATGCCTCTGGCTATTTCTAACTCGCAACCAAAGGACTAAGCGCAACCCCTTTCCTTAGCGTGGACTGACTGCATAAACCTGCAGCCTTGTGCATAAAGCATAACCAAGACCAGCACTGTATAACTATACATATTTAACGGCGTATAGTTATTCCTTGATTAGGGCAGACTGGGCTTAGTCACCAGACCAGTCATACATCCAGGGCGCAGCCCTTAACAATTCCCTCCAAGTAGCAGGTAGAAATACAAATGTAATTAATTTAGAACAACCAAATGAACTTCAAGCCTTGCCGATAATTTAATTACAATTACAGGCATTCGTTTTTGTACATGCAAGTATATATTTACGTATTATTATTATTTATTTAACGTCAGCGGGGAAACGTGTTGTCACGGCCCCTACGGTTCCCTACTGGGATACAGGACGCTAATATATTTACGTATTACTGAATGTAGTTAGTGCCATTCGCCGTAATTGTAACACGTGATACGTAAATTTAAGCTAAGCCAAACGACGCTTAAATCTAAAATTAGAATACTGTCACGGACTTCTCTTTGGGCTCGGTTATAAAAACGTGACCGATCATAATTATCGGCTAATTCGTTATTCTCTGGCGTTTATGGGTGTTATGTGACATTCCATGAGATTCTACTCGACTACTTTTCGATTAAGTGACTTGATTCTGTTAAGCTATCTATGGCGTTATATGGTGTTCCATGTATTTCTAATTGAACTGGTTGTGGAAGGGATCTTCAGGAGTTTATGTATTTAATGCAGTCTCTCTTTCCCATCTTCGATCTCTACGGACCTGAGCCTTGTATCTACCTAACCTTAACTCATTGAATATATCCTCGATACATCATTGTCTCAATCTTCGACCATCTCATTACTCTTGCTACCACCCTAATGATCTTTCTATTGCTGTGACCCCTTCGACATTTGTTATTGCTTTTGTTATTGCTGCTGTTATTGTTATTGTTACTGTTACTGTTACTATTATTGTTCTTGACATTGTCACTGTTGCTGTCATTGTCATTGGTATCACTACTTCAGTTAGAAGTGTTATCAGTATTTGTTCTGCCTTGCGTTGACAAATAGTCTCATAACCCATAGCCTGTCATAACCCATAGCTATTTTGTCAACCGAGGAGTAATGGTTATGACAGGTTCTACTGTAATAAGAATAGTAGGTCAAGAAACTACAATTCTAAAATAAAACAACATAAAATTAATATAGACTCTAAGCGAAATATATTTTAAAAAAATCGAGATAAACGTTTTAAGATTGAATTTGTGGTTAGTTTTTTATTGTTAGTGATGTTGGACGGTCTAGCCCTGTGTTATGAGCCTTTAGACTGGTTTCAGTGGGAATTGAAGGAACTGGGAAGAGGGTGTCTGTTTTTAAATGTACTTAAATCTTTTGTCATAGCTTCACAGCTGAATACAATATGATATTTTGAAAAAAAAAGAAAAAACTTACAGCTTGGTTTGATTAGTTGATTGAATTCTGATCGTATCAGGTACAAGTGTTGTGATAAAGCGTGAAGTGTGTGTTTTTTTTTATTTAATTTAAGTCCAAGGCTAAGCCCTTTTTCCCTCTTGGGTCATGGACTGGTGTACACGGCTAAGATCATGTCTAAGACACGCCTAACTCGGTCCCACCGCGTGAACCGCTACACAAATAGTAGCTAGTTATATACAATTAACACAAACCCAGCCCAACTCCAAAGTCAAACACCTACTTCCCCCAACATATGAAAAACAAAATATATCAATTTATAATCTAGAAAGCGCAACTTCTCATTCCGTTTTCTTTTATGTCATGCCTTTGGCGATAACTAATTGATTCGATCCCCGCTGAGAGCAGTAGATTGACCAGCAGTTTGACTGTTGAAACAGCCAGTTTCCTGCGCAAATATGGTAAAGCTCCTGAGGCATTTGGGCCCAAGAAGCTTGTTGACGAAGTCGTTGTGAGACATTGATCTCCTAAGCTTACGCGTGATATTCGCATGAAGCCTACAGTGAATAAAATGGGTTGGAGTTGTTTCCTCCCCGCATGTACACTACGTGGGAGCGTCTGAAAATTGAAAACGGCGATAATATGCTGCGAAGTTACCATGACCTGTACGGGCTGCGATCAATTCGCGGAGTAACCGCCGTGGGAGAGCCAATTCTGGGGGTTTGCGTCGTCGCATGAGCAAGTCTAGTTCCCGATATCTAGACGGGCAAGCTTCTTCCCACCAGTCGTCAAGGAGCGCCTGTCGTCGCTGATTCATAAGTCGTCGAAGGTATGCTAGGGTAAGTAGTCCCGGCTTTATTTCCAGGTTCGGCAACCCTCTCAGGGCGGATCTAGCTATGGAGTCCACTTCAACGTTCCCCTGAATCCCTGAGTGACCAGGCACCCATTTTACAAATACTTCAGCTGTCTTAGATAACGCATGAAAGCTACGTACGTCTTTGAGGCTGGAAGATGAGGTACCTGTAATTAATATTTTTACCGCTTGTTGGCTATCCAACAAGACGTGGATACGCTGCTTTGTATCCCCAGATTTCCGTTGTTCTTCCTCAACGAAACTCAGGGCAGCCTCTAGAGCATTTTTAGCCCCTATAATCTCTGCATCTAGGACTTCTCCCCCATGTGCAATGCCACTGCCTCGGAAGAAGGTTGTCCCTTCTCTTTTTAGGACAAAGCCCCAAGCAGAGCGTCCGTGTCCTTCCGATGATCCATCTGCATAGGCGCAAATCTCTCTTCCAGGAACGTTTTTGATCCACCGTGTGCAGGCCTCTGTTTCTGTCTCCCTTGTTCCCAGTGCGGGGACGTAAATTGGAGTAGGTATGATATCAGGTGCCTCTGATTCCGGTAGCTGTTGGAAGGCACGTTGGACGCGCGACATCTGAAGCTCTGGTCTCGCGGACCCTTTTTTCTTTTTCTTGTATTTCTGAGTTCCCACGTTTGGGCACACAGATGCCCTACTTCTCAAAGGGTGTTGTTTATCGAGAGATTTAAGCCTAGCTGCGACTCGAATTCGGTTACCCTCGAGCAGAATGTTTGCTGGTGGTATTCCTGCTTCTCTATGCAGGACAGCGTTTGGTGTGGTCCTCATAACAGGTAATGCAGCGCGCAGGCCCGTCAGAATTGCTTTATCGATCATGCTACACATGTTAGTTGTGGAAGGAGTACTTATCCCCCTTAGCGTAGGTCGTTTTAGGCCTGGCCACCAAACATCTGATCCAAAAGTCGCTACTGGGACAATGCATGCATCTACAGCTCTGACCAATGGCATCGGTGCTGCTCCACGGTAGGCGGAGTTAAAACGTCGCATATGTTGAGCCACTTTCATAGCATTACCACACCATTGGGTGACGTGATACTGGAAGTTGAGGCGTGGATCGAGATGGACTCCGAGCCAGCGAATATGTTCGGCTGGTTTGACAGACGTGCCATTCACGTTGACGACTGCTGCTGTTTCACGGCGACGTCCTGGGAATTGTATAACCTCTGTCTTCTCGGAGTCGAAAGCTACAGCGTTATTTCGTGCCCATTCAAAAAGATGATCCACCTCGCGCTGAGCTGCTGCAGCGGACTCAGCAATAGTAGGGCCAAATCCTAGGATACCAAAGTCGTCTGCATAGCTAAACCTAAGATGTGAGTTGCCGCTACGCATGGGTTCCGCCATGTAGAGGAGAAACAAGAGTGGAGAGATTGGTGAGCCCTGAGGTACACCGCAGACTAGCTCTCTCTGAGTAGTTATCCCTCCAGGGTAACGAACTTGAACCCTTCGGTGTGCTAGAAATGAAGTCGTCCATTGAAGGATGTGACTGGGCCATCCCTGTTCTTGCATTCTGGTCACTAGTCGATTGTGGAGGACTGCATCAAACGCTCCTTGGACGTCAAGTGTAACAAATGTGGCAGCCCACCCTTGTGAGCGAGCTTCTTCGACATCGTGCACGACACAAGATACAAGATCAGTCGCTGATCTTTTCGGGAGTGCACCAAATTGTTGTTTGCCAACCACGTCGTGAGTGATCGCAAGATGTGCCATGCGTTTAGCTAAAAGCCTCTCTAATCCCTTTCCCAAGCATGAGAGAGCAATTGGTCTCCAGCCTTTGACTGTGGTTGGATTTCGATTGGCATTTTGGAGGAGTACAACTTCAGCCAACTTGAAGCAAGTTGGATGTGTTCCAAGCCGAATGCAGGCTTGAAATAGTAGGGTCACATAGGGTCCAATAGTCTTCCAGCAGGCTGTAAGAAGTTCTACTGAGATTCCATCTGCACCTGGTGCTGTGTTACCGCAGCCAATTGTGCAAACGCGGACTTCTTCCTCGGATACATTATCATTCCAAGGGATACAACTCTCATTTACGCTGGTGCATGGTGGAAGGTCGTCTGTCGCCTTGTGCCGAGCGAGGAGAGCATCTCGCAGGATTGTTGCCCGTTCTGCTTGATCTGAAACAAGTTGTCCGTTAAAGTTGAGTGGGGGAGGGATATTTGCTTGTCGAGGATTTAAACAACGCATCAACTTAAATATTTCTCCCGAGGTAGTCATGGACTCGACCTTACGCGTCAGGTGTTCTTTTTTAGCGTTGCTAATTGTCGCTCGTAAATTCTTCGCACAATCTGCACGTTCTAGGGGCGAGGAGGCTTTTCGGTATTCTGCATGGGCAGTCTTGCACTGGGGCGTCCACCAAGGAGCAGATTTACCACTACTATTTTTGGCTCGGGTCCCTGTCGCTTTGATCGCTTTAGAGAGATGGAAACACAGATCTTCGGCGTATGCTTCGACTTTCTCTATGGAATCGAGTTGCGGCGGTGGATGTACCCATTGCGCAATGGCTAAGGCATACCTAGGTAGATTTTCTCTTCGCACTCTTATCTTGGGAGGCTCACTATTCACAGCCGCGGTAGCGATAGGTATTTGGCCACGGATGGGAAGGTGGTCACTGGTTACGCATTCGCTGTGGTCGACCCAAGCACGGGCGCCGCTGACATTGGTCCAGGTAAGATCGAGTGTATTACCTGCTCGATGTGTGGGTTCGCCGACAATTAGACAAGTAAGATTGTGACTTTCGGCCCATCTTTCTATCTCTTCGCCCTGTCCATAAGGTCGAGTCGTTCCTGGTTGCCAGGCCCAGTGCACGGCGTTAAAGTCACCGGCTGCTACCGAGTTCTGAGGGGGGAGCCAGCTGACTAGGGGACGAATGGCTGTTGAGTTGTTTGGCGCCTTGTAAACATTGCAAAAGGTAATTCCATTGACAACTACCCAGCAGTAGTCTCCGGTTGGCGTTGCACAGGGAAATATCTGTATGGCTGATAATATCCTGTTACTCTTTCGCGTGTAAGTCACAGCCCTTGATCTAACATCTACGCCACCAGTGGGAGTGTGACAGATATATCCAGGGTGTGACTTGGTAGTCTTTGTGCGCTTTTGCCACAAAGGCTCCTGTATTAGCAAGACATCCACGCCTAGCACATAAGCTCGGGAAAGCGCGATGTCGTGTGCTGAGCCTCCTCTACCTACATTGATTGACATAAAACTTAGTGTAGGAGGGAGGCGGGAAGGGTCACTTGGTGTGCCCTTCATATTTGCTCTTCGGAGTTGGCCTCTCCAGTTGGCGCGGCGTCAGTAGAGGCTGTATCTATCATAAGCACGTCAAACGTGTTGACTGACTTGATTCCCGCGGGGCTTGCTGGGGTGTGTTCCATGGCTACTGTAGCTGCTGCTTCTGCACGTCGAACTGCTGCTTTGGCTCGGGCTACTGCTGCAAACTCACGCTGACTGGCCTGTCGGATAGTTACGAGTTGTTCCTTAGTGACTGGTCCAGATCGGGTTGGGCGAGCCAAGCAGTTGCGGCTGTCGGATCGATGAGGGCCCCCACAGTTTCGGCATTTTGTGTGGGCCTTGCATTCGGCGGTAGAATGTATCTTTGAGGAGCAGTTCCAGCAGGCCGGTGCACGGGAGCATCCTCGAGTACCATGGAAGTCCAAGCAGCGTTTACATTGCTGCACACTCCGTTGAGGGTTATGTCGCACTGCAATTCCAGATTCGTCAAATAGACGGAAGCCGGGTCGAGGCGCAGAGGCTTTCTCAAAATATGCCAGCCATGACTGGTGGGGGGTTCCAAGGTGACTTTTCCCGTGCGGTCGGACCTTGGAAGGGGCTGTATTGGTGACCCTTGTTATTTCATCCGAGACCATTTCTTCCGTGATGTGGACTCTGCCGAGAACAGATATAATGGCTACAGGAACCGTTGAGATCCGTAAAACAACCAGATCAGACGCTTTTTCCAACTTAGCTTCCAGGGGAGTGAAAGCCTCCGCCGAGTCTATCAAGGTCTGGCGGGTATCAGCGTCTTTTGCTCGAAGCGCGAAGCCAGTGGGGACACGATGAACGTGCTCGATGGTGGAGAGTGGGAGACCAAGATGTTGGGCCACAGCCTCTCGAACGCCTGCTGGGGAAAGTTGGCGCCAGTCGTGGCTTTTTCCGAGACGAAGAAAGATTCTCTCATCCTGCTGGGTGGGGGCTTTGGGTCTGGCCAGTGCTCGGGGTGGGTTGGGTTGCTTCAGTCGAGCGTGTCCAAGATTTGTCGAGGTAGACGGCTTATTTTTTCCTCTCCCTGTGATTGTAGCCCATGTTGCCTTTGCCACTGGCTCTACAACCGATGGTTGGGAGACTTGGATGGGCTGGCGGTAAGGTGAGCCGGCAGGGGGGTTTTCCCAAAAAGTAACGTTACTTGCTGGGCGTGAGGGTAGGGTCGGTACTGTTGATCCAGGACCAGTCGACATATATTGAGCTATAGCCGCTCGGAGATAGACTTTCATTGAGTCTATAAATTGCTTGTTCTGGCCATTGGACAGAGGAGAGAGGGCGTTTTCTACACCGACAATAGCAGCAGTGAAGAGAGCTATATTAGAGGCCGTTTGTGTTGCACGACGCTCTTCTGCTTCTAGGTAGGCGCGAAGTTCATGTGGTACAGTATTTGCCTTCGATGGGTTCGAGCTAGATTGGGCGGCGTCTACTTTTTCTGTCGATTGCTTGGTACTACCCGTAACTATCCTTACAGTCCTAGGTGTTGCAATGCGTCTTGACGTTGCCGTTGTTGTATCAACTTCTTTAGCAGATGCGTTTGCCAGGTGTGTCGTATCTGTAGAAGCTATCATTTTCCCTTTGGAGCTATTGGAGGCCCCTGGAACTTGTTGCGAAGGTTCCTTATTCTCAGGAACTTTGTTGGTGGAACTGCTAATTTCAGTATCAGTCATCTCTGTATCGGGAAGGTGTATGTCATTCCCTTGGGTAAAGGCCTCAGACGAATTTGCGCTTGTAATTTTATGCGCGAGGCCTTTGATTTTTGAGGTTTTGCTTGTCTTTCCTTTGCAAATAGCCGTAGATACTGGCTTACTAGCAGAAGAGATCGGGTTGCTTGGTGTTGGCACCGGCTGATTTTTTGTCCTCTCCGGAGGCATCCTGGGGAGCCTTTCGGCGGTTTACAACGAGAAGATACAGGCGTATCAGTGAATTCGAAGGGGAAGGAAGGGAAAAAATGGGCATATAGGGCACTCTTTTCGAATTATTTGTTTGTTTGTTTGTTTGTTTGTTTGTTTGTTTGTTTGTTTGTTTTCTATTTTACGTCTAACTTATACACTAGACCCAGATGGAAAAGGACGCCAAAGCTTACTGCTCTGGTACCTGAGGCACCCATCTTCCCCAAACCAAAGAAGAAGAGACCTGTGAAGTGTGTGTGTGTATTCTATTTGACGTCTATATAGGTCACATGTTTATTACACGCGACCCTTTTCCTGTTCAGGCCAGAGGACGCTAGAGCCGGAGCTCTAGAGTTGAGAATTGTTTAATTTACATGGCTATGCTACGTTGTCTAAAACCGCGCATATGAAGAATTATGCTGGAATCAAAATATTTTGAGACCTCCACCCGCTCGCGACTAGTGATCAGCTAGTCTCCCTCACCTTCTCCAACTATCCTTCCTAGGAGCCCCCAATTGTTTACAATAGCAGAAACAAAAGAAAGAACACGGACAAAGACGAAAAAAAAATCCTCATCTGGGACAAATATCCTCGAAATATCGAGATTGATCAAGTCATTTAATTAATATTTTTGCCCTATCTAGTGTGCCAAGTATGTTTGGAAGGAGCTAATTTATAAGCCCAGGAGGGCGGCCGCGATGACGTCGAAGAATTCGACAAAAAAGGAAATGAGCAGGTGTCTTCCGAGAACAACAAAGACAGTTCATTTTAGCCTCTTCATGATTAAAACGACTATGGCAAGCCGCAAAATCTCCATACCCTGTTCTGGCCGCTATCAGTTGACCCAGACTCCTACGTGTGAATAGAAGCTCTTTATGAGCTCGAGGAGCGCTGTTAATTTCTAGTTTGGAGTAGTATGGCGGGATGTGTTTTCTCCACCATTCTTATCTGTTTTCATTTTCATTGGCTTCAAGCCAATTCTTGAGTGATGCTAAACAGTGCTCAGGCGGGTCCATGTATGGCCTACTGGCTCCTTTCTTTGCTTCAAGATCTGCAAGTTTGTTTCCTTCGACTCCAGAATGACCTTGAACCCACCTGATGTTGGCTTGTCCTACAGAAGTGTGGGAGAGCCGCTCTCTCGTTTTCCATTTGTTGGCGTGTTCAATCGCTTTTAAAAATATATTCTGCGATGAAGAGTTATAAGGTCCTGAGAGAATTTGTACAGCGACCTCCAGGTTATCCAGGAATACTCAGACATTACTTAAAAAGCGGGCTGAGGAAAGGCCAGCAGCGTTTTTGATCCCGCAGAGGGCAGCAAAAGCTTCTGCGTCAAAAATTTCTTTGCTGTCTGCGAGGGAGACAGCACCTTAGCAGGCTTTTATTCCTAGCTTATAGATAACATAACCACTGCCAGCATTACCATCAGGTATATTTGAGCCATCAGTGTACACTAAAATGTCACTTTTTGGAATATTTTGTAGAAAGTTTTGGAAACTGTCAAATCTTCGCTCACTGTATACTGAGGGAGCACCAATTCTGAGGAGTGATTTTTCTCTAGATTCTTTGATCTCCCACGGTGGGTGTGCTACCGGATTAATTTGTTCAGAGGGTGGGACAGCTTCGCACCAGCGAGCAAATTTTGTCTTGGCGGGAGACGAATTTGATGCCTGACTGCGCACATTTAGAGGGTTGCGAGGATCAAGTTTTCTCGTACGCACTGCAGCCCTCTGTGCGATGTTGTTAAGCTCAATTTGGGCTGGGGAGATACCCGTCTCTCTCAGTAAGGCAGTCAAAGGAGTTGTGCGGAACACTGGGAGAATGGCTCTTGCGCACGCTCTGTGTACTTTATCTAAGGCTTCTAGATGGGAACCAATCCTATTGCTTACTTTTTTCCCTCTATTGACCCTGGCCTTGCCAGGCCACCAGGTCTCGGCTCCGAAATGAGCAACTGGTAATGTTGGAATGTGAGCTATGCACAGGCCACTATTAGCGGCTTGGCAGCTTTGTCTTTTTGTATAAAATTTAAACCCCTAAATACATAGGTAGAAGATATATAGATACAATTCTTCTGAAGCGGTTCGTTCTACGAGTTATTAGCCCGGCAGTCTCTATCGGTGCGCAGTGATACTTATTCGTCATTATTTTGAATGGAACTTTGTTCGAGAAAACTAGTAGAGAATTCAAGTGGCAATCAGTCAGCCACTAAAAATATACATCAAGAATCACCAGAATTTGTTGTTGAAAGTTTTGAAGACGTCCTTAACATCAGAATGGATCCTGAGTCTATTAGAGTTGTTAAAATGTTAGTTACTTAGCTTAGCGAGGTATTGGTGAAAGGCTTTTGAATTAGCTACCTTCACTCTAGATCGAGCTTTATAGTAATTCACGGTTCAAAGTAAAATCATCAATTCAATCAATAATTATAATTATGCACAAGTCTACATCCTTCAATAACCAACCAGAACTATCAACTTATAAGTATCATGCCCCTTATACGCACAGACATTTTATTAATATGCCTCAGGCAACAATGAGGAGCGATTTACTCTAGTCCTCTCCGGTCAGATGATTATATGGTTCGTACCCTATTACCTGTACTTTCAACAAGAGTGACTTTAAAAGGTTCAACTGGTATACGACTTGATCGATGGCAGGACTGGCCCTTATGGTACGATCAACTAAAAAATATGGTGTATTAGAAATGAAATCTGGGATGATGTAAACCCCGAAGATGAAGGAGAACAACCGCTAAATCAGAGACCGGTAGCACCACAACTTCCTACCATGCTTGATAATGAATCCCGAGCAAATTTTCAGATTGAAAACGCAGTATATACGAATAGTTTGCGTCTGTGGAAGGATAAAGATATTGCATTGAAACAATTGGACGAAACGATTAAGAGTACAGTCGGCAACAATTTCAAGCACCATCTAATGGGAAAAATGACTGAAAGAGCTAAACTAAAGTCTCTGGTTCAACAGGTCAGGCCACCTATCGCATCGATTAAAGCAGATCTTAAGGCAGAGTACGAGATATTAAAGGCTACTCCATATGGGA
This sequence comes from Podosphaera xanthii, assembly GCA_028751805.1. NCBI lineage: Eukaryota > Fungi > Ascomycota > Leotiomycetes > Helotiales > Erysiphaceae > Podosphaera > Podosphaera xanthii. The sequence continues at coordinate 4,967,539 of JAPWIX010000009.1, read as the reverse complement.
GCCCCGTTACTGAATATTTTTCCCGGTGGCAAATCCTGAATATCAAGTGCCGGGCAAAGGAGCACTCGATCTTTACCACTGGTGAAGAAGATCCTTCACTTGCCCTACACCAAGCTTTACAACCAATCCATCCTGTCACTTCAATCTTTCGAACAAACATGGTCAATGATAAAGTTAACTCAGGAATTGAAGTGAACTTGGCAGACGAAATTAAGTCGTGGGAGACATTTTTACAATCGAAGGGAATAGTCAAGTTTCCATCAAAGTTAAATAATGCTAAAAATGCTGCATTCTCGTCGGTCTCACTGGATGGTACGCCCCTTGATCGAAAGCCCAAAGATATGCCATCAAATTCGTCTAAGTCATCTCGATCTGAGTATCCCAAATGTATTTGTGGCAAGTTTCACAACATTCCTTACTGTAACTATCTGAAACCAAAGCGTTCGCGCCCTGGATGGTGGAAGCCAAATAAAGAGATCAAAGCAAAAATTGAAAGACATTGCAAAAACCATCCTGAATTTGTTTTGAAAGTACAAGAGGAGCTTAGTTGATGGGAAGCAAAAAAGGCTAAAAATAAAGACTTGAATAATGTTGCAGCCAGTGGTAATATCGAAGATGAATCTGAAACTGAAAATGTAGGAGCTGCGTCATTGACAAAGTCAGCATCATGTTCATTATATGACTCTGTGATATTAGACTCTGGAACCAACGTTCACATCATCAACAATGCAATGAGTCATCGGATAATTGAATCTCGGGAAGCCACTTCTAAAGACAAAGTTCACTCAGGTCAAAGTATAATTCAAGCAACTGCAGTATTTAGCGCTGAGGTTCACTTAAAATGTGGCGAAAAATCGAAGATTTTGACTCTTCATGATGTGCTATATATACCGGACTATATGAGCAATTTTGTGTCATTAAAACGCCTTGCTAAGGTTAATGTACACCACGATTCTTTAAATCCACTGATATTATATCGCTACATTGATGGAGAAAGAAAGCCCTGGGCAGATTTACTACTTAGCAAAAGTGAACATTGGATACTCGAAAATCTTGAGAGTAGCTTCGAAATGGCTTCTTTTGCAGCTTCTTTTTCGAAATCTCGGGAGCCTTTATCAGCATCTCCATCGAAATGGCATGAAATTCTTGGCCATCCTGGGATTAAAGCAATTGAGTCTCTCCTTGATAACGTTGATGGCTGTGAATTCATTTCCAAAGAGACATTATCAACTATTGATTTTGAGCCATGTCTTCTTTCAAAGGCTAAGGCTGTAGTCTCCCGACGTTCTGAATCAAATCGCGAGATTTCTAGAATAAATGAAGCTAAACACATGGTTGTTGTATCATGGGACATTGTTGAATTTACCCAAGGCCTTGAAGAATCTAAGTACATGTCGCATTTTTACTATGATGCTGAATGTTTTCATCATGTAAAATGCACGAAAACAAAGTCAGAAGCAGCAGCGTATTTCAAAACTTGGCTCCCAAAAGCAGAGCAGCTTTTTAGTGCGCGTACAGTTTTCTTGAGATCAGATATGGAAGGATCGATAGGAAAGGAAGCCTCTAAAATCCTTGATAAATTTAAACTAACTCGATTACCGTCTGCTCCAGAGACTCCTGCCCAAAATGGCGCCGCAGAAGCCTCTGGGAAGGTGATTGTTAATACGGCTAGGACTATCAGAATAGCTTCCTCTCTACCCAAGAACCTCTGGCCATGGTTGTGTGAGACTGCCGCTTACCTTCTAAATCGAACGCCTACCAAGAAACTTGAGTATCGGACACCGTTCGAATTAGTAACAGGAAAAAGGCCGTCCGTGGCCCATCTACATCGAATAGGTTCTAAGGCTTATTGTCTTGTGCGTGGAATTCCAAAGAGGGATAAGATGGAAGAGCGGGCAAACATAGGCTACCTAGTAGGATATGCATCAACCAACATCTTTCATGTGTGGATCCCAACAATGAAAAAAGTTATCAGAACTCGAGATGTTATTTTTAAAGATGAACTTTACAATCCTCTTCACGATATCACCCTCGGCCAATTGATTGATAAGAAGCAACATATGTTAGCAGTGGAAAGTATAGAAATTCCGGAAGAACTGGCTCCTTTAGATCTGGATCCGTATATTTGCACAAGTACCCCGATTTTCCAAGTTCAGCAACCAACAGAGCCTGCAAAAGATAATGATTCATCGCAATCACCCGTATGGAAAGGACCCTATCCAACCCCTTCTACTGCATCTCGTGATTTGTCTCAAGAAATTGAACAAGGGAGCAATATCTCTATGCATGATTCTCTCGATACTTTGAGTACTCTCAATATTTCTGGGTCAAGTTTCTATATTGGAGCTTTTTCAGCAAACACGATGATCAAGAAATTTGAGTCCCTTTCCGTGAGGATACATCGAGATAGTCTTCCTCCACCACCAACTACTTGGAAATTGTTACTAAAGCATCCTTACCACAATCAATTTCCCGCGGCAATGCATCTCGAGTTTAATCACCTTAGAGCTGAAACATTTGAAGTTGTCGGTCATTATGAAGGTCACATTGTACCTCTTAAATGGGTCTGGACGTACAAGTTTGATCCGGATGGCTACGTTACTAAATTTAAGGCACGACTATGTGTTAGAGGTGACTTGCAACTCCCAAACCTTCAAGAAACCTATTCAGCCACAATCGCAATCAAGACTTTTCGAGCCATAATGGCGTTGACCTGTGCCTTCGGATTGGAAACTCGTCAGTTTGATCTAGTTAATGCGTTTTGTAACGCTAGGCTGTCTCCTCCTATTTATTCAAAAGTTCCTCCTGGATTTGAACATCTTGGCGAAGCTTTGAAGGTCAAAAGGGCGCTCTATGGACTCCGTGAATCTCCTCTTTTGTGGTCTCGGACATTGAAACAGGTGCTTAACGAATTTGGACTTGAAGAAATTCCTGGAGTTAATTGCTTGATGAGAGGGCGAAATGCAATTGTTTTGGTGTATGTTGACGACATATTACTGCTCTTCTGGCCTCAAGATCTTTCTGTAGCGAATGATTTTGAAAAGTACCTCTCATCCAATTTTAAAATCACATCTAGGCGAGGCGAAATGGTTTCTCGGCATCAAAATAATCCGAGACAAGGAAAATAAGAGGCTCTGGCTCTCACAACGATCGTATATTGAAAGATTAGGAGAAAAATTTAATCTTGAAGGGCGAAGTTCATATCCGAAAGTCCCGATTCCACCGAATATTACTCTCTGTAAAAACAAACATCAAGCTACAAAATCTCAAATTCAGGGATATCAGCAAAAAGTCGGATCTGTTGGACATGCAGCAGTCTCAACTCGTCCTGATGTCGCTAAAGCACATGCAGTTTTGGCTCGATTTCTACAAAATCCATCTGAAAGGTGTCTTGAAATGGCCGATCACTTACTTTCATATCTCTACGGGTCTAGAAATTTGGCGCTATCATTCAATGGAATTGAGTCTCCCTGGAATATATTTTGTGATGCATCGCACGCAGATAATGAGGATCGGAAAAGTTCGCAAGGATTATATTTCAAAATGTTTGGTGGTGCTATAGACTGGAAAGCTACCAAGCAAAAGACTGTTACCACGTCAACGACTGAAGCCGAACTTCTTGCCTTATCATCAATAGGAAGCTCAAGTTATTGGTGGCATCGACTTTTTTCTTCATTACATTTTCATACAGGTCCCAAGCCAACAGTTCTTTGCGACAATAAGCAAACTGTACGAATTGCCAACGCTGAGTCTGACTGCATACAAACGAAGCTGAGGCATGTTGACATTCACCAACATTGGATTAGACAGGAGACGTTGAAAGGTAACATGGTGGTTAAGTGGATTCCTACATCTGAGCAGCAAGCGGATGGTTTTACGAAGTTGCTTCCGAAACAGTTATTTGAGAAGTTTGTGGTTCAGCTAGGTCTTGAGATACCTCCTCAGAGAGATGATAGATGTGGGGTTTAATGCAGAAAGCCTTATGGAGACTTATCTGACAAGGTGTGTTGGAATGTGAGCTATGCATAGGCCACTATTAGCGGCTTGGCAGCTTTGTCTTCTTGTATAAAATTTAAACCCCTAAATACATAGGTAGAAGATATATAGATACAATTCTTCTGAAGCGGTTCGTTCTACGAGGTAATACACAAGCAACAACCATTTGTTTTGAGAGTTTAGGTGAGACTCCCCGGATTGTGTTTCCTGTATGTCAGGGTTGGTATCCGATTGGTGATATAATCAGTACAGGGATGGTAATAATAGCACAGGGTAGCCCGCTGAGGCTCTGTTATGTTTTCTTTTGTTTGTTTATTACCTTTTACTTGTCCGGCGTTAGTAGGATTCTCTGTGACACTAGGGCGCCGATCGGAAGCACTTGGCTGGACTGTACATTTGTTATCTCCCAAGATGAACGGGAATCTAGGAAGCTTGTTACAATATGCCGGCGCTAGCCTTCGGATTTGTGTTTAAATAGGTGACTGCGCACAGATATTAGGAATCGTGCAACGTCCTCGTTAAAAATCCTTACCATCTTAACTTTACTAACATTTACCCTCATCTCCTTCCTCTACAATTCCTTGACTCCCCTCCACACTCTAACACTGTACACCAGAGAGCGTTGGCAACCTTGAGTGCTTTAGCAGCCTGAATTTTAACGTGATATTTAAATGTAAGCTTTTTGTCGAAATGTACTCCAAGCCATTTTAGGTAAGGCTTTTGTATGTCCTCCGCAAAAGTGAAGTTATTTGTGTGTACCTGAGGGCTAAAATGTTTGTCTCCATACCTCCGGGTAAAGTGGAGTAGCTCGGATTTACCAGGATCAAAAGTTACGCCATCGTTGGTGTCCCATTGTAGCGCATCATTGACTGCTATCCTTAGTTTCTCAGTGTTTTCCTGAAGGGAGGAAGATGTTGCTAAGACAGCGAAGTTGTTTGCGTAGCCGAACGCTTTTTGAAGGCCGTTCAACCTGAACAGAGGAGAGATGTACAGCATGAAGAGTATCGGAGATATTGGAGATATTGTAACAAGATAGGATGGAGGAACGAGGTGTTCACAGACCTTAAGAGGGGTGAGGAGATATATTAACGATAACGAGTCAGAAGAGTAAATGGACAAGGTTAATTGAGTATGGTCCTAAGACGCTCAGCGAAGTTTGGAATTAGTGAAGATTTATTATTATTTAGTATACACATGTATGTAAATGCATGGAGGAAAATCTAAACTATCATGTACATATGTAAGCTAAACCTATTCCGCGTGCGAGGTACTGCTGTGAAGGGTAACTGGCGTCGGTCACTGCACTACAAGCGAGTGCCACAAACTGTATATATTCTATCTATGTACGGAGGTACAGCCGATAAGTATTATTCCATGTCGACCAGGGGGGGCTTGGCCACCACAACGCTTTCCTTAATTAGGCAACATTGCGAGAATGCACCTCGCACCCATCCCTACTGTGTTTTGTATGTATTCCGATGACAACAACATCAACGCAATGGATTGTTTACTAAGTATTAGTTATTACAAGAATAGGAATTATTTTGTATTTTGTATTATGAGTTGGGAATCATTGAATCAATGCTTTGATCATTAGAACTCATACAAAATACAGTAGGAATGGGTGCGAGGTGCATTCTTGCGATGTTGCCTAATTAAGGAAAGCGTTGTGGTGGCCAAGCCCCCCCTGGTCGACATGGAATAATACTTATGGGCTGTACCTCCGTAGATACAAATGTACAAGGGAATGGGCTATTTTATCCCTCCTTTATCACCAACTCCTTGATATGCCAAACTCGTATACATAAAGTCATCCCCATGAACTCGTACCCATAAACTAGTATACATGAATTTGTGTAGATGAATTCGTACACATGAGCTCGTATGCATGCTAGTATACCTGCGCTCGTACACTCCTCACCTAATCCCTCTGGCTATTTCTAACTCGCAACCAAAGGACTAAGCGCAACCCCTTTCCTTAGCGTGGACTGACTGCACAAACCTGCAGCCTTGTGCATAAAGCATGACCAAGACCAGCACTGTATAACTATACATATTTAACGGCGTATAGTTATTCCTTGATTAGGGTAGACTGGGCTTAGTCACCGGACCAGTCATACATTCAGGGCGCAGCCCTTAACAACTGCTTAGTCATGCCAATGAGTAACAGTATTCTCCACTAGTACTACTCATAGCGAAAATACTCCCATGTGACTTATATTACATAAAAAGAGAGAATCAGGAGTGAGATGCAGTCGTGTGCTGCCTTGTTTGTTTGTTGTTTGTGTATTTAGGTCCCGGGCAGAGCCCTTTGTCCACTTGGTTCGGGACCGGTGGAGCCGGCGGTGATTGTACCCGAGGGTATGCCCAACTCGTTCGCACCTCTCTAGAATATGTACACGCGCATAAAAACACCCTACGAAACGCCTGAGTCAACTAGAACCCCCTGGTTCCCTCCCCCAACAAGGTTTCCAACCTAAAAGGCCAAAAAAGGAACCCGAACATAAACAAAAGGATAAAATAAAAAATAAACATCAAAAAAAGAAAAAAATAGATAGTTGCTGAGTCAACCTAGCGTTTCACACACTTTGTTTCCACAATGTCGCTGCCTTCCACGACTTTTTATAAAATGCTGTACCCGTTTCCAGCGGAGGACGAACTTGCGAAAAGGTTGCCGAAACAGCCTGTAAGTTTTGCAACATCTGTAAATTCTCTGACACACTTTGGGCCGAGAAATTGGTTAATGAGATCGCCCATTGTCCTTCCTTTCCTAAACCTACGCGTTAGGCTGGCGTGTTCTCGACAACGTACGAAGTGAGTAGGGGATGTCTCTTGTCCACAGATGCATACTAAATTTGCATTTTCATGATGTAGTCTGCGGTGAGATGCAGCGAAGTCACCGTGCCCAGTTCTTGCTGATATAAGCTTTTGCAGAAGCTGCCGCGGCATTTTGAGCTCTGGAGACTTTCGACGGCGCATCTGTAGGTCTAGATCTTTGTACCTAGCCGGACATACCTTGGACCACCAATCTTCAATTAGCTGCTGACGGCGCTGTTGCATAAGACGACGAACATAGGCTAGCGTGATGAAGTTTGGTTCAACACGACAAGGGGGGAGTGATTGAAGTGCAGCTCGTGCGGCCGCGTCTGCCTCTTCATTCCCAGGTATCTTAGAGTGCTCTGGCACCCATCTAACTTCTGAATTGGCTTTTTGGGAAACGTGAAAAATCCGAGTTAGCCTAAGGCAAGAGGACGTCCTGCCAGTCTGGAGGGCCCGGACTGCAGCTTGGTTGTCCAGAAGAACATAAATTTTCTCACCGCTTCGTCTAACGAAGAGCGCAGCTCGGAGTGCCATGGTTGCCCCAATAATTTCTGCATCGTGCACTTCTCCCCCGTGTAGAATCCCTTGATCTTTCTTAAAAGTTATTCCCCCGCGTTGCAGGACGAATCCCCAGGAAGACCTTCCATGTCCCTCTGAAGAGCTGTCAGAGTAGGCGCAGATGATAGAAGACGGAATTGTTCGGATCCAATTCTCGTGGTTTATAATACCCTGTGCTTTTGCTGCTTGTGGATGAGAATATAAAGGTGCAAGTAAGGGTTCAGCACTTTCTGATGATGGTGGTAGCTGTCGAAAGGCCCTCTGCAAGCGTGACATCTGGGATTCTGGTGTGAGGGTCAGGACCCTTGCTAATGACTCGGGCTCTTGCCCTTGTATAATTACCTTACTCTCTGTGCGGCGTTGGATGACGTGGATCAGGATGTTGTGGCGCAAGGAGTTCTCGCTTACATTAGGTAACAATTTCTAAGCGCTAGCTATCATTACGATGATCCTCGTCTAGATAATGATCATCGCTTGCTTACCCAATTTGGATGATAGCTATGTCCGCGTATATTGGGGAATATTAAGAAAGCTTCCAGAAAGTTCTAAAACGGTTTGTTGGCATCCTAAGGCGTGGAGATTATTCTAGCATCTTCTATGAGTTATTGCAAGTTCTAATTCTATGGCGTTCGGAAGGCTTCGGGGGTGATAGATCGGGATAACTATTTAAACCTGCGTGCTTCTCTTGTAGATAATCTCCATTCACTTCTAAGCTATTTAATTTACAATTTTAGAACCTCACTTTTGAGTTATTCGAGTTGAGCCTCTTACATCTGGATGTTTAGAAAGTATGGCCCTTCTTTTGTACTTAAGCGTGCCTACATTAGGGCATATGCTTGCTCTACTGCGAAGAGGATGATGAGTGTCTAGAGAGTTTATTCGCGCGGCGAGTCGCAGGCGATAGCCTTCCAGGAGTATGTTCGCAGGTGGAATTCCTCCTTCTCGATGAAGAACTACGTTGGGAGTCGTTCTCCATACTGGAAGTGCAGCCCTTAAAGCTACACGAACTGCTTTATCAATAAGGTTGCAGAGACAAACCGTAGGAGGGGTCACATCTCCGCGTTTTGTTGGGCGTTTCAAGCCGGGCCACCAAACTTCCGCAGCAAATGTTACCACCGGGACAACACAAGAATCAACCGCTGCTACCAGAGGTTCAGGGGCTGCCCCGCGTGATACTGGGCTGAGTTTTTGCATATGTTGAGCAGCTTTAAGTGCTTTCCTACACCATGTGGTTACATGATGCTTGAATGTGAGTTGTGAGTTGAGGTACACTCCAAGCCAGTGAATCTTCTCAGCCGGTCGATCCAGGTACCGTTTACATTCACTCCAGTGAGATTTTCTCCTCGCCGCCCTGGGAACTGGATCACTTCCGATTTCCCGGTATCGAATGAAACGGCACTGTTACTAGCCCATTCCAGTAAGTTATCTATTTCACGCTGAGCCATAGCTGCGGATTCAGCAGCTGTACGCCCAATTCCTTGGATGCCGATATCATCTGCGTAACTGAACCTAGCGCTGGAGTTCCCGCTACGCATAGGTTCAGCAATGTACAGAAGAAAAAGAAGTGGAGAGATCAGATATCCCTGGGGAACACCGCAGACTAGCTTCTTAGGATGCGTTACCCCTCCTGGGTAGCGAACTTGAACCTTTTGATCTTGTAAAAAGGAGGCCGTCCACCAAAGAATTGGTTCTGGCCAACCATGTTTCTGCATTCGTGCTAATAGTCTATTGTGGAGGACCGCGTCGAAGGCGCCTTGTACATTAAGGGTTACAAGTGTTAAAGTCCATATTTGAGTACGAGCTTCTTCAATGTCGTGCACGACACAAGAGACTAAATCGGATGCTGAGCGTTTAGGTAGAGCTCCAAATTGTTGATGTGCAACAACGCCAGCCGTTATAGCTAGAGCCGACATGCGTTTTGCAATAACCCTTTCCAATCCTTTCCCGAGGCACGATAAGAGTGCGATGAGTCTCCACCCTCTCACAGAGGATGGATCTCGACCCGCTTTTGGAATGAAAACGACTTCTGCTAACTTAAAGCACAAAGGATGATAACCTAGCCTAAGACAGGCGCGAAACAGGTGGGAAACAATTTGGCTGATAGTCTTCCAGCAGGCAGTGAGCAGATCCACCGAAATTCCATCTGGTCCAGGGGATGTATTGCCGCTGCCTATGGTGCAATTTCATACTTCTATGTCTTTGAGCTCCATCGTCCATGGGATCCTGCTATCTGTAGTTATTGTGGGGTCGGGGAGATCATCAGATGCTTCAAACCGCCCCAAAAGGCTATCGTAAAATTTCCGCACGCTCCGCTTGTTCTGAGACAAGGCGCCCATTAAAAAGCAGAGGTGGAGGAATTTTTGTATGCCGTGGATTGGTCCATCGCATGAGCCTGTAAATATCTGGCAGAGATTTCATTTCTTCTATGCGCCTCTTTCAATATTCTCTTTTTGCCCCAGCAATAGTGTTCCTACAGGCTCTTGCATATTGATTGCGGTCAGCCTCCGTGGAGGCTGCTCGATATTGGAGGCGGTGTAACAGCTGGTAAGCTGGTTTATCCCTGTAGCCCATGCTGTCCATAGGCATCACAGACTCAACAAGGATAGTACATCATACCAGGTCAGTGCGCGTAAGTAGCGGGTCTCTTTGCTTGAAACACTAGGGGCTCTAGATACGCAATGCCTCCCTCAAACAATAGACCTAAGTTTACTGGTACCTGGAACTTGCTGATACAGGAGGTTCACAGAGGCATGAGAATCTCAGAAGTCTACAATGACACTGAAGCCAGGGGAGTTGTCTGGGCTGAGGAGGGTTGTAGTATATATATTTGTAAAGCAGCAACGTAGTTACTCCTCCGTAGATTCGAATATTAACTACCTCTAATCATCTAGCTGCGCAAGCGCTCTTGACTAGACTATGACAGGCGGGCAGCCTTGCATTCTGGGGTCCACCAAAGAGCTGACCTGCCTGATCACCCACTGGAAGCTTTACCAACTGCTTTCAGAGCATCAGTTAGAGCTCTGCACAGATCCTGGGCGAATTTTTCGATCTCTTCCGTCGCTGTTAATTCCTGAACATTGGGGATCCATTGAGAAACTAGATGTGCAAACAGAGGAACCTTATCTTTTGAAACTCTGAGTGGACCTTTTGGTTTATTGGTAGCTCGAGTGTAGCAGGGTACAATTCCAGAAATTGGAAAATGGTCACTTGTCATACACTCATCTCGGTCTACCCATGCAGAAGCACCACTGATGTTTGACCATACAAGATCCAAAGTGTTCCCGGCACGATGCGTCGGTTCATCTAGAATTAGACACAATAGCTGATGTTTGTGTTACAGGTCTGAAGCCTGACCCTAGTTAGGCTAATGCCTAACCACATAAAAATTAATTAGCCGAGCTAATTATGCATAATACTTATTGTTAATTTTATTAATAATGGGCCGAGAGCGGAACCTAGCAACATCATCTTATCCAGGAATATAAACAAAACAAATTGACAACCTCAACCGAGTCATACAACATCCTGGAAGAAGATTCAATTATGCTTGCAATTAGGTACTCCATGAACGACTAATCTAAGCTCCATTATGGTTTAATATAATGTAATGATGGCAATGGAAATAGAAGGAGATGAGGGAAGGAGTCATAAGTTTGGACAGGGAGATTTTATTTCATTCGATTTGGTCATCAAGAGAAACAAGATTCTCGAAATGTAGATAAATAAGAGAGAAACTTCTTAGATTACTTTCCTCTTCACTTCAAGATATTCTAGTATATAGCTCTGAGTAGTTTGTGAATAACAATTACTTTAAGACCGTTACAGTTTGTCTGCCCATCCTTCTATTTCTTCTCCTTGGCCATAGGAGCTTCTAGCGCTGGGTTGCCAAGCCCGGTAAACGGAGTTAAAGTCTCCAGCAGCAATTGTCTGAGACGGGGGGTTCCACTCCAACAACGGTTCAACGGCTGAGGAGTTATGAGGTTCTTTATAGACGTTTAGAAATATAATTCCATTCACTTTAACCCAACAGTAGTCTCCTGTAGGCCTTGAGGAAGGAGATTCTTGAACTGCCTGGATATTTTTGGCATCCTTCCTTGTGTAGATGACAGCACGTGGTCGGACGTCGACGCCTCCATAGGGCATGTGACAATTGAAGTAAGGATGTGATTTGGTGCATCCAGTCCACCAAGGTTCTTGAACTAGCAAAAAATCTAACTGTAATTCGCAGGCTCGCGAAAGCGCAATATCGTGCGCGGCGCTCCCTCTTCCCACATTTATTGACATAAACCTGAGTGGAGGCAACGAATGGCTCTGAGGTGAGCCCTTCATAACTGCATAGAGTCCTCCGTCGACACATCAGCGGGTGGCTCTGGGGTTTCATTATTCGTGGTCTCAAGATTTTGACTACAATTTACAGCGTTTGCTGCTTCCTCTGCAGTTGACGCCCTCGCTTCAGCAGCTTTAGCTCTAACCACTGCCTGATATTCGCGATCTCCAGCCTGACGAAAGATTTTTAGCTGTTCCTTAGTTGGAGGGCCGCTGCGAGTTGGCTGAGCTAAGCATCTATGACTGTCAGAGCGTTGTGGACCTCCGTAGTTCTGACATCGTGTGAGAGCCTGACATGCATCTTGTGTGTGTATTGTCGAGCCACAGTTTCCGCAAGAAGGTGCTCTTGAACAATTCCTTGTTGAGTGGTGGCCATTGCATCTTTTGCAAAAGTCTATGGGATCTTGTTTTTTGAAAACTTTTGCCAGGCCAGATTCATCAAACACACAAAAACCTGGTCGAGGTGCTTTTGAGAACAGTCCTAGCCATGTTCTATGCGGGGCGTCATGATTGACGCTACCAAACAGTTTTACTGCGGTTGGGCGTACTGAAGAGACGCGTTCAATTTCGTCTGACAACATCTTGTGAGTTACCACAACACGCCCCTTATCAGTGTAAATAAAAGCAGGGACTGTTGGGATGAGGAAAGGCACTAAATTTTCAGCAGGAACGAGTTTGGCACCTGTCAAAAAGAGCCCATTTGCAGCTTGCAGCAATACTTCGCGGGCATTGGGATTGCTAGGACTCAGGGCAAATCCTGAGCGAATTGGCTTAATCAGCCCAATATGTGCAGGTGTAAGGATTCAAGGTTATAGATGCCTGAGGTATTGTTAATCGAAATCTTTGTTAGCGCGTTTGTTCCTTTTTCGCGAAGCTTTATGTATATAGTACAGGTCTCCCATCGGGATTGGCGGGGCACGTTTAGTTCTTTGTCTCAATTATTACCTTTACCCTACCCACCGCTTAGTCACCACCCACTACTTAGTCACCACCCACCTCTTAGTCATCAACCACCACCTAGTCACCAACCACTCCTTAGTCATCACTTCCCTCTAAGCCCCACAATCGCTCTTTATCCCGGCGATTCTTACTGTAATTATCACGTGCAGGCTAGAAACTTGACAGCAGGTGAGATAGCCATTTTCTTCACAACTACCTCTCGAATCCCTGCGGGTGATAACTTCCTCCAATCATGCTCCAGAGGTAGTCGAAGAAAAAGCCTTTTATCTTCAAATTTTGTTGGAACGTGTTGTTTTCTGCCATATATTCCACTCACGTTTGATCGAAATGACTGGTGAGAAACTTTCTTAGGTGTTGATAAATTTTGTTGTTCATTCGGTTTATTTTTTCCAGCACTTGATGTTTCGGCCATAGCAGCTCTTACTTTCTTGTGTCCATTACGAACAACAGTAGCCCAAGAGATTTCAGTGGCAATAGGCTTACTGGGTATGTTGGATACGCTGGTTTGCGTCTGCTTTCCAGCTCGAACTGGAGCCAATGCGACTTGTGGCACTACGACCACGGCTGATTTGTTCGAAAAATATGTTTTGTTTACTTTGTTGCCTTTTGATGGGCGAGAATGTGTGGGAACGGGAGGGGGAGTTGGAGCTGCTTCAGAAGCTGCGAAGAGCGAGATTGCTTGACGGAAGTACGTTTGAAACGCTATTCCTTCCTCTTTCTCGATTCCTTCCTTGAAATTGGCAAGAAGACTGTCAATGTTGCTTATAAAACTCGTGCATATCATCATGCGCACATGCCAGGCACGTTCGCGACGTTGTCTTTCCTCAACAATTGTTTCAAGCTCGCGTGGGAGATACGAGTTCATGGTTTCGGACGCAACGCTTTTGCTTCGAGAGAGCGTATCGGTTGGCGCCCGCTTGGAGGGTGGAACAGGCTGAAGGATGTGCCTATCGGCCGCCGGATTGTTTGGTGGCACTGAGTGTGACGGAGGTGATGGTGGCGCAGTATTGGGGGGAAAGGGCAAGAAAGAAGGATCAGGAGGGGTAGTAGGTGGGAAGCTTCTGTCTGTCGTCGAAGCAGGACAATCAATAACAATGACCATGGTGTGTAATCTCTATTGTCTTGTCGTGTGCTGCCTTAATTACATTAGGAGAACCCTGAGGGAGTCCACGGGAGATTTGCCTCGGATCACCAATTTCCCCATCTAGACGGATACAAACTTCGCGCTCAGTTGCAAATGATCCGAACCAGTTGCAAAGTTGGAAAGGCCAGCCTTGCTCTCTTAAGCGCCTAACAAGTCTACCAGGTAACACCGCATCAAAGGCTCCTTTGATATCCAGTGTAGCAATTGAAGCAGTCTCTCCCCTTGCTAGAGCGGTTTCAATATCATGTGTCAGGCAAGTTGTTAGATCAACACTGGATCGCAGTGGTAGCGCCACAAATTGCTGTCGAGTGAGGAACTTAAGCTTTATGGCAATCCATGACATCCACTTAGCCACTAACCTCTCAAGTCCTTTACCCAGCATGGAAAGAAGCGCGATTGATCTGTAGGATCTGGGTGAAGACATATCTAGCTTTTCTGGCTTCTCGATTATTGCTAGAATTACCGTGCGAAAGCATTTTGGGTGGTGTCCAGTATCTAAGCATGCTTGAAATAAATCCTTTACTAAATCTGCGATTTGGGTCCAGCCTAGTCGTAAAACAGCAGTAGGGATTTGGTCCTTGCCAGGTGTGGTGTTGACAGCTCTTAGAATAGATCTCGAGATTTCTTCTGAAGTGATCATGAGGGGAAGGAAGAGAAGTTTTTGCAACCATTTGGCTTGTTAGCGGAATATCTTCAGCCTCTGATTGGTTAGCTAGTAGGCATCTCATTAGTAGATCGCCCTTGCTTTCAGGCGACTGGGCTAGTGGGCCATCTGGATCATTTGGATCTTTTAAAAGAGGGGAAATAAATTGCCCTCTTGATTTATGCCACTTTGCTATACTAAAGTCGTCTTTTGCGCTTGCAGCTTCATCCATGATTTTTCGGTAGAAATCAATTTTTACCTTTTAAATGGCTTTGCGAAAGACGTTTATGTCTTCAAAGGTCGCATTACCAGTTCGAGAAAGGGCACGGTACTTCTTGGCTGCTCTACAATCCTGATTACACCATGGTTGTCCCCTGTTGTGAGGAAGAGACCTTTTTGCTGATCCAGAAAAACAGCTGTGTAAGATTTGTATAATTTTCTCAGCTCTAAAGTCGAGGCTTGCACAAGATTTATCAGTAAGAGGAAATATTGAAGCTAAGTGAGTGTGTAATAGATAAAAGAATGTTTCTTCATGAATGGTTGCAGCCCTCAACTTTGGTGTTGGGGGTTTTCTTCGTGTTTTGCAGGGAATTACAATAAGCTGTGAGGGTCAGAACTCCTGGTACTAGCTCGGGCTGAGAGCCCTTGTTTTCAATAAATTATTTACAATATTGTTCAGGGAATGATCATCACAGTTATAATTAAGCATTTGTTTGCTGTATTAGGCCGTGCACTTTCGCTTAAGTTAGCACATTAAGCTAGTGGATTCTGGCAATCGCAATTAAGTTACAGCGCAACTTCAATGACAACTTCGGACAATGTCGATTATCATTAAACAAATTAATAGATTGGCGATGGGCGTTGGGGATTATTCCAGCATCTTCTGAGTGCTCCTAAAGTTTGGTGTTTATGAATTTCGGTTAGTTTCTAGAACAACTCTGATGAGTATATAGTTCTTTCTTTTATGATGTAGATAAACTCATGCACTTCTTAGCTATTCTAATTCAACCTTCTTCTTTGAGTTATTCAAGATAGGCCTCTCACATAAGCAGAGGAAGATGGTCTGATCCCAAATCATAATCATGTTGCACTGAGGCAGAAATGCCCTCTGAGAGTATAAGACTTGAAGAATAACAAAGATCGAGAACACTCCCACGATAGTGTGTTGGAACGTCGATTTCGGATGCAAGTAGTTTCTCGACTCAATCCAGCGAACTAAATCTTCGACCTAAATTGAAGGTGAGCTATGATAGGAAGGATTCCAGCTGGGGTGATGAAGGTTGAAGTCATCGGCTAAAATGGTCTTTGAAAGGAGATTTGTTTCGGCAAGTGAACAAAGGAAAGAGAGTCCGGCGCCTGGATTTGTAGCTCCAGGGGGGCATTGTAAATATTTATTACTTTGACATCCATATTTCCGGGGAGCTTGATCGTCAGGAGAAGAAAGCCTGCTTTACCCACCTTTAACTTAGAGACAGGGGCATCTTGGACGAAAGATAGGCCGTTGTTTTTGTTGGTATAGGTAAGTACACGAGGTCGGTTGGACCAGTTGTCTACAGGAGTGTAGCATTGGAAAGACGGGTGTTTGCAAGTTAGTTTCCGGGATATATCTCTTGCGATGTATGGCTCCTAAATTAGTAAGATATCTATGAAATTTTCGAATGCTGTTTCGAGAGCAATTTGGTGAGTGGCAGAGCAGCGTGTAACCTTAAATGAAAGTTTCTTTAGAGAAGAGGGCTTAAGACTTATTCGTATCTTCAGTATTATCTACTTGTATATCTAGATCAAAAGCTGCAAACTTTCCTCTAGACAATGAGGGAGACTCGGTAAAAAGTCTTCGAACGGACGGAGAGATTTGTGGGACTGGCTGAGTCTGCGGAACTTGGACTGGGTGGCTATTTTCCGGAGCACTATCTGAAACCTATCCACCCATCACCCCACAATGTGCAGCTTTTAGTCGGATTCTAGCTGCCGCTGCTACCTGTCTAATTTCAGCCATCTGAGCTTTACCTGGTAAGGTGTTGTCTTTTCTGGGCCTGATTAGGCATTCTAAAGAGTTGGCTGGATGAGGGCCATGACAGTTGGCACACTTAGGAGGGCATAAGTGCTCTCTGGTGGGGTCACAGCAGATATGTCCGCTCTCTACGTATTGAGTGGAGCCGCAAATTGTGCAGCGAGGAATTCTAGCACACGCTCTCTCGTTATGCCAACCAAAGCACCTGCCGCATTGCGGGGTGCGCAGTCTCTGTGGGAGAATTTTGACCGGGACCCGAACGCCAAATAGTGGTAGCACTTTGGATAGAGTCGGGTCTTTGGGATATAGTACAACCCAGCTTTTGGTGGGAGAGTACTCAGAGTCGTATTGTCCTCGAGACTCGAGGACGTTTAGCGGGGCAACGTTTGTGAGATTAAAGAGGGCTTCAGACACGATCTCAGAAGTTATCTCTGTTATTGTCATTGAGGTCCCATCGAAGCCTTGGTACGAGCGAGGAACACCAGAAAACCTATAAGCAGTGTGCGATGTCGGCTTTTCTAACTTGCCTTGGCCTTGGGTGGATAAGAACGTTTCTAATTCTCCCATTCGAGCAAATAAAGTCTCTTGGGCTGTTGTTGAGATTGGGCATATTGCAAAGGCTGTTTTGATTGACTGAACTTCTCGCACGAGCTTTTCTTTCAAATGATTGTTTATTTGCAGCATGAGCGCATAAGAAGACATTTGGAGGGCGGGATGACCTGCGGATACTCGGACGAAAAGGCGATTATCTTCCAGGATTAGTCTAGATTTTGCTCTGGTTTTAGTGTAATCGGGGTTAGTTGATCTCTTAGACTTCTGGGCGAAGTTTCTAGAGGCTTGAGTAGAGACATTTTTGGCACAAGACACAGGACGCTTGGCGATTCCAGGATTTGTAGCCTGTTGCATTTTCGGGGGGGCCTCTTGAGACCGTGGAAGGCTCCTTTACGCTTCTGTAGGCAGCGTATGGGGCTGTTGAAGCCCACCACTAGAATAAGGGATTGCAGGTCGAGGAGAGCCTCTAACATGGCAGTCAAAGTGTCTGCGTGCTACTGAATTCAGATCAGCAACGAAGTTGAAGAAGGGTCTTTTAAGGTGCTGGGGCAGATTTTCATTCTCCATGATGGCGTTGTCTAGAACGCATGCAATGTTTTGGAACAGGATTGTAGCCCCCTGAGTCCTGGTGTTGGCGGCAGAGGTAGTTGACAGTAGCGATTCTGACAATGACCCCTCTCCACTGATATCAGTAGTGTTTTACCAGGTGTCTGATTGGGGAATATACATATGCGTTAGAGTACTTGACGGTTATTCTAGTTTATATGATGTAAATGTATTGGTAGAATAATTATGATTGATATCTATGTTTTACATTGTGGGAAATCTCTTCCTATTTATAACTCAATATCCTCGCTTAAGTCCAAATCGAACTCATCACACTGCCAGCCCAATTCACATTATGCGCTCGTCATTGATACATTATTGTTATGCAAGGTCATAATGCGGACTGCTTGACACCCGTGTCCATCATCTGTACACCGGCTCTTCTAGCATCCGTACATGTCCTGCCTAGAACACAATATTCCCTGCCACGTGCACCCATGTGCCCTAACCCATGTCTCACTAGCCAGGTAAACCATGCCCACAAATTCCCAGCACAACAAGTAGGGGCAGGTAGAGGTGGAGGGGGGGAAGGAAGAGGGGGACGGGGAAGATTTGACATGACGTGTGGTTAGGCAGCTATGTGAAGTCTTGATTGTGAGAACTGTGTTAATCTGGTGAATGTAGGATGAAGCGTGAAGCTTTCATTAAATTCATCTAGCTATAAGTAAAGTAAATTGTCTAATAATGTTGCTAGCAATATCAGAGCGTAATACATAGACCAAAAAACGCCATCACATGATGCATATTTGAATTGTTTACAGTAGAACCTGACCAAACCCATAGTGGGTTCCTGGTTTAAGTATTATTAAGATTTATTGAATAGTTGAAGCTTAGTTTTGCAACACTTACCCTTACAGGTCATTTTGCGCGCAAGGGTAAGTATTGCAAATATAAACAGTAAAATTTTTATGAATCTCTTCAATAATTATAACGGGACCCACTATGGGTTTGGACAGGCTCTACTGTATATCTGTTTATTAGATTATTATTATTATAGAGAAGGCTGCTGAAGCTGCCCGACGGGTCCCACGCAAGTTTTGTCATATCAATTGATTTTCTCAATCGTATTCCTCGTAGGATTTTACCTGATTCTCGTGTTTGATACTAGAAATTGGAAACATGGTCGGTTCTAGAGCTCGAAGACAGAGGAATGTGGCCAGACACGCGTCTCAAGGCGCATCACCTGCGCCAGTAAACAAGGAAGGAGGACATCTGCAGAATAGTAAACATAATGAATTAGATAAAATAGAGGCTTTCTTAAACAAGATGAAGGGTAGTCTCCATGAAAATATATAAACAAACACTGGGGTGACGTCTCGTGAGGTAAATGAGGCGATTGAGGCCCTGAATACTCACCGAAGGAAGTTGAAAGAGGCTTCTCGTAAGGAAACAGCAATGGAAGAACGTCTACTTGCGCTAGAAAAGGCCGTTACAAAAGGACTCTAGTGCAATAGTCAAAGAACTGTGTCACCATCTGCTATTCCGGAAACCATAGGAAAGCCTACTTACGCCGCAGTCGCGGTACCATCAGCAACGCGGCCGGTAGTTCGTATTAGGGTAGAGGGTGCGAAAGAAATACAGCCGTCGCAGCTTCTCTCTGTGGCTCACAATCTGTCGGATTTTGCATTCTACGTCAATAACTCGATTGGGCTTAGCGTCTTGGCAACTATTAACATGTGTTTCTTAGACTGTAGATAGGATAGTTAGAAATCAAGAATAAATATCGAATACAGGTGTTATACCTTAGTAGTGAACCCACAAAATCACATAGTAGGGGCCTATGCTGTTCGAAAAATGAGGAGTCAAGACATCGAAGTTTTCGTGCAAACAGCCTCCCAGCGGGATGCCGCCCTAAAAATGCCCCAGCCAGAAGAATTCAAGGTTCTTCGACAGGATTACCCTGTCGAAGTATCTGGCGTTCCACTTGGAACCAAGATCAGTGGGGGTAAAAGCGCCGACAACACTGCACTTATACAATCAATCGAAGAGGCAACAAGGGTTAGGATTCCAGGGATTCTGATTAATCGAATTTGGTGGCTAAATGATGGGAAAGAGCATGAACGGGCTAAAAGAAACGGCCACACAAGGGGACAATAATAGTCAGCCTGCCCTCAGAGAGTATTCAGAGAGAGGTGGTTCGAAATGGCCTTGTTCTAGACGCAATTTTGTACTCTGCACAGTTCTGGTCGCCACGTGCCCAAGTAAAGCAGTGCTATAATTGCAGCCAATGAGGGCACACACAGGCTCATTGCGGTAAGGAAGTTAAGTGTGGCGGGTACGCAGGCAACCACTAGACAAGAGAGTGTCCCAAAAAAGAGTCTCCTGTTGCAATTGCGGCAAGGCCCATCACTCCTGGCAAAAAGCAGTGTGCCAAACATTTCAGATCTACAAAGCCGGAGTACAAAGGGCTAAACATGAACTTGTTGCAAAAACAGCCGAGGCTCAAAAGGTTAGTTCGTATGAGACATCTATGGCAACATTGATGGCAACATTGATGGGAAAAGGAGGAGATCAGGGCTTCACGACTGTGACCAATAAGAAGAGAAGGATTACCAACGAAACTGGAGTAGTGGGAGCACCTAGGAGAGGACCAGGTCGCCCGAGAAAAGAATCGCTTCACAACTTTGGCCATGCAGTGCCCTTTACAGCCTCCCAGAGCATTTCACCTTGCCAAGATAAAGTAATTGTCACGGACCAGCCCGGATTTTCTAAATTTGTTCCAATTAAGCTTTTGTCTAAAACCGGAATATATTTTTTATGTCTTAAATTATTGCTTGTTATCTTTTTGTGCTCGGTTGTCAATCATTGCCTAAATAAACTGCTGTTGATGTTTCCTCTTGTCGATTGTTATCAATAACTTCAATTACGTATTTATTGTCGATTTATTCTGCTGATCATCATTAAGGGCATTGGAGCTTTGTTTATTTCATTATTCCTTAAGATTCTTTCCGATTCAACTATGTTCTATAGCATTCGACGAGACCTCGGTGTGCTAGGGTATTCGCTGGTGTTCGGTGTCAAGGAGTATCTATTCGAGAATTTCAAGGAATCAGGTGGAAGGGTTATAGGTATAAATATGAGTCATGTCTTCATGGAGTAGGCTCTTCAGCTTTCAGCCTTGTATTCATTATCTCTAGTCAAGATCTAAGATCCTCGAATTCTAGCTATCATATTTCACGTACTCAAAATCTTTCAAGTGTCCAAGCCATTTGAGTTATTTGTGCACATCAAGCTCCAGTTAAGTCATCAAGTCCAAGCCCAAGTCCAAGTACCACGACAGTAATAATAGACGCTCCTGATTCGCCTGAGTTATGAAATTAGTCTCTATAATTCAGTTCAACTGTGGCACTAGCAATAATGGCATTCTTCGACCTTTTATGGATGTACTAGACCCTTCGAAGCACTTACTGGTTGCTCTCCAAGAATCAAGTGTAAATAGGACAACTCTGGGAACATACTGCCCAAAAGGATACACCTTACGTATGGAACAAGCGTTGGAAACGAAAGTCGCGTTTCTAGTCAGCAAGTGTTGATCATGATTTCCTTTTGTTTAATTGGTTAAATGCTACTCCTTAAAAGTCTAAATATTTTATGCATATATGTACTATATTTAGCTCCTTTTCTAAGTGTCGGTTAAGCGGCTTTCGCGTAAGCTCGGTATCGGGCTCACCGAGCAGTTAGGAAAGGGGGTCGGAATAACCGAAGTTCGAGCAAGCATCAGGAATACCGAGGTTAGAGGCTTGACGTCACTGACTCTTGAGATGTAGTCGGCTTAACCAAAGTACTGATAGCAGAGTTATTCTAGAACAAAGAAAAGGAGAAGGAAAAAGGATTGGCAAAGTTTAATGTCTACATAAAAGGCTAGATAGATCCAGAAAGAAAGGACCGCACTTCTGAAATAAAAAAACATTGACTGAAATCTTTCCGATTGACAGCAAGAAAGTAGGTGAGGCGTGTTGGTCCTATCGATGGGTGTCATGTTTTGTGATGGAGATCACCCTACAGCTCACTGATTTGACCTTCAGGGTAGTGAGTATTTACAGCCCGGTCACAAGCGGCCCCAAACTCGTTGACTGGGAGAACATTGTTGAGACATCCAGAGAAAACGGTGTGAGCTGTATCGTAATAGTGTGAGGGTTAAGGACCGAGATATCTAAAAAATAGATAGGATGGAGCATAAATCAAAGAATATATTAAATCTACCGATCTAGGTCTGCTCCTCTACGTCTTTATGAATAAGTTAGAACCCCTTTCTTACCGCCAACGCCTTCCCAGTCTGATACCTTTTTAATGATGATTTGCATGTTGCAAGTTAGGCTTTTCCGGAAGCCATATCCTTGACGCGCTAGCGAAAATAGATCGGCCACCCCCCCCCCCACATCACTAAACACCTCAGGCATAAGCCTTTAAATCTTCAGGCACCAGGCCTGTAACATTACCCCTCCCTCTTCCTAGGTTCTACTAAGAACCATTGCAAATATAGTATTCTTCCATAGCCACAGTGTCCTCCACATTTTTGATGGGTTCCCATGTTGGTCTTTGATATCCTACCCATTTAACCAACGCCTCCGCTCGGAATCCTCGTCCTCGCTTGAGTTTTCGCACGTCTCGAATGGCCTCTACTTCCCACTCTTCTTCACCTGATTCACCGGTCAGAATTGCTGGCGGCTGGTGATCTGTTTGTAACTGTGATGGAAGCGGATCGTTTGCCACTGGTCTTATCAAACACGTGTGAAAAACATTGTGAATACCTCTTGGAACATCCAAACGATATGCATGACTACCAATTACTTCAGTGACTGTATATTTGCTGTGCAGCCAGTCAAAATTCTTGCATGGTCGATCTGTTTGGACATGGCGGAGATTAAGTCGCACCACATCTCCAACTTTGTATTCCGGAGCTGGTGCCCTTCCTCTGTTGGCTGCTGCCTCCTGATTCTGCTGAGCGGAGACTATTGCTGCCTCTGCCATTTGTTGGGCATCCCTCAATTTTGATACCATATTTTCTGCTTTTTGAACGGGTGTTTTCGGATTAGTTGTTGTAACGACTTCTTCTCTCGTCTCTACAGGGTCGACGTTATATCCATGAGTCAAGAAGAACGGGCTGAATCCTGTGGAAGCGCTGTTTCGGTTGTTTGCTGCCAGCTCAGCTATCGACAGTAGATCTGCCCAGTCCTTCTGGCTACAGGAAACAAAACACCTAATGTACCTTTCTAGTTCTTGATTTTCTCTTTCTGTTGCACCATCTGTCTCTGGATGGTATGCTTTAGATAGACGACGTTTGATTCCTATCAACTCACATACCCGTTTCCAGAAAGCATTAACCCACTGAACACCGCGATTGCTGACGATCCCCTGTGGAAATCCGTGATATCTCACGTGCCTTTCTATAAATCTTGAAGCTGTAGCCTCTGCGGTGAGTTCACCTTCCTTTACTGCCTCATATGACTTTGCTTTGCTTAATCTATCTGTGATAACTTGTATTGTTGTACAACCATTGGACAATGGTAGCCCACTGATGAAATCAATAGTTATTTCATTCCAGATTCTGTCGGGCACCGGCAAAGGTTTCAATAGACCCTGTTTCTTGTGACGCCAAATCGTAGCATCACCACAAATATCACAATTCCTAACAAACCTCCTTACGTCACTCAGCATGTCTGGCCAAAACCAGCTTCGAGACACCACTCTAAAAGTTTCGTCCCTGCCCGGATGCCCTGTCAATGTCGAATCGTGAGATATTTGGATCAATCGTGTTTTCAGTGGTTCAAATGCTGGTATCCAAATTTTCTCTCGAAACCTCAACAATCCATCACTTCCAATTGAGCATTCTGAAATTTGAACACGCGTAATTGAGACAGGCATCTTTCGATCACCATGTTGTACTGATTCAAACAACTCTTGATACACGTCGTCATGCTCTATTCCTGACTGCCACATATTTTGCAGTTCACTATCCTCAAACGGTGAATTTTGTTCAACTTGAACTGGTGACACTATCAACTCTGGCGATATCAAAACTCGTTTCAGATTGTTAACTTCTTCCCTCTCCTTCCCACTTGGGACATCCTGATCACGGCTAGATAGTGCGTCAGCCAGAATTTGTTCTAACCCCGGTCGGAACTGCAGCAGAAATCGATGACGCGAGAGTTTTTCTTGCCACCTAATCTGCCTTTCGTTCAACGGCTTGCCTCTTATTTTTGTAAACGCTTCCAAATTTTTATGATCTGTCAAAATACGGAACGGATTTGCCAAACTTCTCAACTCCGAGTCCCAGTCCTCAATACAGCGGATAATAGCCAATAATTCCTTATCATGAATGTCATAGTTACATTCAGCTGGGGAATTTTTTCGCGAGAAGTAAGCTACAGTTCGCCACACGGCCGCAGCATTATCTTGCTCCTCATATGTCTTGTTCTGGCACTGCATGAGTACCCCTCCAACTGCCCATTTACTTGCGTCTGGCTCAATCCTCGTCGGTGCCTCAGGATTAAAAGGAACCAAGATAGGATCTCTCATAAATCGTTGTTTCAAATCCTGAAACGCTGCTTCACAGTCTTTGGTCCAATTAAATTTTACTCCCTTTTTAGTCAGTGCGGTCAAAGGATATACTGTTCTTGAGTATTGCGGGATGAACATCCGATAATAATTTGCGAAACCCAGAAAACCCCGAACTCCCTTTACCGTTGTCGGAGCCTGCCAGTCTAGAATTGCTTGAATCTTGGAGGGATCCATTCTCAGTCCCTTACCTGCCTCTACAATGTACCCTAAATAGGTTACACTCGGTGCTTCGAATGCACATTTCTTAACATCAATTGTTAATCCAGCATTCATCAATTTCGTTACCACTAACTTGACCTTCTCGCGATGATCGGCTTGTGATTTGTTGGTAAAAATGAGCACATCATCAATATATGCTGTACAAAATTCATCCAAGTGTTGCTGCAAGACAGAATCTATGTATCGCTGGAATGTCGCCGGTCCTCCACTAAGTCCAAATGGAGTTACTAACCATTCGTAAGTTCCATAACGGGTTCGTATAGCTATCTTCCACTCTTCACCCATGGCAATCCTGATTCGATGAAACGCTGAGCTGACATCCAATTTTGTTAACCATCTAGACCTTCCTACTGCTTCTAAAGTTTCCTTTATCAAAGGAATTGGATAACGGTCTTTCCTTGTCACCGCATTTAGACAACGATAATCCACACAAAAGCGCAGCCTACCTCCTGGTTTTTTGGCAAATAATACTGGCGCTCCGCAAGGACTTTTGCTCTGCCTTATCCAGCGTTTATCTAACAGCTCAGTAAGTGTTTTACGCAACACCAATAATTCATCCCGAGACATGCTGTAAAGTGGACCCCACAGCACTTGTTTTTCTCTTCCATTCTCATCTATTTCTAACGGCATTTGATGATCTATATTTGGGCGGTGAGGTGGCAGCATAGCTGCATTACTTGGCTCGAAAGCCTCAACCAACGGAAGGAGATATCCCGGTAAAAATTCTCGAGGATTCACCGGCGCTTTAACGCTTAGAGCTTTCTCGATATCATGCATTGACGCTGCAAATATTTGCATAGACTCCGCAGCCAAACTCTTATCGAACCCAATGGCCTTCAGCAATACACAATCGATCTGGGGTTTCATGAGTGATGACTTGACCTTAATTCCACGCCTGTAGAACTTCAGAACTTTGTTGTCGCAATCAACGGTTACGGCATGCTCTTCCATCCATCGCAACCCTAGGATCATTGCTTGACGCTGTTTTGGTATCACATACATACATGTAGGCCTTTTTAATTTGAGATCCACCTATATCAATTTTTGCCCAGGCCAGATGCGTGATCATTTCATCCATTCCCTGCATCACTCCTTGCACTTGTCTAGGCCTGTCAAATACCTAGGTGTCTGATCCCTCGTGTTCGCAGCTCGCAGTTCGGAGTATCGGAGTATCGGAGTATCGGAGTATCGGAGTATAGGAGTATCGGAGTATCGGAGTATTGGAGTTTCGGGGTTTCTTCGCGTGTTCAGATACGGTCAGACGTTTTTCTATATTAGGTCACTATTTATCTCATTCGTATTTATTTCGAGATACGATGGCAAATATTTGACATTTTCACTACAGGTAGCTCATCTCAAATTGTATATATCATAGTTCTATCTTGTACCCTAGATTCTCCACGCTTTGTTTTTCGTCATTTATTAGACCTTCAGAATTTACTCTTTAGCTTCTCAAATTACCCTTCAGACCTTTAGAACTTTAGACCTTAGACCTCCAGACCTTAGACCTCCAGACCTTAGACCTCCAGACCTTAGACCTCCAGACCTTAGACCTCCAGACCTTCCAATCCTCGAGCCTTAGCCAGATTCTGTCGAGTCACGCAAAGCCCACTATCTTGACAATACAAAGCGTCCTAAAATTTCAAATAATGAACCTTTTCAACCGACAGCCAGAAACATCCAATTCATACCAAGCTCCATTTGATAACGAGACCAATATGGAAAGTAATCCAGGCCATCAGTCAGCTGCCTCAGTATCCCAACCTCCAGGACCATCACCCTCTCAGTTTCGAATGCTACCACCTGACCTTTGGAACATCCCTGTCAGAGTAGTGACCTGCACGTGACTCGATGGCGAAAGGCTGAAGATCGGAAGGGCGGAAGCGCAAGGCTGAGGTATGGAAACTTAAGGGCCGAAAAGGTAGCTCTAGACTAATGTTGAACGTCCAATAAAGGAGTAAGGGAGCGGAGGTAAAGACAAGAGATTAGGAACTGAAGAAGTCTGAGAGCTGAAAGGCACTGAAGACTGAAAAGTACTGTAGGCTAACAAACATCGAAGGCTGAAAGACACTGAAGACTGAAGGTGACTAACTTGAATTCTATAGTCTCGAGATGACGGAAAACTAAGCGTAAGGAGCTCATCTAGCAATCAGTGCCCTACTATATATCCAGAATAACATCTCAAACTACTAAAAACATCTTGTCACACTAAAGGAGAATATCGGGAGAACTCCTAAAACACCGGAGTTCCTCCGATACCAAATACAACACCGGAATACATGAAGCCAAACTATTAAAAACATCCGACGCTATTCCCCTGACCTAAAACACAACTTAAACAAAAGTCGAATCGGTGTACGAACTCTAACAATCCCCTATCTGAATAACTCACCTCAAACTTTATATGCTGCAATTGAGTTAGACCCAGAGAGGGTAAGTCGTCTATTTGGTGCTCAAAATCATTATGTACCTCCACCGCCCCAGCATCCAGTACCATCTTATTCTACTCCACCCGACCCAGCGTTGCAGCTACCTTCTGTCTACCGCATTCAAGCCCCTCCTTTGACTCCTTACGACGGACAGCCATCAACCTTGCGCTTTTTCTGTTCGCAATTGATGAATCAAATTCGAAGCAATCCAGGGCAATTCCCTTCTGAAATATCCAAAGCATACTTTGCCTACCAATGTCTTGGTCCAGGTGCCATCTCAAAGATGAGATCCTCGTTTAGATGCCTGGAGGACCCCTCGATACCAGAAGAAATTACTACGTTAGCCCAATTTATTTCCGCGCTTAAACAACGCTGCCAAGACCCAGCCCGTGAAGACCAGGTAACGCAGTTTATCGAGACGCTGTACCAAAGGAACATGAAATTCCACGATTTTATTACGATATTTGAAGATAACATGGCGGACTCGGCATATAGCGAGTTTGATAAGTCTCATTGGAGAAAAATGTTGTACAGACGCCTGTCGAAAGAACTTCGAGTCCTCTTGAACGCGGCCTCAGATGTCCCGACTGAGTATCACGCATTCGTGAACTACTTGAGAGAAAAGGACGCAGTAAACCAGTCCATAAAATGTTTACCAGGACCATTCTCATCAGCAGGAGCACAAAAACCACCTTTCTTCGCCCCTTCCATTCTCAGCTCTGTGACACCATTGTTTCAATCACCAAATCCGTCAATGTTAACCGTTTCTCAAGGTGGTACAGCAATGGACCTTGACATGGTTTCTCGAGAGAAAGGACCAGATGGTAAACTAACCCCGCAAGCTAAGGACGCCCGGAGAACACTAGGCCGATGTGTTTGGTGCAACCAGACAGGCCATATTGCAATAAATTGTCCCTTAGGATCACGGAATTTTAAAACCGCAATGGTGGGTAAGGTCACTGAATCAGAGGAGAATTTAAAAGAGGTACTCCAACAGTAAGTCGCATGTTGGAGTCATTATCGGTTGGACATGCAGGAATTTCAGACTTGTCGACTTCTCGTCATATGTATATACATGGACAGATAGAAAATAAGAACTTGATTGCCCTCGTGGACACCGGCGCTTCTGGTTTTGCTTTTGTATCCACCGCTCTCTGTACTCGCCTTCAGATCAAACCCGTCCCTCTTTCGTCTCCTATTTTCCTCGTAGGCTTCGAAGGAAAACAGAGGTCCAAGATTACGCTTGAAGCTTCTTTCCGCCTGACCCTTGGTAATCACGTGGAAAAAATCTCCGCATACGTGGCCGAGGAATGCAAGTACGACCTCATCCTGGGGCTCCCTTGGTTAGAAAAGCATGAGCCATATGTAAATTGGAGAGAACATACTATAACCTTCGGAGAACCATGCCTAAAAAAGGGTTGTTGTCGTTTTGAAACAACTATTCCATACATAAACTCCTCAACTCTAAGGCCGACCCCAACAAAACCGTTGCAAACAAAAAAAAATTAATCTAAAAAAGAATCACTTTCACCCCTTCTTGACAAACCTGCTGAAGTGTCTGCTCCAGTTTTTGCTGTGGCCTGTCAACAAGTAGGAAGTCACCCTTTTGCTCTTAGCCTACGCGATCTTGATCTCCTCATTGAGACACCTATGCAACGATTAGCAACGATTCAAGTAGGAAGCACGGTTAAAACTATTCCAAAAGACGCCAAACCCAGAAATTTTTTGCCCCCTCAGTACCACGAGTTCCTCGATGTTTTCGATCGGAACCAAGCTAATGTACTGCCACCTCATCGGCCATGGGACCACCCTATAGATCTCCAACAAGGAAAGCAACCACCTGCATCGAGACCTTACTCTATGACTCACCACGAGCTTAAAGCTCTTCGCCAGTATCTAGACAGGGAACTTTCGAAAGGTTTTATACGTGTATCTCACTCCCCGGCAGCAGCGCCAGTCCTCTTCGTAAAGAAAGTCAACGGAGACCTTCGGTTTTGCATTGATTACCGCGGCCTGAACGCTATTTCGGTTAGAAATCGCTACTCCCTTCCTTTAATATCCGAAACTCTTAGCCAACTATCCAGAGCCAGATACTATACTAAGCTTGACATAGTATCCGCGTTCAATAAACTCCGAATCAGAGAGGGAGATGAATGGAAAGCCGCATTTACATGTCGATACGGCCTTTTCGAACCACTTGTTCTTCCATTTGGTCTTTCAAATGGCCCGGCTTCATTTCAAGCTTATACAAACCATGCGCTCCGTGGATACTTGGATCAATTTTGTACTGCCTATATAGACGACATCTTGATTTATTCATAAAATTTAGAAGAGCATCGGAATCATGTGAAATCTATTCTCCAGCGCCTTCGCGAACATGGTCTGCAAGCAGATATCTCAAAATGTAGTTTTGAAACCACCCAGGTTACGTACCTAGGCTTAATCATATCGACAAAAGGCATAGCAATGGATCCAAAGAAAGTTTCCTGTGTGCAGGAGTGGCCAACTCCACAATCACTTCGCGATGTGCAGGGGTTCCTGGGGTTTGCAAATTTTTATCTACGATTTATCCCAGAATTCTCCCGGCTAGCAACTCCACTCACTAAATTAACAAAAAAAGATACCCCGTTTATCTGGGATAAATCCTGCGAGTCTTCATTTTTTAGAATTAAGCAAGCGTTTAAGGAGGGATCCATGCTGGCACATTTCGACCCCCAACTTCAGACTGTGCTGGAAACGGATGCCTCAGATTTTGTTACTGCAGCAATTTTATCTCAATACGATAGCTCCGGAGTACTCCGACCGGTAGCTTTCATGTCGAAGAAGATGCTCCCGGCGGAGTGCAATTATGACATCTATGACAAGGAACTGCTAGCAATTGTTAATGCTTTCGAAAATTGGACGGCTGAGTTGGGCTCTGTAGAGGCATCGACCTTAGTTCTCACTGATCATAAAAATCTTGAGTATTTCACAACAACAAAAAAGCTTATTCGAAGACAGGCTAGATGGAATGAGCTCTTAGCAAACTACGATTTTAAGATTGTATTCAGGCCCGGGAAAAATTCCGGAAAGCCCGACGCCCTAACTAGGATTAGTGCTGATAGGCCTTCGACTAGTGAAGACGAGCGAAACCAACACCAGCATTAGTTATTACTAAAGCCACACCAAATCTTACGTAATCTTGATGCCGACACACCTACAATCGCAGAAACTAATGCGCCACAAAAATTAACAACAGAACATTGGATTATCTCGTGCTCCAAAGATAAATACTGTCAAGAAATTCGATCATCCTTAAAGGATCAGAGTATCACTCGAAATGATATCCAATTGGCAAGCTGTAAGTTAACTCCCCACTCATTTTGCAAAGAGGGAATGGAATATGTCCCCGAAAATCTCCGTGTAACACTGTTACGACAACTCCATGACACACCTCTTTATGGCCATCGAGGAGCAGCAGCCCTTTACAGTCTTCTTACTCGAAAATATTGGTGGCCAAATTGCCATTTTGACACAAAGAAATATGCGCAGGGATGTGAGGCATGTCAGAGAAATAATCCCTCGACCCAAAAACCACAAGGCTTCCTATGTCCCTTACCACCCCCCACGGCATCATTTAGACATCTCACCCTTGATTTCGTTGGACCTCTTCCAAATTGTAATATCCGTAACTTTACTTACAGATTCATCTTATAAGTCGTTGATCGCCTAACTAAAAGAGCCTGGGTTATCGCGTTAGAAAGACTAACAGCAAAAGAAACAGCAGAAGCATTTATTACACATGTTGTTCGATTTGCCGGACTTCCTGACTCTCTGATCTCAGATCAAGGAAGAACTTCCATCGACAAAACGTGGAAGGAAATTTGCTCTTGCCTGCAGATTGATCATAAACTCTCTACCTCGTATCACCCAGAAACTGATGGACAATCGGAAAGGACTAACAAAACTCTTGAAGTCTACTTACGGCACTTCGTAAACTATCATCAGGATGACTGGGTGAAGCACCTTCCTCTGGCGGAATTCTGCTACAACAACAGTACAAATGCTTCCACTGGTGTCACCCCTTTCTTTGCTTGCTTTGGCCACCACCCGCGTCTCGATTTCAGGCCAGAGTCCGAGTCAGCAAGCCCACGTGACATTCCCGAATTCGTAAAACGAATGACAAGAATAGTCCAGCATTGTTCGGAACAGATAACCCTTGCGCAAGCCTACCAATCAACTTACGCAAACAAAAAACGTCTGCCAGCACCGCGCTATCAGCCAGGCGACCTTGTATATCTTTCTCTTAAGAATATTTCGCTCTCAAGGCCAACCAAAAAGCTGGATCATATCAGGGCTGGGCCATGGAAGATCCTTTCAATGAAAACTCCGTTAGTTGCCAAGCTAGATTTACCATCACAGCTACGAGTTGATAATAATTTTCACGTCAGCCTATTGCGCCCGGCATACATCGGTTACCCGTCTCAAATACAACAAAACCCACCCCAAATTGAACAAAATAACCTAGGTCCCGATAGCTACGAGGTAGAAGCCATACTCGATTCTAGAATAAGAAGAAATAAAGTACAATATCTAGTTCGGTGGACAGGCTATAACGAAACCACTTTGGAGCCAGAGGAAAATCTTGAAGGGTGCCAAGAGCTAGTCTCGGAATTCCACACCCTCTACCCTAACTCCCCACGCTCGCAGGAGCTCGCCTCTTATAAAAGGGGGGGGAGGGTAATGTCAGATACCTAGGTGTCTGATCCCTCGTGTTCGCAGTTTGCAGTTCGGAGTATCGGAGTATCGAAGTATCGGAGTATTGGGGTTTCGAGGTTTCTTCGCGTGTTCAGATACGGTCAGACGTTTTTCTATATTGGGTCACTATTTATCTCATTCGTATTTATTTCGAGATACGATGGCGAATATTTGACATTTTCACTACAGGTAGCTCATCTCAAATTGTATATATCATAGTTCTATCTTGTACCCTAGAGTCTCCACGCTTTGTTTTTCGTCATTTATTAGACCTTCAGAATTTACTCTTTAGCTTCTCAAATTACCCTTCAGACCTTTAGAACTTTAGACCTTAGACCTCCAGACCTTAGACCTCCAGACCTTAGACCTCCAGACCTTAGACCTCCAGACCTTAGACCTCCAGACCTTAGACCTCCAGACCTTAGACCTCCAGACCTTAGACCTCCAGACCTTAGACCTCCAGACCTTAGACCTCCAGACCTTAGACCTCCAGACCTTAGACCTCCAGACCTTAGACCTCCAGACCTTAGACCTCCAGACCTTAGACCTCCAGACCTTAGACCTCCAGACCTTCCAATCCTCAAGCCTTAGCCAGATTCTGTCGAGTCACGCAAAGCCCACTATTGTGACAAGGCCTAAGTAGTTCTTGCTGAGGGAGTTTCAACTTCGTTGCCAATTTACCACTGATGGTGATATAGCATGTGTTTCCCGTATCTACCAGAGCTTCCTCGTATGCAATATCATTCACCTGCACGTCCACCATCATTGGCATAGTTTCCATCTTAGCCTCTATCCGCGTTTCCTCACTATTAATACTGTTGGCCTCGATGGTTAAAGTGGTCCTTTGGCCTCCATCACTGCTTTGTTTATTCTCTACACTCTTTTCGTAAGGAATGTCATTTACTTCGACCGTCCTTAGCGGCTGCAAATTTTGATTCGTGTTGAACATTTCTGCTGCTAGGATTCAGGTCTTCTAAGTTGTTCAGCTTATGATTTCTGTCCGTCGAAAATTTCAAACAAGATTTTTCTGTCTCATTAGTGATCAGGTTTGCGCATGATGTAGGAGAGGAGTGATCAATTTTTCTATCTACATCCACTAAATACTCCCAGTGGCGACTTTCGCTAGGAGTTACACATTTCCCGAATAACTTTGCGAGGCTTTAATCATTAAATTTTACTGTGGTTCTCCCGCGTTTTCAATACCCCTCACTTCATTAACTTGGGCATTGCCTCCACTCCGAGGATCAAACGCACTTCGAAACCTACATCTCCTTTGATGATGGTTTGACCCCCCACACCGTAGACACAACCCTTCTAGTCTACGTCTCTCCCTTTCCTCAGCGGAAGCCCACGGCGCTCGTTCCTGCCGGTTGTAATTGCTACTGTTATTTAGAGGTCTTGAGTTATTTCGTTGGCCGCTAGCAGCGGAAGATGATGAAGCCAGGCCCCTGCTTGCCGCACTGCTTAATCTTGATCTCATTCTCATTGCCTAGAGTTTGGCATCAATAGATAGGCATGCTGCCCTGAAAGTGTAATACGACGGGTCCTCCATCTTATAAGACACTAGGCTTGACTGCATTTCCTTATTTACTGCTTCCTCAAGCGCATTAACCTGGTTATCCTGTGGCCATTCCTCGCCTCCCGCCTGAGCAAGGAGTTCTTCAAATCGAGTTATGAAATCGGAAAAAGACTCGTTATCCTCTTGTTTAATTGCATTTAATAAAGTCCGGGCGTTCTTTTTCTCATTTGGGTCCCCGAACGTAGCTTCGGCTCGGTCAAAAAATGCTGTGGGGTTGCGGTTGGTACGGAGCTTTAGGCACATGTTGTACCACTGCTGAATTCTTCTCTGAGCACTTGTTTGTAGATGCATGTACAAGTACCCAAACTGCTCTTCATCATTCCCAATTGCGCGACCGTCAGTTCTCAGCTTTGTCTGAGCTTCAGTGCGCCAAGCTACCCACTCGACACGGTCTCCACTGAACGACTTCAATTCCCCTGTGCGATGTGGTGGTCTGTAATTGTCGTGCACAGACTTTTCATCAATCTACATTCTATTGTTTTCGACAATGCGAGGCTCATGCCTCTCGATACCTTTGCCCTTCCGCAGATGTTGGATTGTCTCTGCTTGTTCCGCAATCTTCTCATCCTGTTTCTCCAGTTTTATCTTCATCCCCTCCATGACTTCCATCATAAGTTCTAATCTCTTGAGTATAGCTTCGTCTGTGTTGCCCATCTTGCACTTAGGAAGCTCCTCCTGATCTGAGTTGCTGGTATTTTCTTGACTTTCGACTAACAGCGGGGCGTCGGTTATTTCTAAATCACTGTCGGAATCTGCTGGTTCACGCCAAGTCATGTAGTTAGAAAATTTCGAAAAATACTTGCTCTCCCTCCAAGCAAAACTCATGAACTTCACACTCTTGAAGCAACAACAACAAGCTCCTTCCGAGCGGCAATTAATATAACACCTATTCTGCCCCTTTCGAGCAACAACAACGAACTCCTTGCGAGCAAACAACGATGGCTCCTTACGAGCAACTAAGATTCCGTCTTCTCTTCAGCTCTTACTGGTACGGAATTCCAGTAAGACAGGAGATTTAATATAATGTGAGGGTTAAGGGCCGAGATATCTAAAAAATAGATAGGATGGAGCATAAATCAAAGAATATATTAAATCTACCAATCTAAGTCTGCTCCTCTACGTCTTTATGAATAAGTTAGAACCCCTTTCTTACCGCCAACGCCTTCCCAGTCTGATACCTTTTTAATGATGATTTGCATGTTGCAAGTTAGGCTTTTCCGGAAGCCATATCCTTGACGCGCTAGCGAAAATAGATTGGCGACCCCCCCCCCCAAAATCACTAAACACCTCAGGCATAAGCCTTTAAATCTTCAGGCACCAGGCCTGTAACAAATAGGCGACTTTAACTGCCATCATCCTCTTTGGGGTGGTGTTACAGCTGCAAGAGAAATACGAGCCCAAATTCTGCTAAAAAATATGACTGAACAGGGACTACATCTTGTCACACCGGCGGCTACACCAACTTTTCGAAAGGGCGAAATGGAGTGCTACAGGAAACGGTGATTGACCTCACTTTTGCATCCGAAGATCTAGTAGAAAGAATCCAATGTTGCTCAACGCGGGAGGATTAGAGTATACGACTAGATCATATCCCAATCGAAATTTGCCTCAGGCCTATGAGCGATACTCCTGCCGAGAACAGGCGATTTGCACACCATAAAGTAAATCTTGACAAACTGAAAGAGGTAGTTCGTAGAAGGAATTGGAATAAATCGGCCGATCCACTAGTGACCTTGCAGGAAGCAATAAAAGAGGGCCTGCAACTTCACTGTCCTAGAGCCCGGCCAAGTCCTCATGCTAAAGCGGCCTGGTCTACTCGAGCATCAGAGCTACTTACTGATACCCAACGAGCGCGACGACTAGCTCTTCAAGGAGAAGAACATAATGGCACTCGATACAAATCCCTTCGCCGAGAACTGAAAAGAGAGATAAAGCGCATCAAGCGGGCTAGCTGGAGAAAATTTGTCGCAGACGCTACGGGAGATGGTAATAGCTCACATATCCAGAGCTTATGGAGACTTTCGAGATGGGGAAAGAAAATTGCCAACAAGCAACAGGGACCTCCACACTTACCGGCGATGAGGAGAAGGGAAAGCGACATACCAACAGAGAATAACCAGGAGAAGGCTAAAATCTTGAGGGAAAAATTCTTCCCCGGAAAAGTCCAGGCTGACCTCAACGACATAGCAGCCGGAATACAACCCAAACGGACGACAGAAATCTCCCAAGTGGTTACTCCCGAAGAAATTGAAACCCTTCTGAGACAACTCCCACGAGGCAAGGCACCGGGGCCAGATGAGATTCCCAACAAAATACTCCAAGTCCTCTTACCAGAATGGAAAGTAGAGCTCGCCCATGCCATAAGTCAACTCCTTTCTAAAGGCCAGATTCCACTCTCCTACAAAGAATCCATAACCTTGACATTAAGGAAAGAGAGGCGCCCAGACTACTCCTTACTATCTAGCTATCGACCAATAGCCCTAGAAAACTCATTAGCTAAGCTAGTGGAAAAGGCTGTGGCAAATCGCATGGTCGCAGCCGCAGAAGAACATGGGATGCTCCCATGGGCTCAGATAGATGCACGAAAAAACCGATCCACAATTTCTGCACTGGAACTACTAACATCTACGGTACAAACAGCATGGGACGTAAATCCTGGCTGTGTAGTGTCAATGTTAGGATTGGATATAAAGGGAGCCTTTGATAATGTATCTGTTGAACGACTTCTGTGGGTGTTGAGACGGGAGGGTTTTCCGGACTGGATGATTAGGTACGTCCACAGCTTCGTATCACGAAGGCGTACCAAAATTAGATTTACGGGCTATAACAGTGACTGGATCGAGACGAATACTGGAATACCGCAAGGGTCCCATCTCTCCCCGATCCTATTTCTCTTTTACATTGCTGAACTGATAGAGAAGCTCCAACGCCCAGATAATGGGCATATGGCGTTTAGTTTTGTAGATGATACGACCCTGGTGGCATGGGGAGATAATGCGTAGCAAAACTGTCGAACCCTGGAACATGCCCATGACGAATGTCTTACGTGGGCCGGAGGATATGGTGCCGAGTTTGCACTGGAAAAGTACCAGCTGATCCATTTTGCAAGGAAGAGGAGGGTTACAGGGGATCTGCGTGAAGGAGTAAACCTGAAAAGTGTCAATATAGACCCGATGTCCGAAATGAAAGTGCTCGGGGTGATTGTAGATAGCCGGCTTAGATGGGAGCCCAAGTGGCATAGGCAGCTCAAAAGGGTGAAGCGGCTTTTAATGCTCTATCAAGAATCACGTCGTCAGTCTGGGGCCCCTCTCTGAGGCACTCAAGGCTGATATATTCCGCTGTAGTTCGCCCGACAATGCTGTACGGGTCTCAAGTCTGGGGTACTAGAATTGACGGTCGACCTATGGCAAAAAGCCTGATGGGAAAGCTCGAGAAAGTCCAGAAGTGCCTGCGAAAGATTACTGGGGGCTATAAACGTTCGCCAATGCAAGGGGACGAGAGAACTATGTCTTCAAGTATATAAGTAAATTGACTACAAGGACTTAAGAGAGTGTGGGCCCTCGGGTATTGTATAGAAATTTATCCTCTACAAGGATCTATTCTTAATTCCTGCTAATTGCTAGCGCGTCCCTATGTGCACTTACCAGAACTGTACCTTGACATATGGTTGTCTTTAATCCCCTCTTGGGTGATGACAGTGATATCTGACACATTACTCTCAGATAGTGACTTTTTGGCGTCTTTAAGGGTTTTGACATTTGAGTTGGCCGTCTTCTTTGCCACAGCAAGCTCGGTCTTGGATGGTTTCAATTTGCGAGGGTAGCGGCGATGGAATTCTTTTGTAGCTTTGGACGCGTTAACTACATGTGATAAGGGTTCCCAGGTTAATTCATTGGGTGGGCAGCCGCGCCATTGTACCCAGTATTGGAAACCTTTCTTTTTGTCCCTTTTAGAGCTGCGAATATTTTCCACTGCCCATAATTGGTTTCCACTAGCATCTATTGCTATTGGTGGTGGTGGTTTATTGGTTTGGCCTGGCAGTGGGTTATTGGAAGATGGAAGAAGTAGACTTGTGTGGAAAACGTCGTGGATCAGGCCGTTTTCGAAAGGGAGTTCAATACGGTAGGAGTGTGAATTAACAACTTCAATCACTTTACACTCACCTATAAATTTGCAGTCAAGTTTTTTATAAGGTCTTGCTGAATCGATATTTCTTGTTGATAGGAAAACTTTATCCCCGACTCGATATGCAGGGGCAGGCATGCGGTTAGCTGAGGCTGTCTCTTCTTGGTTAGCTTCTGAAGTTATTAAATTCGATTTTAGTTCTTTGAGTACGTCTTCCATTTTATGTACGAATTCATTCCCCTTGTCATTTTGAGTCCTGAGGTGATATGAGGTGGTCCTCGGAACTTTGCGAGGAGGGCCAAAGCTCAACCGAGGATGGAACCCTTTGTTAGCAAAAAAATGGGACATGGATGTTGAAGCGTTAACAGCATTGTTTGCGGCAAACTCTGCCAGTGGCAGCCATTGGTTCCAGTCGTTTTGCGCGAAGTTAATATAATGTCGAAGGTATTGTTCTAGAAATGCATTTGAATTCTCAGTCTGTCCATCTGTCTCGGGGTGGTACGCTGTTGAGTATGAGAGATTTACTTGTAAACAATGACAGGCTGCTTTCCAGAATTCGGCGACAAACACTGTTCCTCGGTCTGAGACTATGAAGTCAATAAATATCGCGAATGAACAAACTTGCCAGTTCTTGTGTAGTCATATTGGTTCGAGAAGCGGAGTAATGACGTTCTTTTGATAGCCTATTGTCAGAACTTGTCAGGCCCCGGTACTTTCAAATTGAATATCTCCTTGCTGGTGTGACAGCTGATAAGCTGAATTAATCCTGTAGCCTAAGTGGCGCATAGGCAGGCCCAAACTCTATAGGGATAAAGGTATGGCGCATGGGGCATGTGGCAAAGGGCAGGGTACTATACGGCAGGGGGGGTTCTCGCTATTGTGAAACTTCCTGGAATACAGAGACTAGCTGAGACTCGGAGGCAAGCTGAGGCGTGGAGACTCCTTGATACACCTGGGTTTTCTATTACGAGGACTTTCTGATACACGAGGATTTCCCAGAGACCCTCAGTCATGTTAGGGCCAAGGCGAGTTATTAGATTGGAGAGAAACTGTATATATGTGTTGAGGAACGAAATAGTTCACATCCTTATAGATTTGAATATTAATTACCTCTACCCATTTAGCAGCGCAAGCGCTCTTGTCTAGACTGTGACAGCTGGACCCTGAAGATCTGTTATGCCGATCTAGTTTAGGACCGACGCATTAATAGTAATCTTCGCAACAAGCTTTATTTAGATATTCTATTTTTGTTTCGTTATTTTTAACTTGCTTGGGTTGAATAATTTATGGCAAATCTTCAGGATGATGGTTCTAGGAATTTGGATTCTACTGTACATAAGGAGTTGTAGCCTTCCCTTCTCTCTTCACGCTTTGTCTTTTCTGTCATCCTATTGTTTTACTAGGTATATGATGGGGTACGTACACTTGCGCAGAGTTACTAAAAGGATTCGGATGCTTGAGTAGAACAGGCAATTGCGCGTATGGCAGGAATGTAAGATTGAATTGAAAGATGATGATGAAAAAATGATATTTACAATGTGGCAGACTTCAGCCTATTTATACCAAGAATATGTCTGTGTGTGACCAGATCAAATGCAGCAAACACAGATATTCTTTGTGTGCCAAACATTGCTTAACTTATCCAAACACTCCAGCCCGACTGCAGCCGCATCGGCTCTTCTGTGACCCCAGCGTACTCTGCCGTGTACCGCTCCGTCTAAGCTCCTGCTGCCGGAACAAGCACGTTCACCGAAGCTCGGCATAACACCTATCACTACCTTAGAAATCAACCACCTTAGAAGTCAACTACCTTAGAAGTCTACCACCTTAGATAGCACTTACCTCAGTCCACATTCATTTCTTCTCACTTTCCCTTGTCACTTTCTTTATTCACTACTCCTCTATCTCCCATAACATTCCCAACAGCACGGGTATCTGAAAGTCACGATATCCACCCACCAACGTGACACCTATCTACTACTACCATAACACAATTAAATCCATCAGATAGAGGTAATGGGCCAATAAAATCTACCGATATCTCGCGCCAACGCTAAATTGGAAGTGGCAAGGGTTTAAGGGCACCTTTATACTTAGACTTGGACACCTGATTTCGGCGACAACTATGACAGTTTTTTGTGAATGTAGAGCAAGCCCGGGATATATTGGGCCACCACCAATCTCTAGATAATAATTTGAATAATTTATTTTTTCCAGGATGTTAGAAATCACAGAATCACAAAGTATAAATATATCCAGATATTTCGTATTTCATTCACTTAACCTCTTGATGAAGTCTATACCACGATACTTAAATTAATTGCAGTAGTAATAGATACAGCCACACCTACTTCATGCGAAACAATTGAATCGTAAACAGCATTCTGATGGCACGTTTCACCTTGAGCAACTAACCCATCTTTGTTGGGAACATCAAACACAAAACGGGGATTCTACTCCAAGACACAATACGTTTCCATCTTCTAACACAGGATGACCTGATTCATAAGAATCATGAGCATGTTGGAGCAAAATGATGCAAAGGTCGTTGTCTGGGACATAGAGTCTGTCGCGGAAAAGAAGTCGACCATTGTCTATACGACATTCGGAGAGGGAAATTTCTTTTGAATGAGGAATCCCTGATACTATAGTCATTTCTTTCATTGTTCGCAACCAAAATGGGTCGGTTCTATACCCCTC
Organism: Podosphaera xanthii; assembly: GCA_028751805.1. Lineage (NCBI taxonomy): Eukaryota > Fungi > Ascomycota > Leotiomycetes > Helotiales > Erysiphaceae > Podosphaera > Podosphaera xanthii. The sequence goes on along the minus strand of JAPWIX010000009.1, from coordinate 4,927,573 downwards.
GTGTAAGAGTCTTGAAATTATCTGGATAATTGTTTCCCCATCCCTGGCTCCTTGTACAAGTGCGGGGCAAAGTTGTACTTCCGTAGTCAAGTTGTTACTTGTAGAAGCGATGAATAAATCTGGTTTTAAAAGAGTTTAGTTTTGATGTAGAATTCGTTCATCAGCTTCATCTTTTGGCAGGTCTTGAGACCGTCGTGTTAATACGTCCGGTTTGCCATTTAACTTACCCGGGCAATTCATGATCTTAAAATCAAATTCAGACAGAAATTCACTCCATCGTACCTATCTACGCGTGAGTTGCTTAGTCGTCATAAAATATACTAGGTTGCTATGGTCAGTAAGAACAGTGATCGGATGAGAGGCCCCCTATAATTCAGATCTCCAACTCTCAAAGCACCGCACTATTGCTAAGAGTTCCTTGTCGTAGACTTACTAGTTGCATTCTGCAGGGTCAAATTTCTTGGATAAAAATGCTACTGGGTGGAGTATTCCATTACTATCTGTCTGTGATAAGATACCTGACGCAACATAATCAGAGGCATCTGTTTCTAGGAAAATCTCTTTTCTAGGGTTAAAATTTTGTAAAATGGGGGCTGTTGTAAATGCATGTTTTAGTTTATCAAAGGCGGAGGCACAATTTTGAGACCAGTCAAACTTAGCATCTTTCTTTGTTAGGGTGACAAGGGGGCGGTCAATTTTAGAGAACCCTTTGATAAATCGTCAGTAAATATTCACAAAGCCAAGAAATGTCTGAACATCTTTAGCATTTTTACAATTTTCCCAATTTATGATGCATTTGATTTTCTGGGGATCTATTTGGATACCCGACGTAGAGATAATAAGGCCCAGGTATATAACCTGTTGGGTGTCGAATTCACACTTCTTGATGTCCAGCTTTAGGCCGGCCTTGGTAAGGACTTTAAGAATTTTGTTGACGTGTTTTTTGTGTTCTTCTAGAGTGTCGGAATAAATGAGTATGTCATCAATATATGCAGTACATGTAATATCCAGATAAGGGCGGAGAACTTCGTTAATTCGGGCTTGGAAAGTTGCAGGAGCGTTGGTGAGGCCAAAGGGCATGACAAGAGATTCGAATAGACCATATCTAGTACTAAATGCGGTCAAATACTCGTGTCTGTCAGGAAATGAAATGACAGACAGGTAAGAACTCAGATTAAAGGTTGAAATAAAGCTAGAGAGCTAAGTCTACTCTACAAATACAACTTATATGAATGTTTTCCGTAAGCGACAAAAGAACATATATCGATAAAGATCTAAACGCCGATACTCCGTGGGTATCTTTTCCAAGTCCATTGTCCTTTCATAACTCCGTGCCTTAATACTTGACAGTCCTCCCTCCTCTCAAGTGATCGTCCCGATCATTATCCATCATATCGATTTGGCGGCTTACGTGTTCTTGCGTGTCTGTCTAATATCATGCTTTCTGGCCGCTGTTTTTCAGGGTACCTAGTATGAAATGCTTGTATTTCTACTCCTTCACCCTCAAGCTTATCCATTGGAATCCATTCTTTGGAATCGTCGCTCCACCTAATTTCGTATTCAAAAACCTCATTTTTAACTCTGGAGTTTGTTATGTCTTTAAATGATTTGAAATATTCTTCATCATTAACAAACCACTCCATCCCATATTCTTGTTGATTTAATTGTGGGAGTGTAGCTTTTTCAAGTTTTTCAACGTGAAAACGTCGTGTATTTTGCCTATTAAATTTTTTAAATCTAGTTGATATGTTAGATCAGTGACTTTTTTCAGCACTTTAAAGGGGCCAATTTGCTTTTCAGCAAGTTTTTTGAATGGGCGTATTGTCCTGATGTGGGTGGTTCTTAACATGACCCAATCGCCGACCTGAATATCCATTTCAATACACTTTCTATCATAGTAATGTTTCATTTTTTCATTTTCGGTTGCCATTGTAGTTTTCAATTTGGTCATTATATCGATCAATTTTTTGGCGTGCATAGCGGCACTTCCACGAGTGATTGGCTCTCCAGGCTCTTCATTTAAAATTTGAGAGTTCGGTAAATAACCTTGATCGGCGTAGAATGGGGCCAGACCAGTTACGGCGTGCTTTGAATTGTTCCATGAAAATTCGCAGAGGTCTAGGTATTCGTCCCAATCGTTTTGTTCCAGATTGACATATGCTCGAAGATATGACTCTATTGGTTGGTTTATTCTTTCTGCGAGACCGTTACCTTGCTGGTGCGCTGTAGTAGTAGGTATGTTTTGAAATCCCATTAATGTGCCAAGTTGCTTCCAGAATTTGTTGATAAATTGTTGCCCGCGGTCTGTAATGAAGACTTTGGGAATGCCGTGTTGCCTTATCAAGTTTTTACAAATTAGTGTAGCAGTTTTTTCAGCGGTAAGACCTGCGAGTTTGCATGGTATGAATCGACCCCGTCTTGTTGCTGCATTGATACACGTGAGAATAGCGGTGTTACCACTTTTTGTTTTTGGCAAATCTGTGATGAAGTCCATGGCGACTCTTGACCACCTCCCCTCGGGGACTGGTAGAGGATTGAGTTTCCCATGTTGTTTATGCGTCTTAGATTTGGTGCGCGCGCAGATTTGACATCCTGCAATGTAATTCTAAATATCTTGTGTCATACCTGGCCAGTAGTAGTTACGTTGGGCCAATTCTATTGTCCTGGCTGTAACCCAATGACCGGCAAGAGGGCTGTCATGGCTCAGCTCCTTTGCTCTTATTCGAAGAGTTTCGGGGATATACAATCTGTTGAGTTTATACCACAACGCTTCGTCTTCTAAATGTCAATCGTCGGGTAATTGTCGTTGTAGCAGATCTGAGGCAAATTTGTCTATCCCCAGCGCATTAGCCATTTTGGGTTTGAACTCTTCTGAAACTAAAGCGTTGATATGTAAGTTATTACTACATGTAGCGTCCTCCTTGAAATTTAATCCCCAGGTAGTTAAGCCATCCTGAGATTTGACCATGTAGTCGGGCCGCCTAGATGGTGCGTCAGCTGGGTTTTTATTTCCTTGGCAGTGGTAAATATCAAAATCGTAAGCGGCCAATTTTTCTATGTAGCCGGATTGTCGTCGATTTGGTCTAACAGTTGATTTGAAGTATTGAAGGTTGGCATGATCGCTGTATATTAGTATCTTGTGTTGTGCTCCTTATAAGTAGACGCGGAAGTGCATCAAGGCGTCAACCACGGCAAGAAGTTCTTGATCTGGTGTACCATACCGAGTTTCTTCGGGTTGTAGTTTTCTACTCCAGAAAGCTACAGGTCTTTTTACTCCATTGTGTCTTTGAGATAATATGCCGGAGATTCCACCGCCGGAAGCATCCGTTTCCAATATTCCTGGTAAATTTGGGTCCCATTGTTGCAAGATGGGAGAGTCGGCGAAACTTTGTTTAATGTCATTAAAGGATAGAAGTGCGTTTGCATTGAAATCGAAAGGTTTTTGTGTGACTTCTTTTTTTAGCAAGTTAGACATGCCAGCACATCTTTTGGAGTATTGAGAAATAAATCGCCTGTAAAAATTGGTGAATCCTAAGAACTGTTGTAGTTGTTGTAGATTTTGTGGTATTGGCCATTTTGTTATTGTTTCAATTCTAGTAGGACTAATCTTGAGGCCGTCTTCCGAGATTACGAAGCCTAAAAAATCGACTTCTTGTAATTCAAATGCACATTTTGAGAGTTTGCAATACAAGTTGTTTTGGATTAATTTTTCGAGTACGATGGCAGTGCGGTGATGAAGTTCATGTTTGGTTTGCGCGTATATTAGAAAATCGTCTACGTATGAAACGATCCCATCGCCAAAGTCTCAAAAAACTTGATCGATGAACAATTGCCATGTTGGGGGTGAATTTGCGAGTCCAAATGGCATTACCAACCATTCGAAGCAGCCGTCTGGCGTTCGAAAAGCTGTTTTCCATTCATGCCCTGGTGCTATACGTATCATGTTATACGCTGAGATGATGTCGAGTCGCGTAAAGTATTTAGCTCCACGAAGTTTGTCAAAAAGATCGTTGATGTTTGGTACAGGGTACTTGTCTTTCATAGTTAGGGCGTTGAGCCGACGATAGTCCATGCACATTCTTAGCTCTTGAGTGTGAGGCTTTTTTACGAAAAGAACGTTCGCTGGAGCTTGAGCTTTGCATCTGCGGATCCACCCTTTTTCAAGGAGTTGGTCAGTTTGCTTCTTCGCTTCTTCTACTTCCTTTTCTGATAATCTTGACATTGGGACTACGCGCGGGAGTTTACCGTCTGGAATGTCGATTGTCATGTCAATATCATTGCGGTGGGGTGGCAGTTTAGCTGCATTTGATTTTGAGAAAGCTTCGGCCAAATATTTCAAGTTTTCAGGGATAACAACATCTTCATTTTCTTGTTGTGCGTCGCTTTATGACAGTGCACTTAAGAACACTTCACTTGTCTGGTCACTTGCGATCTGTGAGATGGCACCAGAAGAAGGAAAATTGTTTTCCGAGGTCGGGATGGGTGTAGGGGTCGTTATATAGGGGGAGTGTTTTTCTGGAATGTTATAATTGGAAGTTGTTTTGGGTGTTGAGGGTCCTGAATGTCGATGCTTTACAGTTTTGTTGATCCAGTCGATATCAGGATTGACTGCTACTAGCCATGGTAACCCAAGTATTGCATCGTGTGATAGTATAGGTGCTTCTACGAAATTAACTTTTCCTTCAAAGAGCCCTGGTAGCTTTGTGTGTAACGTAGATTCGTAAGCTAGTTCAGCAGGTACCGCAACTTTTCCATCGAAGGAACAGATTTTTTTGTTAACAGGTTTTCTATTTCTCATAGGATTTGCACTCGTTATATTATATGTACATGCGTTAGCCTGTGCTACACCATCTACTAAAACTCTAGCTTTAACCCCTCCAATTGTCCCCTGTAACTCCACTGACCTGCTACTGTTCAGGCTAGTGATTGTGAGTGGAGCATCTGTTAACGGGATGGGGTAGCCTACCTTGAATGAAGGCGAGACAGGAGGAGCTGGAGGTGGTTTGCCCTCCTTTGCCAATTTTTCAATTAGACGTTGGCATTGGTAGGTTGGGTGATTGCCTCCATCAAACATACAAAGGTTATGCTTTTTTCGAAAATCTTTGATTTTTTGAGATAGCTTGCCATCTTGAGTTAGATGTGGTTGGGAGGAGGATGTGAGAGAGTCAGCTTTGAAGTTACTGTGTCTCATGGGTCTGGGTTTGAAGTTGTTCGACGGATTGCTTGGGGCTTTCATTTGTTTTTGCATTTCATACCCGCTCTCATACTGAAGCGCAAGTTCTGTGACGGCTTTGTAGTCTGTAATATCTATGTATGGTGTGCCTAGAAGTTTTCCCTGCAGAGGCTCAATGAGGCCCTTGAAGAATTCCTCTCCCCAAACTTGTGGCGGAAAGCCGGTATCTTTACACAAAAACTCAAAGCGTTGCTTGTATTGCTGAACACTTCTCTGCTCTCGTTTAAGTGATTGACGCTGTCGAATACGCTCATGTTTTGTTGTACGACTTTGATATCGTTCACGTAAGCGTTGGGCGAACGAGGGTCAATCATCCTTCAGTCCTGGTAGGAGTTGGAGTTCCAGCCTGGCCCATTCCTTAGGGGCCTCGTTATCCCCTTCGGCTGACGATCCTTTTAAGTTTTCTACTGCCACCATTACCTTTTGACAATCAGTGGCGTGGTATTGAGGCTGCAGGATGAATTTGGCTTCTAGGTCTTCAATGAACTGATTGACACTAGTTTCTCCTGAGAACTTTTCCAAAGTTGGTACAGGCGTTTGTATTGAATGAGAAGGTAGTGCAAATTGTTGAAGGGGTGGTTGTTGTTGTTGCTGTAGTAACAGTATGAGTTGTTGATGTTGTTGTTGTAGTTGCTCTTGTTGCTGTTGTTGAATTTGTTGAAGTTGCTGTTGATACTGTTGTTGTTGCTCTTGTAAGTTGGCATTGTTGGCAATAGAAAAATTTTTGAGCGCTGCAGCCATTTGGCTTTGAATTATATCCGAGATTTTTTCATTATCAATCGCGTTCTCGTGTTGAAACACTGGCATCGGTATGTTGCTAGGGAGGTTATAGTGTACGCTGTGAAAGGGCAGTCACAGGCAGATGAAGACAAAAGAGTAAGTGGCCGAATACTGTAAATATTCTAAGTGAGGACTAAATAATTCTAACGTCTGAGGATACTTATTATTGGATTAAAACTAGCCCCCTTTTACTGTATTTTACCAACTGTAGATACCCTGTATATAAAAAGGGGAATCTACATGGGAAATACAGGGACTTGCTTCAGAACGGTTCTACCCTTGTTCTACCAAGATCTAAGGATCGGCGTAGCCCGTAACATACGCGTGGTAATGGAGTCTCAAAAAGCGTGTGTTTAGATGGTTAGGGTGTCAAATATTCACCTCGTGATCGGGATTCATCTCGCACTAGTTGTTTACCCTTCTTGTTCGGGCTTTGGCGACGTGGCTCTAGAATGATATTTTCAGTATTTAATCCTTGCATGAGGTTTTTGGGTAACGAAGACATTTTGCGAATTATAATTGAAAGAGTTCTCAGGTGTCTGATCAGAGAGCTTTATTGTCAGGAAATGAAATGACAGACAGGTAAGAACTCAGATTAAAGGTTGAAATAAAGCTAGAGAGCTAAGTCTACTCTACAAATACAACTTATATGAATGTTTTCCGTAAGCGACAAAAGAACATATATCGATAAAGATCTAAACGCCGATACTCCGTGGGTATCTTTTCCAAGTCCATTGTCTCTTCATAACTCCGTGCCTTAATACTTGACAGTGTCCTTCGGCCATACGAATCTGATTGAATGCTCCTATTACATCTAGTTCGGTGAAATATTTTGCTGTACCAAGCCTACTTAACGTTTCATGTAACAGAGGTAAGGGGTAACGGTTTTTGATTGTTATGGCATTTAATCTCCGGTAGTCTACACAGAAACGTAAACCACCACCCGGTTTCTTGGCAAAGAGGACCGGTGAAGCTGCGGGAGAAGTGCTAGGGCGTATAAAGCCTTTTTTGAGATTGTGGTCGAGCCATTTACGCAGGACCCGTAGTTCATCAACAGACATATTATAGAGTGGGCCCGAAGGTGGTACGGTTCCCGGCTTGAGGTTGACCTGATGGTCACGGGGTCGATGAGGGGGTAGCATTTCAGCTGATTTTACGTCAAAGGCTTTAATGTGTTGATGGTAGTGTTGTGGTAACCTTACAGCTGGGTCGATGTACTCTTTTGGTTCAAGAGCTTTTCTAATATCTTCGGCAAAAAACTTGGCAATCTCTACATGGCTTTCCTGGACTACCGTAGATTTTGGTGCTAGCTCGGCCAAACGATTATCAATATCTTTTATAGAGATGGTGAAAATTTGTACCTCATTTCGTTGTGCAAGTGTAATGAACGATTCAGCGCCAACTCGTCGAGGTCGCCCATTGTAGTATCGAGTAGAAATTGTCGCTGTCACAGGGCTGAAGCCTAACCACATAAAAATTAATTAGCCGAGCTAATTATGCATAATACTTATTGTTAATTTTATTAATAATGGGCCGAGAGTGTCACAGGCCTGAGGCCTGACTTTCACTAGGCTAAGGCCTATTTATTAATAATTACTCATCAGCTATCCTTGCTTATAAATTTAGTCACGAGACGCCAGGGTCACTTCACTAATTATAACACGTATATTGTGGGTCGGGCTGCTTGACTCATCTTAATACGCACGCTATAAATAGCAAGCCTGGACCATGACCTTAACGAACTTAATTAAGGGACAAACGTGAAGCATATGTGAGACCGTCAATTGACATTTATGGACGAAACTTATATGCAGCGAGATTATTCTCTAACTGATAACTGATCGAGTGTAACGGCGCAGATAAATGTGCATGAAGTTGAATTTCCTGGAGGCTTGTCAAGAAGGAAAAGGTTCTCTGGACAAGAGTCAGGAGAATAATGTTGAAGAAGGATATATTAGGAATTTGCCTCAGAAATAGCTCTTCACTTCAAGATCTTCTTTTGTATCTAGCTCTAGATATTCTGCGAATAGCAATTATCTTTCGACCCTTACACTAATGTTACGGTTTTCCTGATTCTGATTGGCTTATGCGATTACCTAAGCATTCACGTGATGTAGGATTAGTCCGCGGGAATATTTGTAAATACCTAGATGCGAGGTCTGACCTTTTTCTTTCTCTTCAGATTAGTTTAATTCATCGTACTTCCAAAGACCATCCCGGTAATTGTCACAGTGATGAAGAGGAAGAAGCCACCTTGTTAGGTAAATAAGAAAGTAATTACGGAGTTGCAGAGATATCTCTTGTATAAGTAAAGTATATATCTCTATCCTTAATTGTAACGGCTAGTCAGCCAATAGTTGCCTGCAGCCTACGCTAGCCAGCGTAGGCTTTCACAGCGCTTTGATAGCTGACAGATAGTAGGTTAATCTAGAAGATTCCACGATTCTGGTCCGTGCGCGAATAAGCGGGCGCTCACGAAGTAGTTCTGATGGGATAAGTGGAATCTTCGAAAAAACTCTAAAGGTTACTGGGACAAGGAGGAAGTTATCAAGGGATAGGGATTAAAGTATATAAGTTCCTCTATTCATAAACTCATGCTAAGGCATCACCAGCATTATTATTATTTTAGATATTTCTTTATAGTTAGATTATTAATTTACCATCATTTACTCAAATGCTCATTGCTTCGATATCTTGATCTGTGACATTAATCATTTTTTTCTTAAATTTTGTCGAAGCTTTTATAAGGCTTTTTAAAATTATCTTTAGATATTAGTTAAGTCCATAAACAAAGTTTGTGCGGAGAGACATACAAACAAATAAATAAATTAAAGATAAAATTATGGAGTTGACCTCAGAGCCAATGAGTGCATCTAACAGCCGGAGGTTTATAGAAAAGAGACCATATAGAATTGCCGAGGTTTCTAAGAGCAGGGTTTTTTTCGTTGTTCCGATAAGTGTACTTTTTATTCTTGAAGTACGGGCCACCTCGAGCGTTTGAGGATAGAGAGCCTATTGGATGGCCTTCAGAGTCTCTCCAAGCTAGTGTGGCGTTGGATACGGCAAAGATAGCTCCTGACATCATTTCGGGAGAAAGATAAGGATTAGTAGATCTAAGCCTCGCAGTAACATCGGAATACAGGTTAGGATACCACTCATTCATCGTGGTTGGCAAGGTTGGAAATTTAGTGAAATTAAGGTTACTTTCAACTAAACAAGAGGCGTTTCCGATGTTCGGTATCTGACTTAGAGAGACGTAGTCAGTAAAAAAGCGAGCTTGCTTTTCGGCGGCATTGACACATGATCTGAACCATCTGAAGTCATTAATTAATAAGGTTTGATCTTCAACAGTGGTAGGATTGTAGTCGTCAGTGGCGCTAATGGGTGGAATTCCCACAGCAGTGGAATCGCGCCAGAAGGAGTGGATTTCTTTTAGCTGAGATAAAGTCTCAGGAAAGGGACGAGAGAGAGCAGGGTTGCTGAGTAGAGCGGCGGTGGTTGCATTAGTGGCGTTATTTGCGTGTGGAGCAAAGTGGATGCCAGCAAAACCGTCGGTTCCTGAGCCTTCTGAAAGTTGAAATGGGACATACTGGCCCCAAGTATCAAACATATCCTCTGTGATGGACGGAGAGAGACAAAAATTCCTTAGAGCGGTAGCAAGGAGAGGAATGGAAGGGAAGAGATGGTGAGTTGGATGTACAGAAGTAGTCCTGAAAAAGGTTTGATCAGAGCCAGAGTTAATGGCAGAGAAGGTACCAGAAGTCGGAATGGTAGGATAGACATAGCTAAATTGATCGTCATCAGGTAGGCATGAAGTTATGTTCGCAAGAGAGGCGACGATTGGGCCGGCGACAGGAAGCCGTTCAAGTGGATATTGGCGTAGAAAATTTCTTAGCCATGAGCCTTCGTTGCCGAGCAAGTCCCCATATTTTTCCTTTGATTTGAGAATATGGACATAAAATATTACAGCGTAGTAAACACGCACAGGAAGTGAAAAATAGTTAGGTGCGTGGATCGATAATTGCTCGTTACTCGCTAGAAGAATTTCCATTTCGGCTAGAATCTCAAAGAGACAAATGCAATTAGGTACATACCATGAGTAAGCTTCATACCGAATCCGATGAATGTGAGAGTATCGATTTGCTGACCACATTTTTTGAAATTCAGGGCGAATAAGAAGGAACGAAGTGATTCTAGGGGTCCTGAGAGCATGACCACCTGCTGGACTTAGAGTAGAAGTTTCAGAGTCGAGATCATCTGGTTGTTCATTGTCCAAGATCTGTCTTACTTGGTGCCCGATTTTAGATGATTCGGCCGATGCATCATTAGTTAGTTGACGTGGATTTCTCTGGGAGGCGATATTTCCTGATGGTTGGCTGAATATGTCAATCGGTCTGCGGAGTAATGCGCGGGTCGCGGCAAGTTGTTCGGCGTATGCCAAGGAGCGTGCATGATCGGAAGACATTTTTAGAATAAAGTGTTTGGAGATTGCTGAAATTTGATGAAGATTCAAAGCGTGCGTGACCTGAATTTATTGGCTCAGTTTAGAAGAGTTTTCGGCGGCTATGACAATACACCATCGCCATAAGAATGTGGGGTAAGACTTAAGCAAGGGCTCTCGTAGGCCAATCCAGTTAAATTCTCCAATGATGAGTCTTATTTAAGTCTTGCCCAACATTCTGATAATGATGGCGTGCTTATTTTTATTTAATTTTTTTAAACTATGTTGTACAGTCATCCCTCTCTAACTCGATAGTGGGTCCCGGTATAAGTGTTGAAAATATTAATCGAAATTTAACCATTTACATTTGCAATACTTACCCTTGCGCAAAAATAACATGCAAGTGTAAGTATTGCAAATGTAAATGGTTAAATTCAGATTAATATTTTCAGCATTTATACCGGGACCCACTATCGGTTTTGAGAGGTTCTACTATACTTTATCTATATTACAGGGTGTCAGTCATAAAACTTGTTAAACCCAGATTCCCAAAAGTACAAGGGTATACCCAGCAAAATATCGCTTAGTACTACCAAATAGGCTAGATCTAGACTCTAATTTGTCCGCTTTTCAAGTGTCGCTCTAGTTTGAATTCTATTGAGCGCTATCATCCTTTCCTGATTTCCCACGCACACTCTAGCAATCGCGATATAGTAGTAGTTTTGTTTATTTGTGCTATGTAGAGTCCAAGACTATTATAACACTAGGGCTCCTCCCTGACCCAGGCCACACCTTCTACAGTGCTCCTATCCCCTTTTACCTCGAACCTAAGATCATTGATACATTGACCCATGACGGGTAGCCATTTAGCTCAGTAATTACCCGTAGAATTCAACCACCTTTTCTACGGAACCTTCTGCTCAAAAAAAATTGAAAAAGAGCAGCCATGGAAACCGGTACCCGGGAAAAAGTCTCAAAAAACCTGCAACTCCAGCCAGGCGAGGCCTAGACACCAGAGCCACACGAGGTGCGTATCCCCATCTGTATCTCCCTAATATCCCATAGTCCAGATATCCTCCTTATACCGACACCACCAGCGCTCAGGTAGCGGTGCTCTTTCCTCGGGAGACAGTATAATGCCAGAATATCTGTAAACAGTGAGAATTCATCTTGGTAAAAAGGGCCAACTTAGTCTGATCCATCACCACCAAAACGGGAGCTGGGTACGCCCCGGAATCTCGTTTGGATGACTTTTCCTCCGTGACCAAGTAATGCGTGTTTCTGTTGGCTCTGAAGATAAACTCCAGGTTCGTAGGGGACACCACGTACAGGTAGAAACGCCGTCTTCGTCCCCCAGCAATCGCGATATCTCAACGACAAAAACAAACATATTAAATACTATTGATTATAAATTTAATAGGAACAATAACCATGAACTCTCCACAAAATTCAACTGCTAGAACCTATCGACCCCAACTATCGCGAGACTAACGGGTCGCTGTTCAAACGCTTTGGAGGTACGTCTTTCTCTTCAAGCAATCGCAACCCAATTAGGAATCTCCCACCGGCAGGCTCAATATGCCTCCGAACGTGCTGATGTCTTGGATCCCCAAAGACCAGGCCGTCCATATAAATTGAGTGTTAGTCAAGTAGATGAGCTTGAGCATTATGTTCGTAGCTCTCTAATTGGTCGATTTATGACCTGCTTAGAATTATCTACGTACCCATTCTCTCACTGGAACATTGGAGAACATGTAATCAGGAGAGCCCTTCATAAAAGAGGATACAGACGTTGTATCTCCCGTTTGAAGCCTCCGCTCACAGAAGAAAATAAGATGAAACGATTACAGTTTGCCCGAGAACATCTAGAATGGACTACCGAGCAGTGGAACCAGATTCTTTGGACGGACGAGTCTTGGATTACTGGTGGTCAGCACACACGTGTGTTTGTAACGAGAAAGGCAAGATTTTATTACTATATCCTGCTGTTATGTTGTACTAATGAAGGATATCAGCCTAGAGAACAGTTTGATGAAACTTGTGTATCTTCCCGATTTGCGCGCAGGAATGGGTGGATGTTTTGGGGTTCCTTCAATGGCTCAGAAAAAGGTCCCTTTCTTGTATGGAATAAGAGATGGGGCTCAGCCACAACGAAATCATACTGTGAACGGATTTTGCCTCTCATAGTATCGGCAAGGGAAGCACACCCAAATATGTCGTTGATGCAGGATGGTGCACCGTGTCATGCCGCACCGAATACCATGGAAAAATTGCAGGAGGTAGGTATACGTCTGATTGTCTGGCCACCATACTCTCCTGACCTTAATCCTATTGAGTGTTTGTGGAATACGATGGAGGATTACATACAATCTCATCATCCAGATGTGGAAATGGGAAGACAAATTTCCCAAGCCAGGCTAAATGAGGCGATTTTAGAAGCATGAGAATCAATCTCATCGGCAGAACTTGTGAGGCTTATCGCAAGTATGTCATCAAGGTGTCAGGCAGTAATCGAAGGAAATGGTGGATCAATTAGATATTAATCAGGCATTTCATTACTAGATCTTGTAAATAATAGATTTTAGGGTATTCATTATTAGGATGATGGAAAGTAGAAATAATAGAGTCCTTTAGAGTTTACAGCACAATCTCGCTATAACAATGTGGGGCAAAACTTAACTAAGGCTCCCGATTGGAGGATTCAATTGAATTGGCCAATCGGGAGCCTTGGTTAAGTTCTGCACCACATTGTAATAGCGAGATTGTACTGTAACAAAATTTTGTCGCCAAGGGTTTTTCACTATTGAAAAGGCAATTTTAGTGTAGGTCACGCCCAGATCTGGTAAGGCGCGTCAGGGGTTTCAATGCAAGCCAGGTCGATCTTAGCTAGAGTAGGCAAAGATTTACATAAAAACCCACTTTAAACCCATCCAATAATGCGACTTAACAAGCTTTACGGCTGACACCCTGTATGCGATGTCTTTATGGCACCGGCATCAACTTCATAGCTATACGGGGTGATTCCAATACTTATCCTTCCTATGTCTTTAAATGGATCGACAGCAAGACTACTTGACGCGTCGATTCGACTAATTCCAAAAATGTCTATTTTCCGGCTCGATGATGTTTTATCTTCCATTATTAATTTATAATTTTATAATTATTATCCTGGCATAAGTGCACTTGAATGTACGGTAGCTCAGGGCTAACTAAACGCAATCAAGATAGTAAGTTCTGTTTACTTCGATATTTAAACATGCAAATAGAGTATAAATAACTCATTAATTGGCCAACGTTACCTTAACCGTGAGTTATCGTTCATGAATTGGCGCTATGTTTTAAACGATTTTAGCGTGGATCGATCATAAAATAGTTTATATAATAAACAGGGGATCTGGCCGAATGGTTAAGGCGCAGTATATAAGTTTTAATGAAATCAAACGACTATCAATTCCGCATTGGCGCGACCGCGCAGGTTCGATTCCTGCGGACCTCAAACTAGCCGTTTTTGGAAATCTCCATCAAATAACAAAATTTTGAAATAACTCAACCTTTTGCAATTCGTCACCGTGGATAAAGGGCCATGTTACTTATGGGTAGCACTATTTGTACAAGCACTGGCACCTACTTGGTGATTTACGGTGAACATCGCGCCTTGACTCAAGAAATTCCGTAATTGCATTTGATTGTAAATTCTGTAACATTGTAAAGTAGAACCTGACATCACCCATACCTGTCATAACCCATAGCTTTATTGGTCCACCGCAGTGGTTCCTGCCAAAAAAAGCCTTAACCTGTCATCACCCATAACCCATAACTTTTTTGGGAACCATGGCATTTTTTCCCGTGACTTTTACGTAATACCACTACTATTGCTATGGCAACCAATGTGTATTTGATTGCCAACCTATCAAACTTAGGTTTAACAATGTACCCCGAGACTGAAATACGTTTTGTCTCCAGTCCCATACTAAATTATATAGGACTGGTGACAAAACCGATCCTGGTGTAAGAATACATGTACCGGTACTAGTACTAGTATGTACGAAGATCTACTAGTTTCCCATATTATTCTTGGTATGCCAACCATTTGGATTCAGCTACCCATTCCATTTTGTTTCAAGCATCTATTAACCGTCGTCAGAACAAAAATTTATTCCTCTCATGCTATTCAACATCATGTCTCCACGTCCCTCGACGATTGCCATTTCAGTAGTTTATTCCCTCCAAGTAGCAGGTAAAAATACAAATGTAATTAATTTAGAACAACCAAATGAACTTCAAGCCTTGCAGATAATTTAATTACAATTACAGGCATTCGTTTTTTTTTGTACATGCACGTATATATTTACGTATTATTTATTTATTTATTTATTTAATTAGAGAGCTGCAGAAGCCGCAACGCGTCCCATAATCCTTAATCAGTGATATAATAATCCTATTTTCTCTCTAAGATCTTCTTACTAAGCTCCTCAGCTTACAGTTTGACGTGCTGCAGCATGGCGGGTGTGGAGGAAGCCGTGAGAAGACTCAACGCGGATAACATGAAACCGACTACTAGTGATCAACTTGAGGAGAATGGAAATTTGAAGAGTCCCAGGATTGCATTTAGGAAGATTGAGGAGACAATTAAAAAGATGAAGAGTAAACTCAGCAAGATCAAAGGTATTGATTTGGACGGAATTTTGAAGGACGTAGATGAGGCCTTGGGAGCTTTGGCTTTTCACCGCGCTACATGGTCCAAGGATACTCAGAAAACGCCATCAATAGTAGAGCGTATGAAGGCTCTAGAAGAAGTGGCGAGGGAAGGTTTCTCGCAGTCCTCGAGCCAGGCGGGCCTGTCCGCCCTATCAGGATCAGTGACCAAGCCTACGTACGCGTCAATAGCTTCTCTACCAGAATCGAGAGCAGCTGTTAGGATCCGAATCCCTCAAGCAGAGGAGCTAAAGCCAGCAGAACTCCTATCCATAGCCAAGCAGAAAATTGAAGGCGCATACGCAGTGCGACAAATGAGAAGTCATGATACTGAGGTCTTCCTTCAGACCACAGCCCAGAGGGACGCCGCCCTGAGTATGGACCAGCCAAATGACTTTAAAATTCTGCGTCAGGACTATCATGTTGAAGTGATGGGTGTGTCGTAAATAGAGAAGTAACATGACTGCATAACTAATCTTACCCAAAACAGTATAGTGTCTTAATGCACTATTATGAAATTAATTAACCGAGATAATTATTTTCAACTGTATTACTAAGCTGCTTCCATGACCATCATGTTATTAGATTCTATAAGGATCCTCATTATTCTAGCAGCTTCTCTTGTTTGCCCTTATGGCCAACAACCTTCTTTATAGTGCTACACTTTACCTTATTTGGCAATGTATAGAAAGGTATAGAAGAATATAGAATGTACTAGTGGAATGTGGAACACCATTAAGAATGTATATAAGTAGGCAGAGTTTTCCCTCTGTAAAAAAGTAAGCATTTGTTAAAATACACATCTTAGTCTATTTGGGAACATAAACACCCTCCCTCGTCGTCAGCGTCAGTCTGTGTAATCATCGCCATTAACAGAACTTTCTAACCTTTAACGGTACGTCCTTCAGACTTGTTCATAACCAATTATTACAATTGGTTATGAGCCCGGGTTTGCACTGAAACCTGCGCTTATATTCCTTAAGTTATAACAACCTCTGAAGCTATCTCTTAAAATGTCATCATCGCAAATCACCATCGGCAGTCTCAGGACCAACGCTCCAATCTTGACTGGCATCACCAATTTTCGCCGCTGGTACCAGTCTTGGATTATCATTCTTCGAGGCGCAAAATGCTGGACCGTCGTAAGTGATGGAACCGACAAAGAGTCACGTCCTGTCCAAGGATTAAAAGAGTCCAACGATGAATACAAAACTCGCCTAAATTACTACGACGAGAGGAATGACGCCGCACATGCTGCACTATTATCTGGAGTGTCCGAGGAGCTTCAGGAAATAGTCAGCTCCTGTGTTTTCAAGCCCGAATCTGCACGTGTCGCCATGTCTCTGCTGAAGGAAAAATTCGACCATGAGACGACTACATCGACCCTTGATCTATTTAACTCCTTTCTGGATTTGAAGATGAATGAAGGCGACTCGATCTCAGATCATCTCTCGCGGTTTGAAACTTCTTTTTCACACATTTTCTCCCGTTGCTCCGAATCTTCCCGACAAGAAGCCATCGCCTTGAAGAACTTCTTATCCGTCGAAGAAGTCAAGATAATGTGTCTCTTCCGCTCTCTTCCATCATCTCTGAGTAATATCGTTGATAACCTGTCAACTAAGGATCACCTGACGTACAGCATCGTCAACAAATGACTACTTGATCTTCAGCAAAACAGGCACTCAAGCGATAACTCAGTTACAGCATATGTCGCTCGTAGACCAACCGGCAATAACAATTGGAATAGACCAAAGAACTTCGACAAAGTCCTCGAGTGCACATGGTGTAGAAAATACGGCGAAGATTATGTGGGACATGTGCACACAAGATGTGCAAAACTTAAAAAACACCTAGAGCAAAAATCCATTGAAAAAGGAAAACAGGCAAGTCGCGATTCCGAAAAAGCTCACTCAGTTTCAGGTCCACCGGTTATTCCTTCTGAAGACCCGAACATGACTGATCTCAGCGAAAATAAAGCTTTTCTATCATCGCCAACTACCTCACTTTCAAAATGGATCCTTGATTCTGGCTGTACATCGCACATGACGTCACGAAAAGACCTGCTAACCTCTATTAAGCCACATGGAGGCGTAGTAACTCTCGCTAACGGTGGGCAAGTACGCGTTCAAGCAGCTGGTAGCACTCAACTCGATCTTAGAATAAGTACTGGTGAGGTTATACCAGCAACTATTCACGATGTGTTATTGGTTCCTGAGTTAAAAGGGGGGAACTTGATATCTGAAAGTCAGCTTGAACTGAACGGTTGTAAAATTATCTCTGAGAATGGTCGGCGTAAGGTGTTTACAGGTGGAAAGGAATGGATACTTGGGCTTTTGGATCCTTCGGGGCAATATGTAATTCAAGAAAATAGCAATAATACATCTTTTGCCTCCTATCTCGATGCCCATAAATGTTTTGGTCACCCTGGTCAAACAGCTATGGAGAACTTGAAAAAATTATACCCCAAAATAATACCAAATCAGCCTGTAGGTTTCCATTGTCCTTCCTGTCAATTATCAAAATCGACACACAGATCCGAAAAATCAAGTCAAAAGCGAGCGAAACATCCACTCGAAATAATTCACTCTGACCTCTCCGGCAAATTTTCCGTCGAATCGCTCGGTGGAAAACGATATTATATCACATTCATCGATGATTATTCTCGATACGCGTGGATCTACTTCCTTCGTGATAAAAGCGACGCATATCAAGCCATACGGGAATTCGTTTTAAGGATTCGGAATCAATACGAGGCCGTTATAAAAAGGTTTTTCTCTGACAATGGAGGGGAATATATCGACAAAAGAGTAAAACAATTTCTAGTGGACCACGGTATTGAACATGATTTCTCTCCACCATATGAACATGAGTCCAATGGTGTAGCAGAAAGATTCAACCGAACCATTGTTACAAAGGCTCGAACTCTGCTACTTGACTTTCCAAAATTTTTATGGGCAGAATCAATTGCAACCTCTGTTTATCTATATAACAGGACACCTCATCGGACCAATGAATACCGTACTCCGATTGAATTGTTAAACAGATGTGAAGCTCCCTCGTTATTACACCTTCATCCTTTTGGCTCTAAAGCCTACGTTCATATCCCACCTGAAACTAGACCAAGCGGCTCCAAACTACAGCCAAGGGCAATGGAAGGAATTTTTGTAGGATACACTAATTCGTCTAAGATTTTCCGTATCTTTATCCCTGTTAGAAGAACTGTCGTTATCACTCGCCAAGTCACTTTTCCGATCACAGAGTCAGGGGAAGTACCTATCGAAATTTCACAACAACTGCCATCAGATCCACCTGTAGTATCTCCTCCCTCATCTCCAACTGCGTCATCTCCTCCTTCGACTTCAACTCCAACACCACCTATGTTGAAATTCCAGCCAATTCATACTCGTTCTTTATCACCTGACCTGAATAACTTGCCGGGAACTTTTGTTGATACTCCATGCACAGCCAAACAACCGCCACAGGCCACACCATTTCGACCAAGTAACAGCTCTGATTTTCTCAACGCTCCCAAAAAGCCACACGAAAGTTTCATTCTTCTGGGTGCACCTCCTGTTCGTCCTATTAACTTAGAACCAACAGATCCCTCCAGCTCCAGTCAACCTAGTAATGGTCAACCTAGACAAAGTAATCGTGAAAGAAAACAAGCTGATCCTGGTAAAGACATGGTTCCCCATACTCAACGGTATCGTGCCAACGCGGTGAAAATGGAACCAACAACTTACCGACAAGCTATGCAGTCAGACGACTATAAATTGTGGGGGAAAGCGATCGAAGAAGAAATGGATGCACTTAATAGGAATAATACTTGGGATGTCGTACCTCGCCCCAAGGATTATAATGTTGTAGGAAGTAAGTGGGTGTTTAAAATCAAGCACAAAGCAGATGGTACGGTGGACCGCTATAAGGCTCGTCTTGTCTCTAAAGGTTTCTCGCAACAACCTGGTATTGATTACGACGATACATACGCTCCAGTTGTACGCTTTGACTCTCTGCGCATGTTGCTTGCCTTAGCAGCTCACAACAGATGGATACCCAGACAGTTGGATGTAAAATCGGCATTCCTTTACGGAAATCTTGACCGGAAGATATATATGGAAATTCCTGATGGGTACAAGGAACTCAATAAATGTTATCTTCTGCGTAGAAGTATCTATGGTCTGAAGCAATCTCCTCTTGTCTGGTATGAGACATTATCTTCTCTACTAAACGATGACGGATTCTCTTCGGCAAATTTTGACCCATGCATCTTCATAAATTTCGAGAAGCAAATCTATCTTGCAATCTATGTCGACGATATTTTGATGTTCGGACCGAATCAACAGACATTGAATAAACTAGAAGAAACGTTACATTCAAACTTCGAATGCACGGATCTAGGTACAGTTCATTTCATTCTAGGAATTCAGGTCAACATTACCAAACAAGGCATTTCGTTAAACCAAGCAGCTTATATAAATAAAATCATACAACGATTTGAAATGCTGGACTGTAATCCAGTTGGTACACCTCTCGAACCCGGAGCCCAGTTTCGAAAAGGACAGCCTGGAGAAGAAATACCAGATCCAACAATTTATCAATCAATAATAGGTTCACTAATGTATGCTTGTATTGGAACACGACCTGATCTTGCACACACTGTAACTTGCCTCTCTCAATTTTCCTCCTGTCCCACTCGCACCCATCTCGCTGCAGCAAAACGCGTTCTTCGTTATCTGAAAGGTACAGCCGATTGTTCGCTCACCTTTCCCTATGAAAATGACCAAATTCTTCACGGATTTACCGATTCATCCTTCGGGAACTTTCTTGACGATCGTAAATCCTGTTCAGGATACATTTTCAGGCTAGGGGAAGCAACTATCAGCTGGTGTTCCAGGAAACAAAAGACCGTTGCCCTCTCGACAACTGAAGCCGAATACATTGCAATTTCTGATGCAACTCGCCAAATGATCTGGATCAAAAATGCCCTGATGGAGCTAAAAACCTGCTACGATGCGGTGTTGCATGCGGACTCTAACGGAGCAATTGACCTAGCTAAGAATCAGAAAATATCTCAACGATCGAAACATATTGATATCAGATATCACTTCATCCGGAGTCATATTAACGAATCTTTCAAACTTGAATATATTTCGACGAATAATAACTTAGCGGATCTAATGACTAAGCAATTGGCCAAACCGACTCATCAACGGCTCTCGGCAATTGTACAATGCAGTCCTGAGGGGAAGTGTCGTAAATAGAGAAGTAACATGACTGCATAACTAATCTTACCCAAAACAGTATAGTGTCTTAATGCACTATTATGAAAATAATTAACCGAGATAATTATTTTCAACTGTATTACTAAGCTGCTTCCATGACCATCATGTTATTAGATTCTATAAGGATCCTCATTATTCTAGCAGCTTCTCTTGTTTGCCCTTATGGCCAACAACCTTCTTTATAGTGCTACACTTTACCTTATTTGGCAATGTATAGAAAGGTATAGAAGAATATAGAATGTACTAGTGGAATGTGGAACACCATTAAGAATGTATATAAGTAGGCAGAGTTTTCCCTCTGTAAAAAAGTAAGCATTTGTTAAAATACACATCTTAGTCTATTTGGGAACATAAACACCCTCCCTCGTCGTCAGCGTCAGTCTGTGTAATCATCGCCATTAACAGAACTTTCTAACCTTTAACGGTACGTCCTTCAGACTTGTTCATAACCAATTATTACAATTGGGTGTTCCCTTAAGCACCAAGATCATCGGAGGAAAGGATGCAAACAACGAGGCACTAATAAGGTCAATCTGCCATGCAACCCGAGTTAGGATCCCTTCTTTGGCGATAAATCGTATCCGGTGGTTACATAATAGCAAGGAGCAAGCTAAAGACATTAACAGAGGCCGTACAAGAGGGTCAGTTATCCTCAGTCTGCCGACGGAGGCCATCCAATGGAAGGTTATCAAGTATGGAGTTGTCATAGACTCGGTTCTTTACGCTGCGCAGATGTGGTCTCCCAGGGGCCAGGCTAAGCAATGCTTTAACTGTAGCCAATGGGGACATACCCAGACAGTTTGCAGTAGAGCTCCAAGGTGCGGTGAGTGTGCAGGCACTCACCAAACAAAAGATTGCCCAAAGAAGCGAATATCCTGTTGCAACTGTGGAAAAGAGCACAAGTCGTGGCACAAAAATGCTTGCCGTACTTACCAAGTTTACAAAACCAGCGTTGAAAGGGCAAGACACGACATGATGCAAAGAACTTTGGAAATTAGGAACTCCAGGTCATCTGTTGTATCTAGCCCCCCAGAGGCTATCAGTGGAAGCAAATCCGCCCCTGAGTTCACAATCGTAACCAAAAAGAGTTCGGAGGCAAAGAGAGGTCCAGGACGCCCACGCAAGGAAAATGTAGTTTCAACCACGTCGCTTATCCCGGTTCCCTCGCCTGTCCAGACAAAATCGACTCCCCCAAAGCAAATAACAACCCAGGGGACTTCCAGCCGACGTAACCACATGAGCGTTAGCACGGCGAAATTGATCGAGGCGTACACTGGAGACCTAAACTTATGAAGGGGGTCAATATCATACAATTCAACTGTGGATCAAGTAATTATGGTACTCTGAGGCCCTTTATGGATATGCTGGATCCAAATAAGCATTTACTAGTGGCCCTCCAAGAACCTAGTGTTAACAAGATAAGCCTTGGCACATACTGCCCAAAAGGATACTGGCTTTGTATGGAACCAAAACTTGAGACTAAAGTAGCTTTCCTGGTTAGCAAATTGATAGGGGAATCAAGCTGGTCATACAAGTGGCTCTCAAATCTCGTTGCAGAGGTTACCCTAGACTTTGACGGAAAGAAAACTAGAGTCATCAACGTAAATAGCCCAGTTACTAGCGGACCTGAACTTGTAGGATGGAAGGAAATCTCGGAGGCTATAAATCAAGACGAAGTAAGCTCCCTTCTTTTGGGTGACTTCAACTGCCATCATCCTTATTGGGGTGGTGTTACAGCACCTCGAGACACTAGGGCCCAAAAACTTCTGAATGTTTCACATGCGCAAGGGTTTCACTTAGCAACAGTCACTGGAATTCCGACCTTTCGAAGGAGAGGAGCAGGAGGTAGCCTGCAAGAGACTGTTATTGACCTCACCTTTGCGTCTGAGGACCTAATCAACCGGATCGAATCTTGCACAACTCGTGAGGACTGGAGCATCCGTCAAGACCATATACCTATTGAAATCAAAATCAGTCTGGATGCACAGCTCCGTTGTGATCTTAAGCGGTTTGCTATTCAAAAAGCAGATCTTGACTCAATGCGGATGCTGCTACGCCAGAGCGGATGGCAGAATTCGAGGGAACCTTTATTAACTCTACAGGACACACTCGTAATGGCATTGCATCAATACTGTCCAAGAGCCCGCCCTAGTCCATACGCTAGACCAGTCTGGTCTACCAAGGCATCGGAGATTCTTGCGGCAACACGTCAAGCCTACCGCCAAGCAAAAGCGACGAGAGAGATTCACGACGAGATCCGAGGCAAAGCGTTTCGTAGAGAGCTTAAAAAAGAGATTAATCGGGTGCGGCGGTCGAGTTGGAGAAACTTTGTGGCCAAATCAACCAGTCACGAAGGCGATCTGTACAACAAAGGTCTCTGGAGACTATCAAAATGGGGAAAGAGGCGGAACGGTATACAGCTAGGTCCTCCTCACCTGCCAGCACTGATGCGAAATATTGACGACATTGCAACACATGACAACTGTGAAAAGGCCAAAATTCTGCAGGAGAAGTTTTTTCCAAGCAAAGTGGATGCCGACCTAAGTGATATTGATGCTAATCAAAAGCCTAAACGTACCATTGAAGTTCGAGCTGAGGTCACACCTGCTGAAATTGAAAACTTACTCCGGCAACTCCCGACAGGCAAATCTCCGGGCCCAGATGAGATTCCCAACGAAATTCTGAAGTCTCTATTACCGGAGTGGAAATCGGAGATAGCTGCTGCCATTACCACTATCCTTCACACCGGAAATATCCCATACTCGTTCAAGGAATCAATTACCACGGTTCTAAGAAAAGAAAGGCGGCCCGACTACTCAGTTCCTTCGAGTTACCGGCCTATTGCTCTTGAAAATACTCTGGCTAAGTTGGTAGAGAAAGTAGTCGCAGATCGGATAGCTGCCGCTGCGGAGAAGTATGAGATCTTACCATGGGTGCAGATGGGTGCTCGACGCAATCGGTCCACTATGTCGGCGCTGGAACTTTTAACCGCAACTGTACAGTCAGCATGGGACGCAAACCCAGACTGTGTAGTGTCTATGCTAGGGCTAGATATAAAGGGAGCATTTGATAATATCTCCAAGCAAAGACTCCTATGGATTCTACAACGCGAAGGGTTTCCTGACTGGATAATAAGCTTCATCGATAGCTTTGTTTCCCAAAGAAGCGCCAAAATCCGGTTCACAAGCTACACCAGTGACTGGATCAAAACAGAAGCAGGAATACCACAAGGCTCACATCTTTCACCCATACTATTCCTACTGTACATATCAGAGCTCCTCGAGTCACTTCAAAAGCCTGACAGGGGCCACATGGCTTTCGGTTTTGTGGATGATACAACTTTGGTAGCCTGGGGAAGGACGCCTAAAGAAAATTGTTCCATCTTAGAACAGGCTCACGAACTTTGCCTAGCTTGGGCTAGAAGACATGGAGCGACATTTGCCCCTGATAAATATCAGCTGGTGCATTTTTCTCGGAAAAGAAAAGGGTCAGGGTCGCTACAGGAAGGCATTCAGGTTGGGGATATCCAAATTAGCCCAAAATCAGAGATGAAAGTCCTAGGGGTTGTAGTTGATAGTCGTCTAAGATGGGGCGCACAGGTAGCGCAAGCGGCACGGAACGGGGAAATCGCATATAACGCGCTTGCCAGAATAACTGCCTCTGTATGGGGCCCGTCTCTTCGGCACTCACGGCTCGTTTACTTGGCGATGGTTTGCCCCACCATGCTTTACGGAGCGCAAATATGGGGTATGAAAGGTAATGGTCAACCAATAGCAAAAAGCCTTTTAGATAAGCTAGGAAAAGTGCAGAGTAAATGCCTGCGAAAGATCACAGGAGCGTACAAACGAACTCCAAGGGTGGTCCTCGAAAGAGAAGCAGCCATTCCACCAATCGATTTGCAAGTGCAGGCAATCTCGCTGCTATACGGCGCGAACACAGGGAAAAAAGCGGTTACAACCCAGATAAGCCAACACGTTAATGATGTCTGGCATCGAGTGCGGCTTCTTCGCAGCAGGCGGAACGGTTCTACCAGAAAGAGAACGGCAATGGAGGCCGCTCGTCAAAAAGCAGTTGACACGGAGTACGACATAAAGAAAGTTCCCAGACACCCAGATAGACCCCGACCTAGGCATATCAGTGGGTCTCAAGAGCAGTGTAAAGCAAAGCACTCAACTAACCCGAAGACGTGGGTAAACAAATGGGTAGACTTAGAGTGGCAGCGCAGAAGGGCAGACTATAAGGGCAGTCGATCGGCAGTAACCTGGAAAACACCATGGTGTCAAAACCCGCTTAAATTATACGAAGGACTTAAGAAGCATGAAGCTACCGCAGTGATGTTGTTGCGCACGGGAATTATTGGGCTTAACTCTTGGCTGGCGTCTATTAGGGTTCCGGGGATCTCGCCTGATTGCACTTGCGGCGAGCGGGCACAGACTGTCAAACATATTCTGTGCTACTGCAGGGAACATTCAACATTACATTCACGGATGTTTCATAATGCACGAACAACAAAATTTGATCGACTTCTTCAATCCCCGCGGGGCTGTCGAGCTGCTGCCCAGATGTTAATCTCTAGTGGCCGTCTACAACAGTTTTCTGTCGCCAATGAAACTGACCACGAGGTGCCGGAACTCGTTAAAATTCTGAGCTTAGACTGAGTTTTCTCTTCCTCGAATGCGGGGATAATGGAATATGCGGAGGAATAAGAGATTTAAAGTTGACTGACGCTTTCGGCATTGATCGGGGCGTGTATGCGTGGCGGGACTGTAACGGCTAGTTAGCCAATAATTACCTGTAGCATGCGCTAGTCAGCGTATGCTTTCATAGCGCCCTGAGGGCTGGTAGATCAACCAGAGTGATCTAGAAGATTCTCTAATTCTAGTCTGTGCGCAGGTAGGCGGCTACTCATGAACTAGCTCTGATGTATCAACTAGGATCTTCGAGAAGATTCTATTATCCTGCTCCGTGCACAAGCAAACAGCCGCTAATGAAGCAGCTCTGATGAAATGACTGGAATCTTCGAGAAGACTCCTAAGGTTACGAGAATGAGGAGGAAGTAATTAAGGGTTGAGGGTTAAAATGTATAAAGACCTCTATTAGTTACCTCACAACGAGGATTCATCATTATATTAGATATTTCTTCATAGTTAGATTATTAATTTACCATCATTTACTCGGATGCACATTGCTTCGATATCTTGATCTGTGACAGGGACTACGGGTTTTGCCCAATTGGGCTTTTTCCCTCAACAACATGGCCATCCGTCCTCATGGCACTATGTACATAATAGAAGCTAGATAGGACAGTAAGCAAGAATCTTTATTTATTTATTTATTTATTTATTTATTTATTTATTTATTTATTTATTTATTTGATTTGATTTCAATTAACCCGATCAGGCACCCGCTGGGTCCATGCAGGTGGCTATCATCTATAATATATACATGAGGGGAAACCTTACCGGTGAAAACCCCTCGATTCTGTCTGGTTTTATCTTCACAATTTATCCCGGTTTACCCAGATTCTCCTTCAGGAAGTGCAATATTCACTGTTCAGCCAGTGTGGATCCCGTCCTATCCCTTGCCAGATCGCTTTAGTTTTTCCGAGATCGCTGCTTCGACTTCCCCTGCAAGTCGGAACTGTTCTATCCAGCCTTGGGTGAGTATCCACTGCGTGATTCTAGCCACATCTTCTGGGCTGTTCATCATGGCTTCAAAAGACCTATCCTTGGCTAGTCTCAGAACTTCGCCTCTTCCCCTTGCCCACTGCGGACACGCCAAGACCATGTGCTTGACATTTTGGGACGGATATCCACATTGACACTTTGGTTCGTGTACTCCCGGGACTTTTCTTCGGTGCAGGTAAGAGTTGAGCCCGATATGCTCACTTCTTAGCTGAATAGCGACACTACTTTGGGCCCTGCTAAGGTTATGGTGAATTTTAACTGGTGTTCCTTTGAAGCTGAGTTTTTTCCTGCCTGATTGCTTGTCGGTGATGATATTTGCTGCGTTCCACAATTCGGGATCTGCAGTCGCTCGTCGACCAGACCGCTGCACCCTATTGTTTCCCCAAGAGTTTGCCCACTCGTGGAAAGCTGCTACTCTACCAGCCTCTTTCTGTCTACCCCTATTCGTCTCTTTACCACAAATTTCCGTCCATTCGGCAACATCTTTGATCCTGTTCAAGGCATGCCTTTCTTCTCCCCCATTTACGGGCAGCTTGACCTTGGCGCATGCGGAAGATATTGTCCCTTGAACAGAAGTTTTATCTGATAGTCCGGCGTGTTGGACCCTCCTTTGCTTCAGATAGATTTCGATGGGTAGTACAGAGGATTCGTGTTCTAATACTCTGCTGCTGGTAGAGTTGTATGCACCTGTAACTAGTTTTAAGCATTTTCTCTGAATACTTCTTAAAGGTTTCACTATCCTTTCAGGTATTTTACCCGCTGGCCCGGCCTCGGCCCATATCGAGGACCCATACGTGAGGGCCGGTCTCACTAGCGTGCTATACAATAGCTTAGTCTTCATGAATGTGGCACCCCAAGTCGATTGTGCTAGTCTACTCATAGCCTGCACTTGGGTGTACGATTTTTCCTGTACTTTCTTAATGTGAGCACCCCAATTAAGCTTGGGGTCGAAATAAATTCCCAGAACCCGGAGAGAAGGCTGTGGTCCGGTAACGTTCCCTTGTATGTTAACCGTCGCTTCGAGGTTGTATCTTTTCTTCCTTGCTCGTGTGAAGTGCATGAGCTGGTACTTCTCCGGCGCAAATTTCACCCCATGGGTTTTTGCCCATGTCTCGCAGATCGTATGTTGTTCTTCGAGCTTTCTGCTGTTTTCTTCTGTGGTACTTGACCATGTTAGTATATTCGTGTCGTCCACGAATCCTACGGCTGCAGTAGATTGACTTTGTAGCATTGGCAAGAGTGTGCTAACAAAAAACAGGAAAAGAACAGGAGACAAAGATGACCCTTGAGGTATGCCTGTGTTGGTGGGAATTTGGTTGCCTTTGAATGCTCCAAGAACTATCGATGTCGTTCTTTCTTCCAGGAACGATTCGACAAACCGACTAATCCACCTTGGGATTCCCTTTTCTCTCAGATTGTGGACAAGTCTTGCGTGCGAGACGTTGTCAAATGCTCCCGAGATATCCAGGCTCAAAAGTGACGCGACCTTCTTTTTATCTTTTCTCCATATGGTATGAATCTGTTCTGTTAGGAGCTCGACTGCCGAGATTGTAGACCTCTTAGGCCGAGCCCCCATCTGCTCTTCGGGGAGAAGGTTAAAGTCTTCGGCGGCTTTGGAGATACGGTTAGCCACTAATTTCTCGAGAAGCTTACCCATCGTATTTAGAAGTGCTATCGGTCGATATGATTTTGGGGTGTCATATCTCGGCTTTTGTGGTTTCCTGAGAACGATTGTTGTTGATTCTTTAAACTTATTTATTTATTTATTTATTTATTTATTTATTTATTTGATTTGAATTCATTTAACCCGATTAGGCACCCATTGGGTCCATGCAGGTGACTACCAACTTTCATATGTACATAGGAGGAAACCTTTCGGTGAAAACCCCCTAACCTGCCTGATAAAGTTCTGTTATATAAAAGTTTACCTTTAGGAAGTGCAATCACACTGTTGTGTCCAGTGTAGATACCTTCTCGTCAAACAGCCCTCGCTTCCTTTTCTCTTCCCCTCTCTCCAACATCAACCTCTCCACTTCCCCGACCAGTCGAAATTGTTCAAACCATCCTTGGTCTAGGATCCACTGCGTGATTCTTGCCAGATCTTTTGGGTCGTTCATCATGGCTTCAAATGATCGAATTTTGGCTTTCCTCCACACCTCAGCCCTACCCTTGACTCGTAAAGGGCAGGCCATTACCGCATGTTTGACGTTTTCCGAAGGGTATCCACACGGGCATCTTGGATTGTCAACTCCAGGAACTTTTCTTCGGTACAGATAAGATTTGAGCCCGATGTGCTCGCTTCTTATCTGTATGGCGATGCTACTTTGGGCCCTTTTAAGGTTTCGGTGTAAGTTTGATGGAGTCCCCCTAAGGCTCATCTTTTTTCTGCCGGTTATATTGTCAGTGTAAAAGTTGGCTGCTCTCCAGACTTCTGGGTCGGCTGTAGTCCTGTGTCTTAGGGTGACGTTCCGGGTTTGGTGTGGCCAAGAGTTCGCCCACTCTTGGAACGCAGCCGTCTTTCCCATCTCTTTCTGTCCCTTTATGGACTCTTCTCCGCTGCATATCCTAGACCACTCTTCTCTATCTTTTTCCTTGAATAGAGATCTGCGGTTGTTAATTCCCTTAGCTTGTTGCCTGATTATCCGGCAGGTCTTTTCTATGGTCTTTTGGACCGGTGAGTTGAGAGTGAGCCCGGCGTGCTGCACTCTTCTATGCTTTAAATAAATTTCCATCGGTAAGATGGAGGTCTCATGTTCCAGCACTCTCGTGCTGGTGGACTTGTATGCTCCTGTGATACTGAGTAAGCATTTCCTCTGTATCGACTTCAGAGGTTTGACTATCCTTTCAGGGAGGTTTCCCGTTGTCCCATACTCGGCCCAAATAGGGGACCCATACATAAGGGCCGGTCTTACAATCGCACTATAGATTAGTTTGGCTTTATGAAAAGTTGCTCCCCATGTTGAGTGCGTTAGTCTGCTGAGCGACTGCACTTGTAAGTTCGACGTTTGCTGGACCTGCTTGATATGAGCGCCCCAATTTAGCTTGGGGTCGAAATAGATTCCAAGAATTCGGAGAGAAGGTTGAGGCGTGGTTAAGTGGCCCTTTATATTTAGAGTAGCTTTAAGGTCGTGTTTATTCCTTGCTCTAGAAAAGTGCATTAACTGGTACTTTTCTGGTGCGAATTTCACTCCATGCTTCTTGGCCCATAGCTCGCAGATTTGGTGCTGCTGCTCCAGTTTTCGACAGTTTACTTCAGTGGAATCCGACCAAGTCAGTATGTTGGTATCGTCTACGAATCCGACCGCTGTGGATGTTGGAGTTTGGAGCTTCGGGAGAAGTGTGCTCACAAAGAAGAGGAATAGTATCGGAGAGAGAGATGAGCCCTGGGGTATGCCAGTGTAGGTGTGGATTTTCTCGCCTTTAAAGGAGCCGAGAACAACTGAAGTAGTTCTATCTGTTAAGAAAGACTTGATGTAGTCGGTGACCTGTCTTGGAATTCCCTTTTCTCTGAGGTTGTGAATTAGTCTTTCGTGAGATACGTTGTCGAATGCACCAGAGATATCAAGGCTAAGGATTGATGCCACGCGTTTTTTGTCTTTCCCCCAAATTGTATGAATCTGCTCGGTTAGAAGTTCGACTGCTGAGATCGTGGACCTTTTGGGTCGTGCACCCATTTGTTCGTCAGGAAGAAGATTGTGGTCTTCTGCCGCTTTTGCTATTCGGTTAGCCACTAATTTTTCAAGTAACTTACCCAGTGTGTTGAGGAGAGCTATTGGTCGGTATGCCTTGGGTGTATCATATCTTGGCTTCTGCGGCTTTCTCAAGACGATTGTTGTCGACTCTTTGAATCCTTTTGGATGGTAACCTTGGGTGAGGCAAGCATTGAATAGGTCTGCTAGGATTATTTATTTATTTATTTATTTATTTATTTATTTATTTATTTATTTATTTATTTATTTATTTATTTATTTATTTATTTATTTATTTATTTATTTATTTATTTATTTATTTATTTATTTATTTATTTATTTATTTATTTATTTATTTATTTATTTATTTATTTATTTATTTATTTATTTATTTATTTATTTATTTATTTATTTATTTATTTATTTATTTATTTATTTATTTATTTATTTATTTATTTATTTATTTATTTATTTATTTATTTATTTATTTATTTATTTATTTATTTATTTATTTATTTATTTATTTATTTATTTATTTATTTATTTATTTATTTATTTATTTATTTATTTATTTATTTATTTATTTATTTATTTATTTATTTATTTATTTATTTATTTATTTATTTATTTATTTATTTATTTATTTATTTATTTATTTATTTATTTATTTATTTATTTATTTATTTATTTATTTATTTATTTATTTATTTATTTATTTATTTATTTATTTATTTATTTATTTATTTATTTATTTATTTATTTATTTATTTATTTATTTATTTATTTATTTATTTATTTATTTATTTATTTATTTATTTATTTATTTATTTATTTATTTATTTATTTATTTATTTATTTATTTATTTATTTATTTATTTATTTATTTATTTATTTATTTATTTGATTTGATTTTGATTTGATTTCAATTAACCCGTTCAGGAAACCCAAGGGCCCATGCAGGTGTCTAACTATTATATATACACAGGAGGAAACCTCGCGGTAAAAAACCCCTAATCTGCAGTCTTATATCTATCGTGTATTCAGTTTACCTTCAAGAAGTGCCTTACACTTTATAACCAGTGTGTAATCCGTCTCACCCATTCCCTGCTCTGTGGATCATTTCCCGCATCGTCGCCTCAACTTGACTGACAAGTCGAAACTGTTCTAGATATCCTTCGTCTAGTATCCACTTCGTGATTCTTGCCACATCTTCCGGGCTCTGAATCATGGCCTGATAGGACCTATCTTTTGCTTTTCGCAGGAAATCCCCTCGTCCCCTCGCCCACTGCGGACACGTCATGACCATATGCCTGACGTTCTGTGACGGATACCCACACTGGCATTTTGGGCTGTCAACTCCAGGTACTTTTCTTCTGTACAGATAAGAATTGAGCCCGATATGCTCGCTTCTTATCTGTATGGCGATACTACTTTGGGCCCTGCTAAGGTTCTGGTGGATTTGAACTGGTGCTTCCCTGTAGTTCATTGTAAATCTGCCAGTATTTTTATCCATGGTGATATTCGCTGCTTTCCAAGTCTCAGGATTGGCTGGAGTCGAGTGTCCAGAGTTCTTCTGGTGTGTCCAAGAATGTTTCCATTCCTGGAATGCTGCAATCTTTACAGCCGTCTTTTGTCGCCCAGTTTGCTCTTCCCTTCCGCAGATTCGAATCCATTCGGCCACATCATCGCTTCTGTTCTTGTCGTGAATCTCCTCTCTCCCTCGGACGGGCAGCTTGATTCGATTACACGCCGAAGTTATTGTCTTTCGAACAGGTAGCTTGTCTGATAGTCCGGCGTGTTGGACCCTCCTTTGCTTCAGGTAGAGCTCGATTGGGAGCACTGAGGTCTCGTGTTCGAGTACTCTGCTGCTTGTTGAATTATATGCACCTGTAACTAACTTTAAGCATTTTCTCTGGACGCTTCTTAAAGGTTTAACTATCCTTTCGGGGATTTTACCCCCTGGCCCGGCCTCGGCCCAAATCTGGGACCTATTTATTTATTTATTTATTTATTTATTTATTTATTTATTTATTTATTTATTTATTTATTTATTTATTTATTTATTTATTTATTTATTTATTTATTTATTTATTTATTTATTTATTTATTTATTTATTTATTTATTTATTTATTTATTTATTTATTTATTTATTTATTTATTTATTTATTTATTTTTACAAGTCTACTGGGCTTCAGCTACGCCTAAGGCCCCGTCCCTGGGAGGATATGGTGACAAATATGTACTAAACTAATTAACAATAAATGGGGAGCCAAAAGGCCTTGGAAACTGAATTTGTGAAAGTGTAGTGAGCGCTATACAGCGGGACTCTCACATAGACATAAGTCAGACGGGACGGATCGGGCAAATTTCTGATAGGAATTTTGTCTTCTCCAAAACAGAGGAAAAACGCTTGGCACCACGGGAGGTGCCGAGAAGCAAATCTAGTGTCCCTAGGCTTCTTCGGTGACCAGTTGAGGCTAGTCTCTCTCGAACTAGGGGGCAGAAAACTAGGTGGGTAATTGACTTGTCACCCCCGCAGGAACAAGTCAAGTATGCATCTTTGTGACGGAATCGGTCGTGATAAGCGCGAAAGTCTCCATGTCCGGTTCGGCATTGAATAAGGTACCCAAGATTACGGCGGGGGAGTCGTAGCTCCTCGGGGGGCTTCTTGGGAAATGGCATCCCTAATTCACAGTAGGTGGAAGGAGCATGACTTTGCCACCATGCGGAAGTCAGGTCCCATATATACTGTTTCATCTTTGTCCGGGCTCCAGCGAGAGATGCAGCAGGAGGAGCTGGTTAGCGGGCAGCCTCACCAGCTAACTTATTGGCTAATTCATTACCAGGGATCCCCATATGGCCAGGTGACCGCATCACGTGGACTTTACCAGGGGCTGCAATTGGCAGAATTCTCCTTGAGGGCCACTGGGAGGCGAGTTTTCGGAATTCGAATATTTCTTGCTGTGAGGATTTGGAGGGTGTTGCATCGAGAAGGCGTCGCGTTGCCTCTTGATTGTCTAGAATTACATGGATATTAGTTGCTAGGTGGGTAGAGGGACCTGCTATGGCAGCTTCAAGCCCCGCGAGAGCACCGACAATCTCAGAGTCGTAGACCTCAAAGTCGGGGCCTAGCGGGACTCTCACTGTTGCTACGGTTATTCCCTTGTGGAGAATGACGGCACCTGCCCCAGCAGATCCATCTTTTTGTTTGGAACCGTCGGAGAAGACGAGGATGTCCCATGGTGGAAGGTTTCTGATACGCCGAGAAGCTTCTTCAGAGGAGAGTTCAGCCCGGCTTAGAGTTTGGGGGGCTCTATACGAGGGCGTTACAAGCCGAGGACGGGGAAAGCGCGGAACGAGCTGAGCCTTTCCAGTTAAGCGGGTATGCGCCCGGGAGTCATTGGATCTTTTGACCAGGGGGTGAAAGTGGTTAGCGGCGGCTATTTTAACAGCAGAGTTGAGGCGCGTCTCTTCGAGTAGAATGTGTGCTGGTTTGAGCCACACCTCCCTTAGGAGTGCTGCAGTGGGAGTGGTTTTGTATACTGGTAGGATTGCTCTAGCCAAATTGACCAGAGCTCGAGTGACCATGGATACAAGGTGTTGGGATCGGGTGGAAGTCAAGCGGCCATGCCGGATATAGGTGTTTCCACGCCACCAAACCTCCGCACCGTACAAAAGGACCGGTAGCGCCGCAGCTAGGGCTGCAGTACGCAGAAAAGTTGTTGGTACACCACGGTTGGTATTTCCAAGCTGTCGAATGTGGGCGCTAATCCGTTGCGATTTGGCACTCCATTCCTGCACATGTTGTTTGAAAGAGAGCTTGGTGTCGAGGAAGACGCCTAGCCACCTCAGAGTAGAGTTGGTAGTTCTTAAGACGCCATTAATGGTTACCGGAGGAGGAGGTTGACGGGATCTATGAATATGTAGTATTTCGGTCTTATTTTCTGCCAGAGAGAGTCCGTTCTGATCAAACCATTGGGTGATGCTTTCAACACTGTTGGCGGTTAGACGAGAAGTATCGACCAGAGTTTTTGCGACCGAAAGGTTCGCTACGTCGTCTACATATTCATAAGTAGGAAACCCTAATTTGAACAAAGGCTCGAGATAGAGGAGGAAAAGTATCGGGGAAGCGGGGGAACCTTGGGGTAAACCATGCGGAATATCCAAGAAGTTACCAACAAAATCGTCTATTCTGAGGCGAGCTTTCCTGCAACAAGAAAAGGAAGCAGCCCAATTTACGTATGGTAAAGGCCATCCCTGTTCGCGAAGACGAATGCGAAGACGAATGCGAAGACGGCCAGGCTAGATGCTATCGAAAGCACTCTGGATATCGAGGGTAGCGAGAGTGCACACTTGCTTTGTTTCCCACGCTTTTTCGACATCGTGAACCAGACATTCTACGAGGTCCATAGCAGATCTTCCAGGCAGAGCTCCGAAATGCGTTGGGGAGATAATGCGGTTTGAAAATGCCCAAAAGGCAAAGCGTCTGGCAAGGAGGCGTTCCAGCCCCTTCCCGAGGACTGGGAGAAGCGAAATCGGTCGCCAATTCGCGGGGTTAGTGAGATCGTCCTTGTGTGGTTTAGGAATAACCACCACTTCGGCGCGGCGGAAGATGCTGGGATGGTGACCATATGTGAGGCAGAGGCTGTAAAGTTTAACAATCCACGAGCGCCATGTATCCACTCCCCATACCAAGCGAAGAGCTGAGATAGAAAGGTGGTCGTGTCCCGGAGTGGTTGACGAAACCTCCAGAAGACAGTGGCGCACTTCATCTTCGTCTATAGAGAGAGGTGCGGGGATCGTACGCAGTGGGCAGGTGGGAGTATCCTTGGGTAAATCTGGTTGACCAATTGCGCGGGTAAGCTTAGTTCGAAAGAATATGTCTGCCCGCTCGGTCGGGGTGCTATATGTGACACCTTGGAAGTGGATTGGGGGGGGGGCCAAAGCGACTAAATAACTTCCGCCATCCAACAACTTTATGGGCCTCCAGAATCGAAGACACATTATCCAACTTGGAGCGCTTGTGTTCTCGTTTAGCTCGTCTTACGGATTTTCGGAAACTATTGTGTGCCTCGCTAATGAGATTAGGATCACCGCTATGGCGAGCTTCGAGGTACCGGCGTCGTTGGTCTGAGCATTCGTCATTCCAATAATCTTTGCATGGAACGCATGCAGGCCTCGGAGGGTTAGCTGCCAGCAAAATTGTCGAGAGAGCGGCGATACCCAATGAAGTCACCGCGTCCAGTCGCTGGGGAGTTGGTTCAAAGGAAAGACTAGGAGGAGCAGTGGCGGAGAGGGCTAACCTAAATACTTCAGCATTCTCATCGTTGAGTTTGGGCAGCTTCCGCGTAGCGTGCCGCCTTTGAGATGACAAGAGTTGGACGAACCCGGATATCGTCTCATGGTCGGAAGTTAAATGTGCCTCCGGATCTACACGAGCAGAAAGTCCTTCCATGTTCGTAAGTACTAGGTCGAGTACATGGCCGGCACGATGAGTGGGAGCACCGTAAGGTACTGCCGACCTCAGAGAATAGCTATCAATCCAATCAACAAAGCTGCTGACGCCAGACGAACGGGAAACGTTAGGCTCCCACAATTTGTGGTGAAGGTTAAAATCTCCCACAATTATGGTATTCGGTTTGATCGGCCAACTTAGGAGTGCGCTGAGACTCTCAGGCATCGGAGCTTGAGGTAGACGGTATACATTTATGACCTCTAAAGAAGGAGAGCACTGAAGACGGAGGATAATGATATCGGGTGAGAAACCACAATCCAGCTGGATAGGACGGAGGTTTGATTTCTTTCGTACATAGGTGATAACGCGCGGGCGCGAATTTTTCCAGTCACGGTTAGGAGGAGTAAAGATGACGTAGGCTGGATGGGACTTGGTTACGTTCTTTAGGTTGATTGTTTGTGTCCAGGGCTCTTGGACAAAGATCACGTCATACTTACCTTGAAATGCGGCTTGTAAAAGGATGAGGTGAGAAGATCCACCACGCCCAACGTTTGCTTGGAGAAAACGGAGGCGAGGCGGTGGGAAACTCCTTAAATAGGCTCTGTTGCTCATAGGAAGTGCTATTAGAAGTATTGATGGTAGTTTGCTCATGTAGGTCTACATCCATAGAACTATCCGGGGCAGATGCAAGCGGTGTGAAGCTATTCTGGCTGGCAGAAGGCGTGCGTTTAGAAGGGACAGAGGGGGTTTCCGTCGAGAGAGTCGCTGCACTAGAGCTGCTAGGAGAGGTGGAGGTGGCAGGGGTGGCAGCAGCGGCAGCAGCTGCCTCTGCGCGACGCTCTTTCCTGAGATTATTACGATTCCGTGAACGGAGTTCCGTTATCGCTTTTTCCGAAGGATGAATCAGTTTTCCCTTGAAAGGGCGAGGACGTAAAGGGCAGTTAGGGTCGTCTGCTGAATGAGGCCCCAGGCAGTTGATACACCGACAAAGATGACGGCATTCTCCGTGGTGGCGAAGTGCACCGCAACGAGCGCACAATGCTTGAGTACGGCAGCGAGAGGATTGGTGAAACCCGAAACAAGCATCACACTGGACTACCTTCGGGCTAGGGATATAGCGTCGGGAAGGGGCGCTGTCAACAATTCGAAAAGTTGACACCTCTTTAGGAAAGAAAATAACTGCCATATGCAGTGGATCATGGCGATCTTCATGTAAAGACCAGTGGGCGCTAGATGGAGCGACGCCAGTCTGTGCCTGGGCAATGCTCTTGACGTCATTGAGCGTGGTGGGAACCAAATTAGAGACCGGATTCCAGATAGTGCGTGGGATACGCTTCACAACATACCTGATGCGGTCCTCAAGTCGAGCAAGGGAACCGGAAAGAGACGCCTTTATGGAGTCGGCGTTGTCCATCGCAATTTTTAGCGATGCATCAGACGAGAAAATGACGTTGAAACCATTTGCGCAGCGAGTAACGGAGGCAATTCCGTGCTTAAGGTCGGGCACAATGTGAATGAAAGCAGCCTTGACTGCTGTGGTGTCTGCTCTGAGAAGTGGAGCTTCCTCTGAGAGGTGGAACATAGCCTTGGGGCGCTTGGTGGCTGCAGATTGTTTTGGAACAGGCGCGCGAGAGGGGTGATGTATTGTGTTGGGTCGCGACGACGACGACGCCGGGGGAATGTTGGCGGGAGGGCCTGCGGCGGTCGCTGCCCAACTTTGAGTTTTCTTCGATGTAGGGGCGGGGGGTCGTGGTGGGATGCTTTGGCTGGGCTTGGGTAAGGAGCCCAACAATTTGGGTTGTACCTGGCTGTTGGGTTGCATAGGGTGCCCAGAAGCAACCGCTAAGAGAAACGCGTCCATTTGCTCGCGCACGAAGGACTGAATGAGAGGATCAGCCTCTTCAACGGCTGACCAAAACTTGGCGTGAAAGGATTGAACCCAAGTAGCTCGACCCTTTGCCACGCGCTGGACGAGCTGAAGCTCGTCAGCGACGCGCTGGGCCAAGGGAGGTGGTTGTTGTGATTTGGCCATCACGAACGCGATGGCCGAACTAAAATGCACTTCTGTAGGAATTGACTTGTAGGAATTGATTTAGAGGGAATTGCTGGATAGGAATAGGAAGACATGAGCGGTACGTAAATGTAGTATCAGTATGTGTGATATGTATATTTACGTATTACTGAATGTAGTTAGTGCCATTCGCCGTAGTTGTAACACGTGATACGTAAATTTAAGCGAAGCCAAACGACGCTTAAATCTAAAATTAGAATACTCCTGTAACCCATAACCTGTCATAACCCATAACTATTTTGTCCACCGAGGAGTATGGGTTATGACAGGTTCTACTGTAGACATGTCTGAACGCGATGACATGGAAGTTTCCCCACCAGATTACTCTAACATCATGGCGTATCAAGAAGGAGACCTTATCAATATATTCGACAATTCCACCCTCTCGTCGCTATTCACGCCTGATTACATGCCGAATTTGGTAGTGAAAAGCGGACTTTATGACCTCCTTGTGGTACTACTGGACTCTCTTAGAGACTAACGTAAAGGTGTAGGGCTTATGCGAATAAGTTTCCTCTGGGTCAAACCAGCTTATTACCGGGAAACTTGGTTAAAAACCACCCAATGGTAGATTGGTTCTCAATCTAACAACAGGGCAGTCCGGGGTCTTTTCATAATCCTCATGTGTCTGGAAACGGGGACTTGCTTAGTTAAAGAACCAGGTGCTGGGCCCCAGGCTTGATTTCGATCGGGTGAGGAGACTATTAGATTATGAATCTTTCAGGCATCTTATCTGGAAGGAGAAAAATGGTGTAGTATTAGATTAGCAATAATAAAATCATGTATCATCTATACTAAGGAATTAACAGTATACTTTAACCATCGCTGAATACCATGTAAAACTAGTGAAGCCAAATGCTCGACTATCAAAACAAACTCCGCTCTCCGAACTCCGTTTGCCCGACGAATTCACTTACCGAGTTCTGTTTGCCTAGTTCCGTTTAACGAACGCCGTAACTGCAACGTGACATAGACCGACCAACAATTATTTCAACAGAGACACCTTTTTTTCTAAAGGAGAGGCGATCTTAAGGGCAACCTCATAAGATGAGGTTGAGGGTCAGAGACGCCTACCTGGGGGGGGAATGACTCAACTGTGTCAAAAGCCTGTCAAGGAGCATGGGGTGTATGAAGAGATTGGTTAGTCACCTGATGACCTTATAGTGCTGGTGTGGCAATAGGGTGGATTGACCATCAGGAAGGTGAGACGCGGTCGGCCGAAAGGGGGAGACCTCTGAGGTAACAGGAAGGTTGGATGGATTTTGTCCTTCCACCACTCACAACTGGGCCGTAGTCCTTTGCAGTGACCGATAGGTTGGTCATTTACTTTTGGATAGCCCCCTACTCGCACTAGGGACTAGCATATTGCTGAGATGTCGTCGGCTAGAATGAAGACAATGGACCATTAGGAGACTGTGAGGGGGCTCGAGAGGACGCACCTCGTGTGGCTCTTGTGTCTAGGCCTCGCCTGGCTGGAGTTGCAGGTTTTTTGAGACTTTTTCCCGCGTACCAGTTTCCATAGCTGCTCTTTTTCAATTTTTTTGAGCAGAAGGTTCCGTAGAAAAGGTGGTTGAATGCTTCGGGTAATTACTGAGCTAAATGGCTACCCGTCATGGGTCAATGTATCAATGATCTTAGGTTCGAGGTAAAAGGGGATAGGAGCACTGTAGAAGGTGTGGCCTGGGTCAGAGAGGAGCCCTAGTGTTATAATAGTCTTGGACTCTACATAGCACGGATAAATATCACTACACTCACTCACTCAGACTCACACGCCGAACTTGCTGGCGCCCCCACCTTCATCCAATTGGGTATTGTTTGAGGATTCAAAGCAGTACTTCAACGCATTCGCTGAACGATAGGGATACGTCGTGGTCACTGAACGCTCTATCAAATCCAAGACCATGGGCGATATCTTGAGGGTTTGGCTCATGTGCCCTAAGAGATGTCAGCCCAACCTACAAGCTGCAGCTTTGGAGCTTCTCAACGCCAGATTACAGCGAGAGAATTGCTTGTTTGATCTGTGTGCCTTACCAAGGACGCATCTGACGACCCGGTTCGATGGTTAGCATATTCAGATCCAGATCGGGGTGCTGTGTATAACCTCCGCCAATTGTTCCGGAGGCATTGGCAGCTCACCGAGGGCGTTCTAGGGCCGAGGATGAAGCGGCTCTCGTCGCTAGTAGCCAGCGCCTCACAGATTCTGGCTATAATTCCACCCAAGTCCTCAGGATTCTCCGCGACCAGTATCCAGCACTGAAGCTGAAGATGCACAATGTTTACAACCTCCGCGCCAAGATTTGCCTTGAACGCCTAGGTAATCTGAAACCGATACAAGCACTCATTTGAAATCTCCATGAGGAACCCGAATGGAGCACTGCGGTCTGCACCGATAGGGACACGGACCGAGTCAAAAGACTCTTCTTCGTCCATGTCAAAGGACTTGAATTACTGCGTCGCTGGCCAACTGTGATCGCCAACGACGCGACTTACAGGACCAACCGACTCGGCACGCCCTTGGTCCAGATTGTGGGCTTCACGGGCCTGAATAAATCATTTTAGATTGGCCATTGCTTTCTGGCGAAAGAGGAGGAGATCGACTATTACTGGTTGATTCAGTAGCTACGACGACTGGATGCGGATGGCACCATGCCCGCTACAGTAATCATCGACAACGCGCAGGCTATCCAGATTGCCTTGAGCGCTCACCGGCCCGAGACGACTCCTGTTCTCTGCCGTTGACATATGAACGAATGCCTTATCAGACAGTGTCGACCGGCATCTTAAAGCCAATAAGTCTGGGAGGAGCTCGTAGCGGCGTGGTGGAGATGTTTGCGGGCTGTGACTCGAGATGAGTTCGATGACTGCTGGGCCCAACTGATTGCTGACTTCAAGAGCTCATACCCTCTTGAAGTTGAGTATATTGAGAGCATCTAGGTGAGTAAGGTGGACATACTGCGCGATTTTGCACTTGGCCAGTATGTCCACTTCGATCAGCTTACGACTTTCCGCGGTGAGGGTGCTCACAATATCCTCAAACGTGTTCTACGGATTTTGCGGGTGATTTCGGCAAGGTTGTTACCAACCCATCCTCTCAAATTGAAAAGTTTTTTGACAATCGCCTTCGGGAGCTTGAGGGGAATGGCAATCGACCTCTTCACATCCTCCGCGCTATTATCTACAGCCAGGCCCGGCATCACGTTTCGTCTTTTGCGCTTGTGAAGACCAGTAAGCTTCTGAAAAAGCTTCATTTACAAGCAAAGGACGAGGCTGGTGGCGATAGCAATGCTCTCCGGCATCCTACATAGTCTTAGACTGATAAAGGATATAAATAGAAAAAAAATCTCTCTAGTTGTCAGATTGCACCGGAGTGTACACAAGTACTTTGGGTTTGCCTTGCAATTATACATTGCTAAGCAAGCTTCGCCGGGATTTCATACTCTGGAGAGACGAGTTCCACCATCAATGGGTACTTCTCTGCATTGCTTTACGATCTCTACTGACTTACATAGTTTCTGAACCCTTTGGATGGCCCAGTATAGGTCACAAATTTCCAAAGCCTGTTGTCCGTCCGCGACCCGATCCCAAATCGACAAGTGGCTGCTTGACGTACAAACGCAGCTGCTTCTTCAATACTACAGGGATTTACCGGGGCAGAGTTAGTGGAACAGGAGGTGGCGAAACGGGAGAGAATGGCTGCTACGCAGATGGCTACTCCAGCGGAGCAACCAACATCTTCGAGAGGCGGAACTACGGACACACGGGGTAGGGGAAGAGGCAGAGGCAGCAGGGCAAGAGGAGCTGGGTCTCGGGGCGGTAGGCGCTCTCAAGTAGAGAGAAAGTTTTTGATCACCACGAAGAAGCGCGTGAAGCTCCAAAAAGCAGCAGAGAAGGCTGCTGGGGCTCTGATGGAGGCGGAGGAAGAGGTTTGTGCTCTGGTTGAGCAGCAAAGCCAGACTCAAAGGACTTGTCATGCTGCGTGACAGCATCAAAACACCAGGATTTGGGCGTTGAGCGGTCTACAAAGGCCTCAAAGTAGTGCCAATAGGGCAGCATATAGGTGGACTACGAGTACATTGAGTACACCATCACAAGCTAGTTCAAATACATCCACAGCTGCCTCAGAAACTTGCTCCGCGTGCCTATATGAATTTCTGTCTACTCTTACAGCTACAAAACCTGTGCAAATGTGATAGGTCAGTCAAACTGGTATTGACACAGAAGGACTACTAAATAAGATCTAAGTTTTCGTTATCTAAAATAACTACACTACAGAATCAAACTTCATTAAATACAGCTGCTGTCTTATTCCAGCTCCTTCTCGTAGCTTCTATGAGGTTACTAGAAACTTCTGGATCAGCGTGACAAGTACCAGGGAATCCCTGACTAATACTATCCTGATCTGGCTTAGGCCGGATCACGCTAAATGGGGGTTCTGACCCCATGACGACAAATAACAAATCCACCTGTACAAATAGGGCTACTTGTCACTTAAGGTTTGCGAAGAAACAAAGTTCTGACTTATTCCAAAGTACAACAGCGGTAAATACGTACACATTTGTCGTCAACTATGAGCATTGTCAAAAGATAATAAATGGAAACGACTCGTAAATGTAATAGTTACTCACAACAAGTCCTAATGTGACACCTTAGTGAACATGTCAAACGATGGGCAGTTTTGAACAAACAAAACCTAGTAATGCAAATTATTAGATATATTTTTTTTGATTGTTACATGGTCTGGAGATACCTGTTTTGGGGTATGATGTTTCGCTTAGGATATGGTGATCAGGAGGCTCAATTTTCCAACAAGAGATATCTTGGTCTCAAGTTTGTATAATTTGTTTTATCATGTACATTTTCGAAAACAAGTAGAAATTGATC
The DNA here is from genome assembly GCA_028751805.1 of Podosphaera xanthii. NCBI lineage: Eukaryota > Fungi > Ascomycota > Leotiomycetes > Helotiales > Erysiphaceae > Podosphaera > Podosphaera xanthii. Next base: position 4,885,358 of record JAPWIX010000009.1, on the reverse strand, counting down.
TTTTCTGAAAAAACAGGATTTAGATAGATATTTTGGGAAGGACATAGAGAAAAGAATGTAATGAGATACTTTTTGACTTCGCGATTTTCTTCATTTGACACTTAGTGTCTAATAGATCACGACGAACTTCGGAATATTTCCTAAAAGCATAAGATTTTTAGGTACAGAAAAAATCTCAAAGTCAGGTGTTTTAAACTAACCTATACATGTTCTTTGGATAGCTTTAGTCATCATCAATAACGATATCAGGGGAGTAACAACCCTTTGAGGATCCGGATCACGTTGATCAGATCCATTCATTAGTCATCTATATTTGGAATTTTGTATTAATAATGTACATGTATTAGTAAGGATTAGGACCTTATATATGATTAGAAAGTAGAAAGAAGGTTATCTTTTAGACTACAGACAACTCACCAGGCTTGCAATTGCATTTTGATGACAGTACGAGCTGTGAGTGTCACCTGTCTAATAAGCTGAGACCCCCACCTTTGCCAATCTTAGGCGCAGCAGCTACTACAGACATCCAATAACACTACATCAGTTAATCTTCATCATTATGTAATCGTCTTAAGAGGATTGCCTAAGGCTCAAGTGCTGAGGCCCATCCCTACCTATTCCGGTTAAGTAACCAACCTTAATTCACAATTTTTTTAATTTATTCGAGCATATGCTGCCTTACGGTTTTGACGCGAATGACACTGGTATGGTGGATTGAGCAATGACTCAACTTAATATGAGTGGCACTCATACCCGAATATCACTAAAAGTTACACCTCAAAGTCAGGCGCATTCCAGCCACCCACGGCTATCCAATCTGCCTTTGTCATTGTAGCATACATAACCAGGCGAGACATGTGGAATGGGTCTTGCTGGGTTCGAACCAGCTTTCTCCTGTCTCCAGTAAGGCACATGCACGGCTCCCCGGACTCTACTTGGGAGAACTGCCTGAACGGTGTACTCTGCCTACAGGGAAAATGCTGTTACAGAAGAACCTGTCTGAATCTATAATGGGTTCCGGTATAAATGCTGAAAATATCAGTTAATATTTAACCGTTTAGATATGCAATACTTACCCCTGCTCGACAAATAACTCGTAAGGATAATTGCTGCAAAAGTAAGTACTAACCATTCAATAAAGCTTGCAAAGTTGAATGCTTCACTTTCACGCGGTGCCAGTTGTTAACGCTCAGGATGTTTGCTGTATTTCTGAGATAGCTAAGAAGAATCGCAACTGGAACAAAGATACCCAGAAAAGTTTCCTCTCTCGTCTCATCCTTTTCGAAGAGTCCTGTTCTGATCAGTAACTTTTTCTCTGCCGCCAATACTCGCTTTACCCAAGTCCTACATTGAGAAGCCCTTCAACGTAAGGATAAAATCTTTTGTCTTCGGTAATATCTGGAAATGAAATCTGAGTATGAGTGTTCAAAACGTCAAACAGAGTCTTGTCGACTTTAGATTTATATCTCGATATATATGTAACAAATTGTGATAAGTGAAGCCGAAGTTATAAATGTGGTGACTATGGTACTGAAGACAGTATAGATCACAAAATGAATAAATTATAGTGACTATAGTATGTTTCTCGAGAAAACGCCTAGACCACACACCTCTCGTCTAAATGGATCAAGAGGCTATTTATCTACATATAAGACTTGCTACTAGCTATATGATTTTCTTGCCATATCTCAAAATAACAGTCTAAAGATCCGAAACATCTTTACCATAAATACTGTATCATGACAGGAACCTGGTGTCAGAACGGTGCAGAATTAATACCAAAGACAGCGCCGTCAATAGAAATAGAGTACCAATAACAATAACAATAACAATAACAATAACAATAACAATAACAATAACAATAACAATAACAATAACAATAACAATAACAATAACAATAACAATAACAATAACAATAACAATAACAATAACAATAACAATAACAATAACAACAACCTTAACAACAACAATAACAACCACAATAACAATAATAATAACAATAATAATAACAATAACCACAATAATAAAAACAAGAATAACAATAAAAATAACAATAATAACAATAAGAATAACAATAACAATAATAACAATAACAATAACAATAACAATAACAATAACAATAACAATAACAATAATAACAATAACAATAATAATAACAATAACAATAATAACAATAACAATAACAATAACAATAACAATAATAACAATAACAATAACAATAACAATAACAATAACAATAACAATAACAATAACAATAACAATAACAATAACAATAACAATAATAATAACAATAACAATAACAATAACAATAACAATAACAATAACAATAACAATAACAATAACAATAACAATAACAATAACAATAACAATAACAATAACAATAACAATAACAATAACAATAACAATAACAATAACAATAACAATAACAATAACAATAACAATAACAATAATAACAATAACAATAACAATAACAACAACAATAATAATAACAACAATAACAATAATAACAATAATAATAACAATAACAATAACAATAATAATAATAATAATAACAATAACAATAACAATAACAATAACAATAACAATAACAATAACAATAACAATAACAATAACAATAATAACAATAACAATAACAATAATAACAATAACAATAACAATAACAATAACAATAACAATAACAATAACAATAACAATAACAATAACAATAACAATAACAATAACAATAACAATAACAATAACAATAACAATAACAATAACAATAACAATAACAATAACAATAACAATAACAATAACAATAACAATAACAATAACAATAACAATAACAATAACAATAACAATAACAATAACAATAACAATAACAATAACAATAACAATGTCACAGATCAAGTAATAAAGCAATGGGCTTTTAAGTAGATGATGGTATTCTATAACTCGATTATGGAGAAGCAACATACACGTAGGCTAGACTAATATTTATATAAACTTCCCACCTAAGTAATGCCTTATCCGTCAGGAATAAGATTCTTATCCACCCAACTCTAGAAGGTTCCTTATACTTCCAATACTGTCTTCAACAGCTGAACCGTGTAGAATGTTCTACCGAGCTTTTGCCCCATGTCGATCGACAGTCTGTGCTCAAGGGTCGACAAGAGATACCTTCTGGAAGGTTCTCTCTATGCTCAAGTCCCAGATCACGGTTGTAATCATAGCCTACGCTTAGTCAGCGCAGGCTACAGGAAGCAATCGGCTAGCAAGCCGTCACAATTCCCCTCCTCCTCTTCTTGTGGTGAATAAAATCTATTTGGATCTTTTCCTTTTCGACCTCCGCTTCTGAATCATATTTTTTCGGCTGGCCCGACAAAAGTACCCGCGCTTTGTTCTTGGGGGCCATCATATTTACTAATTGAGCCGTAAGTGTTCTCAAAGCTAACCAATGCGGTAGTACCTTTAAGATTCTCAATTGGCTCCCAGGTTGGATCTACCCAGCCAACCCATTTAACCAGGGCTTGCCGATATGATCCCCTTCCACGGCGAACTGTTCTTGCCCTCAATATAGATTCTACTTCATATTCAGGCTCTTCTAAATGGTCCACAATGGGTGGATTTTGTGTATCATCAGAAACTTGGCTAGGGAACTTATCACATCCTGCACGTTTGACTAATTCAACATGAAAACGTTTGTGAATGTTGCCTGGGACATTTAGCTCCACTGTAAGCGCGTCAGGAACGGCTGTGACCTCGTATTTTGCATGTAGCCACGCAAGTTTCTTTGATAGTTGTGGGGTACTGATGTGTCGTAAGTCAAGCCAAACTTTATCCCCAACTTGAAACTTCTCTGGTTGGCGACGTAGTCTGTTAGCATTTTGCTCGGCTCTTTGCTGTGCAGACGCCATTGCAGCCTGCGCAAAGTCCTGCGCGTCCTTCAATCTTTGAACGTAAGCCGTAGCCGATAACTGTCCTGGATGACGCAAATTTTGGTCTAAAGGTGGCGTTGGCTCCATCAGGGGATCAAGCTCATATCCGTGCCTTAAAAAGAATGGGCTGATTCCACCAATAGCTGAGTTAGGTCTACTGTTAAGGGCGAGTTGAGCCATGGGAAGAAGATTCATCCAGTCGTCCTGTGCGTAAGACGTGAAAACTCGAAGGTACTTGTAGATCTCCTGATTTGCTCGCTCACTAGCATTGGACTGAGGATGATAAGATGTAGTCAGACGTTGCGTTATCCCAGTGAAGTGACAAAAGGCCTTCCAAAAATGGCTTGTCCAATCGCTACCCCTATTGCTGGTTAGATATAGAGGAAAACCAAAGTATCGGTAATAGCGATCAATAAAGGTTTTTGCACAGTTTTCAGCTGTCATTGAACTGGTCCCGAACACTAGGATATCTTTGGATAGACAATTGGTAATTACCATGATATTTGTACATCCGTCAGATGGTGGGAGATCAGTGACGAAATCAATAGTTAAGTCACTTCCAATACGCTCAGGAATTGGAAGCGATCGCAAGAATCCGGCTTTAGCTTCACGCCACACGGTAGTCCGTCCACAAACGTCACTATTCCGAATAAATCGCTGAACTGACTCCCGTAATTTTGGCCAAAACCATTGTCGGAGTACTAGTCCTACCATCGTGTCTCTTCCTGGGTGTCCCGTCAGATGACTATCGTGAATTTTTTGCATTATTGATGTTCTTAGGGGCTCATAGTCTGGTACCCAGATCCTATTTTCTCGGCCGCGAAGCACACCATCTGCAGCTACCGTACACTCTGCAATATTAGCAGATAATTTATGCGCTAGGTCAGGTGGAAACCCGCGTTCTCCGGCGCGAACCGCGTCTCGCGCTCGCCGCCAACACTTATCGTAAATAACCCCCTGTCTCCAGAGGTTCTGTACTTCATCGTCTTCAAATAATCTTGCCAGAGCAGCCGGATCATCCTCATTGTCTAAACTCTCGACAGCAGTAACAGCTGCTGGGCTGGCGGAAAGTGGTGGCAACAATTGCATGATGCGACCCACTGTACGTTCATCACTTAAGCCGGTTGGCTTATCCTGGTCCCGCCGAGATAAAGCGTCGGGACGGTCGCTTATATTTCCGGGCCGCCACTCAAGTGTGAAATTAAACTGTTGTAATACGTCATTGTAGCGCACTTGCCGTTCGCTGAGGAGACGTTTGGTCGTGAAATACTTTAGGTTTTTATGATCAGTTAATATCTTAAAAGGCTTTGCTGTTGACATTAACTCCACCTTCCACTCTTGTAGACATGCTACAATTGCATGCATTTCCTTGTCATTGATGGGGTAATTTGCCTCAGCGCTGTTTAGCCGTTTCGAGAAATAAGCAATTGGGCGTATTTGTCCTTGCAAATCAACTTGAGAAAGACAGCCCCCAACCGCATAACCTGAGCTATCAGCCTCCAAGATTGTCTCGCGTTCAGGGTCCCATTGCGCCAGGACCAGTTCAGAGGCAAAAATCTTCTTCAATCGTTTAAACGCCTTATCTTCTTTGTCACCCCATTTCCATTCTACATTTTTCTTAGTTAATTCGGTCAGTGGAGCTGTGATATCAGAGAACCCTTCAACAAAGCACCGGTAAAAATTGGCAAAGCCAAGAAAAGACCTCACCCCTTTTACTGATGTTGGTGCCTGCCACTCCGAAATAGCCTTCACTTTAACCGGGTCCACCGCAACACCCTCTCCCGCTTTCACAATAAAACCAAGATATTTGACTTTCTGACACAAAAACTCACACTTATCAATATCAAGGTAGAGCCCAGCTTTACCGAGTTTATCCAATATGCCACGAACTGTCTTCCAATGACCTTCTTCAGTACCGTCCGTGTACGCCAGAATGTCGTCGACGTAAGCTGTTGCATCAATATCTAGATGCTCCCGGAGTTGTTCATTTATATATCTTTGGAAACTTGCAGGCGCATTGACAAGACCAAACGGGGTAACTAACCATTCAAACAATCCTAGCCGACAGCAAAACGCAGTCATCCACTCATCCCCTTCTCTGATTCTTACTCAATGGAAAGCTGACTTAACGTCTAGCTTTGTAAACCAGCGTGCCTTTGATAATTGGCGCAAAGTCTCTTTAAACAAAGGGAGTGGGTATCGATCTGGAATTGTTGCAGCGTTCAGCCCCCAATAATCGACACAGAGACGGAGGCCTCCATTCGGTTTCTTTGCAAACAAAACTGGAGCTGCTGCAGGCGAACTGCTAGGTCTAATCCAGCCTTTATTTAAGAGGTCTGTTAGGGTTTTACGAAGCACCAGGAGTTCTTCCCGAGACATGTTGTAGATAGGTCCCCAGGGCGGTGACATCAATTTTCCGTCTTCTTGTCGGAGATTAATGGCTTGATCCAGCTTTCTTCTCAGCGGGGGTAAATCGTTCGCTCCCTTGTCATCCGAGAAAAGGTATGCAAAATCCTTAAGTTGATCTGGCAGGCGCTTTCTAGCCTCTTCTATTGACAAGCTAGGTTTCTGACGCAGGGCTTTATTGATATCCTCTAGGGATGCTCTGCAAATCGGGACTGACTTGGCCATGGTTGTCATTGTGTTAACTGAAGTCATCCTTGGGCGTGCAATATTTCTGAGTTGTTGACGCCATTTCTTCGCGCTGTACACTGAGCCACCACTCTTTCGAAGATCCAACCTTTGCTCCTTTGCGTGGATTACCGCATCCTGGTCCTCTAACCATCTTTTGCCTAGAATTATCTGATGCGTGCTGTTTGGAACAATATACAACCACAGCTTTTCAGTCACAAATCCATCCAAATCTAAAAGTATATATGTGATGCAATCAACTATCGACTTTTCTGTCACCGATTGCTCAGCGGCCGTCTCTAGTAAACGTGGGGAAATGGGAACGCGCGGCAGCTTTAGTTCAGAAGCAAGTTTATCTTCGATGATACCCGAACATAAACATCCATTATCTATTAAAGCTTGTATCATAGTCTCATCGTTAATCAAGGCGTTAACTAGGAATGGTGTTGTATTCATACTTGTTTCTTGACTAAAATCTGCATTGGGCTCCTGAACGCGACTAAGTTCAGGAGCTACAAGTTTTCCAAAACCATATTCTCATCTCCTGCATCCTCTTCAATCTCTTCATACAACTTGGGATCCAAGCCTGAAAAATTCACCCTAATGTCACCTCGATTTTTAGTTCTCGGGCTTTCTGCAGGGAGCAGTCTGCATCTTCGAGTATTACACCCCTTTTGTTCACACCGGAAACATCTCCCTTCTCTACGAAGCCTTTCAATCTGATCCGGCGATTTCCACTTGGCCCGTAAGGGTTTTCCATTGGGACCCCTCAACACCTTAGAGGCATATATTCCGCTCATCGGTGTATCACCTTCGTGGTCTAACTATTGAACAGGCTTCCTAACAAAGTTTGGTTTTTCGAAACTCATTCCAGTTCCGTGCTCTCCCATTCCAGATTGTTCTTCGTTTATACTCTTTCCTAGCCCTAAATTTCCACCAAAAGGGAGGTAGACAGGGTTCGGTCCTCTTGCCAAGTCATTGTACCTATGGGCAACATGTGTCACGATTCTCTCCCACTCAAAATAGTCGTCTATGGGTAGAAGGTGATTGCCAGCTAACGCAACCCGCATGGTTTGGTTTAGGGTGCCGGATAGCATCGTTATCTTGCTTTCATCCGGCCATCCATCCCCGTTGGCCTCAGTTAATTTGTTGGCCCAAGTGGGAAAGAACGAGCTCCACTTCTGCCTTGGCCCCATTTTCATGTCATTGAGTTCTGCCCTAGATTGTGCTAGCCTTGTTATCCGAGGAACGAGGATTTCTTACTTACGGAACTTTTAGCGTGAAACTAGTGAACTCTAAAAATGATTGGCTGTGAACCCCTGGAACAAAAAGGCCGGTGGGTCCGCTTAGTAAGCGACCCCTTTCTTCTTCTTCAACATCAATTCGTGCAACAAAAGCTCCTTCTTCATCATCACACAGCACCAAGCGCTTCGACCCACGACCCACAAACATGAGCAAGTTATGTAAACGGTGCGAAGTCGAACGTGATCTTTCTGAATTCGACCAGTTCAAGAATGGAAAATACAAGTTGACGTGCCGCAACTGCCTACACACAAGAGGCCGCGCTCGGCCGGTTACTCCACCTAACCCCAACGCTCAAGAAGACGACGACTACGATGCTGACTTCGAGGCTCAAGCGCGGTTCGGGCGGGCTTCTCAACGTGAGACTGCTAATGCACGCGCTCTCCGATATGAAGAACAACGCAGGAAGCGCGACTTGCCGCCTCCGGCTCTTCGTCCTCGCCCACCTCATTCGACCGATGAATATCACCCGCGCGTAGGCCGCGCCCCAACAATATTGCCAACAGCGAATGCAAACGATGCCGCCCAGGAACCACCACTTACGGGTACCGCAGCGAATGCAGACAATGCCGCCCAGGAACTACCCCTTACGCATACCGTTCACGACGAGAGTACGCACCCAGAACAACCGTTGTCTACCAATGGCCAACGCTTGCACGATCAGAACAATCCAATTAAAATCGTGCCAGGAATGGACCTCGATGCGCCAGCCATAACGACTACGGATTGGCAGGATTTGCAGAAATGGATGCGGCAGTGGCAGGACGGGCATGCAATCTGGTGCCCCCGTTGCAAGGAAGAATGGTTTGACATTGCCATAAAGAACGAGATCTGTCAACGCTGCAAAAGGTACGATGGGTCCGGCAAGACACCCTTTCTTATGTCCGTCGAGAACAACATGGACCCAGGGGAGATTCCATCGCTGCCTCGCCTTTCTGAAATGGAAGAGATGATGATATCTCCGGTCCACATTAGTATGTACCTTTACCGCATCAAGGACGCGCAGTATTGTTACAAGGGGCATACTATGACCTTTCTTCGGGATGTTGCGTCTATTGTTGACAAGCTGCCCCGTCTGCCTCGCGATTGCAGCGTCGTCTTGATCCGGCCTAAGAATATCGTTACCGCAGCAGGGCAGCAGACGATCAGGCAGTTCAAGAAGGCCTTCACAATTCGGATGGCGTATATCCGGACATGGCTCTCGTACCTCAAGCATCACCATCCTGGGTACGAGCGATACCAGATCGATTGGGACATGCTCGACGATTTGCCAGACCACACTAACGCTCTTGACACCGAGGGCGGCATCGACATCGTTGAGTATGATGAGGAACCAGATGTGGCCCAGCCCCAAGAGGCTCATCAACCGTCGCACGACGACATAGAGTTCGACGAAGAAGAACAATGGGCGGAGTTTGGCGCGGTGCCATTCACCCGGCCAGAGCAAGAGAAGCGTGAGGCGCTTCGAGAAGGTCGGTCTGAACATCTCATTCCTCCGTACTATGCGCTCTTCTAGCACATGCTAACATTCGTTCTCTTAGCTCTTACGCATGGCGCCGCTGCGAATCGCGATCATACATTGCCTACGCTAGAGTGGTCAGATATCAAGCCTTTCCGGTACTCCCAACAACGGTTCGGATTGCGAATATGGTCTCTAGCCTTCCCAACGCTATTTCCAACTGGCAAGGCAGAATGGTGCACACCTCGACCCCGTAGCCTCACGTTTATCGAATGGGCCCAACACCTCTTACGTTTCCACGACGGCCGCTTCGCTCGCCACGCGCGTTTTCGATACGCCGTGTTCAATCAATGGATGCGAGACAAGGCCGGTAGTCGAGAACGCTGGACAACACGCAAGGCCGAGGCTAGCGCGGTAGGCCCAACAAAGGATGACCTCCTAGATGCGTTTAGCAATGATACAGAACATGCCCAGGCGCTATTGAACAGCTGCATCCGTACCGCTGGCGCTATACTTGGAAGCAGGCCATTCTGGAGTCGCAAATGCCGGGAGCTTACTGCGTTCGTTCACTCCCTTAGGACGCCGACATTCTTTTTCACGTTCAGCGCCGAAGATACGCAATGGTATAGCGTGAACCGCCTCTTTCCACGGTTCGACGAATGGCAGGCCGGAGACGACAAGGCTAGGTACAACCTCAACCGCGATAATTTGCGCGACAATCCTCACATCGCAACCTGGCACTTTCATGACCGCTTTCGATGGTTTCTCCAGGAGGTCCTTATACCAAAGTTCGGCGTGGAGGACTACTGTTTCCGATACGAATTCCAAGGCCGGGGAAGTACACATGTGCATGGATTCGTTTGGGCCCGCGGCAATGGGGTTCCCAACGTAGACGACTTGAATTTCGAGCTGCAGCCTCATAGGGACCTGTTTGTCGCCTATTGGTCGCGGCATATCTATGCCGTTAACCCTGAGCCTGATAGAAGGGCGCCGCCTCCAGGATCTAGAAGCACCATCAACCTCGGACCGGCCGAAGTACAGAACACTGTGTGTCACCTCTCGGATGTCATCAACCGTGTACAGCGCCATCATTGCACGAATGCGTCGTACTGCCAACGTCGACCTCGGGGGAGGAAAACTGGGCCTACCCAATGTCGATTCCACTACCCACGCGAAGTTGGCGAGGCTAAGATGTACAAACGAGTTGGGAACCCCTATTGGAACTTCGACGGCAAACGCAATGATGCCTATATGAACAACTACATCCCAACGACATCCTTCTGGCTAGCGAACAGCGACATTCGGCCATGTACATCGGCGCACGCAGTCGTTAGCTACATCGCTAAGTACGCAACCAAGGGCGAGGTTGACACACAGTCCTATAAGGACATGGCAAAGGCGATTGTACCATGGGTCCACGACAAGCACCCGTTGTTGTCTTACAACGGAAAGATGATGAACAGGCTTATTGGTGAGCGCGACTGGTCCGCACAAGAGGTCTGCCACATCCTGTTCGAACGCCCACTTTCGGTCGCTAGCCGTTCTGTCGTGCAGGTCGACAGTCGCGAGGATGCCGAACTTCGCCATACCATTGCACTAGATGACGAGGACGCGGTTGAGGGACGGTCATTACTACAGAAGTACCAAAGCCGACCAGATATTGCAGAGGATACAACGTACTTCGACTTCCTCACCTCCTGGACTCACAACAAGGCCAGCGGCAACTGTGCGCGCTCACGGGCTAAAGACCGCGTTCTCCTTTACTTTCCTGTGTACAAGTCGTCGCCAGATCATCCCCAGTACGAGTCATACTGCCGGGTTCGATGGACTCTGCACCACCCCTTCCGAGATTCGCCAAAGCTTGCCCAGGGCATACTTGCAGATTACGATAGCTGGCAAGCGGCGTTCGCTGCATGCTGCTCAGGCTCGTGCCCAGTCATAGGTGGTCCCCACACGCTGAAGAGAGACTACTATAGCGTCCAACTTCCAACCCCCCCGGAAGATGACTTCGAGGGCCTATCTGCGTCTCAGCTAGAAGAGATCGTGAACGACGACGACTGGATGGGTCTCGCAGCCGAGACCTCCCGGCACAATCCAGCCGCACGCGACGAGAATCCGGACGGCCTAGGGGATCGTGAAATTGATCGGACATACGACTGGTCCCGCCATGTCGGCACATACGAGGGTACGTGGTTTTCGTTGGCAGTGACGCCCTCTACTAACGAAATCCATCTAGGCTCTGAGCTCTGGACGATCGGAACTCAATGGTGGAAGCTCATCAAACACGATCGCATCGACCCATCTACGCAGCCACTCGATCTAGTTGACGCCTTATCGCCAGAGCAGCGCATTATCTACGATGAGGTTATGGGGCATTGCCGCAGTCGTCTCGCTGGAGGCGACCCTTCGCCTATCCTTATGAACGTCGACGGCCGCGCTGGCACAGGCAAGTCTTTTCTTATTAGTGTCCTTTCGTCGCATCTCCAGCAGTTGACGGGCAGCACACGCCCTATCCTCGAACGCTGCGCCCCTACTGGTGCCGCTGCCTTTGGCATTAATGGGAGCACGCTACATTCGCTCCTTCGACTGCCTGTCTTGAAGGGTGCACAGACGATGGAGCCTCTGCAGTCGGCGGCCCTTACCGCCCTACAGGCTAAGTTGCGCTTCGTCGAGTACATTATCATCGACGAGAAGTCTATGATATCACTGGCTACCCTACACCGAATCGATGCACGGCTTCAGGAAGCCTTCCCGCAATCACAGCATCCATTCGGGGGTAGATCAATTATCCTCCTCGGCGACTTCTGGCAGCTGCCCCCTGTAGCAGACAAGGCGCTCTTCATGCAGATAGGGCGCCGCGGCAGACTCAATCCGGCTCCTCCTGGCCCGCCTATCGAACAATCCCAACCGCGACACCAGCATCAACAGGTCCATGGCGACACGTACTTCGGATATCAGAAGTACAAGCTGTTTACGACAACGCGTGAGCTCGTCACTCAACATCGACAGGATCGTACACAGCTTGCTTTCGCCTCCGCGCTTGAGGCTCTCCGGAACAATGCTGTAGAAGAGGAACATTGGGCGACGCTATCCCAAAGATGCGCGTTCAATCTCGCACCTAACGAGATTGCTTCTTTCTCCGACGCTGTACGAATCTACTCGACGAACGCTGACGTAGACGGCTTCAACCATGATTGTCTGCGTGATTGTGGACAGGCCGTGATCAAGGTGGTCGCTTCCAATTCCTGTCCGCAGGCGAAGGGTCTCAATAGCGATTCTGCGGGTGGGCTTGCGCCAGTTATGTGCCTTCCGATGGTTTTCGTTCTTGCTGTACACCTCATTGTTAACAAAAACGCAGCTCTCGACCTGACTATCGGGTGTAGACTGATGATTCTCGAAAACTTCCGGACCGAGCTTGGAATCGCTAACGGCACACAATGCATACTGCATGATATCGTGTGGTCTCCCGGTGATGACCCTCGCTCGCAACCTCCCTACTGCCTTTTAGTCGCCGTCGCCGGTTACACAGGGAAGGCGTTCGCGTACACTCCCGGCGAGCAAGTGCCTATCGTTCCGATATTCCGGTCCTCCCGGGATTTCCTGCTCAAAGGTCAAGTGCAGTATCGAAGTCAGTTCGCTGTCAAGCTCGCGTACGCCATCACTATCCACAAGTCGCAGGGTATGACTCTCCCCCGTGTTGCTCTCAATCTTGCACGAGGGAGGAAGGCTACCGATCTCTTCTACGTTGCCGTCTCACGCGTGAAACGCCTCGACGATATACTCTTTGAGGAGCCGTTCGATCTAGACCGCTTGCAAGCGTCCGGCGGAGACACCGCTATTGACAGGATGATCGACTGGGACGAACGAGAGCCCGCTAGAGCTGAAGGCCGACGGTTGATAGCAGACTATCAACAGCAGCCCACGCGTCTGCCTTCTACGCCCTACCGTACGGCCACTGCCTTTTCTGGATGAACACCATTGTCTTCGATATCGTCAAACCTTCCCCGGTCCCGACCTATTGCTGTTGCTAAGGGACGTACCCCTGCTTCTTCCGATCGCGACGAGAACATGTTCAGCGATATGAGCGACGCGGCGCTGTTAGACAGTGATAATACGTTTGACGACACCCTTTTTAGCCAGGATGTTCTCGAGCATAGAGTGGATGGTGTTCTGTTCGGGTTTGACTGGGAGAATTGATCTTCTTCAGTTTGCAAACTGTGCAAACGAGAGCTGTGCAAGAGAGGATGAGGAAGTGAATGAATGATTGATTCTATCTATCAAGAGAGCTGAGGGCTTATATCTTCATCAGAGAAGGGGAAGAATGACAAAGGATGAAGAGGAATCAGATGAATTATGAGAAACATGATGAGAAACATGCATGAGGATGAAGAGGAATCAGATGAATTATGAGAAAAATGATGAGAAACATGCATAAGGATGAAGAGGAATCAGAAAATGTGTTTGTGATGGGCTGGTATCAACACTCAACCGACCACAGGACCAATGGGATTGAACCAAAGGACTGGGTGTGCCAAATGGCTTTGAACCAATGGACTTTGGGACAACCGAACAGGGACAACCAACAGGGACAACCAACAGGGACAACCAAATACGGGACACCAAACACCAAGTCTAGCCGGGGTTTTACTGCCACACAACGCATGCATGCATACATGCAATTGTGCAGTGGTTGGTTAATTAAGCCAACCCTCAGACAGAGCCGATACCACCGACTAAGCCTGCTGGACCACCCTGTTGCCTCAAAGAGGCTCCCTCAATTACGACTCTCTACCATTGAGCCACGTCAAACTAGACGCTGTAAGGATGTTCACACCTGAATATATACACTGGCATGGATTCTGTACCTCACTAGGCCCAAATGGGTGACACCTCAAAACTGGAAAATTCATGATTGGCTGAAAATCAAGCTCACGTGTTCCTCGGATATATACTTAGAGCTCCTCTCCGCCGAGATTCCATTTTCGTATCCCAATTGCTGCGGTCTAGGAAAGCTATAAAATCTTCAGGCTTTTCTTCCCCATTTAAACCGCCTGCTTCGAAGTAAGCCCCAGCTTGTCGTTGAGCTTTCCCTTCCAAAGATTCGTAGATCTTAAGAAAAACATAAGAGTCAGTGTACTCAAATGTATTCCAATCCAACTTTAGTGCTGATAGGAGCGCCCTTCGCCACGCCGGGTACGTTGTCTTATCGCCGGAGTACTTTGGAAACTTAGTAGCTTTTCTGTCCGTTGTCCTTCGCGCAGGGTCCTTAAGTATTACAACCTTTGGGGTCATGTCTGGAGCCGTCCGATAAGGTGTGCCGTCGTTGAGTCGCTGTCGAAGCTCTCTGATTTCCATTCTTGGAATGATTACCTAGTCTAAGGCCGAAGGAGATAGAGAATTCGCGTTTCCTGCCATGTCTGCTGTCGTCACGCTTCAAATAGTCGTCGTCGTATGGTCGTTGTCGTATGGTCGTCGTCGTATGGTCGTCGTCGTATGGTCGTCGTCGTATGGTCGTCGTCGTATGGTCGTCGTCGTATGGTCGTCGTCGTATGGTCGTCGTCGTATGGTCGTCGTCGTATGGTCGTCGTCATATGGTCGTCGTCGTATGGTCGCCGCCGTATGGTCGTCGTCGTATGGTCGTCGTCGTATGGTCGTCGTCGTATGGTCGTCGTCGTATGGTTGTCGTCGTATGGTCGTCGTCGTATGGTCGTCGTCGTATGGTCGTTGTCGTATGGTCGTCGTCGTATGGTTGTCGTCGTATGGTCGTCGTCGTATGGTCGTCGTTGTAATAACTCAATGATAATCGAGTTATATATCACAGATCAAGTAATAAAGCAATGGGCTTTTAAGTAGATGATGGTATTCTATAACTCGATTATGGAGAAGTAACATACACGTAGGCTAGACTAATATTTATATAAACTTCCCACCCAAGTAATGCCTTATCCGTCAGGAATAAGATTCTTATCCACCCAACTCTAGAAGGTTCCTTATACTTCCAATACTGTCTTCAACAGCTGAACCGTGTAGAATGTTCTACCGAGCTTTTGCCCCATGTTGATTGACAGTCTGTGCTCAAGGGTCAACAAGCGGTACCTTCTGGAAGGTTCTCTCTATGCTCAAGTCCCAGATCACGGTTGTAATCATAGCCTACGCTTAGTCAGCGCAGGCTACAGGAAGCAATTGGCTAGCAAACCGTCACAAACAATAACAATAACAATAACAATAACAATAACAATAACAATAACAATAACAATAACAATAACAATAACAATAACAATAACAATAACAATAACAATAACAATAACAATAACAATAACAATAACAATAACAATAACAATAACAATAACAATAACAATAACAATAACAATAACAATAACAATAACAATAACAATAACAATAACAATAACAATAACAATAACAATAACAATAATAACAATAACAATAACAATAACAATAACAATAACAATAACAATAACAATAACAATAACAATAACAATAACAATAACAATAACAATAACAATAACAATAACAATAACAATAACAATAACAATAACAATAACAATAACAATAACAATAACAATAACAATAACAATAACAATAACAATAACAATAACAATAACAATAACAATAACAATAACAAGGACAATAACAAGGACAATAACAAGGACAATAACAAGGACAATAACAAGGACAATAACAAGGACAATAACAAGGACAATAACAAGGACAATAACAAGGACAATAACAAGGACAATAACAAGGACAATAACAAGGACAATAACAAGGACAATAACAAGGACAATAACAAGGACAATAGCTATAATGATGACAATATCAATATCAATGGTCCAGAAGAACAGTAACCACAATGGTAGTGTAATTGATAGGATTGAGATCTCAAACAGATTCTTCAATAAGTAAAGATAAATACAAGACTCTTATCTGGAGATTTCAGAGGTACAGTAAGGACAGCTATATATACATTTTAGGACATGGTCCAACAAGCCACTGAAAGAACCATCTAGAACTCCTGCACAGGTAAATAGAACAACATGGGGCATCATAGAATACCATAGAACACCATAGAATCCACCAGAACTCCCCAGGTCATTGTGGCCTATAAACATATTTCCAGAATGGGATAATAAAGAAGTTTGTAGAGCTACAGAGAAACAACCAGAATATCTAACGCCACAATGTGGCTCAAACCCCTGTCACATGACTAAGTAGCTGACACTCTCTGACACCTGGAACGCCACCAACGAGCTTGGTACATCAACAAAACGGATTCTATCTCGAACAGAACCTCTCAAGTATTGAGCTATGACACAATATGTCTTATCCTGTTCTGAATGTTGTTTGCGCTAATACCCTCCTCTGTGAGTACAGATGGTGGAAGTGTTTGGTATCCCAAAAGCTGTATCCATTGTCACAGGGATGCTTGGAAGGCCGTTTTTTATGACGGTGGTGTATCCTAAACAAGAACAGGTGAAGAATCTTCATCTAATTCATGAGACCGTTCTACTCCACAATCTTATATTCGACTTTAAAAGTTTATTATCGCGATGTATGTTTTAACAATTTGTGATATATAAAGTCGAAGTTATCAATTTGGTGACGGTAATACTCGAGATAATATAAATTACTAAAGGAATAAATTATGATGATGATTATGGTATATTTCTCAAGAATGAACCTAAACCGCACACCTCTCATCTAGATGGATCAAGAGGCTATTTATCTACATGTAAGACCCGCTAGTAGCTATAATATTTCCTTGCCATATCTCAAAATAACAGTCTAAAGTTAGATCCAAAACATCTTAACAATAGATACTGTATCATGACAGAAACCTGGAACGCCACCAACGAGCTTGGTACATTGACAAAACGGATTCCATCTCGATCATCTTATCACTTCACACATGTGTCTGCCTTCTTCAACTCGGTGTGAAGTCTTGCCGCTCAAAGCTATCGTAGGAATGTTCGACTACTCCCTTGTCCTTGGTACAATGGGTCATGACGCCGTCACAGGGAACAACATGTTAGGAAAAATGTGTTGTGCTTAGCATCGGTGGGCATGGAGGAACAGATCAGCAGACCATGGAAGGGATGATGCTGCCACAGTCAGGCTAGAGTGCCGGGACGCGTTAGGCGAGATCCGGAGCTCACGGGTGTGTATGCTTGCTCTGTTTGCACTATTGACGCACGGACATTATTTAGGTATAAATAGGGAGCAGGTCACCCTCATGTAGAGCATCATTCTCATCTTCTTTAGATACACATTTCTCAAGTATCACTACCTCACAAATCTATTCCCATAAACTATCCTTAGCTGCCTTCACAAAAGTATGTTCCCAAATCATACACCTGGTAAAACAGGTTATGAGCCCGGCGCAGTACTATGCATGTAAGGACATATGCTAACAATAAGATTAGGAATAATCTGCACTATGTCTGGAACTCACAATCACGACTCGTCCAAAATGGTCTTGTCAACAGGCGTCCCTCTGAGTAAATGGAAGAGCAGCCTACAGGCGAAATTAGCGAAGAACAACGTGATAGGCCACGTTTTCCACGACTATCCTAGCATACAACCAATTGTCCGACTAGCCGACCCAACCGAAGGTTTGGCGCACGACGACCCCAAGTTCAACGCCGTATTAGAGGGTCATTTGCATGATCTCGAAGTTTGGACATTAGGTGAGATATCTGCAAAGAATATCATAATTAACCATCTTGAGAGTAGCATGTGCCCACGCACGCACAATCACACTACGGCGCGTCAACTCTATGATGGTGTCGCAAACACTCGCAAGGAAACTGCAACGGCGCCCTATGCGCTCGCATTGGAGACCTTCCTTCGCACTAGGTTTGTATCCCAGGCAGATGATTACATAGACAGATTCCAGGCAAATCTCCAAAGTTTGAATGAAGCCGCGGATACTCTGCATGCCACAACTGGCACAGAGTACCACGTGACCAAGGGCCAAGCGGCTGCAATCTTTGTCTTAGGGACAAAACATGTATCATGGTTGAGTAACTGGAGAGACCTTAGAGCTTGTACGGATGAAAATTCGTACACTTCCCTAGAATCAATGATGTCCACCATCCGCGTGGTAGACAGGCATAGGGTACCCCCACCTAACCCCATCCATGCAAACCCTGCTAATCCTGCATTTGCCATGCACGCATCCTCCAACGCCAATGGCCCTAACGATTGCAAGAGATGCAGATACCAACACAAGAATAGGGAGTGTTTCAAACAACACCCAGAGCTTGCTGTCGGGCCCGCAGGGGAAAGATGGTTAGCTAGGAGAGCTTTAGCGAGAAGTGGGAGTAATAAAGCAAAGGTCAATACTGTGAACAGCATCAATACCAACAGTGACTCTGATATAGGGTTGAACGATGTAGTCATAGCTGCCACTGCAGCTGCTCATAATGAAACCATTTCCATTTATGATACTGGTGCCACGCACCATTTTGTCCCCCGTGAATCTATGTTCAGTGAATTAATCACCAAAAGTAAACCCATCAAGTTCGATCAAGCGGTCGGAGATACAGTATTGACTAGACAAGGCACTGCACATGTTACCATAGGACAAGTCATATTTGAGCTACGCGATTCACTCTACTCTCCAAGGTCGTCATGCATAATCTTCTCTGCTGGTAGATTACAAAGACTCGGAGGTATTATACCAGACAAGAAAATGACAACATTAATCAGAAAAAGACCTGACCATCAAGACATTGCCCTTGCAAGATTGAGTCAGAAGAATGACGTCTACTATATTCTCCCAATTCCTCATTCCTCGAAGTTAACCCACATCGCGGCCCCAGGCATTGCCAGAGTCCCAAAGACAACCAGCGCTCAACGTTGGCACCAGCGACTCGGCCATACTGATGAAATTAGGGCTTCTAATTGAGATGGCTGAGGAAGATTGTGCAAGGTTGAATCCCCTAATTGCACACGCATTGACCTTAAGCCTAAAGTGTATTATGAGCATCAATACGCTAATCCTTATTAGTAAGATCACTCAATCACTGATAGTTAGTTTTATTAGTAGATAGCACTCTGTTTGAAGTGGGAGAAATAAACATCTCCAGACACTACGTTAACAGACTCTTACTTGTTCCAAGTTTACCCTACAATTGATAAGTGATCCTATCCAGTCTAACAACTGAACTTTAAATCTTCCATTTCAATAGGTTCTGAGCCCGGTGCTTAAAGCACAAATTCACTTAATTAAAATTTTGGAGACAGCGAAGCTAATCTTCCATTTTCAATAGAAACCTCACGATGTCTGAACCCACTACTCAAGTCGAATCATTCTTCACGAACCTCTGCAAAAGTACACTATTCGTAGTATGAATTTAACAACCATTACTCACCTAAATGGACAGGCGAATTACGATTCATGGGCTACAACCATGACTGCAATATGGCGCAGTATAGGACTGTATGAGCTGGTAGTCGAAGGGGTAAAACCCACGGCTAGTGCTGGTCTTGAGGAGCAGAAGTCGTACAAAGTGTTGTATAATCAGGCAGTAGCTGCTTACATTCTTGTGGTCAACCCTGAGATCATCCAAAGTATTCTCGATAAGGAAGACCCACACTTGATGTGGACGCACTTGGTTGCTCAATACAAAAGAGACACAGCGTACGCGCTAGTCTATCAAGTTGGCAACCCGTGTGAGCTAAAAACCTCTTTCAACACGTCGACCTCTCTAGCTACCTTTGTTCAGTCTTTCGAGACTGAATGGTCTAAACTTCACAAACTGGCCAGAGATTCGACGGATCCTTATCGGCACAAGTTTGCAAGTTTCCTTGAAGAAGATCGTGCCAAGCGCGATTTTCTACTTGGATTTTTGAGTTGCCACAAGAGAAATGTGGTTGATAACTTGACTACAAAGAGCGATCTTACATTCGCTGAAGTCAAGCAACGACTCATAGACCTCGACTATGAAGAGTCTACTGAAACAGCTTTTTTTACAGCTGTCAAAGGATTCAAAAAGCCTAGAACCATGAAACCAGCCATCTCTCAGAAAAAGTCATGCAGTTTCTGTAAGAAGCACCATCCAACCCAAGCATCTGGCCATACGTGGTTTAAATGCCCCAAAATAAAGGAGAGAAATATACAAAAAGCTAAACAACTAATTGCCTCTACCGATGAAGCCCACATGACGTTAGTCGGGCCTATCAACCAAAAGGTCAGTCAAAAGCACTTTTATCTTGACACCTGTGCAACAGCTCACATGTGCCCATATCCAGAGAGATTCGAATTTATTTCTGACTGTTCCGGACTTGTAATGTCCAGTTCGGGTCAAAACATGAAAGTCTTGGGAAGGGGGACAGTGGTTTTATATTGCATGTTATCTGATAAAACTGTTTCGCAGTTCAAGTTGAGCAATGTTTTGTACGTACCTTGGTTACAGCATCCTCTGTTTTCTTGGAGACAAGAAAGACATAAAGGCTATACGTTAGTTGATGATGGAAAAGTGATGAAGCTCACAAAGCATAATAAAATGTACCTTGAAGCTACATTTAATGGACCAATTCCGCTGATTTCAGAATCTGCTCCAAAAGTTCAAGATTATGCATGCTTAACATATGACTTTTGGCATGATGCACTGTGTCATGCAGCTCCATCTTCTATATCCAACTCCCTAAAAATTATTCAGAACCCTAATGTGATACCTGAACGTCCCGAAAGTTTTCATTGCAAAGCTTGTGCCTTGTCAAAATCAATTCACAACAAGCCTAGATCCGCAATCCGGAAAACCTATGAAAAAGGTGAATACTTACATTCTGACCTCAGTGGTCCATTTCCAGTATCATCTTTAGGAAATTCCCTCTACTACATCAGTTTCGTTGATGATGCTACCAGGTATACAATTGTTCAATTCTTAAAGTCAAAATCTGACGCTGCACAAGTTATTGTGAATATAATTGCAGAGATTGAAACACAATTTAACCATAAGGTTAAAGCATTACGAACTGACAACGGTGGTGAATACATCAATAAAAGCTTGAGTAGTTACTTAACTCAAAAGGGAATATGTCATGATTTAACACCCCCTTATAATCCTGAGTCCAATGGCGACGCCGAAAGGTTAAATCGCTCCATCGGTGAAGGAATTCGCGCAATGCTTTTACCCATCACTGAAAAACATTTGTGGGCCGAAGCAGTACAAGCTTTCACGTACAGCAAAAACCGTTTATATCATACATCTGTTTGTGGGCAGACACCTTATGAAGCCTTCCATGGCGAAAAACCCACAATAGAACACCTACAACCCTATGGGCGAGAATGCTATGTACACATACCCAAGGCTAAGCGTCCTTCGGGCAGTAAGCTTCTTCCACGAGCGGTTAAAGGTTTGTTCGTAGGTTACACCAAAGTGCCCCACCACTATCGAATTTTTTTTCCTGCAGCAAATCATGTTGTTGTCTCAACTGATGTTATATTTGCTCCATACGTTACAAAACGTATCGAAAATATCATCAATGTGCCAACACCAAATAATAACACTTCAAAGAAAATTTCAGATAACCATCAAGTTGAAATAAACATAGTTTCTCAGCCAACTGATAAAACATGCCTACCAGACAAACACATTACAGCCCCTGAAACTGCCCCACGAGTCCAAATATCCAACAATCCTTCCAATGCCTAGTCATGAACCAGATCTAATCGCCTTGTCCGCCCTCGCGTGTTCGATGACACGATTACGGGGGAGTGGTGGAAAAGTTCTCGTGTGCATCCTTCAAATAGTCCGCTCGCACCAAATAATATGGTCAAAGATGACGAATGCGAAAGGGCATTGATAAGTATCTTGGAAGTTCCAAAACCAAGAACCTATAAGGAAGCGGAACACTCAGCATATTGGTCTGAATGGAAAAAAGCTTTCGAAGATGAAATGTCATCTTTTCAAGAAAACGATGTGTGGCAAGTTGTGCCGCGACCCGAAGGACGCAAAATCGTCAGTGGTAAATGGGTTTGTAAAGTCAAAGGCAATGCGCAAGGCGAGCTCGAAAGATTTAAGGCCAGATATGTTGCAAAAGGATACTCACAAATCCAAGGAATTAACTATAATGAAACCTTTGCACCTGTCGTTCAGCTCGAATCTCTAAGATTGCTACTCGCTATATCTGCAAGTAAGGGGTGGAAACCTTGTCAACTTGACATCAAAACCGCCTTTTTATATGGTATTCTGAATGAAGAAACTTACATGGAACTTCCTGATGGGTACAGGATAGATAACCATGTGGCACGCCTCAATAGGTGTCAGAGTAGTGACCTGCACGTGACTCAATGGCGAAAGACTGAAGGCTGAAGACTGAAGGCTGAAGACTGAAGGCTGAAGACTGAAGGCTGAAGACTGAAGGCTGAAGACTGAAGGCTGAAGACTGAAGGCTGAAGACTGAAGGCTGAAGACTGAAGGCTGAAGATCGGAAGCGCAGAAGCGCAAGGCTGAGGTATGGAAACTTTGTAATAATATATGAACAGAGACCCGGCGATTCAGTAGTTATATCGTTGGGTATGGTGTAATTCAAATATCAAAGAACTTCGAATATGGAAAAATTATATGTTAAGTTATAATTTATTAATTGATTTTGTTTTACTTGTGATCACTATAAGATATACAGATGCTTATACATACAAATACTATACAACAATACTAACGTGTAAATTGATGTGAACACGTTTCACATAGTTTAGAATATAACACGGTGTCAAGGGAACAACTCTCGTCGAAGGCTAGAGTTCCACTGATACAGTAAACTTTTCCTGATGTTTCAGATGTCATCAAAGCTAACATCATATGCTGGAAGCATATCCCTGATCACGGTCTTGCTGGTCATAACGGAAATCAGGGATACCATGGTTGATTCCTATTAATTTCCAACAAACTTAAGGGCCGAAAAGGTAGCTCTAGACTAATGCTGAACGTCCAATAAAGGAGTAAGGGAGCGGAGGTAAAGACAAGAGATTAGGAACTGAAGAAGTCTGAGAGCTGAAAGGCACTGAAGACTGAAAAGTACTGTAGGCTAACAAACATCGAAGGCTGAAAGACACTGAAGACTGAAGGTGACTAACTTGAATTCTATAGTCTCGAGATGACGGAAAACTAAGCGTAAGGAGCTCATCTAGCAATCAGTGCCCTACTATATATCCAGAATAACATCTCAAACTACTAAAAACATCTTGTCACACTAAAGGAGAATATCGGGAGAACTCCTAAAACACCGGAGTTCCTCCGATACCAAATACAACACCGGAATACATGAAGCCAAACTATTAAAAACATCCGACGCTATACCCCTGACCTAAAACACAACTTAAACAAAAGTCGAATCGGTGTACGAACTCTAACAATAGGTTTATCTACGGACTAAAGCAATCGCCCCGAGAATGGTATTTCAGATTGGTAGAATATATCCATCCACACGGCTTTGCTTTTCCCCATTTTGACTCTTGTGTTTTACTCCACAACTCTGGCAAATTAATAATTGCTATCTACGTGGATGATATAGTACTTTTTGGTGAACAAGGAAAAGTCATGGACGACACAATCAACCTTCTTAAGAAAGAATTTAAGGTTAATGATTTAGGTACGCTCAACTGGCTCCTTGGTATACAAATTGAGTACTCAGATGCAGGTATCATCTTGTCACAGAATGCATACATTAACAAAATCTTGAATCGATTCTCTATGCAAAACTGCAACCCGGTCTCTACGCCCATTGACTCTCACCAAAAGATCATTGCGGCGGCCAATGGAGAACCTAGGGCTAATGCACAACTGTATCAGCAGATTGTCAGATCATTGATGTATGTGGTATCTGGCACTCGCCCTGACCTAGCATACACCATCACACTCCTCTCACAGTATAATACTGAACCCTCTGTTACTCATCTTAGTATGGCAAAACGAGTACTACGCTACCTTAAGGGTACAAGCGAACTCAAGCTAACCTACAAGATAAATTCACCTCTAATTTTAACTGGAAACTGTGATGCATCTTACGGAAATTGTCTTGGCACTTGTCGAAGCTTTGCTGGATATAGATTTCAACTTGGCAACTCCACGTTCAGTTGGAGGGCACGCAAACAGCGAACTGTAGCCCATTCCACCTGTGAAGCGGAATATATGGCGTTGTCAACGGCTACTAGACAGTTCGTCTGGGTTGTACGTGGCTTGCATCAATTAGTTGACAAAGATATCCCAAAAGCATTGATGACCAACAACAAAGCTGCTATTGATGTTGCTCACAATCCAAGGCTTAACGATGCAACAAAACACATTGATATAGCCTATCACTTTACAAGAGAAAAAGTAACAGACGGATCTTTACCTTTACTACATTGTCCATCTGAAGAGAATCTTGCAGACATATGTACGAAAGCATTACCACAGCCAGGGTTAAGTCACTTGTGCACCAGTATATTTGGTCCAAAGTGAGGCGGGATGATGAAATTAGTGCTTCTAATTGAGATGGCTGAGGAAGATCGTGCAAGGTTGAATCCCCTAATCGTACACGCATTGACCTTAAGCCTAAAGTGTATTATGAGCATCAACACGCTAATCCTTTGTGAGGGTTAGAACCCTTGTTGGAACTCGGGCCCTGGCCCTTGTATAATTATGCCACTGTCCGTGCATTGCTAGCTTGTATACATGTACATATACTAGTTATATTGGACGCTTAGGAAACAGGGATGTAGCTAATAAACTAATGAACCTTTGCTAAAGCGTTGCTGACAATTATCAAAATACATATACCAAGCGAGATGATGATAGGCAAGTGTAAAGATGTTGTAATGGCGTTTAGGCGTTGATGATAATTCTTATAGCTTCGATCTAATTCTGAAGTTTGTACAATCGGTCGTGATGATCTTGCGTTGGTTAGATTCTAGAAGAATATGGAATTAGAAGAAAGGTATATTGGGCTACTTGATTGTATGTTAGACTTCACGCACTTGTTAATTTATTATATTGAACCTCTACTTTGAGTTATTCGAGGACGGGCCTCTCACATCCTTATTAGTAAGATCACTCAATCACTGTTAGTTAGTTTTATTAGTAGATAGCACTCTGTTCAAAGTGGGAGAAATAAACATCTCCAGACACTACGTTAACAGACTCTTACTTGTTCCAAGTTTACCCTACGATTGATAAGTGATCCTATCCAGTCTAACAACTGAACTTTAAATCTTCCATTTCAATACATACAGGGCAAAAGATTTTAAAGAAGACTGCACAATGCTCCAAAGGCATGGAAGGCTTAGACACTGGTGAGTTATCAACCTGTGAAACCTGCCACCTTAGTAAAGCGCAACGATACGTCTCACGTGAACCCAGACCAACACCATTTGAACCGCTCGATGAGGTATTTATTGACACTGTTGGAAAGTTAACAACAGCATGCAACGGCCATCAATATGCTGTTATTATCACCGACGCAAAGTCACGCATGAGATGGGCTATCACTGTGTGCACCAAAGACCAGATTGCACCTGAGCTTGTAAAATGGGTTGAACATCAGCATCATCAATACGGCAAAAGACTCCGCACCATCTTCAAAGACAGAGGTTCAGAATTCTCCCGCATAAAATCTTACTATGACCAGCATGGGATAAGGACAGATGTCTTTGCCCCATATACACCAGAGCAAAATGGCGCTTCAGAGGCATCCAATAAAGTCATCCTTAGACGAGCCAGATTCATGCTCATTGATGCCAAAATGCCCGCATGCTATTGGCCATGGGCTATCGAGCATGCCTGTTTTATCACCAATCGCCTGTACTGCTTACGTACCAAATCTGTACCATTGTTAAGCTTCCTCCAAGAACTAAAACAGCCTCACCCAAGCCAAGTCGATTTCACCAGTCTCCCACAATTTGGATGTCGTGCATATAAGCTCATCGACCCAAAACCAGAGAAATTTGAGCCAAGAGCGAGTATGGGTTGGTTTGTGTCACAATGACTATGGGCTTCGTAGTAGTAATTACGGTAAGTTCGGATTCGACAGTGATTATGATGTTGGTGGCAGCGATAGTTAAGGTAAAAATTATGATGATGTTTACGGTATGGGATAATGGAGAGGGTTACAGTAAGGGTGGTGGTTACGGTAATAATGACGATTACGGTATATGGTAGTAGTAATGGTAATAGTGATGGTGATGGTGGCGGTGGGAGGTGAGAGTTATCAAAGGAGAAAAAATGTAAGTTTGAATTACGACAAAAGACTTGACGTGGTGAGCCTCGTACGGAGGCTTGTCGTGTTATATATACTATGAAAAACTTTAAAACTCCCAAAATAGACTTCCAACCGGGATTACTATTTTCCAACAAACAAACAACTCCCAGCGCCAATCCAAAATATCCCCAGGAACCTAACAGTTTGTAGGATTTCAGAAAAACACCAACAAGAATTTCCTTATATACTACCCTCATTGGACTCCTGTTCATGGCTGGAAATGGCTAGAAGGTGTCCCACCCCACGCAACCTTTAATGAAGATACAGTATTTGGTGACGAGCTGAACTCGACCAAACCGCAACATACAACCAGTTACTGGCCAAACATCGACTCCATCTTTTCAGAGTCCCCTCCTCAGCCGTCGCACCCAGTGCCCACTTTTAGCAATGGCCCATCTCCACTACCTGAAAAGTACAATACTAATACGCCTACATTCTATCAGACTCATCCAAACAATCAGAGGGAGCACAACCCTTCCATACCCAATCACTCAATAATTAACATGCGACCAGAAGAGGCGTATAACACAGCTCCATCCTCTCCCATCATAACCCCACAGTCTGAATCACATGATGTTCACACTGTGCTCAACTCGCCATCTTCAAGTCTTATACCTTCAAGTTCAAGAGATCTACAAGTCCTATCACATAATCACGACCTAGCTGATCAGAGGGAGACAACTAATGAGGAAATATCAGACAAAGAAGCAGAGCTGACCGAAGATGATCACTATGACCAGATTATGACTGGCTGGGATCCAATACAACCAGTGGTCGGAGTCAAGCGTCCGCACTCACCAGAAAATGGCATGACCAGGTCACAACGTGGTAGAGCAGTCAAGCGTGTTGACTATTATCGTCTACACCATGGCAGGACCGCACAAGTATCAACTGACCCACAAACATGGGACGAAGCGATGACCAGCCCAGAAGCCTCGCATTGGAAAAGAGCAGCTGAAGAAGAATTCAAATCTCTGAAGCAGAAGGGAGCCATACAAATAATCCCGAACTCGCAACTAACCAAAGGCCGCAAGCCTATGAAGTGCAAGTGCGTATTTAAAAAGAAGTTTCTCGCAAACGGCGACATAGAAAAATACAAGGCTCGCTGCACAGCTAAGGGGTTTAATCAGCGACAAGGCATTGACTACCATGAAATCTTCGCTCCCACACCTAGACCTGAAACGGGACGAATCATTCTCGTTCTTGCACATCAACTAGGCTGGCATAGAAAACAAGGTGACGTACCAACTGCATTCCTGAACCCTGACCTCAATATTGACTTGTTTATGGAACTTCCAAAAGGATACGAGAAAGATGGCTATGTCATCCGACTCTGCAAAGGCCTTTATGGACTCAAACAAGCAGCGGCATTGTGGTATGATGACGCCAAGTCAACACTCGCCCAACTGGGTTTACTTCCCACTACATCTGATATCTGTCTCTACACTAACAGTGAAAAGGATATTTTTGTACTGATGCATGTTGATGACTTTCAAGTAGTAAGTCCATATCAGTCAAAGATAGACCTACTAATGAGCGCATTAAATCGTAAATATAACCTCAAGACTGTTAGTACGGATCTTTTCCTCGGTATAGAGATCAGCCATCCAGCCCCTGAGATTCTCAAACTCTCCCAAGGCCAATACGCTCGCACACTGCTGAACAGACATGGTCTCAAAGACTGTAAGGCAGCATACACGCCAATGGAGCGCATGATGGAACTAAACAATGAGTTATGCATGTCGCATGAGAAGACAGAGTACAACTCATGCATTGGAGGATTGCAATACCTCTCAAACAACACAAGACCAGATATTGCATTTGCAGTCAATAATCTTGCAAGATTCCTAGTTAATCCATCTAATGAACACATGCAGGCCGCACGTCAAGTACTCCGGTACATTGCTAAGGACCCCGATCAAGGCATAACATTCAACAGAAGTGACAATCAAGCAACTCTCGAAGCATACACAGACGCAGACTTCGCAGCCGATCCATCAACTAGCCGGTCAACATCTGGAATGCTAATCAGATTATCATCAGGTCCCATCAGCTGGAAATCGCATCTGCAACGAGAGGTCGTCCTGTCCACTACTGAGGCAGAGTACTTAGCAGCTACTGAAACCTGCCGCCAGCTCCAGTGGGTTAAGTCATTAATCCAAGAGCTAGGTCTCACCAGCCGCATTGATGGGTGTCACACGTGAAGCCAGCACGTGGGCTAATTCGAGATTCGTGGTAAGGAAAAGGGGTTCCAGGGATGAATAGGGATTGTAGAAGGATGAATGATAGAGAAGTCTGAATGGTCGAGTAGTACGAATGGTCGAGTGGTACGAATGGTCTAGTGGTACGAGTGGTAGAGTGGTACAAATGGTCTAGTGGTACGAGTGGTAGAGTGGTGAACTCTGAGAAGTTTGGGGTAGAGAAGTTGACTGAAAACAAAGCGTGAGTCGCTTTGTGTGCCTATCTAACTTGACTAAATACAAATAAGAAAAGGCCTCTGACAACCTAGTACGTAGCTTAATTCAAATGAAGTAACTACAGAGTCATAAACTGTAACACCTAGGCCACAAAGGTGACAAATGAAAATACCAGGGGTATGTCGACACGGGCTCTAATTAGCCGAAACGCCGAATAAAACAGTAATGCGAGGCTGGCCAAGACATCTGATACAACCAAACTCAAATGTCGCAGAACAAATGGTGCTGAAACTCTGACATTACCCTCCTGTTTTTTCAGATGCGAGCTCCTGCGAGCGCGGCGCAGATGGATAGGCGTCATGATACTCGGACACAAGTTCTTGACATCCGTCTAGATTTTCTGGTGGTTCCCAAGTTGTCTCACCATTTCCTGTCCAACGAACCAAGTACTGGACCCTTTTTCTTCTGATTCGTGAATCCAGGATAGCCTCCACTTCGTACATGTCCGGTCCAAAAACTTTCGGATCCAGTGGCGCTGGCTGTGATTGTTGTTGCGAGGGAAAACCGCTGTAGGCTGGGCGCAGAAGGCTCACATGGAAGTTGTTATCTATCCTAAGTTGAGATGGCAGGTCCAGCTTAACTACTAAGGGGGTTTTAACTTTTGATATCTTCCAGGGGCCTGCCCTGACGTGATCGAGTTTCTTTGTGGGCCTCGCAGATGCCAGGTTTTTTAAGGACAAATAGACCATGTCTCCAACTTGATACCTGGGCGCCGGAAGTCGTCTTTCATTTGTGTAGGTTGATTGGTAAGCTTGTGCTAAGGCGATGTGTTCAGCGCAATGTTGGACTATGTTTTTCATTTTAGTAACAAATTGCGGAGTTTGTCTGGGCTCTAATGTATTTGATTCGGGTCTAAAATCTAATTGGGATGATGTCCAAATGAAGCGAAGAATGGTGTTAACCCAGTCGATGCGTTAACATGGTTGTTGCAGCAGTATTCTGCCAAGGGAAGGTACTTTACCCAGTCATCCTGATGGTGGTTAACATAATGGCGTAGGTAGACCTTTAGGGTTTTGTTGGCTCTCTCGGTTTGTCCATCTGTTTGTGGATGATATGAAGTAGATAAACGATGTGTAATTTCGAGACACGCGCAAATTTCTTTGTAGGTTTTATCAATAAAAGCTCTTCCTTGGTCGGAAACAAGGGAGTCGGGTAGGCCTGAAAACCGGATCACATGGCTGATAAAAGCATCAGCAGTTTCTTGAGCGGTTGGTCGTTCCAGCGGTATGACCCACACTCTTTTAGTCAGGCGATCAACGATTTGAAGTATAAATCGGTAGTTAAAACCTCGGATCTTGCATATCGGCACGAGGCCCACGAAATCGAGTGTTAGATAACGAAAGGCTGAACTAGGTGCTGGTAGGGGCTGGAGGAAACCATGACGTTTTTGTGTTGAGGGGTTGTTTTTCTGACAGCTGTGGCAACCTCGAGCGTATTTGGAAACATCATCTTGGCAGCTGGGCCACCAAAATTTTTGAGTGAGCATTTTATAGAGTGCTGCTGCCCCGCGATGATTGTGTAATGGATTATCGTGAAGCTGCCTCAACATAGTTTCGCGAAGGGGCTTTGGGACATACTCCTTATTCTCGAAGGTAAAAGAATGAGAGGTTGCTTTACAGCTTTCTAACTGGATGTCTTTTCGGATAATGGAACAATCGTCTAACGCAGAGCGAATTTCATGGCAGTATTGATCCTCATCATAAAGTATATTCCAATTAGTTAGTGAAAGTTCCGGTAGCTGTTCATTTTGTGGAGAATAATTAGATGCTAGCGGTGATAGGTTGAGAGGGCGTAAGGTTTGATGGGGTTTAATGAGTATTTGGTATTGGTGTTGATTTCGTTCATCTTCTTTTTCCGAGGGTTTATCAGTGCTAATTCGAGTTAGAGCATCAGGTTTTGCGCCCTGTTTGCCAGGTCGAAACACGATCTTAAAGTCGTAGTTTGCTAACAGCTCGTTCCAACGGGCCTGCCGTCTGTTCAGTTTCTTTGTGGTCGTGAAGTGTTCAAGGTTTTTGTGATCGGTTAAGATGAGAGATGGGGCTTCTACCGATCCCAATTCTGCTGCCCAGGTTTCAAATGCGTTAACAATAGCCAGCAGTTCCTTGTCGAATGTTTCATAATTACACTCGGCCGGGAGCATTTTCTTGGACATAAAAGCCACCAGTCTAAGTATGCCAGAGCTATCAATTTGGGATAGGATTGCCGCTGTGACAAAGTCGGAGGCATCCGTCTCCAGGACTACCTGGAGTTTAGGATCGAAATGAGCCAGCATGGTTCCTTCCTTAAAAGCTTGTTTGATTTGGAGAAATGATGATTTGCAGCCGTCATCCCAAACGAAGGGAGTTTCTTTTTTTGTAAGTTTAGTCAATGGAGCTGCCAATCTAGAAAATTCGGGAATTGTAAGAGGCTCGACTCGAATAACTCAAAAGTGAGGTTCTAAAATTGTAAATTAAATAACTAAGAAGTGCATGGAGATTATCTACAAGAGAAGAACGCAGGTTTAAATAGTTATCCCGATCTATCACCCCCGAAGCCTTCCGAACGCCATAGAATTAGAACTTGAAATAACCCATAGAAGATGCTAGAATAATCTCCACGCCTTAGGATGCCAACAAACCGTTTTAGAACTTTCTGGAAGCTTTCTTAATATTCCCCAATATACGCGGACATAGCTATCATCCAAATTGGGTAAGTAAGCGATGATCATTATCTAGACGAGGATCATCGTAATGATAGCTAGCGCTTAGAAATTGTTACCTAATGTAAGCGAGAACTCCTTGCGCCACAACATCCTGATCCACGTCATCCAACGCCGCACAGAGAGTAAGGTAATTATACAAGGGCAAGAGCCCGAGACATTAGCAAGGGTCCTGACCCTCACAGGAATGAAGCGGCGATAGAAATTCGCAAAACCGAGAAATCGCTGTATGTCGCGGACCGTACGAGGAGTCGGCCATTCCTGTACACAAGCCACCTTTTGAGGGTCCATGCTAATTCCTTTAGTTGAAATAATCAGCCCTAGGTAAGTCACCTGTTTTGTTTCGAAGTTACATTTTGCGATGTCTACTTGTAATCCGTGTTCTCGGAGCCGCTGTAGAACAGTTTTGACATGTTGACGATGTTCGGTCAGGGTTTTCGAATATGTCAAGATATCGTCCATATAGGCCGTGCAGAATTGATCAAGGATTCCCCTGAGGGCATGATTTATATAAGACTGGAAGGAGGCTGGCCCATTACATAGGCCAAATGGGAGAACTAAGGGTTCAAATAATCCGTATCAGCAGGTGAATGCGGCTTTCCATTCATCGCCTTCCTTAATTCTAAGTTTATTGAAGGCGGAGATTACATCTAATTTCGTGTAGTATCGGGCGTGAGATAATTGGCTGAGTGTCTCTGAAATTAGAGGAAGGGAGTGTCGATTTCTTATGGTAATCGCATTGAGTCCGCGATAGTCGATGCAAAAGCGGAGATTGCCATTTGACTTTTTCACAAAGAGCACCGGGGCAGCAGCTGGGGATCGAGAGACGCGGATAAAGCCTTTCGACAGCTATTTATCCAGATAAGTCCGAAGGGCCTTGAGCTCGTGTTGATTCATTGAATAGGGACGAACTGCTAGGGGCTGTTTTCCAGGTTAAAGCTCGATAGAATGATCCCAAGATTGATGAGGTGGTAGCGTTTCAGCCAGTTTTTTATCAAAGACATCAATAAAATCTTGATATTGAGGAGGGAGAAATTCCTTGGGGCTTGCGTTCTTGGGAATGGTGTCATAAGCGGTATGTAGACAGCGTGGGGACAGAGAGGGGTCAAAAGGTGGGTGTCAGGCTAAAGGTTGCCATCCTACATGATACACGAGATAGATGCATCACCACTCGGCTAAAAGGCCAGACCAGAATCATAGAACACTATGATCTGGCAATCTCCATATATATATATATATTATACAGTAGAGGCTTTCCTGACAAATGGCCATGGTGGCACCTCTTACATGAACGACGGGTAGGCGCTCCATTGAGTCATCTATGAGGAAGTCGAGGTCGCGGAGGCTTAGCGCGAATTTAAAACTCCCCAGTAGTTGGCTTTCTACGGCAAATGCTTGTGCAGATACTTCCGAAGGAGGGTGGTCTTTCAATTGGTTCATTTTAATCTGAGGCGAAGGGGGATTTGGTACGAGATTTTTCATCGAGAGGGGTTTCTGGGTTAGTGAATTAAAGTAAGGAACAGTAGTCTCGAAATGGCAGCAGAGATTCCTTAAGCAAGGTTCCCCAAATGTGATAGTATGTTCTTTCCAATCTATGTAGGGTGTATGTTTCTCCAGCCAAGGCAGACCTAAGATGAGGTCGTATTTGCAGGGGTCAGTAACATAGGCAGTGAGGGATTCGCTGTGGTTTTTAATTAACAGAGGGAAGGACACTTTTTGGGTGATAATAGAACCCTTTTTTCCTTCAAAGCCCATCAGGGAGATAGTGGATGGGAGTGACTCGGGGAGGAGTTTTAAGCGATTACAGAGGGACTTCGACACGAATGCAAAGCCAGATGCGCCGGTATCAACTAGAGCAATCAAAATTTCATTTCCTACTTTTGCATGTATATACATATGGCGTGAAAAGGAAAACTCTGATAAATCCGCTCGTCCTACCGAAAGAGACTCCAACACGCGACTTATTGTTGGAGTGATTCTTTTAAAGCCTCGGGGGTGGAATTTACCATTGTCGCGACTGACGTAATTGATCGGGCTCCCAAGGGGCAGTCAGAGACAATATGGCCAGACCTATTACACCATACGCATCTACCTAGAGCTTGACGAGCTTCCTTAGCTGCCTCAGTTAACTTGCCGTCGGGCCCTTTTTGTTGGGAAACTACGTCTAAGTCTATTGCGGAACCACCTTGAGATACGGTTGGTTCTTGTAAAGGTTAGAACCTCAGGAGCTAGCTCGGGCTCTGCCCTTGTCAGTGTGAGGGTTAGAACCCTTATTGGAACTCGGGCCCTGGCCCTTGTTTACTTATCCTATCTGATATTATCAGCTAGCGCCAAAACTATTAATCTCGCTTAGTGCTGCACATAGTTATGAAACTGCGTAGCGAGATTATGATGGACTTATAGATAGACGTCGGATGGTGTTTAGGCGTTATGGACTTTTCCAGTAGCTTCGTGCTGATTCTAAAGATTGCACAGATCGGTGTGAAGGCCTTGGGTTGGATAAGTTCTGGAAACTTATGAAATCGAATGAAGGACTTATATAGAGCTGCTTCCTGTACATGAAATCCTCACACACTTCTTAATTAATAGATTTCCTTAAACCTATACTTTGAGCTATTCGAGTGAGGCCTTTCACAGTTCTCGAAAAGTGTTGGCTGGGGCGGGTGAGGCAATGAAGTTTGGTATAGGGCGAGGCCTCATTGGTGGTTGGTAGAGCTCCGAGTGTGAGGAAGTTGCTTTAATTTCTTGCAAGCCTGCATCCTTGAGACGCAAATAGGCTACAAAATCATGGTAGTCGGATGGGACGTTGGAGGCAGAAAGAATAAGTTTTCGTAGGGGAACCGAAAGTCTACGTTCTAACATATCTTTCCATTGTGACTTATCTTTGTTAAAATAGAGCGAATCAGCCATATGATCTTCAAAGATTGTTATGAAATCATGAAACCTCATATTATTTTGTCGTAAGGCATCAATTCTTGATGTCGCCTGGTGACGGAGGGATGGATCTTGGCATCGCTGTTTCAGTGCTGCAATGAACTGTTCTAGCGTATTTATTTCTGCTGGGATCGATGGATCCTCTAGGCATCGAAAAGAAGATCGCATCTTTTCCAGTGCGCCGGGGCCGAGACATTGATAGGCAAATTGTACCTTAGCACTTTTGTCTGCAAAATAGGCCTTTGAACCCTGGATCTGGTTGATAAGTTGAAAGCAGAAGGGGCGGAGCGTTGCGGAGCGTTGCGGAACTTCCATTATACTGCGCGATGGGTGGAGGTGTCGGGCGGAAGAGAGCGGGTAGAGCAGGCGAGGCGGATAAGAAAGGTGCCGATTGAGAAGGAGCTGGGGCTGAAAATAATTGTCCGACCCGAGTTGGGTCGACACGGGTGGCGGCCGCCAGAATGCCGGGCATATGGAGATAGGGAATGCTCCAGAGCTCGGATGGTATTAACGGAATCAAGTTGGTATCCATAGGATCTGCAGGTGGAGTGGAAAAGGTATTCGGCATTCTGAAATGTAAGTATATGAGTAGGTGGAAATAAATATGAATTTGGATATATAAGGTTCCGTATATATCCGTCTGTTGGACGCTTTGTAATGTCACACATGAAGCCAGCATGTGGGCTAATTCGAGATTTGTGGTAAGGAAAAGGGGTTCCAGGGATGAATAGGGATTGTAGCAGGATGAATGATAGAGAAGTCTGAATGGTCGAGTAGTACGAATGGTCGAGTGGTACGAATGGTCTAGTGGTACGAGTGGTAGAGTGGTACAAATGGTCTAGTGGTACGAGTGGTAGAGTGGTGAACTCTGAGAAGTTTGGGGTAGAGAAGTTGACTGAAAACAAAGCGTGAGTCGCTTTGTGTGCCTATCTAACTTGACTAAATACAAATAAGAAAAGGCCTCTGACAACCTAGTACGTAGCTTAATTCAAATGAAGTAACTACAGAGTTATAAACTGTAACACCTAGGCCACAAAGGTGACAAATGAAAATACCAGGGGTATGTCGACACGGGCTCTAATTAGCCGAAACGCCGAATAAAACAGTAATGCGAGGCTGGCCAAGACATCCGATACAACCAAACTCAAATGTCGCAGAACAAATGGTGCTGAAACTCTGACAATGGGTGTTATAGTTATGAGCTTACGAAGGGGAATTATCTTTAGAGGTGATATCACAGTTGACTGGACTAAATGTGATACTCTAGATCTGAACGTCAGAATGCTTGATGTAGAGAACTGTATTCTTTCTAGGTTGGCCAGAGCTCAGCTAAATACACTAAGTAATTGCCCGTGCACGTGCCCTGGTAACAAATTGTGAGCCATAGAAGCTTCTAGTAGTGTGACGGCTGTTCAGCCGATTGTAAACCTGTAGCCAACGATGGTTATCGCAGGCATGTACTATCATGCAGATCATGGGTACATAAGGCAAGATCACTAATAATAGAGATTAGCGACTGAATTATGCAAGGGTCCTAGACTGTACAAGGGTCTATAATCAGGGCTACAGCATGACTAGGTAATCAGGGTTTGGCTTGAACTGACTGATACTAATTATAAGTTTGTATCCTTGATTTTCATTAATTACTCACGGGTGATGTTCGAAGCTGAACAATGGGAAGGAAACACAGAACTTGTATATAGAGGATTGTTCGGAACCTAAGTTAGCTTTTCTTTTTCATAGTGAATTATCAACAACCATTACTCATACAAGTGCTCATTGCCTCACATAGTTAATCTGTGACAAGTAGCTTCCCACTTATAGCTGATCTACATGAGTTAATGTCCAATCCATAATACTACCAAAGCATTGCATCTACGGAATTCCCGCTGACAACCATTTACAACAATGGGGCAGCATGCACCAACCTTCATGTGGACAACCAATCAGCGATCTCGCTAATCAAAAACCACGACAACCATAAGCGGTCTAAGCATATAGCGATGAGGAACTTCTATTGTCGTGAACAGCATCAGAATGGCAAGATAACCGTCACCTACGTCCCATCTAATCTTCAGCTCGCTGACGCACTTACAAAAGTTAAGTCACCTGTAGCAATCTACTAAGAAGCTAAGTATAATTGTTACCGACATAGGGAGTGTTGTGTTGTGCTGACTCGGTTATGACTCAAGGATATCTGGAGTTTGAAGCTTATGGATAACATGCCAAGTGACAGAGTTGCTGAAACTAATGAGTCATGTATAACATCTTCTTTTATACAATAATAGAACTCGCATTGTTGTTTCATAGTAGGCATCGGATATTTGATATTGGAGGAAAGATGTATATAGATACTGCCATAGTCAGAGCAGCAAGAA
This sequence comes from Podosphaera xanthii, assembly GCA_028751805.1. Classification (NCBI taxonomy): domain Eukaryota; kingdom Fungi; phylum Ascomycota; class Leotiomycetes; order Helotiales; family Erysiphaceae; genus Podosphaera; species Podosphaera xanthii. The sequence continues at coordinate 4,848,300 of JAPWIX010000009.1, read as the reverse complement.
TAATAGTCTCCATCGTGACCATTAAGGCGATATTCCATCCACCATACGCATTCAGTATAATCATTTATATCATACTTACCATTCATTCACACAATTGACTATTCCATCGAAGGACAGCTCCATCACTAGACAAGTCGCCAACCACTCCACATCCCCATTTAACCTTATAACATGTTGTGGTTAGCATTGGTGGGCATGGAGGAACAGATCAGCAGACCATGGAAGGGATGATGCTGCCACAGTCGGGCTAGAGTGCCGGGACGCGTTAGGCGAGATCCGGAGCTCACGGGTGTGTATGCTTGCTCTGTTTGCACTATTGACGCACGGACATTATTTAGGTATAAATAGGGAGCAGGTCACCCTCATGTAGAGCATCATTCTCATCTTCTTTAGATACACATTTCTCAAGTATCACTACCTCACACATCTATTCCCATAAACTATCCTTAGCTGCCTTCACACAAATATGTTCCCAAATCATATACCTGGTAAAACAAAATGTCGGTCAATGACATGTATTGTTATTCACGCTGCCAACGACTAGCGCTAGGTGATAAATGCACGCGCTAAAGATTGATTGCTCAAGAGAGATCTGATATCCAAAACTGCAGAACGTAATAAAATTACAGATCATGTAGTTGACAAGGTTTTGACGTTGCTTGAAATTTGTCATTGCTAGCCCGAGGCAAACCCTTGTCCATTTCTTTGTCAACTAGTAGTTCAAATAGGTACGCCATCTTCTCCTCCAGCTTCTCGTACTTTTGCCTCACATAGCGTTGGCTTCGCTATGATGCAGACTTTCGAGAGGTATCTCCTCATAGACAGTGTTATTACTTTGGCTACCCATCAAGTTAAATGATACTAGCTCTAGTAAGCTCAGCCACATTGAATCCAAGACCTCCACATTGCCAAAAGCCGATTATTTCAAGCAATGTACTGAAATCTCATAATCCCGAACAATGTACACAAAATACAGTCGGAGATCTTGAAAATGGCATACTTACAATCCAAAGGCAGCGTCTGTGCACGGTCTTGTGTTTGCACCAGGTACATCCCCATGCTTAACTCTCAAGATTCACTATCTTTCACCCCTATCAATGACAAGTAGCACAAGGACAATGATGATTTTGATAGAGTGAACACGGACAAAAGACTTTTGTGCCGCACCCGCCGACCAGATCTTGAGAGAAATAGTGTCAGGAAAGCCTCTACTGTATAATATATATATATATATGGAGATTGCCAGGTTGTAGTGTTCTATGATTCTGGTCTGGCCTTTTAGCCGAGTGGTGATGCATCTATCTTGTGTATCATGTAGGATGGCAACCTTTAGCCTGACACCCACCTCTTGTCCTCCCTCTCTCCCCACGCTGTCTACATACCGCTTATGAAATTGCAGCTAGCCACTTCGACGCCTACATCTGCGATAAGCCAGCCCCTGTCTCAACTCTCAACAGCGCTATTCGCGACACTAATCTGCCAACATTCGCCAGTGTTACACGTCAGGCTCCCGCCAAGCGGGCACCTCGAGGCACTAACACGCCCACAATATCTCGCCCTGGTACAAAAACGCAACCCCAACCTGTCCGTCAGGACGACTGTCTCTTTGTGCGTATTCCTGAGGGCGACAAAATCCGGGAACTTTCTGCCTACTTGATCCAGTCCCACCTTAAAGCCTTGCTAGGGAACGAAAGCACAATACTCACTAACGTACAGCCTATCAAGACCGGCTTTGCCCTCTGCCCTAAAGATGGACAAACTGCGAATCTCAAGGAAAAATTAGCGACAGTTAGCCTCTTCGGAGATGCCCCGGTTGAGAATGCGGAACCATGGTTCTCTTACCGAATCGAGAATGTACCCCGCAGCTATGGTGCTGTCAAACTAATTAACAATGAATGGAAATACTGCCTAGAACCTGTCTCGACCGTCGCCATGCAAGAAGCTCTCTCCGCAGCAGCTGGAGTTGCACCAATGGCCATCCAAGCATCACGCAACGATGCTAACCCAACTTCTTCCTCAACAGCGTGGATTGCCCGCTTTCCTGAATCCCACCAGCGCCTCCCACGTACTCTCTTCCTTTTTGGCTGTCGCACACAAGCAAAACCTCTTCCCAGACGCCGTACTGTAGCTCAGTGCAACCGGTGCTGGCTCTGGCACAACACTCGCGTCTGCGCTTCCGACCCCAAATGCCGCCTCTGTGGCTCCTCCAACCACTCTGAAAAACAGCATAGCAACAATTATGCCGCCACGGGTGCTGAGCACATCTGCCCCAATCGCTGTATCAACTGTCATGGCCCACACCCTGCGAATGATAGTTCCTGCGAACTAAAACCTAAGGCCTCAGTACCGCCCATGACCAAGGCACAAGTTAGATCAATTCGCAGCGCTTACGCTGCGGCACGCCTGCGTAAGCAGGCCGAAGCGGGCTGTATCAATCACAAGACCAACCCTGTTCAGACAACAACCGACAGTAGCGCAACAACAAACACAGAATCAGCATCATTAACCAGCACCGCAAACAATCCCTATGAAGTTCTCGATTTAGAGAAGCCGCGCAATGATCAGATGGAAACTTAATGACTGACACAAGTAAACGTATATGGGAAACACCGCCGCTAAAGATCCTTTCTGTAAACGTCGGAAGAGGCGCCCCAGCCCACGAAATTGCTTTGAACGAAGCTTACTCAAGCTCAGCAGATGTAGTTCTTATTCAGGAACCATACATCTACAGGGATCGCGCCAGGCGCATCACAAAACACCACCCCTGCTTCGAAACATTCTCTCCAACTGATGACTGGACATCTTCACGACTTAGGGTGATGTCCTATGTGCGAAAAAACGCCCGTCTCCGCTCAGAACAGGGTTACACTGCACTTTCCAGCGACCTGCTTCTCCTCAAAATCCGATCACCCTCAGGTAAATTGTTACATATTGTCAACGTCTATAACGCTCCTGCTAGCTCTGCCAGCGATAGTGTTCTAGACTCCCTATACTCCCTCCCCCCTCCATTTAAAGCCAATCTGCTTCTCTCTGGAGATTTTAACCTACACCATATCAGATGGCAACCATCATGGCCGCGTAGTCCTTCTCCTGGCGCCGAAAAGTTCACAGAATGGTTAGATAAAAATAGCCTTTCTCTCCTATCCCCTCAAGATATAGCAACACACGACCGCGGCAATGTGCTCGACCTAGTTTTTGGTTCAGGCCCCTTAGTCCAGACGACGAAGTGCACCCTAGCCCCACACCTAGACACAACGTCAGACCATACGACATCCCTCATCTTAGTTGACTGGAAAGGCTATACGGAACCCCTCCGCAGACTCAGACTCGACACATTGAACCAAGAACTATTCCTACGGCTCCTCTCTACCATGTTTGAAGGTCTTAGTCCAATTTCCCTGGCTTCTACCCGAGATTCGATAGATAGGTGCGCCACGGAGCTGACAGAAGCAATCCACACAGCATATGCTGGCGCAGCACGCCGCTCTCTCGGCCATGGTAAGGGTAACGCTTGGTGGAACATGTCATGCAAACTTGCCCGCCAAAGGTACAAGAAGGTCTGCAGAGGCCCCATGACAGAAGATGAAGCCATCAGAGAGCGAAACGAGTATCGTTGCACGATTGCAAGGGCGAAGAAAGCATACTTCACCAATAAGATTGCGGCAGCCACTTCGGGTAAGGATATCTTTGCTTTAACGAAATGGCCCAAGTCCACTGGTAACTTCCGATCCACCCCTCTCAAAGACCCCAGGTTCTTGGAAAGGCCCCCTGCGACCTCCCTGCCTGACAAAAGAGAAATTCTGCTCGGTAATTTACTCACAAACCTGGCTGTAGCGGGTGATATCCCTCTAGATACCCCGACAGTTGCAACTCGTTCAATCTCATTCCCTCCACTCTGTCGGGACGAAGTTCGGGAGGCAATTCTTAAAGCAGGAAACACGGCTCCTGGAGCTGACGAGATCCCAACTGCCATCCTCCGTATAGCTTGGCCTCTAATCTGGGATTATGTCTATTCACTCTTCGACAGATGTCTCTCTCTCAGCCATCATCCGATCTGCTTTCGACAGGCTGTAGTAATTATGCTTCAGAAGCCAAACAAAGCAGACCTATCTTCTCCTCGCTCATATCGTCCGATAGCACTCCTCTCCGTACTTGGTAAGGGGTTAGAGCGACTAATTGCCAAACGCATAGCTTGGATCGCGGTGCGTAATAAGATGCTAACCACCCAGCAGTTTGGCGCCCCCCCGGGAAGATCAGCTGTTGACCTTACTACCTGTCTTACCCATGACGTCGAAAGAGCTCTAAGCGAGGGACTTACCGCTAGCATGCTGACACTCGATGTTAAAGGTGCTTTTGACGCTGTCCTTCCAGGCCGACTTGCCCGACGTATGCGGGAGCAAGGCTGGCCAGTGTTCCTTGTCAACTGGGTAGCCTCCTTTTCCACCAACCGCTCAGTACAAATTCGCCTCGACGGCGAGCAAGGACCTCTCCAACCGATCAACTGTGGTCTTCCCCAGAGCTCCCCCGTATCTCCCATCCTCTTTATGCTCTACATATCCCCTTTGTTCAAAATGGGAAGTATCTCCCGGAGGTTTGGGTATGCAGACGATATCGCAATTCTCGAGACACAAAAGTCGTTACACGATGACTGCATCTCCCTAGCTAAAGCACTAAAAGAAGCTTTGGATTGGGGGCTAGATGAAGGTATCACTTTCGACCCGGCCAAAGCAGAGCTTCAGCATTTCTCACGAAAACGCGCTGATAAGAACCCGGATAACACCCCATCGGTCACGCACGGCGACTTCTCTGTATCAGAAAAGACAAACCGTCCCTACACCAGATGGCTTGGGGTGTATTTTGATAAAGCACTCTCTTTTAAATGGCATGTCCGATTTCTTGCGAACAAAGCCTTAGTTGTGGCAAACGCGCTCCGCGGCCTCGGCAATACACTTCGGGGCGCCCCTCCCAAACTACTACGCCAAGCAGTCACCGCCTGCGTACTACCCATCGCTTATAATGGGGCCGAGACATGGTGGCCAGGCATAACGCGCTCTATTCATCCGACCAGGACTGTTTCAAACTTAGTGAAGGGTCATCTCTCTCCTCCAAAAAGTTGTAAGAACCAGCGCTAGAGCCATTCTTCCCATCTATCGAACAACCCCAGCCGCCGCACTATATAGAGAAGCAGGTCTCCCCCCTCCAGAAATTGCATTGGATTCAAAACTCCGCCAGGCAGCCCTCTGCATACATCGCCTAGATCCACGGCACCCCCTCCGCCGCCGTAACATGTGGATCTTAAGCCAGCAAAGACGTTTCTCGCGCCTTTCAGGTTGGGCCCTGAATCTCCCGCCCACAGAGTATCTAGATCCCCTGGTCGACCCCCCTTGGCAAGCTAAGGAGAGCTGGTGCTCCAGGACCAGACGAGTTACCAGGACCTCACGTCGCCTTCCTGAAGGCATTCCCTCACAAGATATGGTAATTTACTCAGACGGGAGTCGTCTAGATTCTGTTTCCCGCCCTCGCGTCGGGGGCGGAGTTGCCATCCTCCAAGCAGGTCGCTTGATCTGCCAGAAACGTATACCTCTTAGCCCTTCACTCGAGATCTTTGATGCGGAAGCTGCTGCTGCCTTAACTGCCTTAGAGATAGCGGTAGACCTTCCCTCGGCACGATTCGCAAGTAACCTCTGGGTACTTCTAGACAATTTGGATGTTGCCCGACAGCTCCTTTCGACCCCCACCTGTTCTTCTCAAGAAATCTTCTCCAGGTTCGCATCTAAAGCGCGAGAGTGGCCTCATCGCTCGGGCCTTCCTCATGTCCTACCAGGTGGAGTCAAGGTTCATTGGATTCTGGGTCACTCTGGAATCCCTGGTAACACTCTAGCTGATGCAGCCGCGAAAGAAGCTATGAATATGCCACCGCCCCCACCTTCCCCGCTCACATTTGCCTCTCCCAAAACTTGGGTCAGTAATTCGAAATCAGGAGCCTATAAAGATTATTGGTTACAAAACGCCCCTAAATCGTACCAGGACCTGGAAATTGACTTCCTCGCGGGCTGCCCCGCGGAGCTGTCACTACCGCGACAACATGTCGCTCACATATATGCTGCACGCTCCGGACATGGAGACTTCGCATCATATCATGCCCGCTTTGACCACGATTCCGCGCACAACTGATGCAGCTGCAACGAATCCAAATCGCCTTTACACTTCATAAACTGCAGGCTGAATACAGTTCGGCTTCCAAAGCCACCCAGAGGCTGCCCAAGCAAAGCCATCTTCCTTCTCGGGACTCCCACTGAAGCTTCAAAACTTACTAAATGGCTGGAAGGGTCGAAATTCTTCACCGAAATCCGTCATAGAATCCCTCTAGACTCGACAATCATGGACAGCTAGCAGTAGCCAAACCATAAAATTGAACATACGACTGTGGACTAGTTTCATAACTTCTTATACCGATGGCGCAAAATGTAGTCTTGGGGGCTATTTCTTTTTTTTTTTTTTTTTCCTTTCCTCTCTCTTTCTATCGTATTACGGGAGTATCATCTCTCCATGGAATTATTCCCTCTAATGTGGACTAACAACGTTGTCGGAAAGGTGATGGTTCAAGTCACTTGTCACCGCAAATCATCTTAGGTCTCCTCTCTAGTTTGGGGGAATCGGGGGCCTCAGGCATCCAGAGCAGCAAGCTCTGGCGTCCTATCCAATTTGGGACTAGTGTATTTTACCATTAGTTAGACGTTAAATAACAAACAAACAAACATTCAATTATACTATTTCGGCGCCTTAAGGCCCACATAGGTATTTTCTCAAGATACATATTCTTTGTTATAGAACGACTCATTTTGACGTTTGGAACACTCATACTCAGATTTCATTTGCAGATACCACTACGAGAATAACGCCTTACGACATGCACCCTCTTCCGTGAATACCCACCATAGGGAAAAGCGAGAAAAACCTGTTGTTATCTGAGCATGCTTTCGTCATTCTACGAATACATTATCACCGCGAGTGAAGTGGTGTGAGGGTCTTGCTGGATTCGAACCAGCTTTCTCCTGTCTCAAGTGGGGCATGTGTCCAAGCTACCCAGACTCTGCTTGGGAGAACGGCCCGGACAGTGTACCACTGCACCATCCGACCCTAGCCTGGGTTTCACACATTGTAAACATCTATCGATGCTCTACCGGATACTTTCTCTCTAATTGTAGATAATCTATTCCACCAGATCTGGCATCGTCGATTAATCTCACATTCCTATTCCCATGACATGCATCGCTTTTGCATTTCTCTATCACCTGTAGTAATTTTGCTCCCTTACGTGTGGATATCAAATTTCCGAAATTAGTCTTTACTTGGTCAAGGTGACTGAGAATTAGAATCTCAAGCTTAGAGAGAAAACCTCAGACCCGACTTATAAAATCCAGTTCCCGCTCACACTCAAATTGAGAATAAACCATGAATAGACTTACTTGTATTTCAGGAATAACAGGGTCTGGATTTCACATATCTTTACCTCTAGGGTGCCTCTATGAATAAAGAAAATCTTGTCATTTAAACTGGTAGCGCGCGCGACTGTCAGAGTGATGACGTTGAAAAATAGTTAAAGCTACAGATTTTGTTATATACATGCTGAAGTAGCAGATGGAAGATTTATCCTACTGAGTACCATTTAACGCTGCAGAAAAAGCAGATCGCTTCGTTCACAAATAGATAAACTGACCAGATTTTTACGCCACTTCCTCACATCATGACAACCTGTCTACAGGTAAGCGTAATGACGTGATTTGCGCTTGTAAGGAGCAAGTGCCCTTCGATTTCTATAATTAAATCTTTGTGCTTAACCTCACTTGACAGCATCTCCCGCAGATGGTCCTTTTTCAGCCGAAGATTCAATCACTGACCCTGGGAGAGAAGGTATATCGGCGGCTAGACTGGCACCAATATCCGGAATCTTGATAATATCACTTGACACCGAGGCTTTGCCCTCGAGCTTTTCTCCGCGTATGACTTTAAATGCCTCATCTCGATTCAGCATCTCATAATCTAGTAATGCTTTTGCAAGGAGATGTAGTTCACTTTTCCGGCTATTAATTAGTTCCTTTGCACGCATGTAGCCGTCTTCTAACGTCTGGCGAACCTCTGACTCGACAAGTTGTTTTGTTCCAGCTGAAAGACTTTCGTAATTCGAAGCAAGATCGACATGACCCAATTTCTTTGACATGCCGAAGCTGGCAACCATGGCATAAGCTGCTTTTGTAGCTTGGGTTAGATCCTAGATACGACATTAGTAATAAGTTTCGGTATTTTGGACGCGAAAGGGCATACGCTAGAGCAGCCACTTGTTACATTCTCAGCACCAAAAATTAGCTCTTCTGCAACCTTCCCTCCCATACAGACATCAATTGTCGCTCGATATTCTTCTACTGTCTTAGAATACTTATCAATTTCAGGGAGATGGAAGGTAACACCGAGAGCTTGACCTCTGGGCATGATAGTAACTTTATGTAAAGGATCAGCTCCGCGAGTAAACATCAGAACGAGGGCATGACCAGCCTCATGATAAGCAGTAAGCTCTTTTTCTTTCCGAGGGATAATCATACTGCGCTTCTCCGCACCCATCAACAGCTTATCTTTCGCCCATTCAAAATCCAGCATCGAGACTTCTGAAGATTTAGCCTTGCTTGCACGTACTGCAGCCTGATTGATAACGTTCTCGAGCTCAGCTCCTGAGAAGCCAGGTGTGCCAGCAGCCAAGGTTTCAATGCTAACATCATTAGCGACGACAACTTTCTTCATGTGATGCTTTAAGATGGCCATGCGTCCGCGAACGTCGGGCAAGTCAACCACGACGTTTCGATCAAATCTCCCCGGTCGTGTGAGTGCTTTATCAAGAGATTCTGGAAAGTTTGTGGCACCTATAATGATAACTCCACTTGTCTGATCAAATCCGTCAAGCTCTGTAAGCAGTTGATTGAGCGTTTGCTTTACATAACTTGCGTCCCGTGCGCTACGCTTTCCCCCGATGGCATCGAGTTCATCGATAAAAACAATGGCTGGCGACTTTGACTTTGCTGCACTGAAGAGTTCTCGAACCCGTTTGGCGCCGACGCCCACGTAAATCTCATCAAATTCACTACCAGACATAAAAAAGAACGGTACGCCAGCCTCGCCCGCGACTGCCCGAGCAAGTAGAGTCTTTCCAGTTCCCGGAGGGCCTACCAGTAAGACACCTTTGGGGAGTTTTCCACCGAGAGATGAGAACCGTTCAGGATTTTTCAAAAATTCAACTAGCTCTTGGAGTTCTTCTTTGGCCTCATCACACCCATGAACGTCAGAAAAACGCACATTTTGTTGCTCAGCTTTAGCTTCGTTGTCCAATTTTCCACCAACCTTCTTAAACGACTGGACGGAATCGATGACCAAAGTGACAACAGCCAAGCTGAGATAGACCAGAAAGCCAAAAATAGCCATAAACTTAAACCATTTAAAAAATTGAACGCCGAAACTTTCCTCAACTTTGACGTAAATGGGAGAGTGTTTCACGCCGCGACCAGTTCCAGGGCCACTGCGTAGAATTCCCACATCTGCCCCTTGAGATTTGGCAGCAATGGCCTGGCCAACGGCCTGCAGTTGAGCAGCATTGAGTCCATTCGTATGTAGATTTACTGAATTGATTTGAGATCCAGGGGCATTGCCAGAGCTTACAGCACCGAGGGCCTGATGATAGAGGGCTTCACACGCAGGGTTAGACGCGAACTTTTTGCTTTGGTATCTTTCAATGATGATTGCCGGCATATTGGCCCGGGACAAGGCCAGATAAAAGGTGTGCTGCTTCGTTGCATCCTCTGGGTATTTATTAGCAGATTCCTCCAATACTACCAAAGTGTTTCTCGTAGCATTTCCATAGTGTGTCCTTGGTGGCTGCTTTCTCCAGTTAGAGAAGATATCATTCGAAAGTCCGAGAAGGCGTGATGTATTGGTTGAGAATGGCTGATATCGACGGGAAATTTCTGGAGAAATTTGAGAGATGAATTTCGTTGACCGATTATGGCTACTGTAAGCTAGAGTTCTTGTCGTCGTCATGGAATATTCGATTCTTGTCTTGAGAGGGCTTGGTGCCGAGACATGAGGGATATGGAAGGATTGAAGTAGTCTGCTTGCGCTGCTCGCGAGACTAGAATTATCTCGCTATGTACACTATTAGACTGATCATATCTTTGTTCCATCCCGGATTTTAGACAAGCATACCGAACTTGATGACGCATATTGTGCTCGAAACTTCGTCGTACTTGGGGCAGAATGAGCGGTCTGAAATCCCTTTCGGGGTTCGTACGGCTTACTCCATCCTGAGAATTGATTGGAGTTTAAGGCTACCTTTCCACTCGACAGCAAGGTCCCAATAGACGGGAGTGATAGACGCTACCGTTCGCAATTAGTTCATGTGTGAAAGGAGCGATTCATCTAGAAATCTCTTACTGGTGGCGCATGATGAAGAGCCATGGTCAGGCTAAGAATTTAGACCATCCACAGGCGTAGGTTGTTCCCCAGTATTGATGACTATTGGAAATGGCGTGGAAGAACGTACAACAGCGTCAATGTGGCTTAGCTCGAAACGATGTGTCGTGCTCGGATGCAGAGCGGCCCTTAAGGCTTGGCAAACAGAGTACCTCACGTGATTAAAAGTAAGCCTAACGCAAGATGTACATCTAGTCGTTCTTTTTTCTATTCGTTTCAGGTATTTTTATTCGCAACTCACTATTTTGCAAGCCGCAACCTATTATTTTCCCGTCACCCGAGCATCGGCCTGGAATAAAATACCTACATACAATTACCGAAACCGTTTATCGCCACGAAATTTTCATGCTGAAGTTATAAGCGGCATCCAAAATATATTACAAAAGAATTCCCCGAACCTTCATGCCATCATTTACCACAATCTCCGATCATAGCCTATTCCAAAAAAATCAGTTTTCGGCCATCTCTCATTAAACTCATTAACCTTATCCGTCATCTACCACAAATCCATTTTCTATCTTGAAGGGAAACGTCCGACCATGAGTCTCGTAACTGGTCAAGCTTAGCGCTATTCAGACACAAAGATATTGATTTTGTCGAGAAGACATTCTGATGAAAGTGATCTGGGGACGAATTAGAGTATTATTATGAAATGTCGATAAGGCCAGCCATCGGATACTGAAAAAAAGCCGAGGCAGCAATCGTAGTCGAAACTCCGTTCCTATAACCTGCGGCGAGAATAGTTATTTCCTTTACATTTATCCAGAAAAATATTATGCGAATGGTAAGTGAATTAGGTAAAAACGCCGTCTATTGCTTGGACGGGATAAGAACTGGAACAATCGTCCGACTCTGCTGTTGCGAGTGTAGACGAAGTGATATCAAAGCGTATCAAAGCGTATCCAAGCGAGCTGAGGGAAGCTGAAATGCTGGGTCATCAGCATAAGACTCCATCTTCTCGATAAAGGGTTGAAATGATGATGTCGGATATACACCAATCAGCTCGGGTTGTTGGTATTGACCAGCTTCGTACCATGGAGTATGATCAGATGCTGGAGGTTGGAATTGAGCCTGAACTTGCCCCTGATGCGACATCTGGGGGATAATTTGGTGGTGCTGGGACTGCAGGTGTTGTGGAATCGGCTGGTACTGCTGAATCAACGTTGCTTGATCAAGGTGATTCGAGTTGTGCAAGGAATAATTGGGCTGGTGAGATTGCTGAGAGTAATACGCTTCTGGACTTGCTCTGGAATTCGTAGATGGACTACTCGGATTGCTATGGAGTATTCCTTCCTTGTTATCGATCTGTTGTCTAGGGATATAAGTTGGCAGAGGCGCGGGGTTGGTGTTCAGGGTGGCGATTCCTGGGTTGTTCTGATCTGTCATGAAATAACCTCCAGGGTGTGGTAGGCTTGCAATTCGATTCATTGTGGAATTTTCGGCATCCTGGAGGGGAGAGTTGTACTGAGGTGCAGCAAAGCTGGACCGATGGTGGCCATATGTCTGTCCGATGGGGAAGGAATCCATGTGAGGGTAATCATTGAGCGACTGAGGTCTACTCAGGTGAGCGCCTGCATGATGCGCAAGTCCCATTGGAACGACTCCGTGGGCTAGAGAGAGGGCATTAGGCCATTGTAAATGATTAGAATGTCGTGGGGTTGATGGGGAATCTCCTGAATCAGAATCGGACGAATCGCCATCATCAACTTCGGAGGAATGTATGCCTCGTTGATGCGAACGGCGTTGATGCTTCACCATAGTTGTCTTTCGACAGAAGCTAAGGACGGGTCAGCACATGTTTTGGGATAAGATCACGTGTGTACGTACGACTTGAGACAACCTTCATGAGCACATTTATAGGGACGCTTGCCGGTGTGTATCCGACGATGTCTGGCTAAACTCGACGACTACTTCTTGTCAGCCTGACCGTTTTGCCAGCAACTTGAATTACTGATCTCACATCGGAGAATCGCTTTCCACAACCAATATGTTGACACTGATGAGGTTTTTCGCCTGTGTGTGTCCGTATATGAACCGTTAAAGCGCTCCGCTGTATGAAGCTTTTGCCGCATCCAGGTTGTAAGCACGAATATGGACGCTCATTCGTATGAATTCTGTAATGGCGCTGGAGATCAGATTTTCGATTAAAGCTCTACTGGATGTTAGATTATATCGATGGACTTTCACCTTCGGGGAATTGCACCTTTACACATGATTGCCAATCACACTGAAAGGGACGGGCATTGGGCTCGTTTTCGACCAATTCCATAACGTCCATTCTAGCAATTAATCACAATGGAGAGGAAGAATTGGTGTCGGACGATCGAGGTCTGGTCAAGGACAAGTTGTAAATGTGCACCGTAAATTCTTGATGTTGAGCCAAACACATCCAACAGAGCGCCAAGTCAAAATAATTCAAGGGTCAGCAGGGTAGCCGAAGTGCCAAGTCTTTCGATATAAGTAAGGGGTTAGGTGATGAATGTGGTGGGTAAGATGCGGATGAATATGGGGATGGTCAAGGTGATATACGTCGGAATATTGAAGGAGAGGATGATGAAGCTAGGGCACAAAGATGCTAGGAAGTGAAGATAACTTTATACAAGAGCAGTATCTTGATGCCGAGATAAAAGCATACAAGTTACCTTCGGAGCCAATGACAGACCCTTAACGTGGCATTTGGGTAATTACTGGGTCTAGGGTCGAGTTGAGAAAAGCAAGTCCCTACCCATGATCCCCGTCGACATTAGCGTGAGGTTGAAGAAGCTTGGACCAAGGGGAGTTGTTAAGAGTGGGGAAGTGAGCTCAGAAGCTCTTTTTAGTCTCTTTTTCATTCAGATAGTTTGACTTTATTTCGAGAGGCCTGGTACTAGCAGGATCCTAAGCCCTAGTACGTGTGTGCCGGGGGGGCTTCATATGATCTACGTTTCGTACGAATTAGCTCTGTTAGTTACTTGGCCATTTCTACTCGACCTGACAAGGCAGCACTTGTGCTAGTTGGTAAAGTTGGATTTTCATTAATGCGAATCGAGGCAACATTGAGCCATTCTAGCCTAGGGAGATGCATTAAGATGAACTGGTCACGAGCATTACTTCATAGATATTGGCATGATTCATCTGCCAGCACATGTCGACTAGGACTCTGAGCATGGAAATGCATGTTTATTGCGGACGAAGTTATTCTTGATGTTGTTGTTGTTGTTTTTGTTGTTGTAGTTTGCTTATTATATCATTTACCATTTTCATCGGTTACCTTACATATCAGCTCTAGGCCATAACTTGCCTTGGAGTGTTAAAAGTTGGTTGGGAGATCTCGATTACATGTAGCTCCTGTAGCCACAATGGATATCTGGTTTCGCGGGAAATTATCGCACACTGGATTGCGCGTATTCGAGGTTTTCGTTGTGATGTTTGTTGCTGGCAACACACCGGCTAGCCAGCCGTCGTAGATTTGGAGATGAGATTGCCACCCCACGCATGATGTCAAGTAAAGCAGTGAGACAGGCAATATCCCGACCAGTTTAATGTTCAGGGGGTTCCTAATTCGTGTTGCAATCATACATGAAATTATTTTAGACGTCGTTTAATGGTGGTTATTTTAACGAGACTCTGATACGACAAACGATCTGAAGTTCAGAGACAACTTTCGCCATGAGGCTTACCCTACTTGAGAAGCAGATTAGGATATTGCCATCCTCTTGTCTTTTTGTTCTCTTGCCATTTGCCATTTACCATTTGCATTCATCTCTGCCCTGACAGGCTCACTCCCGTTTGGGGTATGGAATGGATTATCAATTACTGAATTGGTTTTCTGAAACTAGTTGAGAAGTTCGCTAACTTCATTGGGCAATAAATACTGCGGCAAAGACAAAATACAAATCATGAACAAAAAATTAAAAATATACATGTACATGTGCATGTACATGTAATGAAAAGAATGAAAACGTTGTAAATAAATCAGAGCCAATCCTTCTCTTTCCAAATGAGACGGAAAATCGTAATGAAAAGTCCTTTTATCGGATTAGTATCATCAATACGACCGGAGTAGAATTGAAATTTTTGAGGGGGGAGGGGGGAGAGAGAGGGGGGGTTGAGCATAAAAATATAGGTGGGGGGGGGAAAGGTTACAATGGAGGTAAAAAATTGGTCAATCAATTCATCATTTCGTCTTTAGGTCCTCCCCTCAATAAAAAAGGCCTAAAAAAATAAAAATAGGGTCCACTGGGCGACTGATATATAGTGATTCTACTTCTTCGGCCTTGTCTCCGTCTCTATCTCCGTCATCCGACAGTTGGTCATTCTTCATGTTCTCGATGAATCATCTCACGACCGTTATCTGCCTCATTGATTATTTCCTTATTCGTTCATTTGTTCTCTCCTCTTCATACACATACTAGGACTCGTCCTTTGGCAAGCGAACAAAGGAGGGAAAAGAAAAAAAAGCAAATTCATGTCACAAAGGGTTGATCAAGTTTAGTTCATGGATTATCCAGCCCTCGGCAAGGATGAGCTTCTACTGCATGTACTTGGAGACTTGGCCATTTAATCTCATTCAAGAGATGAAAGTAGTAATGAGAATCTAGGTTCCCTGGAGTTTGCGAGACGTTTGTTTTCATTCCCATCAAAATTTCCTGTTAGATGGTTTCCTGGATTCTCGAGTGTACATGTATCCAGATCTACCAATATCGCTGAATTAATTCATCGACCCGCAAGTTAGCGTGTCCGCCAGAGTATCGTTTACCCTGACATCTTGGCACCGATATACAGTCGTCCCTCTCTAACTCGATAGTGGGTCCCGGTATAAGTGTTGAAAATATTCATTGTAACTTGGACTTTTATATTTGCAACACTTACCCCTGCACGCAAATTGACCTGTAAGGGTAAGTGTTGCAAATATAAAAGACCAAGTTACAATGAATCTTTTCAACACTTATACCGGGACCCACTATCGAGTTAGAGAGGGACGACTATATTGTGTTTTTCGTTCCACACCCATGTGTATGGTATACGGAAGAACGTTCATCCTTAGACCGGAGTGCATGAACACGCGTCAGATCACGGGAATCAACTCCATTGATACTCGGATCAATCAAGATTACGCAGATGTTGCGGGCTCGTCAATCATTACTAGTGCTCGTTATTTCGTGCCGATCATCATCAACCCTGGACATACTACTACGCGTATAAGGACTAGGAGCATACTTGTAAGACTTGAAGGTCGATCATTATCCTTGCGTATTTACGTGCACCCTCTACATTTTTCTGAATATCATTCTATATCAAGACTAGTGTCGGCGAACTAACGATTGAAGAAGTTATCCACTTCGAGTTGTTGATAACCCATATTAGTACGAATGCTTGTCGGCCGATATCAAGTCCCGTTACTGGCCTCGTTCTTCAGGTCACTTTGAAGTGCCAATATCTTGCCAACCTGAAAACCGTTGACTTCCTCCCAATCATCGGCATTTTTGCACCAGATTTAGAAGTGATGTGGTGTGGCGAGCGTCCAGAGGACCACCAGCCACACCACATCACTTCTAAATCTGGTGCAAAAATGCCGATTACTGGGTTTGAGCAAACGGTTTTCTAACATGCCTGGTATCTTATATACAGTCGTCCCTCTCTAACTCGATAGAGGGGACCGGTATAAGTGTTGAAAATATTCATTGTAACTTGGTCTTTTATATTTGAAACACTTACCCTTACAGGTCATTTTGCGTGCAGGGGTAAGTATTGCAAATATAAAAGTCCAAGTTACAATGAATATTTTCAACACTTATACCGGTCCCCTCTATCGAGTTAGAGAGGGACGACTGTATTTAATTCTTACTTGGTCTTACATCATCAAGTTGGAGTGGTGAGAGTGATCTGTAGAGTAGTGATCGTAGCTTGCCATTCGCTGACACAGTCAAACGTTGAAGTATTCCGTATCAGGTGTGAACAGACGACGGATCTTTACATGAGCCCGTCACTAAAATAAAACTTACATTATTTCAAGAGCAGAATTCATCATTCCGTATTTGAAATCACGAGCCAGACACGAATGTAAAACGGTACGCCGAGAGACACTGGCATACTGGCCTTGACCGACTCTCTCTCCTCTGTCTCTGACCGATCATACCCGATATATCTCAGGGAGTCGAGATAGAGAACAACTACAGTAGAACCCCTCTTAGCTAATAGTGGGTCCCGGTATAATTACGAAACAGATTCATAGAAATTTTACCGTTTATATTTGCAATACTTACCCCTGCGCACAAAATAACCTGTAAGGGTAAGTGTTGCAAATATAAAAGTCCAAGTTACAATGAATCTTTTCAACAATTATACCGGGACCCACTATTATCTAAGAGGGGCTCTACTGTACTTCATGTCTTCCATAACTCAAGACAGATGTCACATGATCTATGGTTTGTCAGTACATGTTTGAGTCAATGTCCAGCTATGTTGGTGGTTCTATTCTTCTTCCACCTTTCTCCTCCACTTGTTGTCCCGCGATAGTAGAAAGACGATATTCCGTTTCACGAAGAATGTGAATATGAGATCATTCATCGACAACGTCATGATTAACTGAGTTTGTGGTTTTTTCGGAGCTTGGGAAATGTCGGATCGGTGGATTACATATCACAATTCACATATTAGTTGCAGATATGGATCGGAAGTATCTGAACCCTGCGCCTTGTCAAAGATTTATGAATTTCCGTACGTCATCTCATTGATAGGTCACGTCGACGTAAATAGAGACATAATTTATACATCATTACACCCTGTTCAGCATACAGATGCTAAATCTCATAGCGCAGTATTACGTGCTACCTACATATTATCGTAACAATATGCGGAAGCATGAGCAAGGACAAGTACCGGTGTACATGTATTCAGCTCTAAGTCACTAATGATCATGATCATAATAATAATTATAATAAAACATGTGCCAATGTACAGTCGTCCCTCTCTAACTCGATAGTGGGTCCCGGTATAAGTGTTGAAAAGATTAATTGTAACTTGGACTTTTATATTTGCAACACTTACCCTCACAGGTCATTTTGGGTGCAGGGGTAAGTATTGCAAATATAAATGGTTGAATTTCAATTAATACTTTCAACACTTATACCGGGACCCACTATCGAGTTAGAGAGGGACGACTGTACATATGGCGGCATCGGAGTTTTGATTGACAAGGGAGTAACTTGTGAGTGGCGGAAGGTAATTTGATGCGTCGTCGGTCGACATTTGCTGATAATACCGTACAGAGTTTATTTCAGCCACTCATAAGTGGTATCCTGGTGACTCAGTAGCCGTAGGACGTGCCCGTCTCCCACAACGCCATCATGTGCATCAAAGCTGGAGATGCTGCTGGGAACTGCCTCGGGTCGTGACTGGTTGTGTCATGAAATCCGAAACACTGACAAGAGCTGGCCTGTACCATGAACATCTGCAGATCCATTTTTGTGTTTTATGATCCAGGTAATCATTCTGTTGCGCAGAGAATCGGTCAACGCATTCAGCCAGCGAGGTCCTCGGTCAGAACTATGATCAGCTTAGTCAGTTTTGCAAAACTCAGTCACGCAAACGTAACAGGGAGAGAAGTCAATTGGTGAAGGTAGATTTAGTCGTGTAAACAATGGTCGCCGCTCATCACTGCGCAACAAACAAGACTTACCTCAATGTTTGTCTTCACGCATCCCTGCGCGAATCGTTGTCTCGAACAGCCGCAACAGCGTCGCTGAACGACGTGCAGCGTGATGGATAGATGGGTTTGGCTCGTGAGGGGTGTCTTCCACCGATGCTGCTGAGAGGAAATAGTGAGAGCACGCAACAAGATGCGCTAGGATACGCCATCAACGGGATGGATAAACAACGATTTCCAGATGCCCACATAAATGTGGTAGTTGACTTGGAATGGGAAAATCGTCGACGGCAAATTCCTAATAAGGTTCAAGGAAATACGAGTACTGGTAAGCACGGTTGAAACAACTACACTTTGTTCTACTTTGCCTGCGCTGTCGCCCATGTGGCATTTTCTCTTCCTCCTCGATTCCTTCCCGGTCACCTTCAATCGCTTCCGTATCTCGGGAACCCGTACCATCAATCGGTTCCGTAATTGCACGACTTCATAGACCCGTACCGAGGGTACTTTCAAGTGATGATCGATAACCGACGCGAACATAAAGATGCTAATTATAAATGAAGCGAACCTTAAAAATAAATAAATAAATAAATATACAGTCGTCCCTCCCTAACTCGATAGTGGGTCCCGGTATAAGTGTTGAAAATATTCATTGTAACTTGGACTTTTATATTTGCAACACTTACCCTTACAGGTCATTTTGGGTGCAGGGGTAAGTGTTGCAAATATAAAAGTCCAAGTTACAATGAATATTTTCAACACTTATACCGGGACCCACTATCGAGTTAGAGAGGGACGACTGTAACTGAAGCGACTTCGGCGCGCATGATGATTACATGTTAGAGATTCCTCCACACAAAAGAAATTACGAATAATAATCTTGTAAATCTACATTGACTTTAAGTGATAACGGTTATGCTAAGCTCCGAGAGAGAGATTTTGATTGGATCATAAGTTGAAAAAGATCCGACCTAAAGCCCATATTTTAAGGTTTGACATCAGCACTACAGCGATGCTTGATGCGGCTGAGCATTGACCAATCAGTCATCTGACATTCTTCAGCAGACAGGGCTGAACAGACTAGACCTTCTGTTGTTTTGACTACGACATCTACTAGGTGAAGCTAATTTTTCCAAGTTCCAGGTACCGGGTAATAAAATATGCCAAGCTTTCCAGAAACGGCAGATAAAACCTTAAATCAACAACGACGTTTACAACTGATGGTCGTCTTCTGGTCCAGGTAATTGCTTGATTTAATTTCTTTGCCAGGTCACCAGCTTACCGGGCAACTCTATGATCTACGTTGTTTTGAGCGACCACGCATGGCATAATTCGAATTGGAATTACAACGTGGTAGAGATACGGGAATTGATCTTTCATACCACGCCTGATCAGATGAACCTGTGTCTGAGAGGTAAGATGGGCGGCCGAGGAAATGGTTATGCACCCCAGGGACAGGGAGTATGTTGCAAGCCGAAACGGTACTTGTCCCGCTGTCGGCACTTGTAAATATCAATGTGAGATCGAGCAGATAACTGACATAATTGAACAGATAGGCTAGTGGCTTATGGGGAAGATGCATGAGATTGTATGCTTGCTCTTAATGCTGGTTCTGATGAGTCATTCAGATAGCGGTGGTCAGGCTGGTAAAACTTGGGGCTGTGTCTCGCACTGCAACAAGCTCCAATGTCCCTGCGACTAGCAACCAGCAACCATGAGCTAGCAACCAAGGATCCAGCCACAGCTAGACGACCGGCATCTGCAATTTTCACGCGCGGCGCGTTTAAATGGAGGCAGAGTAGTCATGAATCATTTGTCGAACGCCAACGCAACATGATAGAATGACGGAGAGTTTGTATCACTTTCACCGACGAGTATGAGAGAAATTGACCAAGGTATTCGTACTGTCACGTCCAAGAGATTATTCATACACACGATGGAGGCATCATGATTAGTTTTGTGAGGGGATGGGTGCTTGGGCTTCCACGGCCCAGCCACATCGTTTTGTCCGAGCTACAGGAGCTAGGAAATATACATGTACCGGAACTAGGGCGGTCGATTGGAAGCTACAGAAGATGGACGCCATCTATTGAGAGAGGGATACACCCGCCTGCCGTCAACATGCTGCAGAAAGCTCCGGGGTTCTATCTGAAACTAAGCAGCCGCGCGACGATGTCTCCAAGTGCCGGGTGAGAACGGACTTGAGTCTATAACGGTCGGTCCTCTACCAGTTCGTTCCACTCTTTCAAGTGCTCAGCTGTCGCAACGATGTCGAAGTACTCGCTCATGCTGTCTTCATCTCTTTGGGTTCTGACATACGTGTGGATAATAGCAGTTTCTAATTAGGCTTTTGTCTGTGAGTTTTGTCTCATGAGGAATATGTCTTCTCGGTCAGACTTCTTTTCATCATTGGGACACGTAATCAAGTGCCTGGCTCTCACCCAGTTGTCCATCCGTCATCGCTCCGCAGTTGATTTCACGTTCAAACATCTTAAATCACTAGCTTAGTGTTAAGATCCTTTTTCAATTTATTTGAAAGCGACCACTTTGCACTGTATATTTTGCTGGGCAAACTTCAGGAAAGTCGCAACGTACGAGAGATGGTTGTATAGACGTACTCGATAGAGTCGTCCCTCTCTGACTCAATAGTGGGTCCCGGTATAAGTGTGAAAATATTCATTGAAATTCAACCATTTACATTTGCAATACTTACCCCTGCACACAAAATGACCTGTAAGGGTAAGTGTTGCAAATATAAAAGTCCAAGTTACAATGAATCTTTTCAACACTTATACCGGGACCCACTATCGAGTTAGAGAGGGACGACTGTACTTTTGAGCCGCAGCGAACGTCGAGTCTTTTTTTTGATCTGCACTTTCATGTCTATCCCTGACCTTTACCATGTCCTAGTATCCTGGTGGCTGCAAACCGAGCCGATAAGCAATAAACAATCGATGGGTGCCGTGATCGAACTTTGACACTGATAGATGCACCATGGTACAGTAAAACTTCTGTAGGGCGATAGTGGATCCCGATTTAATTATTGAAAAGATTAATTTCAATTTTGCCGTGTATATTTGCGATACTTATCCATGCAGGTAGATTTGCGAAAAGGGATAAGTATTGCAAATATACACGGCAAAATTGAAATGAATCTTTTCAATTATTAAATCGGGATCCACTATCGCCTCACAGAAGTTTTACTGTAGTCACGAACGGGTACATTTAGTGTATTGGCTTATGATTTTATTAAATATACAGTAGGCTCCTTCAAAACCCGTTTTGGATACCAGGGCAACTATCGTTCATATTTATTTAGAGTTTTATCTATCATATTTGCAACACTTGCCCCTGCATTCAAAATTTAGTGTATGGAAAGTGAAGCAAAAGCATATAATATAGTAATATTTCTTAACAATAATTATACCCGAGACCCAATATTGGCTTAGAGAGTCAACTGTGTGCAGTAAAACTTCTCTAACACGATAGTGGATCCCGGCATAAGTGTTGAAAATATTCATTGTAACTTGCACTTTTATATTTGCAACACTTACCCTTACAGGTCATTTTGCGTGCAGGGGCAAGTATTGCAAATATAAATGGGTGAATTCTAATGAATATTTTCAACACTTATACCGAGACCCACTATCGTGTTAGAGAAGTTTTACTGTATTATCAGGTACAGTGCACTCTCGTTATAAGAATTTGGGGCAAGACTTGAACAAGGGCTCTCATTGGCCAATTCAATTCAATCCTGCAGTGAGAAGCATAATTTAAGTCTAGCCCTCATAATTTTAGCGATAGTTAGCTGCAAGCCAAATCGTGCCACAATTTGCAAGCTTCGATTCTCTATCTTCATCCAACATGTGTATATGTATTGGCAATAGAGCAGCGGTGGGATTACCTGACGGCTAGCAGTCGGACTTTCCCAACCCAGAGCGCAGCATCTTAGTGATCTCCAATTGATAGCGAGAATCTGTTGATGTTCTTATGATGGCTCATTCCACATCCAGAATTCAGATGCATCATATTTTTTCTTAGTCTTCACCAAGCACGATAAACCGATTGACCTGGGCTTTCGAAGAGAATATTATTCCTTTGACTCTGTTTTAACCTTTTCCAGATAGATTCTTCCAACCCAAATTTTTTCAACAAAGTATCCAAACTGAAGTAAGCATTATACACCCGTACCTACAAGAGCTATGGGATATTATATTTGATCGATCAAATATTTAAAACCCTGTCCCTGATTAAAATAAGTCGGGATGGAAAACGGCTAATGCGCTAGCGGTTGATTTTTATCACACATTCATGCAGGCCAGTCAGTAACCAATATTAGCTGCTTAAACACTCACGTGCATAAGTAGTAAGAGTCTCTAGCTTTCCTTACATTATGGCAGGGCAATACATAGCACTTGAATTACACGAAGCTCTACGGTATAGGACTCGGAGATCAACAAAGGCATAAATCAACTCCTTTCATGATTTTGATCACACTTCTTTGGAGATCAGACGATAAATACGAGTATTGAAAGAGTAAACATACAGAGATCGACAATCAGTACCACAAGGAGCAGGGCAAGGCAATTTAGACTGAGATGTTGTTAAGGTAAGTCTATCCCTTGATTTCTATGAGTGAGACGGTGATAAATTCTTGGCATGCTCGTGTACGAAGAAAGCCTGGGTAAGCTTATTAAGTAGACTGAAGATACTGATTTTCAGGGTTTGATCTGTCCAGTCTTTCAGCAATATACCAGTACATGACTCACTTCACATGCCTTTACCGTACTAAGATACGTAAGGTACCGGCAGCCTATTGTTTTACGCAAGAATTACTGGTATTCAGCTTGCTTTGAGGGAATAATTGTAAGGATCATGTGAAAATATCGATAGTCGGTCAATCTCCTAGATTAAGGGGAAAACACAATGTGTATTCTCCTGATTTGCGTCCGTTTGTGTCGATGATGGTTGGTTTGAATTTCCCGCTGAAATGTCACGTGATATTGTTCGTTCAGCCCCTTGGCCAGGTTTCGACATCCGCTGCGACAGATTTTTAACCGATCACAGAGCTACCCTTTGGGTAATCACCTCCCACCGTATTTATATCCTGTACTTTCACTGACATGTACTTATCCCCGTATAAATCCTGTAGATGTAATCTCTACTAGATAAACTTAAAGCGGCTCAGAGGAAGAGTTCGTTTCTTTGTAAAATAATTGTATAGTAAGGCGCTAGATGGATAGATCTAGGCCCCTTTAGAAAATGCTGGGTCTCTAAAGACGCCAGCACGTCGGGTAGCTTTCTACGAGGCTGAGCTAACCGGCACGTGGCACCTTGTATCACATGCTGCGCGCAGGCACGACGCAAAGTAATAAAAAAAAAAAAAAAGACATCCGCTTGATCCGGTCATCGTCATTCAGTAAGTGGCACATGGAACTCTCAACTCAAATATGATGGTCAAAAGTAATTTTCCTAGGAGTATGTCATTAACTCAATAACTTTTTCGGTTTGCTCTTCTGTACTGCTGACTGTACACTTAACTTTCCATAGATACTTAGTGATGTCAATACACCTGGTGTTTTTAGATATGACGACTGGAGATATTCCTTCCGCAAAGGTCTAGCTGATAAAGCAAAAGCTAAGGATTTTAGATTACTTACAGTTCTATCTTTAACTCCACGATTTTGTGTAACTCCACTTGAATGGTGTTCTACGATCCACGATGTGCGGGTCAACGGAGAATGTTTGTCTCCCTGAGTTCAATGAGGCTCTGAATTCAGCATATCTTCCAACATACTTTACGGACCACGAGTATGATGGACCTTATCCCCGAAATATTTCGATGCTAGGGTTGCTCGTCAATGAGAATCTCACTGTCCTGTCTGAGCTATCCAGATTATCTGTCGCAAGGACCAGGATATGAATTATTCAGGTTTGTACCACAGTTAGTAACACAAGCTGGAACTAATATCGGCCAAGGAGTATACCGAAGGATAAAAAATCACGATATGGAGGCAGAGCCATAAACTAATAAGTTTTCATGGCTGGGGCTGGTGGGAAGCCTAGTCCCTTGCATCGGCAGGAAAAATTAGCCATCTGAACGTTGTAACACGTGCAATGACGCTCTTGGAGACAATGTGACTTGAGCTAAACAACATCCCTCATCTTTTTCATCCTTCATCTCGTTTTCAAGCAATAAGAGCCGTTAAGGTAAGCGGCAGGGGCTTGTGTGTTGTGGGTACAACACACTGTCTTTGACCACACGGTACACTTGAGGAAACGACAAAACAAATTCTCCTTGTGAACTATATTAAATTAATTATTTGAAGTGGGAAGTTTATTTAAAATCTTTCTGACACCTGTTAAAAATTTCCAGAACTTCAGAGATTATAGACGTGCTGATTCCTACATGGATGGCCAATATTCAATTTGCCGCTACGACCATGCCACTGATCCTACTAGAAGTGCCACCAACAGTATGATCATCTAAGAACCCTATCTAAGTATCTATTCTTTGCTCTCAGTTCTTTGTCAGAGCGTTCAGCTAAATTGAGCAGGAAATGGAGGTGTTGATTTCACTGTCAAATAATGCTTAATAGGGTGGGATTGTTACAACCCAATTGCCTTCTAGCTCATGTATATAATTGCCATCATGATTATTTCACGATCAATGAGGCATACCTTTATTGCACAGGCCCCTTAATATCCCTTACATCATCATTCATCTGATGTTGAAACGCTGAGCTTTCCTAATGTGACTATACAACCATTCACACTCATGGCTTCCATGTACAAATTCAAGTGACACGGTTGTAATTGTGGAGATACTTCAATGGAACATCTTGTGATTCAATTTTGTAACTTTCTGATCTAGTCTGGTAATCTCAAAGGTACATGTGCAAAATTATGGGATGAAAATTGTTAGCCAGGCTCATATATTATCCCGACTGAAGGATTAAGACTACAGTACACTCTCGCTAAAACAATGTGACGCAAGACTTAAACAAGGCTCCCCATTGAAGGATTTAATTGAATTGGCCAATGAGAGTCCTTTTTTAAGTCATGCCCCACATTGTTATAGCGATAGTGAACTGTATACCCTAATAAAAGCTCATCTTAAGATATCCCCTGTCGAATTTTGAAATAAATTACACTAACATAATTTTTAAGGCTGGCCAAGTGAAAAGGCGTTTCAGGTCCTCACATCACCGTGGCAATCAATCCTACGCCGCTTCTCGTCGATTGGCTGACTTATCCGATAACTATCTTCAATCTAGCCAACGTTAACGAGTTATCGGTTCTATTCGGACAGCCCAAAGATAATGATTAACTCAAACCTCATTCAACTATGCTGTGGAACCAACTCATTTCTGTTTATCAATCGTCTCTACGGGATGAATTATCCACGCACGCTCCGATAACGTCTCAATTGGGTTGGATAGGGGAGCGGCATACCGTTTGGACTGCTCTCCCAAGTAGAATCTGGGTAACTTAGGCATACATCCGAGTTGAGACAGGAGAAAACCAAACTGACTCCGGTAATAAAATTTTACATATCCCCCTTGGTCATATATGTGGCAATGACGAAGGTATACCGGATAACAAAAAGTGGCTGAAATTTATTCCTGCGATAGAAATCAGCAGTTGAGAGTAAAAAGAGCTGGAAGGCGCCTGACTTTAAATGATTTCTTCAACTCATGTTCGGGTGTGGGTGCCCCTCATATCAAGTCGAGTTATCGCTCCATGTACCGTACCAGTTTCATTCGAGTCATAGTCTCAAGGCTGTATACACAATAATGATTAAATTGAAAATACGCCTCAAGAATTGTGTAGCTTTCCACGCGAATAGAATCTACAAGGATTTATTGCACTACCTCGGACAAAGTATACGAATTCAAGAGGGTTCAGGTTTCCAAACGTTATCAAGCCGGTAAAATTCCAAAGTATACTTGTCTCACAGAATCTTTTGGAATAACGATAGCACATGTTGGACAAAACGACACAGAAGCAAAAAATCGCGGATGATCTCGAGCTCCTTCATCAAATACTACAAAGAGGACCATTATTCTGTTGTGAGAGACGAGAATAGATGACGATCATGGCCGAAAGCCACTTTGTAATCATATTTTCTTAGGTTGTGCACTCGATTTGAGCAAATCCTGCACCCGAAATTCTCCTCATTAGCTTGATGAAAGAAAACGCGCCCCCACAACTAGGCATCAATCTTGACACTTTTTATTGTTTAGGCCTCTGAATGCCTATGGCAACTCTGTGGTAGACCCAGCTAAGGCGAGGGTACTTAATCTTTCCTCAGTTGCCTTGCATGTGGTCCAACCTCGTGTACTCTCACCTTCGTTTTGCCAAGCTTTTTATGTATATTCGTCAACTTAAGCTCATAAGGGTCGGATAGCGGAGTGATATACCATCCGGGCCGTCCTCTCAGGTAGAGTCTGATTAGCAGAGGCACATGCCCCACTTTTGTCAGGAGAAAGCCGGTTGAAATCTAGCAAGACCTTTACGCTACATTTCTCATCCCATCACAAATGTAACGATGACGAAAGTACTCTGGATAGCCGTGCGTGGCTGGAATGCATTCCCACGGCTAACGCAAACATTTAAGGGTTGAAGGGCTCTAAAGCACCTGACTTCGAGATGTGTCATCAAATGATATTCCGGTATGAGGGCCCCTCATATCATGTTGAGCCATCGCTCCATATGCCGTATCAGTGTCATTCGTCTCGTTCCTCAAGTCTGAATTCACAAGGACTATAAAATAATCCAAAGTTCTTCGATCTTCTTATTAGTTTTTCCTCGTCTCCGTTCGATAACTAGTCGCCGTACATGATCCTTGGCTCTAAACACCACCCCCACTCTAGTTATCGTCTTACTCACCGGTTTCTTTGATTCCCATCGAATCAACGCTCCAAATTCTTATGATCATTCCACACCTAACAATATTACACCTCCGATCCCAAGGAGTCAAGGTAGTCCCTCGGCCTAACTTCTCTCAGGATATTAATACAAAAGAGGCAGTATGGAGCTTAATTATATCACACATACCGACTCGTTCATGATAGTTCAGTCAAGGGAGGTTGTGGAATTGATGAGAGATTCATATGATTTCTGAGGAGGCCTGGGAGTTACTAACGCTGGATCAACTTCTATCAGGTAAGCACAAAACTGTCCTGTCCAATTAAAATTGACATACATTCCCATTAAAAAAGTCTTCCTTTTCTCCCATCTAATATTATATAATTTCTCTATACATACACGTATCTCGTATCTATATTTAGAGGACATATACAAGATAAAAGCGTATAAAAATAGCTGTTCCGAAATCGCCACTTGAGGACAGTTTGCCATCGCCTATCTTTGCTGTGATACAGCTATTTTTGATTCGCCATCTAGTCTAACCCAGATCTGCTAAATTTGCCTCATTGAACAACTGCTTTAGCCCCTGATCTTGGGCTCGCCAGTAAGATGCTAGGCTGTACCAGATGCGGATGGGAGTCCGAGACGAATTAGACATTGGATTTGTATTTCTAGAGCGATATAAACTGTAAAAAATATGTAAGCAGAGAAATATTTCTTATTCAGTGCGAGGACAGTACTAAGAGGAAAATCACTAGGGGTTGCTAGTAGACCTGGGGGAAACAACCTACTTCTGTTTGAAATCGGATTGTATCAGTCTGGAACATACAACCAGAGATTGAAATACATTTATTATACAGGAAAGTTTCCCGTCAAATTACTCGGAGTGACGAACTCACTAGGGCGGTAGATTGATTAACTGATTGATTGAATTTTTAACGAATCAGGCACAAGCCCTACACCCAAGAGGTGTGATACAGGTAGCTGATCCCTAGAAACTTAGAACTTCCTAATTTCCTGACTATTGCTAGCCAATAGTTGTTGAAAAAAGACATAAGTTCCAAAGGTTCGACGCTCTGCATTCTCCAGTTCCTCTCCACAGCAATTGTCCACGCAACAGAGAGACTTCCCAGCAGTACACCGAGTTGCGCCTAGCACCATCATCACGACCGAAGTCGCAATCATCGCTCCCAAAAGAATGCGTTGCCAGTTTCCGAAGTGGTGGCAGCACTTACCTGAACTGAAAAACGTTTGCATCCACAACACTCTCAAAGTCAAAAATTCTGACGCAAAATCAGACATTCTCCCCTCAAAAACGATCTCGATCTCCCCTTGTCAATCTCTCTGTCCCATCGTTTCTCGTAGATTCCCAATGTAACGTGGCCTTCCAAAGCCATTATACTCTCTCCATCTTTGTGCCCTCCGACTTTCTTCCTCCCTCGGGTATTCGTAGCGTCGTGGGTCTGCAGAAGGAGGCGCGCCGAAGCAACGCAGTTGATCATCAGAGATCGGTCGATGAAGTTACTATTAGGGTTCGTATTCTGATACTTCAGGAGGTGGAAAGCGGCGGATTGGTGAAAGTAGTCTGTTTAGGTTAGATTACCTGTTGCTCCGGTGAGCATTGACTGAGGAAGATGCAGTGGAGAAGTTGGTTGCCATCCGATTGCGACTTTTCTTGGCTATCCCAGATAGGCGAACACACTGGGCGATGACAGCCAGCACCGCGTGAAGGTGAAAAGTCGGACTTTGCCAGTCAGGGCAGTCGAGTAATGGCAGTTTATGTGCTAGTATTCTGTAGCCGGGACGATGACTTTTCGTATTCCCTTAACACATTTTTTCTGGTTGGATTCGAGCAGGAGTCGATCGACAAGGAGGTGAGCTATGAAAACGAATCTAAATTGGATTCGGAGACCGACAGGAAATTACGAATAACCTTCCTTTGTGGCGACCTTCAGTTGAACCTGTCTGAGCCGATAGTGGGTCCAGATATTCAAAATATTTAAAAAAAAAGGCTTACAGTCGCCTCTCGCTCTAACGATGTGGGGCAAGGCTTGAAAAAGGGCTCTTATTGGCCAATTCGATTAAATCCTCTAATGAGAAGCATTGTTTAAGTCTTGCACCACGTTGTTATAGTGAGAGGTTACTGTATGTGATTTCTGGTGCTTACTCTTGCAACTCTAATCCCCACACGCCGTTTTGCGGGTATGTGTAAGCATTGCAAATATAAACAGTAACATGTCACTGAATCTTTTCAATTATCAAACCGGAACCTACTATTGACTTAGACAGACTCTACTGTGCCATCATTACGGGAAGAGGGATGCAGAGCCAGGATGCGGGCCGGAGAATTACTGGGTCCCTTTCCCGACCCGTGTACCTCACCTTGGCGTGGGCGTGACACCAAGCGTGGATTATCGCAGGGGCTCCTGTGCACATGTCTGTCTACCGGGACCAGTCTCCTTTCCATTAGTAGACATGTAAACTCGCCTAAGCTGCTACCAGCTGCTACACAACCCCTGAAAATGTTGCAGGAGCAGCCGGCTGGAGAACCGGCTTTCTCCCCACCTTAAAGATTCTATGTCCGCCGACGCCTGACAGCTATTTGAGCGATGCCGCTTGCCTGGTGTCTGCACCGGACGGCACCATCGAACGCTTACATCAAGATGAATGCGTCAGATTAAGGCTTTCCGATATGATCTACTCCCATACTTCAAATGTGACGCGCAAGTGTTTCATTCCCCTTACCCTAATTTCATCGGCGTATCGTGAGGCCGGCACAGGTACCAAAAAACGTCACTGTTAATGAGAGAATTATCTTTTAAAATTATCTTGTCGTCCGCCAAAAGGCTATGAACTAAGATGCGAGGACAGGTGAGATAGGTTATTCTCGCAAATCCCTGCTGCCAAATCCTTTTGGCGCTGGTCTATTAGATCAGTACTTGGGAATGAATTTCAGAATTTCGTCTTTGCATCATAGAACTTGCCGGTGATTGGGGACGAAGACGGCGTTTCTACTTGTACGTGTTGTCCCCTACGAACCTGCAGTTTATCTTCAGAGCCAACAGAAACACGCAATACTGGGTCGCGGAGGAAAAGTCACCCAGATGAGTTTCCGGGGCGTACCCAGCTCCCGTCACGGTGATGATGGATCAGACTAAGTTGGCCCTTTTTACCAAGATGAATTCTCACTGTTTACAGATATTCTGGCATTATACTGTCTCCCGAGGAAAGAGCACCGCTATCTGAGCGATGATGGTGTCGGTATAAGGAGGATATCTGGACTAAGGGGTATTAGGGAGATACAGACGGGGATATGCAGCTCGTGTGGCTCTGGTGTCTAGGCCTCGCCTGGCTGGAGTTGCAGTTTTTTTGAGACTTTTTCCCGCGCACCGGTTTCCATGGCTGCTCTTTTTCAATTTTTTTGAGCAGGAGGTTCCGTAGATAAGGTGGTTGAATGCTACGGGTAATTACTGAGCTAAATGGCTACCCGTCATGGGTCAATGTATTAATGATCTTAGGTTCGAGGTAAAAGGGGATAGGAGCACTGTAAAAGTTGTGGCCTGGGTCGGAGAGGAGCCCTAGTGTTATAACAGTCTTGGACTCCACATAGCACGAATAAACACCACTACAAACAAACTTGCCGGGTCGGATGGTGCAGTGGTACACTGTCCGGGTCGTTCTCCCAAGTAGAGTCCGGGTAGCTTGGACACATGCCCCACTTGAGACAGGAGAAAGCTGGTTCGAATCCAGCAAGACCCTCACACCACTTCACTCGCGGTGATAATGTATTCGCAGGATGACGAAAGCATGCTCAGATAACCACAGGTTTTTCTCGCTTTTCCCTGTGGTGGGTATTCACGGAAGAGGGTACATGTCGCAAGGCGTTATTCTCGTAGTGGTATCTGCAAATGAAATCTGAGTATGAGTGTTCCAAACGTCAAGCTGAGTCGTTCTGCGAAATATACATGTCTTCTGTAATCATGCGCGTCATAGCCTCAGGCTGCTTACGCAGATATGATTTAAAAAAAAAACAGACTTGCCGGTGATACAATCGAGATGACCCGTAATCAATGCTACATGTACTGATACTTCGTCGATCAAAGGCCAACGCCAGCACTTTCCGAGCTCGGTTAATTCTGCATCCCAGTCAGTATGTAAACTGGGGTTTGATTCGTTGTCTGATCAAATTGATTACTCATATACTCGCTTACCGATCTATCAACAATGCAACCTGATCGGAGTAAACACTGACGAACTTAAGTAAACGACCTTGCATTACTCCAGTGGCGATTCGCCAAAAGTAATTTAACGCGCTGTAGGACCGTTACTCCGGTATAACCAAATACAGTAGAGCCCCTCTTAGCTAATAATGGGTCCCGGCATAAGTGTTGAAAAGATTCATTGTAACTTGGACTTTTATATTTGCAACACTTACCCTTATAGGTCATTTTGCGCGCAGGGGTAAGTATTGCAAATATAAACGGTAAAATTTCTATGAATCTCTTCAGTAATTATATCGGGACCCACTATTAGCTAAGAGAGGTTTTATTGTACTTAACACAGTTGAACCTGTCTAAATTCATGTTGGGTCCCGCTATAATTATTGAAAAGAATCATTAAAACTTAACCGTTTATATTTGCAATACTGACCCCTGTGCGCAACATGACGCTTAGGGATAAGTATTGCAAACGTAAGTATCAGCAATTCGATAAATATTAACAATAGCTAAACCGGGACCCACTATGAGTTTGGATAGGATCTACCGTACTTGTGTTTTGCAGGCATTGGCCTGTGTTCTGTTTACTTCTGAGATATTTCTGGTCCAGCTTAGCGGGAAACTAATCAAATATTGATCACGTGAGACGACAAAGTTTGCTCTTCACATTTCGGGATTTGAGGTGTCGGGAGGGAAAATATTGGCGCCCTAACTTTTAAAGTCAATATTCGCTCCAGTGAACAAAAAATATGGTTCACTATTGCGAATAATCGGGGACAAATTCCCTTTTTTTTTGAGCACCTTCATGTGACTCATAAATACTTTGATGACGTAAAGCCTGCTGACCGTAGTGGCTTAGTCTAAGCTTTTGATCAATCAGCACATTATTTCTGATTGTGTTGAGCGAACAAGTCTGAGGTGGTGAAAGGCGTAAATTTAACGAAGATTGGGCGTGGATTGAACTATAAAATATCACTTCATCGAATATTGACTGTACCCTCTCCTTAGGGTAGTAATTTTGTAGTGGGGAAATATGGGTCTGCACATCGCTTCAGGGGTTATAACCCTACTAGTCTCATGATCTGCAAATGTCTATTATTTTAGCCTTAGTTTTCAGGCCATTATCTGCATAACTGGATTCCTCCTCAAGAACATCAATATTTTCCTCCACACAACATATGTCTTCACACATCTAACGGCCTGTTTAACTATTATCGTTATCATTGATACTGCCATCATCAAGTGTGAGACTTGATGCTTTAATCTATTTCATTTTACATCATATTATCATAATTTGCTACTGGGTATTAGGTATCCTCAGCTTTTTTAAATAAACTTTCTCCTGACCTCAGCCAAGGTATTCAATTCGGAAGACAGTGACTTAAATAGCTACTAAATTTACACCAGACATGGAATCATCACGGCCGCCTCAATCTCCACCTTCGACACCTAGACGCAAACACTTGTCAAGAGACCAATGCCTGCAAGTAAGTGTAACATTAGTGAAGAACTTGACTGATATTTAGCTAATACTCTAGATAATGGCACTGTTTGAAGGCGGTAAAAACCAATCCCAAATTGCGGCACAACTTGGGATTTCTAGAGGACAGGTTTATTATTTGCTATGCCGCGGCTCTGTAATACCGAAAGAAGGAAAGGTCGTCCACCGAAACTCTCAACTGAGGCTGTCGACGGAATTGAGAAGTTCATTATTGAATCTTATGAAAATCGAAAGATGAGTTACATGGAACTTGCCTTGGGGCCATTCAGTCACCTTGATGTCAGCGAGCGCGTCATCCAAAGCGAATAACAGAAGAGGGGTTACAGGAGTCATTCTGCTCACAGCAAGCCTCCAGTCTCCGAACTAACTAGAAGGAGGCGAAGAGAATGGGCTTCAGCTCATATTTACTGGACCGTAGAAGTCTGGAGATCGATTCTTTGGACGGACGAAACCTGGGTTAAAGACGGTCAACACACTAGAGACTGGATCACAAGGACGGTTAGTACAATGCTTTTTGGTTTCAAAGACTTTCTCTCTCTAAAAAGTTGACATAGACCAACCAGGAATTTCATTTCACGTGTGTTAGTGATAAGATAAGAAAGAAAAACGGATGGATGTTCTGGGGATCCTTGGCAGGGTCAGAGAAAGGTCCTAGCTTGTTCTGGGAAAAAGAGTGGAAGACTATCGACTCCGAAAAGTACTGCTCTAAGATAGTACCTTTAATTGACGGTATGGTCTCGATGAGACCTTGGCTCTTTGTGATGCAGGATAATGCTCCAGCTCACGCTTCTGAAAGAACGATAAGAGTTCCAAGATAGACATATAGATCCTATCGACTGGCCACCCTATTCGCCAGATTTGAATCCGATTGAAGCAGTTTGGGATAAAATGAAATATTATGTCCAAGAGAGATATCCGAGCCTGGGTCGGGGGAAGCAGCGTACCCACGACGAGTTGCGGGCTATCGTACAAGAAGCCTGGAATTCTGTGCTTGATGAATATATTGATGATCTGATAGAAAATATGCCGAAAAGGTTTCGAGCTGTGTTGGAAGCTGATGAAGGACCAACTAAATATTGATTCTCAGTAATTTCTAAAGTAGTCCTTGATAGTTGTCTGCTTTTGCTTGTTGTCTTCATGTAAATTTGGAGTCAAATTTCCTTATCCATGGATTTGGTTGTTAGGTAGATAAACTTAGCATCAATGCACAATTATATCCAGTCAATCCTTATACAAAATGAGCTTAGCGGCAAGGAAGACCCACTGCAAAATTCTTCTGTCAGAGAAAATTGTCACAAAAAGTTTGAGGAAATTTCATAAACTTTCATAAATACAAGGGCTAAACTCTATTTGTTTAAAGATCATACCAAATTAGGCCTAGCAGACCTACACATAACCCCTGTCTTGGACCCACTGCAAAATTACTACCCTAAGGGTAGGGTACTAACATGATGTATGGATTTCTTGATTATCTGATCCTAATTCAGTTAGAAGCTCATCAAAATAGACTTTGGGGCTCTCGACAGGGAGTATTTTGTATAGCATATTCACCCGATCTTGATTTTGTTCCTTGCGGCATGGTCGAGCCTAGATAAGTCGATAATGGCTCCCAATACAGTCCAACCTCATCTATAGCGATGTGGGTCCCGGTATAAGTGCTGAAAATATTCATTGAAAATTAACCAAATACATTTGCAATACTTACCCTTGCACGCAAAATATGGGGCAAAGGTAAGTATTGAAAATGTAAATGGTTAAATTTCAATGAATATTTTCAACACTTATATCGGGACTCACTATCGCTATAGATGAGGTTGGACTGTACTTACTCTACTACAGTAAAACTTCTGTAAGGCGATAGTGGATCCCGATTTAATTATTGAAAAGATTCATTTCAATTTTGCCGTGTATATTTGCGATACTTATCCATGCAGGTAGATTTGCGAACAGGGATAAGTATTGCAAATATACACGGCAAAATTTAAATGAATCTTTTCAATAATTAAATCGGGATCCACTATCGCCTTACAGAAGTTTTACTCTACCACTTTAGAAAGTTGACAGTGGGTCTACGGAGGTACAGCCCATAAGTATTATTCCATGTCGACCAGGGGGGGCTTGGCCACCACAACGCTTTCCTTAATTAGGCAACATCGCGAGAGTGCACCTCGCACCCATCCCTATGTCTTGTATGTATTCCGATGACAACAACATCAACGCAATGGATTGTTTACTAAGTATTAGTTATTATAAGAATACGAATTATTTTGCATTTTGTATTATGAGTTGGGAATCATTGAATCAATGCTTTGATCATTAGAACTCATACAAAACACAGTAGGAATGGGTGCGAGGTGCATTCTCGCGATGTTGCCTAATTAAGGAAAGCGTTTTGGTGGCCAAGCTCCCCCTGGTCGACATGGAATAATACTTATGGGCTGTACCTCCGTATGTGGGACTGCATCTCGCTTCAGGGATTATATCCCCACTAGTGTTAGACTAACCAAAGTCTAATACTATTGCCCGATTTTCAAGGCATCTATTTAATTGCATAATTTTCCTTTCCCCTCGCCAAAAGCACACTAATTTATAAACTCGCTTGATCTGTCCATCACAACATGTTTTCCCATCGCAGTGATTTTTACAGTCTGCACTCCCGTGCCCGCTATTATTGTCATCATAGTTTATTGTGAGCCTAATTAAAGTTTTCAATTTCAAAAATAAAATTCTCATATCAACACGGTATCAGTTTCAAGGTTAATCGATCTAAGATAAAACTTCCGGACTATCCTTACACTTCTGGTGAACTCGCCACAGACGCC
Source organism: Podosphaera xanthii (assembly GCA_028751805.1). Taxonomy (NCBI): domain Eukaryota; kingdom Fungi; phylum Ascomycota; class Leotiomycetes; order Helotiales; family Erysiphaceae; genus Podosphaera; species Podosphaera xanthii. The sequence continues at coordinate 4,812,747 of JAPWIX010000009.1, read as the reverse complement.
ACTTTCAAGGCCACCTTCGACGACTCGTTGTAAAAGATTATCAAGAGATCATTGCATTCTTGCGAATTGAATGAAATAGTAATGAAAGATTGGGTTTGATAAATTTCCTTAGGTCCATGAATTTCACGACGCGGGCAAAACCTACGACTAAATAGCCGTACAACTGCAAATCTCTAGTGGGCAAGTGGGTTACGCAATACGCTGAGGAGCCGTGACACCTAAGAAATCTGAAGGTCGCGAACTGACTCTTTTTTTCGGATGATGTTGATAAAGTTGAGGAGTTTGTCAAGTCATCTCCTGACAATAGAAGACTAGCCTTCCTGGAACTTGAATCTGGCCCATTTAAGTAGTTGGATGTCAGCGAGCGGGTCACCAAAAGAACTATGTATTCGAGGTTTCAAATCCTATCTTGTATATAACAAGCCTCCATTTTCTCTAGAGACCAGAAAGAAGCGGAAAGAATGGGCTTAAGCTCGTCTTCACTGGACCATCGATGATTGGGAATTAATTTTCTGGGCTGACGAAACCTGAATTCAGGATGGCAACTATGCTAGAAGATGGGTCATAACAGAAGTCGGTGGACTCTTTCTGAAACGAGAAGTCTTTTTCATCCTAACAATGTTTTTCAGACGGCCGAAGAGTACGATAGTGATTGCGTTGAAGTCAAAATCAAGAATAAAAATAAAGTTGATGTTCTAGGGCTCTTTTGTAGGGCGGGAGAAGAGTCCTAGTCTGTTTTAGGAAGATGAATGGGGACCTATGGACTCTGAGGGGTACCGTCAAAAGATAGTACCTCTCATAGAGGGTATGGTTTCCATGAGGCCTTGTATTTCTGTGATGCAAGACAATGCTCCGGTTCACGTATCAGCCAGGACTATGAACTAGTTTAGAGAAAGGCATATTCAACCAATCTCTCTGCCATCGTTCTCCCCAGATCTGAATCCTAGAGAGGCAGCCTGGGATAACATGAAGGATTGCATTCAACTTAAGTATCCCAGTTTTGGTGTTGGAAAGCAGTGGTCATTTGATTTACTTCGTGCGATTGTTATGGAGGCCTGGGGCTCGGTGACAACTGAATTCATCTCAGGTCTCATCGACTGCATTTCAGCTGGGTGCAGAGCCTTGGTGAAAGCCAATGGGGGCCTGAGTAAATACTAAAATGAAGATAAAACTTTTGGCTTTCCATCAGACTTAAACTGAGCTCGGCTTTATACTTGTTAGCCACTTTTTGATTGGTCACTTATTTACTTTGAACCTCAAAATCTTCAACTTGACCTTTCGAAAATCGCTGGAAATTCAATTCAATTAGACATGAATGGCGGTTGTAATCAATATTCGTATAAATATCACTCATTGAATATTTATTTACTCTTTGGGTTGGGTGGCCACAAAGTATATAGTCGAGATAATTACACGCACCCCTGTAGGTGTTTTCCCTCTCATTTACCACACAGGAGTTGAAACTAGTTTAGTTCTTTCATAAAATTTATGCAGTAGATCTTTATGTTTATTTGGTTTAGTTTGAACAAAAGACCCACAGTCAAAAGTTTCGAGTTGAAGAAATTTCCATACAAATTGTTGTGGACCTTTTGCACAAAAATAGGGTATAAAGTCTAATTCCTAGTAGATCCTGCCCAATTAGTCTTAACGGACCCACCATAAACTTAGTTTGAGTCTCCAGAGTCAACTATCCACCGTGGTAGTAGTGTTCATTTGAGGCCCTCAACCCCACGCGCCATTTCACGGGTATGAGTAAGTATCGCAAATATGAACGGTAACAAGTTTATGATTCTCATACATGGAATGCCTCTTTCTCTTAAGCCAGAGAACTCCCAGCATATTGCAGCGCTACAACGGGAAAATGAAATTTATATCGAGGGTATAAAAATCCAAAAAGCCACATGGCTTAAGAAAGCAAACCAACCAGGAAAAACCGCAGGATCATTGATATTGTGGTTAGAAAAAGCAGATCATGCTGACAAAGCCATTGCCAAAGAGATGGTGTGGCGATAGGAGGTCAAAACTGCGGAGATCTTCCGATCTGTATTTCGCGCGATGCAGTGCTTTAACTGCCAGAAGCTCAAACACATCGCTCGAACCCGTACGGCAGAAGCCAAATGTGGCAAGTGTGCAGGAGGGTACAACACACGAGAATGTAAAGGAAACCAAGAAACCAGATTCTGTAATTGCGGCAAGAAACATACAGCTTGAGACCAAAGATGCCCAACCAAACTAGCAGCAAAGTCCAAAGCAGAGATGAACAGGACTTGCGATCCAGGAAGATATCAGCCGGCAATCGAAGCATCTAGAGACCATCAAGATGTGTGGCAATTGGTAGACTCCAGGAAAAGACGAGCAGGTACCTCAGCTTTAGAAATCGTCAACCTAGTGGGCTTGAGTATCGCCCGTCGAGGTCCGGGAAGACCACGCAAGATTCACGGCCCCGCTGTCCCGGATATTTCAGGATCGTGGAGCGTACTAACGTCCCCGGCCAGTGAGACAACGGCGTTCACCAAAAACGGACCCCAGACTGTGCCTCGGGAGAATACAGTTGAAGTAAGCGACGCACCGCTATGCGAGATGCAGTTATGAAGGACACCTCAACCTTGACCATAATACAGTACAATGTCAATAGAAGCAAAAATATAGTCCAGCACCATTTTCCACAAGCCCTTGACCCATTAAAGCACCATGTGGTGGCTTTGCAAGAACCATGGCGTCATCCAACAGAAAATACGACAATCAAACATCCCGCTTACCATCTGGTAATTCCCGATGGACACAGAGGTAGGACATGTATTAACATTAGCAAACATCTTGAAGCGACAAAATAGAAAATGGAAAAAACTCCTGTGGAAGCAGAGGGAGACATAACTTCTATAAACCTCCAGACGGACAGAGGCAAAATATATGTTAATAATATATACAACCCACCGCCTCTCTCGCACGGCAGCAAAGAACTAGGATCCTTAAAACATCTACCAGAATTACTCTCAAAAGATGGACAACATATCCTCGTAGGAGACTTTAACTTGCATCATCCTAGATGGGGGGCCAAATAGTTCTTAGTCATCATAAACTAGCAGAGGACTTGAAAGAAATCCTTGGAGACAGAGATATGGAACTAGCTCTCCCTAAGGGAACCATAAACTGAAGTAATAGGGGAAGCCAGAGTACACTCGACCTAGTCTTTCTATCTAAGGCGCTTGAAGGCTCCATCATAACCTGCCAACCAGACACCGAACTTGAAGCATCCTCTGACCATTTTCCAATTTCGACGCAGCTGTCAACCCAAACGCATGCCGAAGAAGATCCAGAACCTTGTACTCAATGGAAAAAATCAGACTTGGATATTGTCAACAAAAGACTAGCTGCCAAACTGCTAGAGATGAGGGCAAAAAATTTTGTTCTCGACTCCCGACAAGCTATCGACCAGAGAGTGACTTCCATCACCAAAGCAATCCAGAATATAGTCAAGGAAAGCATACCTATCGCTAAACCATCCCAGTTCGCCAAACCGTACTGGACGGCACAATGCTCTGAGGCGGTGAAAAACACAAGAAAGGCGAGGAGAAGGTGGAAGCACTTGGGCACCGAGGGAAGCTGGGTAGAGTACCAGAAAACTACCAGTAGAAACAAGGCCCAAATTAAAAGAGCCAAGACTATCGGTTGGAGAGCAGTAGTTTCTGAGGCTTCCCGAGACCCGTCAAAAATCTGGAAACTCGCTAAGTGGGCAAGGGAAGTGTTACGGGATTGATCCCTTGTTGTGCACTGACTGCGCCAGCGCTACTGTCACGTGTGTGGTTGTGTGGTGGTTGCGTAGCAACACAGTTGTTTTTATTTGTGCTAGTAATTAGCGGAAGGAGCGGGCCTATGTATCTATATACAGAGTATGCCCATCTTTATTCTTACCATAGTTTTCAATAATCAACTGATTTTATACTGGACTTGCTCTGAGGTTTACCTTCACCAATTGATCCCGCGACAGGAAGATCCAGAAGAAAAATAGAGGCTATCACAATTAGATGATATCAAAGACGCAAATGGAATAATCCACACTGAACCCTCAGACATAGCTAGAGCCATGGTAGATTATTTCTTTTCACAACCCGTGGTGGTAGATACTGAAGATATTCCTGGGACTAGTTATGCTGAAGAGCTGGACAACATTTCAAACACTACTACTCGAGTAGAAGTTGAGGGGATTCTCAGAAAGGTTCCAAGCGATAAGGCCCCTAGCCCAGTTGGGATCCCAAACCGATTCCTCAAGAAATGCATGATAACCTTGAGTAAAGATCTGGTGGAGCTATTTAACGCTTGTCTTTGTCTAGGATACCATCCGAAGGGATTCAAAGAATCAACGACAGTGGTTCTCCGAAAACCACAGAAGCCGAGATATGACACACCAAAGGCATATCGATCGATAGCACTTCTTAACACCATAGGTAAGCTTCTCGAGAAGTTAGTGGCTAACCGTATCTCCAAAGCTGCCGAAGATTACAACCTTCTCCCGGACGAACAAATGGGGGCTCGGCCCAAGAGGTCTACGATCTCGGCAGTTGAGCTTCTAACGGAACAGATTCATACGATATTGTGATGGGCTATCACCAAAACAATGTAACAAATTAAGCTGGCCGTAATGCAGTCTATTTTCTATATAGATTTCTAAATGAGTCTAGAGGGAGAACCATAATATACAAGTAATTCTACACCACACGACTTACTTCCCAAACGTCAGCTCTTTTTCCTGATAAGTTCTGTAACGGGTACAACTCGAAGATTGACGTGAGTCATTATCTTTAAAACTAGGGGTAAGTGTACTTAGTCAAAGTAGCTCTTGTAACCATCATCGAACCGATTATAGCAACAGTTAAGATCACATGACATGTGATTAGTAATTCATAACACACGATCAACAATTGAGGCTAAGGCGCAGCCCGTAACAGATATGGGGAAAAGATAAAAAGCGGGTTGCCTCACTTCTCAGTCTCGAAATTTCAAGGGCATTCGATAATATCTCTCACGAAAGACTTATTCACAGCCTGAGAGAAAAGGGTATCCCAAGACAGATTACCCATTTTGTAGAATCTTTCCTGGAAGGGAGAACAACTTCATTGGTCCTTGGGAAATTCAAAGGTGACCAAATTCCTACTAACACAGGAATACCCAAAGGATCATCTCTGTCTCCTATTCTCTTCCTGCTTTTTGTCAGCACGCTCCTACCAATGCTTCAAACCCCTTCATCTACAGCAGTAGGGTTTATTGATGACACTAACATCCTGACGTGGTCAAACTCTACGGAAGAAAACTGCCGAAATACAGAGAAACATCATGGTATCTGTGAAGAGTGGGCAAAGAAGCACGGGGTAATATTTGCGCCGGAGAAGTACCAGTTAATGCACTTCACCCGAGCAAGGAAGTGACACAACCTTGAAGCTACCGTAAGTATACAGGAGCATTTAACCTTACCGCATTCATCTCTCCGAGTCCTCGGTATCTTCTTCGATCCTAAGCTCCATTGGGGGGCGCATATAGAGAAGGTTCAACAGAAATCGCACACCCAAGTACAGTCAATTAGTAGACTGTCACAATCATCTTGGGGAGCAACTTTTACAAAGTCTAAGCCGTTGTACTGCACGATAGTCAGACCGGCCCTCACGTATGGGTCCTAGATATGGGCCGAGGGCGGGCCAGCGGGTAAAATACCTGAAAGGATAGTGAAACCTTTAAGAAGTCTACAGAGAAAATGCTTAAAACTAGTTACAGGTGCACACAACTCTACCAGCAGCAGAGTATTAGAACACGAATCCTCTATACTACCCATCGAAATCTATCTGAAGCAAGGGAGGGTTCAACACGCCGGACTATCAGTTAAAACTTCTGTTCAACAGACAATATCTTCGGCATGTGCCAAGGTCAAGCTGCCCGTAAATGGGAGAGAAGACATGCCTTGAACAGGATCAAAGATGTCGCCGAATGGACGGAAATTTGTGATGAAGAGACGAATAGGGGTAGACAGAAAGAGGCTGGTAGAGTATCAGCTTTCCAGGAGTGGGCAAACTCTTGGGGAAACAATAAGGTGCAGTGTTCTGGTCGACGAGCGACTGTAGATCCTGAATTGTGGAACACAGCAAATATCATCACTAACAAGCAATCAGACAGGAAAAAACTCAGCTTCAAAGGAACACCAGTTAAAATCCACAAAAACCTTAGCAGGGCCCAAAGTAGTGTTGCTATTCAGCTAAGAAGTGAGCATATCGGGCTCAACTCTTACCCGCTCCGAAGAGAAGTCCCGGGAGTACACGAACCAAGGTGTCAATGTGAATATCCGTCCCAAAATGTCAAGCACATGATCTTGGCGTGTCCGCAGTGGGCAATGGGAAGAGGCGAAGTTCTGAGACTAGCCAAAGATAAGTCTTTTGAAGCCATGATGAACAGCTCAGAAGATGTGGCCAGAATCACGCAGTGGATACTCACCCAAGGCTGGATAGAACAGTTTCGACTTGCAAGGGAAGTCGAAGCAGCGATGTCGGAAAACTAAAGCGATCTGGCAAGGGATAGGACGGGATCCACACTGGCTGAACAGTGAATATTGCACTTCCTGAAGGAGAACCTCGGTAAACTGGGATAAATTGTGAAGATAAAATCAGACAGAATCGAGGGGTTTTCACCGGTAAGGTTTCCCCTCATGTATATATTATAGATGATAGCCACCTGCATGGACCCAACGGGTGCCTGATCGGGTTAAATGAAATCAAATGTCAATGAATATTTTCAATAATTTTACCTGGACCCAGCACTGGTTTATCCAGGCCCGACTGTACAGGGTATCAGAGGCAATTAGTTTTAGTTGCATGTAGTATTGCAGCCCTAAATGTTGTTACTAACTGGACAAAATTAGTACTGTTTAGTAACAATATTAAGGTCTGCAATACTATGTGAAAGTAAAACTAATTGCCCTGATAGCCTATAATTATCGGAGCTTAACCCGATTTTGATAATTTTCTTAGGCAACGGCTAGATAGCCATAAAATCCATATGATAAAGGTGAATCCCAAAGAAACCACTCTGCCACCAAAATATTGATATTTCAGTTCGTCGTGTCATATCCATAAAAACGCCAGAATCAAACTCCAGTGCGAGAGGCTAATCCTTCTTGAGCCCCATGTAGTCAAAGTTGAGGGACTTCCAAAGGGAGCAAAGAATGTTGGACTATGCTCCACCGTAAGGATGAGGGTAACTCAAGGACCCGTTGAGTAATCAAAGGTAAGAATGAATGAGAGAGAGAGACGTCACCTTATGGAAGAATCCTGAGTAGAGAAAGGCGTTCAGAAGATAAGATACAAGAGTATGATGATCTGAGGTCCTGAGGCTCTGAGGCTCTGAGGCTCTGGATTGATTAAGACTACTTAAGAACAGTGAAGCAGAAATCTATCATATACATGAATATCTACCCTAGTTCCACAGTCCAGTGTAGATGCTGTAGATATTGCTCGAAGGTGGTAGAATCTAAGAGACTACAGTCTTCCCTCTCTAACTCGATAGTGGGTCCCGGTATAAGTGTTGAAAATATTCATTGAAATTCAACCATTTACATTTGTAATACTTACCCCTGCACGCAAAATGACCTGTAAGGGTAAGTGTTGCAAATATAAAAGTCAAGTTACAATGAATATTTACAACACTTATACCAGGACCCACTATCGAGTTAGAGAGGGACGACTGTAGTATCAATGATCGCACCATCCAACTCCATAATCCTCCCTGACCAACGGGATCCTCATAATTACCAGCTCAATCTAAAGAATAAATGCTCACTTGTAACAATCTTTAGGGCAGCAACTTAGACTTTTTACCCCCAATAACCAGTAATGTATGTACGAAATTTAGGGAAAGGTAGTGTAAGCGGCGCCAAGGATCGATTGTTAGTCCCCTTAGGTAGCAACCGTTGCTGCTCGGTGAAGTTCTGATTAGTCATCTGTCTACACCATACGTTTGACATTTCCGAAGATCCATTTGAATTACACTGCTGAAAATAGACTCGAATTAGTTCACCGAAGCTAGTTTGTCGATCGAAGCTGGTTAACGTGGCAATTGCTTGAAGTTCATTCACTTGATCACTGTCTAATCAGGGGGACGAAGGCGTTTCTACCTGTACGTGGTGTCCCCTACGAACCTGGAGTTTATCTTCAGAGCCAACAGAAACAAGCAATACTGGGCCGCGGAAGAAAAGTCACCCAGATGAGTTTCCGGGGCGTACCCAGCTCCCGTCACGGTGATGATGGATCAGACTAAGTTGGCCCTTTTTACCAAGATGAATTCTCACTGTTTACAGATATTCTGGCATTATACTGTCTCCCGAGGAAAGAGCACCGCTACCTGAGCGATGATGGTGTTGGTATAAGGAGGATTTCTGGACTATGGGGTATTAGGGAGATACAGATGGGGATGTGCACCTCGTGTGGCTCTGGTGTCTAGGCCTCGCCTGGCTGGAGTTGCAGGTTTTTTGAGACTTTTTCCCGCGTACCGGTTTCCATAGCTGCTCATTTTCAATCTTTTTGAGCAGAAGGTTCCGTAGAAAAGGTGGTTGAATTCTACGGGTAATTACTGAGCTAAATGGCTACCCGTCATGGGTCAATGTATTAATGATCTTAGGTTCGAGGTAAAAGGGGATAGGAGCACTGTAAAAGGTGTGGCCTGGGTCAGAAAGGAGCCCTAGTGTTATAATGGTCTTGGACTCCACATAGCACGAATAAATACCACTACACAACAACAACTGTCTGATCAGAGCGGTCGTCCTAGTCGCCTCAAATGTATGGGCAGTTAAGCCTAAGACTGTCGGATCCAGTGAGTCGAGATGAAAATCCCTCCCTTGAAAATTGGTAGCAAATTCTGTAAGAATATAGAATAATATTAGCCGAAAATAATTATAAACGGAGCTACAATAAGAATAACACTCAAGAATATAAATCAACATAAAATACAATAATCACTGTTGTACTATAAAGTATACATACACACAAATAATACATAACTTATGAATATACACAAATAACACAAATATAGAATATAAACATAAATTATACATTAATTATCTTTATACACAAATTATACATATATATGCAAATTATACAATTAAATAAATTGGGTATAAATTAATAAATTACTACCACAAGGGTTAACAAGACTAAGATCGGCAAACTTATAATGCAGATCAATAATATTAAAGTTAATAGTACAAGAAGTACTAGCACTAGTCTGTGCATGGGTTCTAAATTAATACAGCACAGACCATCTCAACACCTATGTCAAAGAGTTTTCTCTCTTAGTCAAAATATCTTAGAACATTTTAGAGGGATTAGAAACTAAGTTATTTTGGGACTAGTTAATGGCTTCATGTATAAATAGAGGAAGTTTTCCCCTGACAAAAGAAAAAACAATCGAAGAACAGCCCAAATATACATCATACACAATCTACAAAATTATACAACCACAATATTTCTTGGTTAGAAAATTATACACTTTTAAACAAAAGTTATTTCTCCCAGTAAATGTATACGCTTCCACCATATCTAATTAAATCTTGAATCTGCTACTTGATTTTTTATAAATTCGTTTTGATACTGAATCCGTCGAGCGGTGAACGCAAATTAAACTACTAATTAAGTTGAGTCTGATATTCGCGTCACCATAGCAAAAGATGTACAGTCGTCCCTCTCTAACTCGATAGTGGGTCCCTGTATAAGTGTTGAAAAGATTCATTGTAACTTGTACTTTTATATTTGCAACACTTACCCTTACAGGTCATTTTGTGTGCAGGGGTAAGTATTGCAAATATAAACGGTAAAATTTCTATGAATCTCTTCAGTAATTATACCGGGACCCACATCGCTATAGATGAGGTTGTACCACGATGGGTAGTTTGTAGTGGAGCTTTGTTTGACATTAAGCCTAATTAGAATGGTGATAGGGTACATAACCTTTATGCATTTATGTTTTTCCAATCTAACAATCAAATACTAAACCTAATTTCACTAGTCATGATTTCGTAACGCCATTTGTTCGTGTCAATGAGTATCATTTTGACCTCCATTACTTTTTTTCGCCTCAGTATTTGGTTGGTCCCCCACTCGCGTCTCTCACAGTTTGAAATCATGATGGCATACTCCCAAGAAGTCTCACAAGATATTCATGAGACACGGAATCCCATGCCTCCCTTACGATCTTGCGAAGACTATCTCCAGAACGTTGCTTTCCTCCTCCAACACTCGGATAAAATTGCCGGACGTTATCTTTCACTAGGTCCCAGACAGCTTCTATGAGATTTAGATTGGGGGAGTAAGGTGGCCAGAAGATAGGAGAGATTAGCCTCTGACTCGTCTCTTCATTGTTTTTGCTGCAGCATGAGCAGGAGCGCTTTCCTGCATTACAGTGAGACAAGGACTCATTATTACTATCCCATGAATAAGAGGTACTACCTTCTCATAATAATTTTGGAAGTCAATATGCTTCCACTCTTTCTCCCAAAACAAAGAAGGACCTTTTTCCGAGCCTGCAAATGTCCCCGGAACATCCAGCCAACCTTAGCCTTCAATGTTTCCCCAATGCAGTTAATGTTGTATTCTTTACTGGTCTAACTCACGTCAAAAGTGTCACGATTTTTTTTTTTCATAGAGATAAATATTAACATTTCTCGTTACCCATTCTGTTACGGCAAGGCCAACTAGGGAGTTGGGAATACCGTCTTTGTGTAACTACTGCAAAGGCCAGTTTCGAGGAGGAACATTGATCGGAGATGAAGTGATCACGAGGACGAGAAGACAGGAGAACAAGAAGACAAGAAGACGAGAACAAAAGGACAAAGGAACAACAAGTAGACAAAATTAGAGTAGATACAAAGAGACGGTATTCCCAACTCCCAGGCTGGCCTTGCCGTAACATTTTGCAAAGCTCCCAACATGTCGATCGCACCCCAATTGAATGTTAATCCCGCCTCACCATCACACCCGGCGCGGAAAACTATATCTGACGATTGGGAGGGAGCTATTTCTAACTCCAGCGCCTCCAATTTGCACTACCCTCCGATGTCCTCACTAAAATTTGACACTTTCTGCACCGGGCTCTTGCAACCGGCAACTCTAGTTTGGGAAACTCAATGGTTATTGATTATGCCAATCTTTATCCAGCTAATGCGACAGACATAAAAATTCAAGTAATCGATGCGGCAGTTTGCCTCGGCCAGGTTCTAGGACTAGCTGTTCAACACACGCTTATTAGTAATACCCAAGCAATAGCCTTCCCTACGGACGTCTCTACCATTAGAAGACTTCCAACACCGAATAAACCAGAAAAATTTGATGGGATTCGATCAAGATTTGGAAACTTCGCCACCCAGCTCCAGCTTCAATTCCGGTCAGATCCAAAAGCTTTTGCTCCAGAAGAAGCTAAAATAATTTTTGCGGGGTCCTACCTTATCGGCAGCACTTACGCGTGGTCTTATTCTTTTATCGATTAAACAAGCGGAGAAGTCGAATTCTCAACCTATGCCGAGTTTATCGGAGCCCTCGGCGCTGTCTTCGACGACCCCGACTCGTATTCAACTGCAACGCGACAATTAGACATCCTTCACCAAGATTCTTCCTGCGCAGCATTCAATGCAATAGCTGTGTCAATTTTTGCTTTGTCAGGGTGGAATGAAGATGCAGTCCAAATTTACCATTTTCGTAAAGGATTGAAAGAAAACCTCAAGGATAGACTAGTGGATGAGAAACTACCTTAAAAATGTTACAAAATCAGCAATATTTTGTATATCTCTAATCAACGATATCTACGCACGCATTCGCGAAAAGAAAAATACTCCTCGTCAAGCGCCCCCTCAGATCCATCATCAACTTCATCCCGTCAATTTTTTACCCACTACTGCCCCCAATTTAGTGCTCCCCGTCCCGTTGCTTCTTCAACTACGCCTTACGAACTTATGGAATGAGATAATTCTGAAGTAGGAAAGGTAGTACGCAAAGCGTATCGCTGGGCTCACAATTTTTGTGGATATTGTGGAAAACCGGATCACGAGGAGTTCAACTTTCCTATTCTCGGGGCTCGTCGTAATCCCCAAATTTCGAATTCTGAGATAGTCAATAGCGGTGCTTCCATTCCTGAAGTCTTACATAACACAAAAAACCAGTACAGCTAGGAAAAATGCGACGATTTTCTCGCCCTCTTACTCAATTATGCCACGTCGCCTCTTTCCATGCTCCCAACAATACCATTGATGTTTCTTCTCCCCACGACCGAAATTTGCCCATAAAATCTGAACAAATTCACGCTAATATCTCCCCAGACCTATTATTTATCCGTTCAAGATCACCACAGTACCAAAATTTAGCGACAGTTAACGTATACAATGCACCACCTGGATCGCACGGGGCAGGTAGCGCAGCTAGTATTCTCATTTCCACTCTGAGGGCCTCCCTCGCGGGTAACCATATCCTACAAGGAGATTTTAATTTACACCAAACAAGGTATCAGCCATCTTTTCGATGTGGTCCATCCTCTGGGGCTGAGCAGCTTGTAACATGGCTAGATTCAGTTCCTTTCACACTTCTCCTCCCAAAAAAAACAACCCATAACCGCGGCAATGTTCTCGATCTCGCTTTTGGAACCGGCCGTATTCTCAATCATGTGGCATGTGGCATCGCTGGACACTCAAAATCTACACCAGACCATTTGCCCATTCTGACCACGGTAGGCTGAACGTTTTCTCCGGAATCTCTGAAGCGCCTCCGGCCAGATACATTGGACTTGCCTCTGTTTCAGCGACTGATAACGTGTGGAGTAGAAAACTGTGGCAACTTAACTACACTTCTGTCTCAAGAGGATTTAGACCGCGAAGCAGAGTCTATCGTACGGTTAATACATGACGCATACTGCGGCGCTGCAAAACGTGCTCTGGGCTCAGGTCAAGGCAACCCCTGGTGAAACGAGACCTGCGAAGACGTCAGAAAGCAATACAAGCTGGTTATACGCTTACAGTCTATCGGCGGTGAAATTAAAACTGCCCGCAAGGCCTAGGAGGGAACAGTTCGCAAAGCAAAAGATGACTTTTTCAAATCAGAGCTGCAGAACACCCGCACTACCAAAGAATTTTATGGACTAGCCAAGTGGCACAAATCTTCCGGAACTTATCGCTCTAGGCTGCTTAAAGATTCTCGATTCCCTGACCGCCCCTTGCGCATAGTCTTGCAGAAAAAACGGAAGTACTTATCCGTAACTTGTTAACCAATCCATAACTAGAAGGGGAAATTCTAATGAGCTCACCTGCCATGCCTTTGGCATCACTAACTTTCCCTTCTCCCTCCGCTGGTGAGATTCGGGACGCAATTCTACGAGCCGATAACACTACGCCAGGGGCAGACGAGATACCCACGCCAGCTCTTCGTCACGCTTGGCCATTGGTCGGAGAACATATAGCCTCACCATAATTCGCAAGCTTCTTCCTCGGGTATTATCCCACATGTTTTCGCCAAGCTATTCTCGTTATGCTTCAAAAGCCGAATATAAAAGACTTGTCGTTATTGAAATGGAGAGGAGATCGAACGACAAACCTATGGAACTATTTATTAATGATTCGTGGAGAGAATCACTGTTAAGAGGTAGCAATATGAATTGATAGATTGTGTGAGGGTCTTAAAGCAGGGTTTTATTCAAATTATACTCAGAGCTGTATACAAGAAAATCTTGAAGTGAAGAGGAAAGTAATCTAAGAAGTTTCTCTCTTATTTATCTACATTTCGAGAATCTCGTTTCTCTTGATGACCAAGTCGAATGAAATAAAATCTCCCTGTCCAAACTTATGACTCCTTCCCTCATCTCCTTTTATTTCTATTGCCATCATTACATTATATTAAACCATAATGGAGCTTAGATTAGTCGTTCATGGAGTACCTAATTGCAAGCATAGTTGAATCTTCTTCCAGGATGTTGTATCACCCGGTTAAAGTTGTCAATTTGTTTTGTTTATACTCCTTGATAAGATGGTGTTGCTAGGTTCTGCTCTCGACCTATTATTAATAAAATTAACAATAATTATTATGCATAATTAGCTCGGCTAATTAATTTTTATGTGGTTATGCATTAGCCTAACTAGGGTCAGGCTTCAGCCCTGTGACAGATTAATCTTAATTGAAACAAATGAACTTGCTTTTCTACTTGTAACAGAAAAGAATAAAACTCATAAATACACATCGAGAGAGCACCCCACTATAAAACATAACAGATAGAAAACTGTAAAGGAGTGCACATAAGTTCAACAGACTTCCAAATTATAAGAATCCAGTAGAATCTAAAAGTGCCTGTAGGGATCTCGTAGAACTTTATAAGGTGTGTTTAGTCATCCTGATGAGTACAGTAGAGCACCTCTTAGCTAATAATGGGTCCCGGTGTAATTATTGAAAAGATTCATAGTAACTTAGAATTTTATATTTGCAACACTTATCCTTCCTGATCATTTTGCGTGCAGGGGTAAGTATTGCAAATATAAACGGTAAAATTTCTATGAATCTCTTCAGTAATTATACCGGGACCCACTATTAGCTAAGAGGGGCTCTACTGTAATGAGTCCTCCATTGGTCATGACTTGTAGGATAATTATCCACAATGAGATGATGATCTCATAATGAGAGAGAAACATGAAAGCATGTATCACTATAGTTAAGTCATTACGATACAGGAGAGTTAAATTACAACAGTCATCACTTCGCTCGCATCGCCCGATCGCGCTCCTTTCTGTCCCCGGGAAAGGTTTGGAGCGCTTGATAGCTAAACGCATATTATGGATCACGGTTCGACAAAAAGTAATTGCAATGCAGCAGTTCGGTGCCCCTCCAGGACGCTCAACAGTCAATTTGACAACCTGTCTCACGCATGATGTAGAAAAAGCAATCAATGCCGGACTCACAGCTAGCATGCTGACCTTGGATGTCAAAGGCGCCTTCGATGCAGTCTATCCAGGACGACTCACCCGGCGTTTACGCGAGCAAGGTTGGCCCGATAACCGTGTGCGCTGGGTTAGATCCTTTGCTACAGATCGTTCAATCCGAGTTCATCTAGATGGCGTAACAGTCCGGTACAAGAGGTGGAGTGTGGCCTCCCGCAAGAATCGCCTGTTTCATCGATTTTTTTCATGCTCTTCGTATCACCGCTTCTACAGATGGGAGTGAAAAAGAAAAGATTCGGATACGCCGACGACATTGCTCTGCTTGAAACTTGGTCTAACCTCCGTGGAAACTGTGAAGTACCCTCTCATACACTAAATGAAGCTCTTGAATGGGGAGAAAGCGAAAGAATTATGCTTGACTTTGTAAAATCAGAGCTGCCGCATTTCTCCAGGCGTCGGGCTGACCGTGACCCCAGAATAACTCCTTGTAACAATCCACGGGATAGTGCTACCTCAGGCCTTGCCATCGCTGTCAATCATTCTCTGTTTTCCTCTACTAGTATCTATAGTCTCCTTAGCAACAGCACTGTCCGCATGTCCCGATTATTCCTTCAACTACTGTTTGTTTACATTGTCTGTCGCTGTATATTGTTATGTTCTAAAGGCCATGATTGTAGCAGGGCAACCGCAATTCTTTTGTCTATAAAAGCGGCCAGACCTACCTTTTTGTTTAGCACCATCATTTTAGAAATACAATCGAAAGCCGTTTCTTGATGCATGCGCTCTTGATCCGTGAAGCCTTACACTTCTACTGCCATATATAGAGATAGGATAATCCCCGAAAATAAGTCGAGGCCTTACAATCGATGGCTGGGTGTCCATTTTGACCGTACCCTATCATTCAAATGGCACGTCTGCATGCTTGCCGAAAAGGCCCTCAAGGTGGCTAATGCACCTCGATCGCTCAGCAATACAGTGCGAGGCGTCCCCCCACAATCGATTCAAAAAGCAATTTTAGCATGGGTCCTCCCCATTGTCTACCTTGGGGCCGAATCATGGTGGCAAGAACGGTCGAGATACTGTAATAAGACAATCTCCAACCGGGTCGAGGGCCACCTAGCCTCTGTCCATAAGGCGGTACTGGCGGATGCTAGAACTATTCTCCCTGTATACAGAACAATACCGGTCCCAATCCTGTACCGTGAATCAGGCTTACTCCCACTCGAGGTAGAGGTAGACTTCAAATCCAAACGTTCGGTGCTTCACATCCATAGGCTAGACCCCGGTCATCCACCTTGCCAAAGGACTATCGAAAATCGCGCGCAGAATCGTCAAGTCTCCCGCTTCGCTCACTGGGTACTTTGAGGGCATAACACAGAGATAATCGATCCTCTTATCAGATCCTACAGAACTTCCAAGAGCAGGCTACGGCATTGTTATCTTTCAAGTAAGGCAGGTGGTACATCGCGAAAGCTGTGCACTAAGTCCAACTCTAGCATCATTTGATACAGAAGTCACTGTCATTTACAAAGCGCTAGGAGCAGTACTCTCCCTGCCAACCGCTCAATTCTCGAAGAATTTATGGATCCTAACAGATAATCAAGATGTAGCTCGCCGACTGTTCCAATCCCCCTCGTGCTCATCTCACGAAACCTTTCTGAAAGCAGAGATCATCGGCCGCGATTGGCTGCAACATCCCCACCTTCCATATATACTCCCAGAACAGGTCCAAGTATTCTGAATTCCTGGAAGTTCAGGTATCGCTGGAAATAAATTAGCTGATGCCTTGGCTAAGGACGGGCTTTCGCGGCTCTCTCCCACCTTTGACCCATATTTTACCTTCCAAGCAGCTAAAAGTCTAATCAGAGACGAATTAGCTCACTCCATCAAGAGTTATTCGGATGAGCATGCTCTTGAATCTTACAGACGCATCGGCATCGACACCTTCACATGCAAGTCCAAAGAGCTCTTTCTGATGAGACATCTTCTTTCAAGACTTTACGCAGCTAGCTCGAGATATGGTAACTTCGCTGCGTACCACTCTCAGTTCAACCATGCGGACGCAAATGTATTCTGCAGCTGTGGAAAACTCAAGGCACCTAAGAATTTTCTGGAATGTACCATGCTCATCCGGAGGCTACATCCATTTTCAGATTATTCTGGGGATTTGGCCAAATTCTTTTTAGGCTTCTGGGAGGGAGCC
This sequence comes from Podosphaera xanthii, assembly GCA_028751805.1. Classification (NCBI taxonomy): domain Eukaryota; kingdom Fungi; phylum Ascomycota; class Leotiomycetes; order Helotiales; family Erysiphaceae; genus Podosphaera; species Podosphaera xanthii. Next base: position 4,795,609 of record JAPWIX010000009.1, on the reverse strand, counting down.
CTTAGTATTGTAAAATGGTTTGATCTGACGGAATTTTATTCAACAATTTGTTCTGGAGATACAGGCTAAGAAATCTCAAGTTATAGCCATCGGCACGCCCGCACATTTCATTTGTTAATCTTTTTTTAATAGGGAATAGCAGAGACTGGGAGTATGGCTAACAAGATTAAAAGATATATTTTTTTGGTATATGGCGCAGATCTCACATTAGACGCTGCTTTAACTAAATAATTATAGCTCAGCCTCGCTCAATAGGGAGCAGCAGGTGCGCAGCTACCAAGGCAGTAAGCACTGGCGTCTATGTCTAGTAACTCAGTAGGCAGTAGTGACCCTCACCTTAGCTTGGTGTCCTGTTAGACAATAAATAATAATCAAACAAACAAACACCAGTAAGTTGAGGTACCCACTTTCCGGCCACCCCCCCATTTCCGGCTACTCCAAAATAAAAGTCTGTTCCTCGACCACTTATAAAAAAATAGAACAACTTACTCATTTTCATCATAATTAACTTTAAAATTGAAATAAACATTCACCAACAAATCATGAAGCCCTTTACAGCAAATCAGGTTGTTGTAGCCGTTGTGGCTGTTCAAAATGGTGTTACAGGCTGCGCCTTGCATATGAATCTGCGAATAAATCGCCAATGTACATTTTCGGTAATACGGATGTACGCTAATCCGAAGATAAATAATCGCCGATCCGATAGAAACGAATCGTCGATGAATACTTTCGGGATTAGGAGTGACCGTCGATCCGGCGGTTACAAAACGCCGATGAGAACATGTAGATTTAGAATTGTTAATGATCTCCTATCCGACAGATAAGAATCACCCCGAGGTTAGAGTTGCATGTATATATACTCTTTAGCCTAATTAGATACTGTTTCCTAGATAGTTAGAAAATAGACTGTATTACGGCCAGCTTATTTTGTTTCTATTGTTTTGGTGATAGCCCATCACAAATGGCACTTCAGTACGCCAGGCCTAGAAAGAATGGGCTATTCCGAGGTTTACACTTAAAGACCGTATCGCAGGGAAGCAATCACTACAAATTGCCCACAAATCGAGTCAAAGGCTTACTATTCATCAAGAAGATAATTTAGCTAGTCGGGTAATCTCTTAAGCCAACTCCGGCCTTCCACCAAACCACGAAGAATTGAGGACTTTTGCGGAAAGAGTTCTTCATGTTACGAGATAAACCCTGTGGCGATTCTGGCTATGCCAGAAATGTAAGGCCACCATAAATAGAATTATATAGAATTGGACAGAACGTTATCAAACGGAAGAGAATGGAATGGAACGGCGTGGAACGGCGTGGAAAGGTATAGAGTCGAAGGGAATGAGATGGTTAGTATGGAGAATGCCCTACAACTAGAACTGACAGAATCTTCGAGAAGATTGTAGAACGATGGGAGGAGTATATATTATATGATAGACCAGCTCGTAGATTCTGCAGACTTTTACAATAGACTGTATTTATCTTGGACTTGCTCTGTTGTTAACAACATCAACTGATCCGGCGACATATTGTAAAAGTCTCCCTTTTTCTTACTTACACTTCGAGAGAATCTACAAAGTCTTATGACATACGGAGTTCCGGAGGACATAGACTCTTCCGAAGGATCATCATCAGATACTTCTATTGGATTTCACCTAGCAAACGAACTACCAGATTTGAATCGGAATTCTAACGACATACCTACCGGAGAGACACAACCGATTGAATCAAATCAAAGTGACGTCGAAGCCAGCGTCTCCAATTCCTCAAAATCACTCCAAAAAATGCCCGACGAAATGGATCAGGATGCACCTAACCCCACAATACCACCGCAGTCTTTCTCTCCGAAAGATGTAGAAATGTTATCCAATCTTTTAACTGCGCTAAACAATGCAGCCCCTGAGACATCTTCATACTTTAACAAGTTGATAAGAGGGAAAAATCCAATGGCCCCCGAATCTTCCAGGAACCAGAGCGCCCCAGGAAATATTACCTCGTTTTCAGAAGACAGGAATCTTTCGACAGATGGAGTTATTAAGAGAGATGCAAAATTTGAGAAGTGGGATGGAGAATCATTATCAAGGACACCTCACTATTATTTTCTCAAAGTTCAATGCGAAGTGTACGAGCCCCTGTTAGTCACCCAAAAGGCGGTATGCATGAAGATATATGAAAGTATTCCCGAGCCTAAACGACAACGTATAAGAGGGTATTGGATTAAATGCGGGGAAACCAATAGGTATGATTGGAAAGAGATGCTGGAGGCGTGCAATAAAGAGTATTTTGATAAGGTCGGTGCTCAAAAAGCCGAAAAGAAGCTTCTTGCCATGAGTCAAGGCGAGAGTCAGATTTTCCGAAGATCTTACAGGAATGGGAACTCCAGCTAGAATTTGCCGGGGGAAGAAGATGGCCGGACGATATTAAAATCAACCAACTGAGCATAGCTGTGAGTGAAAAGATCCGAGAAAAGTTTTCTGTTCTCGACCTCCCGACCGAAGATTATCAAGGTTGGGTTAATGTAATAACCCGTGTTACCGCTGTCATGGAGAATAGCGAGAAATTCGTCAGGAAAGGCGAAGCTCAGACAACACAGTATGCAACTCGTAGCGGCATGCTTGTGAGCGAATATTTAACTAATCAAGCCGTTATTAAAGAGACAAGATATCACAGCTCAAACTCGGTCGATCACGACGGCGACACCGTCATGGGGGGTATGAAAATCGACATTCATTCTCTCGCCACCCTTGTCGCTAAAATAAACCTGGATGAGAAGAGCGGCCATAATGACGGCCGACCAAAAATAAAGCCTGCGGCACCATGGCGGACGGAAAAGGAAGTGTCCGAGCTTCGAGAAAAGGGTCTATGTTTACGATGCAAAAAGATTGGCCACTTTTCTCGTACCTGTAGAATTTTCGGACCTCCGAAGCGTCCCGAACTTAATCATGTAAATTGTTTACCTTCGACTGAGGAGATGGATATGGGCTCGGAATTTTTAAAAGATTAACCTCCAGAGGAAGTCGCGCCTGGAGAGAAGAGGAGTTTGGGAAGGATGCTAGAGTTAAGGAAAAGTGTAGAGATCGTTCAAGATTAATGAGAATGTTGCACAGTAATCCCGTGTTTATAAATGCAATCGTTAATTTAAGTTCAGTCCTTGCCTTAGTGGATCTCGGCTGTAACATATATGCCGTATTTAGTAAAACTCTTGCAGATCGACTCAAGCTCCCGCGCACAAGTGTATCGCCAAAAGAATTAAGGTTGGCAACGGATTCTACTAAAACGTCTCGGATGATTGTCAATGAAATTTGTTGGGCTGAGGTGGATCTTGATGGGAAGCGTAGCAGTATATGCGGCTATGTGATAGAAGGATGCCCATGACTTAATTCTTGGGGAACCATGGATGAGATTAAATGATGTGGTTTACCGAGCTCGAGATCGGACCCTGTATCTGGAAAAATATGATCATTATATTCTTACGCATGGTTCAAAAGAGCAAAAAACGGATATAGCAATGGTGAAGCATACAAAATTTGCAGCGTATCTCAAGAGAGCTTATAAAAATCCAAGCGACTTAAATGATGCGCAAAAGATCTCAATATTCGCGACATCCGTGAATGATATCAACAAAATGTTGGCACCGAAGCAGAGACTTACGACTGAGGAGATTAAAGCTAAGCTCCCCCCTGAGCTTCAAGAATATTGGTCTGTATTTGAAACTAATAGAAATGATGCAAGTGACCTTCCGCCCAACCGACCTGGAGTTGATATTGCCATAGAAATTGAGAAAGACGAACAAAGTCGCACCAAGGATCTTCCAAGAGGACCATTATACGGGATGTCACGAGATGAGTTGCTGTGCCTGAGAAAAGAACTGACAGAACTGCTAGATCGTAATTGGATAAGGGCAAGTAATTCTCCAGGGGGGGCTCCAGTCCTATTCGTCAAAAAACCAGGAGGAGGCCTTCGTTTTTGTGTTGATTACCGATCCCTAAATGCTATCACCAAGAAAGACCGATATCCTCTTCCCCTCATCAAGGAAACATTTAGATCCCTGACAAATGCTTGCTGGTTGACGAAAATTGATGTGAGCGCCGCCTTCCATCGTATCCGGGTCAAAAAGGGAGATGAATGGAAAACAGCATTCCAGACACGCTTTGGACTTTATGAATGGCTTGTCATGCCATTTGGGCTCACTGGTGCTCCCGCAGCTTGGCAACGTTGGATCAATGAACTTCTTAGGGACTACCTTGATCAATTCTGCACAGCTTATCTAGATGATGTCCTGATATGGAGCAACGGAAGCCAGGAAGACCACTTCGAAAAAGTAAGTAAGGTATTAAAGCGGCTATCGGAAGCGAGCCTAAAGTTAGATCTTAAAAAGTGTGACTTTGCAGTCAATTCAGTTAAATATCTGGGCTTCATCATCACGGTAGGGAAAGGAATCTCAGTCGACCCCGATAAACAAATTGCTATTGAGAAATGGGAACTTCCACGCACCCAGACCGCAGTGCGCAGTTTCTTGGGCTTTGCTAATTTTTATCGAGATTTTATAAGTGACTTCGCCACGTTGAGCGCCCCTCTTCAGCGTTATACTAGGAAGGAATTCTCCGGAAAAGGAAGCATTCAACTGGATCAAGAAGCTCAAAAATCCTTTGAGACGTTGAAGAAACATTTCATCACAGCTCCAATTCTCGCACTTTTTAATCCGGAACTGGAGACAGTGCTTGAAACAGATTGTTCGGGATGGGCCATGGGAGCATGTCTTTCTCAGTGGGATCGTGAGGGACAGCTCCGACCGATCGGCTACTTTTCCAAGAAACTCTTGCCCGCAGAGTGCAATTATAATATACATGACAAAGAACTATTAGCTATCATACGGGCAATTGAGTTCTGGCGGGCAGAGTTGATGTGTTTACGACATCCTGTGGAAATACTTACTGATCATAAAAATTTACAGTACTTCATGTCAAAAAGAACCCTGTCAGAGCGACAAATTCGATGGAAAACCCTACTTGACGAACTTCCAGGTATAAAATTACGCTACCAACCTGGACGAGATGCAGGGCGTCCTGATGCTTTGTCTAGGATGGAACAGGATACCCCAAAGGATTTGAATGATCCTCGTTTGCGGCATCGCGAAAAGCAATTGATAGAAGAAAGTTGGATTTCGGCCTTGGATGACACATCTGTCGATTCGCGGTCTAACGGAAGTGAAAATGCACCCTTCGAAGATAAAGAACTAAACCGCCTATGGAATTTCGGTATTCAAAATGATGGAGAGTTTCGCGACATAAAGACTGCTCTTGAGCATGATAAAAGATGCTTTCCACCATCGGTAAAAACAAAGATTTCATTTTCGGAATGCTCACTAGACACCAAGGGAAACGTTCAATGGAGAGGTCGTTTGCCGATTCCGCAATACGAGCCCTTGCAAACTGAATTGATACAAAAATCACACGACTCGCCTACCACCGGACACCCAGGGCGAGAATCTACATTGAGCATATTGAGTCGTGATTTTTACTGGCCTAGAATGAGCCATATGGTAAGACAGTTTGTACGGAATTGTGATGTGTGTGGTCGGACCCATGTATGGCGAGACAAAAAACGAGGTTTTCTGAAACCTCTACCAGTGCCAGAGCGATTTCACCAAGAGCTATCTATCGATTTCATGACGGACCTTCCAGCTAAAAAGACCAGCCCCGGTATCTCATGGTTATAACAGACCGACTGAGTAAAGAAATCACGCTAGAAGCGATGACCACCATGACAGCAGAAGCATGTGCGAAAAAGTTCTTAAATTGTTTTTACCGGTTCCATGGGTTTCCCCGCGCAATTGTATCAGATCGAGGAAGTAATTAGGTTGGAGATTTTTGGACGAGGCTGTGTGAAAAGACAGGGATTGAACAACGGCGCGACAGAAAGAGCAAACCAAGAAGTCCAAGCTTATTTGCGAGCCTTTGTCACTTATTCACAAACTGACTGGTCAGATTTATTACCAGCTGCTCAACTGGCTCTTAATAATAGAGATTCCTCACTCGGTTATAGCCCCTTTTTTCTGACCCATGGGTTTCATATTCCGCCAATAAATATTAAAAACACACAAGAATTGGATAAGAGCCCTGTAGAAAAGAAAATTGCATCTAAATCACGACAGGCCGACTTACTTGTCCACAAACTCAAAGAAGGTCAGGATTTGGCTCAGGCGGCAATGGTTTGGAGGCAACAGGTCATGGAAGATGTGTCGAACCGGGGTCGACAACAGGCAGAAGTTTTCAAAGAGAGAGATCTTGTTTGGTTAAATCTTCGGAATGTCGCTACACCACAACCATCAAAGAAACTTGCTTGGTTACACTCTAAATATAGAGTTTTAAAAGTAATTTCGCCACATGTGGTGGAACTAGATATCCCCACCGGTATTCACCCACGGTTCCATGTGGATATGCTTAAAAGGGCTGCAAATGATCCGTTGCCTTCACAAAAGCAAGATGACTATCAACCAGCGCCTATCGACAACAGTGTCCAAAGAGAAAACCAAGAATTTTTCGTAGAACGTATCATAAGAGCAGAAAAGCGAAGGCGCGGAGGAGGACTCCAACGAGTAGTACTGGTTAAATGGAAAGGCCAGGCTGAACCTACATGGGAGCCGCGCTCAGAATTAGAACAAACTTCTGCTCTAGATCTATTCGAACGGAAATACGGGACAGGAGATGAGATTGGAGAATATATAGGGACACCAATCGGTCCTCGAAAACAAACCAGGAATCAATAATAAAACGGGGGGTGATGTTACGGGATAAACCCTGTGGCGATTCTGGCTATGCCAGAAATGTAAGGCCACCATAAATAGAATTATATAGAATTGGACAGAACGTTATCAAACGGAAGAGAATGGAATGGAACGGCGTGGAACGGCGTGGAAAGGTATAGAGTCGAAGGGAATGAGATGGTTAGTATGGAGAATGCCCTACAACTAGAACTGACAGAATCTTCGAGAAGATTGTAGAACGATGGGAGGAGTATATATTATATGATAGACCAGCTCGTAGATTCTGCAGACTTTTACAATAGACTGTATTTATCTTGGACTTGCTCTGTTGTTAACAACATTAACTGATCCGGCGACACTTCAAGTCAAAGTGGACTCAGTACAGCGAGGAAAACGATGGGTTTTATCTTTTATGAGGTGAAAGCCAAGGATCAAGACCCAAAGAAGCCATCAAATAGACTCAAAGAGAATTAATGGGGCTACAACAGAGGCAATTAAGTCCTGGTTTTAGTTGCTAGCTTCTCCGGAGATTCTACAGATCAAGCCGGCTAATAGATCGAATATAGATGAAGCGGGTACAATTGAAGGCCAAGGTACCAATGGCTAAGTCCTCGGAAGTGCGACAAGTACTTCAGTTCAAAGAAAATATTCTGGTTCTCGAATCTGGACCTCGTTCATCGAGTGTAGTTCGGCTGGCGGCAACTCATTTCCTCTATTAGTCATCTTCAAGGGAAAATCAGCTCATCAAAAGTAGTTTCCCCTTGTGCTAGAGCCGTATAAAGAGTGGCTATTCACTGCATCCGAAAATGAGTTGACTAGTCATTTAATAGCACTTGAATGAGCTCAAAAGGTCTTCACACTCAAAACTAAACCAATTGACTCGACAGGAAAGCGATTATTAATTTTAGACGGCCACGGAAGCCATGTAACTACCGAGTTTGTGTGGGAGTTCTTTCAAAATAATATATTATTGCTTTATTTGCCGCCTCACACTTCTCACGCCCTTCAACCCTTTGATCTCGGAGTTTTTTCTTCTCTCAAACGATCATATCGGAAAAGACTTGGTCAAAAATACTAATGAAAAGACACAACAACTGCCGGAAAAATGGATTTCTTAGAGAATTACCATCTCGCTTAACTTGATGGTCTTTCGTTCGGAATATCAGGGCTAGGTTGTAGGGCAGTGGTCTTCGGCCCGTGAAAGCTAGCAAGCTACTTCAAAGTTCGTTATTATTTGAGAATATTCAGGAGAGGAATCAGATTAATGCTCAAAAATATCCAGAAGAGATTGAAATGGCTGAATATAATCCGATCAAGCTTTGAGATATGGAAACCACTCTTTGGTCAACTCTAAGGAAGTCTGAAGATCTTAGGGCTCAATTAAGTCAATTTTGCCAAGCTAGTGCGTCCAATCAAACTTCTCGAAATCTATTCAAAATTTTTATAAAAGGCTTTGATGAGAAGGATTTACAAATGGCAAAAGCCCTCAAGAAGATTGAAGCCCTAGAAGCGAAAGTTGTGAAAAGTCCGCCACATAATAGATAGTTGATTTGAGTCCGCATTCGAAGTTCGCTTCAATTGATGACGTATATCGGACTCAAAAACATGAATCAGAGGTTTTGGATGGTATTATTGTACATAGCGGAGAAGACTTTATTGTAGTTGCTTAATTGAATCTATTTCATACTGATGAAACTATGTGATTAAAAACCAGACTTTTATTCTAGGGTGGCCGGAAAGTGGGTACTTCAACTTCTATCAAAAAAGCTTGATACTAAGCCGGAAGGGGTAGAAGCCCATTCGAAGTGGGTGAGCTTAGTCTCTCCTACTGATATTTTTGCTTACAAAGACGAGTCATCTATTGGCCATGGCCGCTCTTCCTAGGTCTTTGTCCTCCAAAGAGGGGGTGTTATTGGTATGATCTCAACAGCTAGAAGCAGTTATCAAATTATGCTTAGCTTTAAGGGGGCGTTAAATGGCGTTAATTTGGGTGGTTGTTAGTACCTGATTACTATTTAATAGTTCCATAATCCTTGAATTATAAATGGTTGACTCGAAAAATCATCACAACATCATCATGCCTCCAGCAAGGCAGAAAAAGCCCCGAGTTAAATCTCAGCCCTTAAAGCCGACTACCTCAGCAGTATCTAAAATTATGAAAACCCGAGACTCTAACGCTGTCTGATAAATTTCAGATAATAGATTTATGGTCAACAGTACAGACGGGGACCGGCATTAGGAGTAATATTGTCGTATTATGTAAATTTACACGTGACACAAAATGTGTATTTGTTTCCTTACGCGTTGAATACTCAGAGAGTGCAGCAGGCTCAGTGTAATACTAAGCTGCTGTTGTAGAATAATACGGTTGTCGATAAGACGATAGAAACGCCTGGCGGCCTTAGGCTTCGCAGGCGGGCCAAGCGCTCTCCAAAGGGCTTAAAGGCCGGGCCTATCCCGTGTGCCTACTTGGCATTAAATGTAAATCAATCAATCAATCAATCAATCAATCAATCAATCAATACTCAGAGAGACAGTTTTGAATCATATAAAATTCTACGTTTATGTACCACAGCTGATATCGCGTGTTCTTGTACTTGAATTGCTTGATAACTCACCGCTAGGCCTAAGTCATAGAAACTTCCTCCACAAAGACTCTGAGATCACGCTTTGCAGCATTCGGCCTTGTACTCGCTCAATCGTCACCATACGAAGTTCAAGCCTCATATCCTTTGCACCCATCGAAGTTATAGCAGCTGTAAATTGGTGGTTTTCCATTCCATAACAAATAACTTATCGGCTACTACAGTAAACGCGTAGTCAACCGACAAACGCCAAAATAAAACCCCCCATAGAAGCCCTGGCCTCTAAACACTCATCCAGGATGGAAGTACGAACGAAACCCTTAACAAAGAGAATATGGATGTTGTTTCTGACTCTGAACTGTCATCAAACCCTGATGATGATGCTATGGCGGACAACCTAAGTCTTCCTCTGTTAGATATAATTATCATCGGTGAAATGCATAACTGCGATATGTAGTCTATCACGTGTAATTGAGGAAAGTTATCTCATGGGCTGTGTTTGGTAAGTTTGAAATACAGTACTCTCATGATAGGGTATTGTTCGTTGATCCGCTTCTTATAGGGTACAGGGGTTAAAGCGGGGATAAAGTGGAGATAAAGTGGTGATATTCCAGGTTACCTCACGATAGATCCACAGTATCCCTGTTAGCTTCAAATTTTAAAATCTTATGGCCTAAGGCATAAGAGATATGCATCTGTATATGAAGTCCAACGCCCACCTTCATGCCTGCACCTTTCTTCACTCGCGCACACCTGAGGTCGTTTCGTTTAAATCATTGTCAGCTATTTACTATTATTTTGCTCAACGGCATACTTTTATTTCATTCATCTATCTAATTTTTACTTCATGTGAGTGCATCTGAACCTTAAGTCAACTACTTTAGAAGATTTTAATTTACTGTACTAGATTGCCGCAAAGATGGATTCACCTCAACAACCTTCTCCATCATCAGCATCTCCTACTTATGCAAAACGCCTAACACAAACTCAACGTATTCAAGTAAGTCTGAAATCTACAAATTGATAAGGTTAAGAGAGTAACATGTGCAGGTTAGAACCTTGGCCAGTGAGGGACACAGTTACGTCAAAATCTCTCAACGCCTTGGGATTACATGGCGACAGGTACAATACACCATGAGCGTTGAAAATACCGAGCCTCAGTACTCCAGTGGTAGGCCACCTATTCTAAGTAGTTCCCAGGTCGATGAAATAGAATTTTTCGTCTGTTTATCATCGGAAAATCGTCGGATGTCATTTTTCCAACTTGCACATTTTATATTTCGGCACTTTGGTGTGAGCGAGAATGTGATCCGACGTGAACTGGCAAAGAGGGGATATGCACGCAGGATTGCACGATTAAAACCTCCTATCTCTTCAGTCAACAAACTGAAGAGATATGAGTTTGCCAGAATACATCTCCACTGGCGGAAGGAACATTGGATGAGAGTCCTCTGGTCCGACGAGACTTGGGCTATGAATGGTCGGCAAAGTGATCGTTGGGTCACAAGAAAGGTCAGTAGTCCCTTAAAGGCTCCTAAGATTTAGAGTTCCCTTGAGCTAAGTTTAAGTCAAAGATTGGGGAAGAGTACGAAGATACCTGTGTCCTAGCCAAGACGCGGAGGAGAGTTGGGTGGATGTTCTGGGGATCTTTCTTTGGACGACAGAAGGGGCCTTGCCTTATTTGGGAGAAGGAGTGGGGCCATATCACTGCGGCCAGTTACTGCGAGAGGATAGTGCCTCTCATAGAGAGTGCGGTCTTTCGGGAACCAGGACTAGATGTGATGCAGGACAACGCCCCTCCTCACAAGTCGAGGCAAACTATGCGTGAGTTTGAAAGGAGGAATATTTCTCTAATGGAGTGGCCGCCATATTCTCCTGATTTAAATCCGATAGAAACTTTGTGGAGTTATATGAAAGCGTACATGGAGCGTCTTTATCCAGCGTTGGATCAAGGGGGGCAGCGGAGTCAAGGGCATCTTCGTCGAATAGTGAACGAGGCGTGGGATCTGGGGTTTAATGGGGATGACTTGGAGAAACTGATAGATTCGATGCCCCGAAGAATCAGAGCCGTTTACGAAGCTGAAGGCGGATATGTAAATTATTAGCTAGATAGAAGTATAATTTATTTATGAAATGTATTAATGAATTAAAAAGTGAATAGAGGGCTATAATGGACCAAAAAAGCAAAACCAACGAATATTTCGTTGTGAAATTTTTGCCATACAAATTTAAAGTTTAGGTGGGGAGATCTACTTATCGTCATGCTAATTCAAGTTAGTAAAAGCCTATATACCCTGTAAAAGTCGAATTTTAGCGCCTATACACGATTAATACCGTAGTATCAGAGTAGAGCCCCTCTTAGCTAATAGTGGGCCCCGGTATAAATGTTGAAAAGATTCATTGTAACTTGGACTTTTGTATTTGCAACACTTACCCTTACGGGTCACTTTGCTAGCAGGGGTAAGTATTGCAGATATGAATGGTAAAATTTCTGAATCTCTTCAGTAATTATACCCAGACCCACTATTAGCTAAGAGGGGCTCTACTGTACTTGGACTAAGCCTTAAGCGAGCGAATTAAGGTACAAATAGAGGACTGTCTGCCTCTCGCAGTAGATAATTAACAGATCTTACCATTCTCTCTTATGAGATCAATCAATCAACCATTTGCATCAGACTGATAACAAATTCATACAATCTTTGATACCGTCTTCATGATCTTATTCTTCATCCTCAAATCTTAAACATCGAAAAGTTCTGACATCCTCCTACCCCGTCGCTTGGCCCACAGGATTCACAGAGCAAGACAATACCGACCCCGGAACAGACTTCTCAAAGCCTTGCAAGCTCTATACATGCAGGCCCTATAATTAGAGGCTCCACCCCCAACGCTTGAACATCTAAAAGTCAGCCAGCCGCCGACGAACGCCGGTGTAAGGATTATTATGATATGCGCCAACCACATCTAGCTCGGTTGGCCACGGCATAAACCAAGGGCCTGAACAGGGGCTCCCTTAACATTGCCGATCACTACGTTATCTGATGGAATCTTCTGGAACAAGCTGAGGGTTTTTCGTACAAAATAGAATGGAATCATGTAGAACATCAGGGAATCAGTCTTGAACACTGAACTAGATGGAAGGATGAAACGGAAGTATCTAGAAGTGATAGATTGATGTATAAATAGTCCTAGTAACTCTAGAAGTAGAATATAACATTAAAACCGTGCAAAAAGGCCTCCATCAACTTCTATTCTCACTCAATCACAACACACACACCGATCAACAAGGATCCAAGGAAATAGATGACTAATGTAAATTGTTATTAAATAACTAGCGCGAGAGTACTTTTTTTCAGAATTTCTCTTGTATACAAATCAGACCCCGAGCGTTTTTCCATAAGACATGTTAAATTTTCTGTCTACCAGCGACCTTAAAGATCTGATTATCTTATCAGTCTTTCGCTTACTTTAGTCTCCGATCTCCGTCTTAGTCATCAGTTACCAACCCCTTATTAGTCATCCCCTCTACACTACTCTATTGCAGGGGTAAATAGTGAAGGAAACCCCTGAATGCCAAGATCTGACAGGGATTATACAATATGCCATTGGCTGCAATATTTTGACCATACCAAATCCGACAATAGCTGAACCTTATTTGTATGGGAAATTTTGCGTGATAAAAGAAGTGTAGGAGATCCCTGTAACTCGTTGAAATGATGATATTCTATTCAAAAGTGCTAGCTTTTATCAAGTATTAAATACATTTTTACCAATAATTAAGCATCATTGATAAGGAATCGAACCTCCTCTTGCTCTGATGACTGCCTGGCACCTTTCTGGCATGCTCTCTACAAGCGTAGCCAGTTGCTCCTGAGAAATTGACTCCCATGCCTCTAGGACTGCATTACGGAGCACTTCCTCAGATGGATTACCAGAATCAAATTCTGGGTGGTGCTCTTCAATATGGGATTTCATCATATCCCACACTGACTCAATTGGATTCAGGTCTGGGGAATATGACGGCCAGACTATGAAATCTATCCCCCTTGATGACAGCTCTCTTTTCGTACGTTGAGCAGAATGGGCAGGAGCACCATCCTGCATAAAGAGAAGAGGGCCGTGAGAGTCAATTGGTTGTGTTGCCGCGTGGATTAAAGGAACAATCCTCTGGCAGTAACTCTCCGCTTTTATAGTCCCCCAATCCCTACTCCAGAAGAGGGCAGGGCCCTTCTGGTTCCCATAAAAGGAGCCCCAGAACATCCAACCACGATTTCAAGGACCTTTTCGAACTAGGCAAGTGTGATAATATGTCTCCTCGGGCTAAAAAATTAGATTAATGCAGTTGATACATGGCTGAGATCTGGACTCACCTTCCTCGAAACCCATACTCTTGTGTGACGTTCACCAGTGACCCAAGTCTCATCAGACCAAAGAATTTGGGACCACTGTTCAGGTGTCCAAGAAGAGTGTTCTTCCGCCCACTCTAATCTTTTCCTCATATGTGCAGGCGTTAGAGTAGGCTTCGCTTGAGCAATGCAACGCTTGAACCCTCTTCTCTCAAGAGCACTTTTGATTGCGATTTGGCCACAATTCCAGTGGGAAAACTTAGCAGCAAGCTCCAGGTGGCTCATCTGGCGGGCCTCAATTGAAGACGTGACAAACTCTTCAAGCTCAACTTCCTGCTGAGCGTTCAAGGCGTGGGGTCGGCCATTTCGCTTTTTGGGTGTCAGACATTGCCTTGCAAGGGCATATTGTACCCTTCTTTCGGTGATACCGAGTTGATTACCGATGGCGAGATGAGTAAAACCAAGGCCACGTAACGTGTATATCTGGACTCGCTGATCCCTAGAAAGCTGGCTCCGTGATCTTGGAGTAGTGGGAGATGCTGGGGTGCTCATTTTTCTTCGCAGTTTATCGTGAGGATATAGGTTATTCGATATGTCGTGTCAACCGATTTAGTGTGGTACGAGGATGCTGTGCAACTATCGAACATAAGAGAGAAGGTTCAAGGAAGAAGGAATGCCTCGGTTGCCTTATTGCCTTAGTCTAGCCATTTTTGTAGCGCTAAAGTCGGAATGTCAGGGATAGCCCATGTAAATTACACAGAATGTGAGGCTACACTTCTTACCCCTGTAATAGAGTATATCATGTTTCAGACCAACCCCGGCATAGGTAACAACAACAACAACACCTCTGATATTACCACACAGACATCACGGCACGAAGCAGCAGAGTACAACGCGGTACAAGTGTAAGAATTGAATTAGGTTGATAGTTGTAACTAGTGATCCTTTATCATGTACATATCAGACCACACATCTGAGAGAAAGGAAATACAGATCTCTATCTTTACTTGATCATCATCATTAATCTTTCTATCATCTTCCATCATCTTTATCGCATTCTATCGTCTATATTCATTTTTATCCATCTCTTCTCATCCCTACGTGTCTAACACCATTATCATCCTCTCTCTTTACATCTGCCCTCCCTTATACCAGGTTACTAGGGAACCTCGTGATTTCAAGTAACATACGTTCTAACAGTTCATGTTATGAAACGGTTTTTGCGTCGTTATATATTGTCATCGTGAGCAGCATTTTTAGTAGGTGTGAACGAGTAGGGCATGCTTTCGGGTGTGATCCCTGGCGGCTCCACCGGTCCTGCACCATAAACGGACAAGGGGCTCTAGCATTGGACTTTAACGTAGATAAATAAGTACACTCTCCTTCTAAGAATGTGGGGCAAGACTTAAATAAGGCTCCTCATTGGAGGATTTAACTGGATTGGCCAATGAAAGCCCTTGCTTAAGTCTTACTCAACATTCTTATGACGATAGTGTACTGTCACAACCGCTGATAGCTCCCCTAAACAGAGCCAAAAACTTCAAGTCACACACGCCTTGAATCTTCATCAAATTTCAATACTCTCCAAACACTTTGTTCTTAAAATGACTTCCAATTATGCACGCTCCTTGGCATACGCCAATCAAGTGGCCGCGGTTCGCGCAAATTCCCGTAGACCGGTTGACATATTCAGGCAACCATCCGGAAATCTCGCCTCCCAGAGAAATCCACGTCAACCCACTGACGATGTATCGGCCGAATCATCTAAACTCGGGCACCAAGGAAGACAGATCTTGGACGATGAACAACCAGATGTTGCCGACTCTCAATCTTCTGCTCCAGGTCCAACAAGAGGTCATGCTCCCAGGACCCCTAGAATCAGCTTGGCTCTTGTTAGCCCTGCATTTGAAAAAGCTTGGACAACAGTTAATATCCATGACATTCCTCGAGTTCGACATGAGGCTTACTCATGGTATATACCTAATTGCATTTGTCTATTTGAGAATCTAGCCGAAATGGAAATTCTTCTAGCGAATGACAAGCAAGTATCGATCCTCGCACCTAACTATTTTTCACTTCCTGTGCGTGTTTACTACGCTGTAATATTTTATGTCCAAATTCTCAAATCAAAGGAAAAATGTGGGAAATTACATGTTAAAGAAGACTCATGGCTAAGAAATTTCCTAAGCGAATATCCACTTAAACAGCTTCCTGTCGCCGGCCCAATCGTCGCCTTTCTTGCGAACATAACTTCATGCCTACCTGATGACGATCAATTCAGCTATGTCTATCCTACCATTCCGACTTCTGGTACCTTCTCTGCCATTAACTCTGGCTCTGATCAAACCTTTTTCAGGACTACTTCTGTACATCCAACTCACCATCTCTTCCCTTCCATTCCTCTCCTTGCTACCGCTCTAAGGAATTTTTGTCTCTCTCTGTCCATCACAGAGGATATGTTTGATACTTGGGGCCATTATGTCCCGTTTCAACTTTCAGAAGGCTCAGGCACCGACGGTTTTGCCGGCATCCACTTTGCTCCACACGTAAATAACGCCACTAATACAACCACCGCCGCTCTACTCAGCAACCCTGCTCTCTCTCGTCCCTTTCCTGAGACTTTATCTCAGCTAAAAGAAATCCACTCCTTCTGGCGCAATTCCACTGCTGTGGAAATTCCACCCATTAGCGCCACTGACGACTACAATCCTACCACTGTTGAAGATCAAACCTTATTAAGTGATGACTACGAATGGTTCAGGTCATGTGTCAATGCCGCCGAAAACCAAGCTCGCTTTTTTACCGACCGCGTCTCTCTAAGTCAGATACCGAACATCGGAAACGCCTCTTGTTTAGTTGAAAGTAACCTTAATTTCACTAAATTTCCAACCTTCCCAACCACGATGGATGAGTGGTATCCTAACCTGTATTCTAACGTTACTGCGAGGCTTAGATCTACTAATCCTTATATTTCTCCAGAAATGATGACAGGTGCTATCTATGCCGTATCCAACGCTACGCTAGCTTGGAGAGACTCTGAAGGCCATCCAATTGGCTCTCTGTCCTCAAAAAGTCGAGGTGGCCCGTACTTCAAGAATAAAAAGTACACTTATCAAAGTACCGAAAGAAAACTTGTTCTTAGAAACTTCGGCACTGCTTTAAGGTCTCTTTTTTATCAACGTATGTCTGTTAGGTGATCTCACTGGTTCTGAGTTCAAATTCCCCACTTTGCCTTTCATTTCTTTGTCTGTTTGTATATCTCTCCACACAAACTTTGTTTATGGACTTAACTAATATCTAAAGATAACTTTAACAAGTCCTATAGAGGCCCTAAAAAGCTATGAAAAAATTTAAGAACAGAACGATTAAAGACAGAGATATATACTTTACTTCTACAAGAGATATCCCTGGAACTCCGTAATTACCTTCTTATTTACCTTACAAGGTGGCTTCTTCCTCTTCATCACCTATATCTCTTCAATAGGTTATAAACCCGGTGTCAGATGCCTCGTGTTCGCAGTTTGGGGAATTGGAGTTTCGGGATTTCGGGGTTTCGAGGTTTGTTCGCGTGTTAAGATACGGTCGGACGTTTATCTATATCAGGCCACTCTTTGTCTCATCTGTATTTGCCTAGAGATACGATGGTGAATATTTGACAATTTTGTTACATGTAGCTCATCTCAAAATTTATACGTCATGGCTCTACCTTGCACCATAGAAGCTCCACGCTTTGTCCTTGTCGGTACAGCCACTCAACCCAAGATCACAGAACCTCACGTGCTTTGGCAAGATTCGTAATACGTAAGGTTTTGGTGGTTAATTATCTTCTTCAATTGGTTACTGTTTCATTTATGAGGAGTAGATGCAATGTTCTGACTTGCGAGTATTATGTACGATTTCTTAAGGTGAGGAATGAATGAGAATAGATAGAGGTGTGTAATTGTATATAGATTTGACTTGTCGATTTTTCTATGAAAGTAAGACGTCCTACTTATATACATAAAGCAATACTTGTCATATCCTTCTCTCAACTATCTTTAGGTACTGCACCAATCTACCACTGTCTAGTCAGTCAATTCAAGAATACTACTTAATCTATTACGACCAAGGGAATGTCTGCCTCACACGACTCGTGTCACCTGACTAGTATTATCTGATCTAGTCTAGGCGACTCAAATTACGCGACTCGGTCCTCATGCCTTGATGCACCCGTCCACACAGATCATCCGCGACTATTCATGGACCTCGCACATCTCTAATGTCGCTATTCGCAACAGTTACGCGTGCGTTTCTATAATAAATGAATTCGCTTATCAGTCTGTACACGTGACCTGTATTCCCTCACTGACACTACTTTAAAAGGAAAATAAACGACTTTGAGTGTGTCTAGTAACTCCAACTCCTTCAAGTATCATCTCGCCACTGTATCCGGTATCAAATATTAAAGCCTGTTGATAATTAAATTATTTTTGTTTTGAAAAGTCTGATACGCAAATCACCGCGGGCCATTTTCTCATCGTGAGCTTTTTTTATTTCAATGGCTTAATAATGGCCCCATGACCTATTCTTTTATCTTGATACAGTACGGACGTGCTAAACGGACAGTCCCAAATGCTCGCTGGACGTCCCTGCAAGTAGATTGCGCTTCCACGCTAACCAAATCTGCATTGATCAGCGATCTCGTCGAATATTTTTGCGCTACACCAAATTTGGTCACTATCGTTACAAGTATAGAAGTTACCATGACAACTTAGAGCCCGTGTTTAACAAACATAACATAAAGATACCATTTAGAGTTATTGGACCTGGAATTGCCTTAATAACTTTTCCAAATCGTCCTATTCTATATTCCAATTTCATCTTCCTCACCTCCAACTTCGTCTCACTTATTGAACTCCAAATTACAACGGCTGAACTGAACTTTAATGCGCTATCAGCATCAATCAACATATCTCAAGATACTAATGAAAGAGGTATTTTTCCCTTTCTTTCTACTAAAATACATATTGGCTGATTTCTCCAGGAATGGTTACCGGAAGTGCTCTTTTAGAGGCCCATGATGGGCATCAAAGTATACCAAATAATGAGGATACCCGTATGCTAAGCTCCCTAAAACTAATTCATTTATGGCAAAATTTCCACTAATACGCAATTTCTTCAGTCGAGACCCAGTGCGGAAGTATGGAAGAAATAATTGGTGTCCGGATCGACCAAATGGAGGACTGTGAGAGAGCTGTCGAGCACCTAGCTAACGAAAATGGATTTGCGACAGTCATCCGGAGATCTACCAAAAAAGATCCTCAAACTGGTATTTACTTAAAGATTGAGCTGGTCTGTACTAGGAGCCGTCAACCTGAGCTGAAAGGATCCGGGAAACGAAGAACTCCAAGCGGCCGAGTCGGATGCCAATGGAAGGGATACATAGCCTTCTACAAAAGAGAGAACATCTGGAAATTTAATGTCCAGAGAGGCTTCCATAATCACTATCGGGTAAATGCAGAGCGTATTCCCGTTATTCGTCGCCATAAACGCAACGGTAACGTTGAGGTTTTAAATCAGATTCGTGCACTTAACAATAATCGACGTCTAACTGCCCAAGACATTGCTGAAGAAGTTGGTCGAAAATATTCTCTGGAGGTTACGGCCAAAGATGTTCAGAACATTCGAGATGAAGACCAACGAGCACTGCTCGGAGGAAGGACCCCAACGCAACAATTCTTGCATAACCTACAAAACGATAGCTCTGCTTTAGTAGTCGATTTCCAAACCGACGCCCAGAATCGTGTTGAATATGTGCTATGGACATATCAGTGGTCAATCGAAACCTGGAAAAACCATAACGAAGTCATTTCACTTGATGATACCTACAAAACAAATCGATTCAATCTTCCACTGATGCAGATCACTGGAACAACAGGCATGAATTCCACCTTTAACGTCGCCTGGGCTTTGATCAAGGATGAGCGGCAAACATCCTATCAATGGGTGTTAACTCGGCTGCAAAGGATAATGGATGAGCATCAAATACCTTTGCCTATGGTCATAATCACCGATTATGATACGGCGCTAAGAAATGCCCTCGAAACTGTATTCCCTCGAGTCCCAACCCAGCTCTGTTTGTGGCATGTTATGAAGAATGTTGTATATAACATTGGCAAGAAATGGGAAGGTACTTTGGAAGGTACTCTTCTCGGAGAAAGGCTTGGCGGGTTGGGACTGGAATAAGAAGAGAGGGCAACCATCTTGAGCACGAAGATGCTAATGCTAATGCCCACGCTGAATCTGTCGCAACACACTTGATGGAAGGGCCAGAAAGAGCTGTTTTCGGCGGGAACGCCCGGCCAAGAATAAATATTAATTCAGTGCAGCAACCTGGGCCGGGTCGGTCCTTCGTAGACAGTGCGGATGGAATTTTGAGTGTTTGGAGGGTTTGCGTTTATGCCGAAACCGAAGAGATGTTCACCAACAACTGGCGAATACTTGAAAGAGAGTTTTCTGATCAGCGAGGTAAGCAATCTCTAAACGGTTTAATCATAGAAAAAACAACCAAATAAGATATCCATAGATATTATAAGCTATTTGTCAACAACATATCTCCCTGTTGTTGATCAGTTTGCCTTGTTCTCAACCAAACTTCACCGAAATTATGGAGTCAAAGCAACTTCGAGAACTGAGGGGTCTCACTCTTCTATCAAAAAGCACCTCAAAAACCGAAATGGTGACCTCATCGCTCTCAACAATGCCATAACCACAATTAGAGAAAAACAAGAGAGAAACTACCGAAACGAGATGGAGAAGCAAATGCATAAAGTGCTTCCTCAACATAGATCACAGTTATTTAACTTGGTCAGATGTAGAGTCAGCTTTGCAGTACTACGTATGCTCGAGGATCAGGCAAATCAAGCACACAATAACTCGAGGATGCCTCTGACCGTCAACTGGACTTGTAGTGGAGTTTTCACGGCGCAATTCGGTCTCCCATGCTGGCATCGATTAGTCGACGTTTTGAATACCAACGGTACGATTGAGATGCGCTCTATCGATCCGCACTGGTATCTCACAAAAATACCTCTACCTCAAAGAGAGGAAGACTTACGCCGCATTCTCGATCCTGCAGTTATCCCTCGTAGGCGTCAACGTACAAGGCAAGACGCAAGCGTACGAAGAGATCGTTCTCATGACGAGCTTCTACCTGTAAGACGTATTCAAGCGTCCGTTACTGCACCTCCCGAGCTTCAATCTTCAGCGGAGTCTCAATTGCCACCCCAGCAGGGTTTAATAGAGCGAGGCCAGCCTACTCCATTAAAGTGCAGTATTTGCGGTCAGTCTGGACATCGCTTTAATAGCGCACACTGTCCTCTTAGGGTTCGGAATTAGGCAAGTGTTCTTGATTTGTTCTTGTATGCCGCTCAAAATACGTATATGTAATTAGTTCTTATACACAGTCTTCCCTTTTCAGTAGAATAGTAAATACTTAGATATAAATTTATTTCAAATGAAGAAAGTGTACCACACGTATGCATGTGAGCCCATCGATTGAACATCATTGATAGGAAAAATGTTGAAGATAATTACGCGCAACTAATTGTTACTGTACGGTTTGATGTTAGTAATATATAACACGATTTGGAGTAGCGCAAAAATATTCGACGAGATCGCTGATCAATGCAGATTTGGTTAGCGTGGAAGCGCAATCTACTTGCAGGGACGTCCAGCGTGCATTTGGGACTGTCCGTTTAGCACGTCCGATACAGTAGAACCCCTCTTAGCTAATAATGGGTCCCGATATAGTTATTGAAAAGATTCATGGGAATTTTACGGTTTATATTTGCAATACTTACCCATGCACGCAAAATGGCCTGCAGGGATAAGTATTGCAAACACAAACGATCAAATTCCGATGAATCTTTTCAATAATTACACCGGGACCCATTATTAGCTAAGAGGGGTTCTACTGTATCTACTCAAAACCATTAGGGAATACAAAATTGCGTATCTTCAATTCTATGCAATTAAGTGGACTGACTAATTACTCTTTCAAACAAAAAAGCTGATCGCTTCATTTATATGGCAACGAGATGTAAGAAAATTCCTCATAGCTTTTATCTTGCTACGACCACACCAGGAGTCGAACCTGGAATCTCCAGTGAATTCGCTGACCGAAAACTGGCGCCTTAACCATTAGGCCATGCGGCCTTTTCACAATATGACTTACAAAGTGAAGAGTTAAATTTTAATTTATATAATTATTGATAGCTGTCTAGACCAAATAGATCATAAGCAGTCGATGATCGTTTTATGCTCCATTACTTACTTATTGCTTATAACGACATGTAAAATCAAACTAAATAGAAAAAGTCTCTGATCCTGTGGCACTGAATATTTACAGCTGCCAACCAAAAAGATTAAGCCAAAATTTTTAGAAGAAATCATTGTCCACTGATTTCTGGTATCGATCCATTCTATATGCAGACCTTGAAGATTGCCAATCCTTCCTCCCTCCCTTTCTCTTTCTCAGTCTAGAACCATTCTACTGTTAGTACTTAGGTAGACCCGACTACATCTTGTAAGCCGATGACCTCAAGCTTCTGACCTCGGCATTCCCGAAGCTGACTTGAGCTTTTATGACACCGACACCTACTCCTAAATCTTCGCCGACACCGATACTTAGACCACGCGAAAGTCGCTTGATCGACACCTTGGAAAGGAACCAAATATAGAACACGTGTTTACAGTGTCTCAACCCTAAAGATTGTTAAACCTCAAATCTCGAAATTACAGGCGTTATCCTTGCATTATTCCGCTCACCATTCCAAAAAGGGCTAGCAGATTAAGACTAAATCGCACACTTGGTGCACTTTCAATCTACCTCCTGAGCCTACGATCTTATCTTTGAGATCAATTTAAATTTTACTTTTCAAACTTTGCAGCCACGAACACCTGACCACTACATTTCCCACTTCTTACTCCAAATCATATCCTATTTCTTAAAAGTCAAAATGAAATTTCACACCCATCAGTCTTCCAAGAGACCTCGTCGCCAGAATTCAATCGGGATGAGCGGGTCGCAATCCAGACATTTCGAGGGCACGGTCTTTCACATCTTGACATCACTCATGAATTGGGGTTAAGTCGGAGACAAGTTCACTACGCATGCGAACGTGGTGACCTTTCAGAAGCGAGGAGTCTTGGTCGACCTCCTGTCCTGAGTGAGGTTCAAGCTGATGGGCTAGAATTTTTTGTTTGCAGTTCACGAGTCAGTCAGTTTATGACCTACTTAGAACTTGACACGGTGCAGTCTTCTCAGTGTAATGTCGGTAAGAAAGCTATTCGGAATGCTTTAGAAAGGGGATACGAGCGTTGTGTCTCCCAGAGTAATCCCCAGCTCAGTGTTAAGGAATCGAGGACCTTAGTTATTCACGAAGGTCGAAGTCGCAAAAATAACATATAATATTCTAATCATATTTTTTTTCTGCT
This sequence comes from Podosphaera xanthii, assembly GCA_028751805.1. NCBI lineage: Eukaryota > Fungi > Ascomycota > Leotiomycetes > Helotiales > Erysiphaceae > Podosphaera > Podosphaera xanthii. The sequence goes on along the minus strand of JAPWIX010000009.1, from coordinate 4,772,438 downwards.
CTCTTCCTCTCTCTCTGATAGTTGTTTATGACCATTCGAGTTCCTGACTTCGATTCCGACTCGTCTTCTTCCTTTGTCAGCGCACCAGAGATGGACCACAATACTGTTAACACACAGGAGGTCAATATGTCGGGTAACTTCGCACCTCCCAATCCTAACATTACCTCGCAGGACTGGCAGGGGCTTCTCCAGATGTTAGCCGAGCGCAGAGCTCAGTCTGAGGCGCCTATGCAAAGTGTCAGACAAGCCAGAAGAGATGTGGCCTTGCCGAAATGGAACGGTCGGGCAGTAGACTTCAAGTTTTACTTAGGGAGGTTGGAGACGCGAATCACCACGGATTTTGCGCCTTTCTTCGACGAATGTTCGATTTGCCTCGACATAATCGACACAATTCCTGAAAACCTGAAGTCGCGAGTGTCGGGATGGTTTGACTCGCGAAAGGCAGGTAATAACTTTAGCTGGAGAGAATTGGTTCAACACCTCGAGAACACCTTTGCGGATCGGCAGGGTCAGCAGGCCGCGTCCGAACTATTGGACCGGATGGAGCAGGGGGAGCACCAGCTGTTCGCCGACTTCCTGCAAGACTTCAACTACAGGTTGGCCCAAAGCGGAGGTGATGAGGCCCACACCGCCCTCGGAAAAACTCAAAAATTAAAAGCGGCAATGAACAACCAGCTCAGGAGAGCTCTAATCGGCCTAAAATTACCACCGGCCAACAAGCACGAAGAGTGGGTAGCGGAATTGAGGGAGATAGCTCTGGAGGTAGAAGCAATGGCCGACTATCGACCCAGAGGAGCGACTAATATCAGGACGAGATATGGGGCTCCTAAGAGTGGGGTAGCGATGTCGGTTCCAAGAAACCAGGGAGTGGATAGCGAGGGGGATATTCGAATGGGGGGAACCAATGCCCTCATGGCGGGAATAAGAGGGATGGCTTTGGAAAATGAAAGAAGGGAGAGTGACCTCGAGGACCTAGGAAGACCCCCGACAACTGCGGCGAACGCTGTAGGACACGATGATAGAAGGGCTAGCTTGCCCAGGGCGCCGTGGAGGTCTCAGCAGGAGGTTCGCAGGCTTTTGTCAGAGGGAGCGTGTGTCCGGTGTACGGAGAGGGGGCATTTTGCGAAGGAGTGTCCGAGGTTTGGCAGGGCGCGTGATTCAAGAGATCTCTTCAACGCCGCAAGGGGTACTGAGGGGCAGGGAAACGGGGCCCCTTGAGCGAAGTCGCGCTCAAGGGTGCTAACGGGATTTCGTCGGGTATCGAGAGGGTCTTATGTTCTCAATCCCTAGTTATTGTAAGATTAATAAATTCATCGTTTCCTATCGAAGCTATGGTTGACACCGGCTGTTTATGCCTCTCTGGGATTGACGAAAATCTCGTGCGCGCTCATAAAATTCATATAAAATCGATTCCGCCCCGGGTGTTACGTTTAGCTGACGATAGTAAAACCACCGTTATTAAACAAATCGCCAAATATGAGTTAGACATCGAGGGTCATCGGGAACTCATGTGGGCGTACGTCATGACTAATTTGGCCTACCCTATCATACTTGGAAAACCGTGGATGGAAAAGAACCAGGTAGTTTACGCGGCTGATAGACCCTCACTTAAAATAGGACATAGGGAGCTACTCAAACGTAGTACGGAAAACCCAACGCTAGTTCAGAGGGAACTAGAGGGGCCAACAGGCATCAGCCGGCAGGACCTGATAGGGCGGGAGCAAGTGGTCGGGTCCGTTTCTAAAACGGAACTGGAAAAGGCTTTGGAACCAAAGACAACAATGACCAGGGAGGAAACAAGGGCCAATCTATCTGTTGAGCTATGGAAATTCACTGAGCTGTTTTTGGAAGACGGGACCGACGGAAATGATGCGTTACCTCCACACAGACCAGGGGTGGACACGAAGGTAGTTATGCAAAAGGATAATCAGGGTCGAGACAAGGAAGTTCCATGGGGACCTCTCTACGGAATGACGAGAGAGGAACTATTGGTTCTTCGTAAGACTCTTACGGAGCTACAGGACAAGAATTGGATCCGTGTAAGCAGTTCTACGGGGGGGCTCCTGTGCTATTCATAAAGAAGCCGGGTGGGGGTCTAAGGTTTTGCGTGGACTATAGTGCGTTGAACGCAGTAACGGAAAGGGATCGGTATCCACTACCACTCATTAGGGAGACGATGCAGATGTTATCAGGGGCGTCCTGGCTCACCAAAGTCGATGTAAGGTCGGCATTTCATCGACTAAGAATTGCGGAAGGCGACGAATGGAAAATAGCCTTCAGGACTAGGTTCGGATCGTTCGAATGGTTAGTACAGTAAAACTTCTGTAAGGCGATAGTGGATCCCGATTTAATTATTGAAAAGATTCATTTCAATTTTGCCGTGTATATTTGCGATACTTATCCATGCAGGTAGATTTGCAAACAGGGATAAGTATTCCAAATATACACGGCAAAATTGAAATGAATCTTTTCAATAATTAAATCGGGATCCACTATAGCCTTACAGAAGTTTTACTGTAACCCCATTTGGCCTAGCAGGAGCTCCCTCTGCCTTTCAGCGATGGATAAATAAAGAGTTAGGCGACTTGCTAGGAGTTACCTGCTCGGCCTATGTTGATGATGTGGTCATCTTTACAGATGGAGATCTGGAAGATCATTGGACCAAGGTTTCTCAGGTGTTACGAAGATTGCAAAACGCGGGCCTGAAGTTAGATCCTAGGAAATGTGAGTTTGCAAAGAAGGAGATAAAATACCTGGGTTTTATAGTGAATGTGAACGAAGGTATCAAAGTAGATCTAGAAAAGGTACGAGCAATTGGAACGTGGGAGGCTCCGAAAAATGTGAAGGGGGTGCGTAGCTTTCTGGGCTCCGCAAACTTCTACAGAACGTTTATTCCTGAGTTTGCTCAGACCTCAGCCCCGTTACAAAGATTGACTAAAAAGGGTACACCTTTTCGATGGGATCAGGAGCAAGAGAAATCATTCGAAAGTCTAAAGTCCCTTTTCAGCACCGCTCCTATATTAGAGTTGTGGAATGGAGATAACCCAACCGTGCTGGAAACGGACGCATCCGGCTGGGCTACAGGGGGGTGTCTTCTGCAGAAACAACCAGGGGGGCAACTAAAACCCGTCGCGTACTTCTCAAAAAAGCTATCACCTGCCGAATGCAACTACGACATTCACGACAAGGAGTTGCTGGCCATAATTAGATGCCTCAATGAATGGAGAAGCGAGTTACTAGGAGTGAAGAACCCTTTTTTGGTTCCAACAGACCATCAAAATCTCAAGTATTTTATGACATCCCGTCGGTTGTCTGAGAGGCAAGTAAGATGGTCATAGCTGCTTTCCTAATTCAATTTTGAGTTAGACTTTAGATCCGGAAAGTTTGCAGGACGGCCAGATGCGTTGTCCCGAAGGGCGCAAGATATACCAGAATCAATAAATGACCCTAGGTTGAAGGAAAGGGAGTTCAGATTGTTGAAGGAAGATTGGATCCATAAAAATCCAGTGGTTGGCCATGTACAAGCAGATCAAAGCGATATCCGCGGAAAAATACCGACAGGAGAGAGTCTGTTCGAGGAACAGGAATTACAGCAATTTTGGGACAAGTCTTTAGACGAAGACAAATCAATAGTAGAGCTATACCGGACACTATTAGAGGGCGAGCAACAGTTCAACGCAGCCTTGCAATTGAAAGTATCAGCCTCAGAATGCGAAATCGACACCAGAGGAGCGTTATGCTTTCGGAGAAGGGTATGGATTCCAGACTGGGAACCACTGAGAACGGCGCTAATACAACAAACGCACGACTCCTATCTTATGGGACATCCTGGAAGAAATAGTACCATAGCAATCCTCGCGAGATTATTTTTCTGGCCAGGAATGACTGCCATGGTGCGGAGATTTTGTAAGAATTGTGATGTGTGCGGTAGAACGAAGATTTGGCAGTCTAGGAGGCAGGGGTTGTTACTACCCTTGCCAATTCCCGAACGTTTTCACAGTGAATTATTGATCGATTTCATGACCGACTTGCCAGCAAAATCCAAAGGAGACCCAAGATATCTGATGGTGATTACTGACCGTCTGCTGAAGAGCGTGACTCTAGAGGCAATGCAATCAATGAACGCAGAGGAATGTGTCGATAGATTTTTACATTGCCATTACCGGTTTCACGGATTCCCCCACGCGTTATCGTCAGACAGGGGTTCCAACTGGATAGGCAATTTTTGGAAAAGGCTGTGCAAACTGACACAGGTGGAGCAACGGTTGTCGACGGCATTTCATCCGGAAACAGACGGAGCGACGGAAAGAATGAACCAAGAAGTCCTAGCGTATCTCAGGGCCTTTGTTTCTTTTTCGCAAACGGAGTGGGCATTAATGTTACCTACGGCGCAACTGGCGCTAAATAACCGGGACAACTCTACGACGAACCTTAGCCCATTTTTCTTGTCACACGGGTATCATGCTGAGCCGATACAACTCAAACTACAGAGTGTCAACAATGCTTCTTCGCCCACGGCAAAGAGAGCTGATAAATTTTTGGACAGAATAAGGCAGGCTCAGGAATTTGCCGCGGCGGCGATGGCGGCGGCCCAACAGAACATGGAGGAACAAGCCAACCGAAGTAGGTCACCCGCAATTAAATATCAAGTGGGATACAAGGTCTGGCTAAGCCTGAGGAATATCCAAACCCCACAAACCAAGAAAAAATTAGCATGGATAAATGCGAAGTACACAGTCACAAAGGTAATCTCGCCACATGTGGTAGAATTAGACGTACCGACAAAAGTCTGGCCGAGATTCCACGTCGAGCTGCTATGAAAAGCCAACGAAGACCCGCTACCATCTCAGCAGCAGGATGATAAGCAACCACCACCCGTAGTCAATCAATCAGATCCGCAAGCCGAGCCGGAACAAGAGGTGGAAAGAATCCTCAGGTCCGAAAAGTTTCGGAGGGGGAGGGGCTACGTCAGAAGAGTATTGGTAAAATGGATAGGGTTCGCCGAACCAACATGGGAAGACAGATCGGAGTTGGAGGACAATGTGGCCCTAGACCAATTTGAGTCAAAATTCGGATGCGGCGACGGGGTGGGGGGGGATGAGGGGGCCAGTCAAGGACCCAAGAAACCCAGAACTAAGTGGGGAAGAAGGGGTAATGTTATGGGCTTTGCCCGTATAGGGGCTGGTAACAGGGACCACCCCAGTAAAAATCGTAATAACGAGGCACTAATAGGCGAACGGGGGATCGGCCGGGAGCAGGAAGGTCCGACCCGAGCGGGGCCAGTGGCAGGGATGAAACGAGCATTTCGGGTTTATATGAAGCCTGTAACAGCTGGTGAGCTGAATTGTTCCTGTAGCCTATGTGGCGCATAGGCGTGCATAGACCTTACAGGGATAAGGACATGGCGCATGGGGCAATGTGCGTGGGGCAAGGTAAATGGGGCACGGTGCACAAGGCATGATCAGCTATGAGATGGCGACTAGCTGAAACGAGAAGTACCCTTGATATACGTAGGCTTGCTATCACAGGGACCTTCTGATACACGAGGATTTTCAGGAACCTTTATTGATATCAGTGTTGGGGCGAGTCATTAGACTGCAGTGAGGGTTGTATATAGACTTGTTGAGTAGCGATATAGTTTACTTCCTTATAGAATTGAATATTTACTACCTCTACACACTTAGCTGCGCAGGCGCTCCTGTCTAGACTGTGACAAAGCCGGTACATTAGGATCGGTGGAGTTGGGCGTTAGGCATCAAGGGACGGGGACAAGGCAACTCCAGGGAATCGGGTAGTGTAAGTTAGCGAGTTTGGGTGACGATATATATTGGGGAGTCCAGCCATATATTGTAATTTCCTCTTCATTAGAATATTATAAACTATTTTTACGACTTCGACCTTCGTGAATAACTAAGGTCCTCGATTCCTTAACACTCAGCGAAGAAAATAAAAAGTGACGGTTATTTTCGCTCGGTCTCATTTAAGTTGGATTATTGAGCAGTGGAAGCAAGTCCTATGGACCGACGAATCTTGGATTACTGGCGGTCAACACACACGGTTGTGGATCACCAGAAAGGTCAACTCGCTTATTGATGATTTGGGATTTCCACAAACTAAGTCTAGACTGGTGAGGAGTTTGACGAGATGTGCTTATCTTCTAGGTTTGTTCGAAGAAATGGCTGGAAGTTTTGAGGATCTTTCCCTAGGTACCAAAAAAGTAGTTTTCTAGTTTGGGAAAAAATTTGGGGGAAAGTGAGCTCGGAGACCTACTACTAGTGGATTTTACCCAAGATAATAACGGCGCGAAAAGCTAATCCATCCCTTTTACTGATGCAAAATGGCGCTCCCTGCCAATCTGCATGGAATACTAAGGAAGGCTTACTCCAAGCTGGGGCAAAACCCATAATGTCGCCTCCTTTTCTCTCGACTTAAACCTAATTAAGTCTGTACGGAAATTGAGTAATGATGACATTCAAGCTCGATATGGGGAGTTTAATAATGGAAGGCAAATATCCCAGCAGACGCTTATAAGGGCCACAAGAGAAGCCTGGGAATCAATCTCAACTGGCGAACTCGGTCGACTTGTCGCCAGCATGTCGGCATTCCTGCAAGATGCCAGGCTGTTATAGAAAAAGAAGGAGGTCCTACTTCGTTTTGTTGTATATTCAACGATTAACCTTGTCCTATCTTCAAATGTACGGTAGCTCTGTTTAGTCGCAGATAAGATATAATGAGAATATTTCTAAGTAAATTAAGGTTTAACAAAATTTGGGCGCCAGGAAAATTTTCCTATCTATAGAGCTTATGCAAGGTATATTGTCCCTAATGTGGTAAAGTGTTTCCAGTATGTCTCGGCAAAGAGGTATGAATGTTTCCTAATAAGCCAAAGATTTTCAAGAAAACCCACTTTAATGCCTGTCATTTATGCAAACTAACAATCTTTAGGGTGGTAACACTGTATATAATATTTGAACTTAACATAAATAGGTTAAACAAATTAGGCAGAGGAAATCATGACCAACAACACCCGTGTAAACTCTTTCTTTAATTCGGATACAAATGCTAGTACAGAGAGTACCCTCCCTTTGGAATAAATTTCGAGCAAAATATTAAGATTCTATACCGCAAGGTAGGAAATCTTCAGTACGAGGGAGGGGGTTGAAGACTTAGTACCTGTACGTGGTGTCCCCTACGAACCTGCGGCTCTCCTTTGAGAGTCTGCAGAGCCAATATTAAGTCATTCACCTTTTCAACTCCGAGATGAGCAGTCTCCCACTCACTTGATGACACGCATCTTCCGAAAATTTCTACGACGGCGACAACGATAACGAAGTTGGGAAAGAGGTCGAATATTGAGGCACGAAACGCTTTACCGGTAGTATAGCTCATATTTTACTCTCCGACGGGTTAGCCCACGAAAGCTATGTATGAGTCCCATTCAGCCTCACAACGACAGATTCTGACTTGATAATGACGCCGTCTCTTCCTTCAAAATTCAATAATACTAGCTAGGAGGACTGTTCTAATCGAAAGACTTGCTGGACTACCCTACGTCCGTAACGATTTTAGATGGTTGGGCTAGGCTACTTCGCGTTTAACACTCAATTCTAAGACTTTTTTGACATCATGTCACGACTTTCGATTTGTCCTGAGACGTGGGTCAGAGGCGGAGGCACGAGGAGGCTAGGAAGGATAGAGGGTCACCTTAGGTATACACAGGTCTGCTGTGCCAGGCTGGACGGCCTCTCTGAACGCTTCAGAAGGGTAGCTATGTCTTCGGATTTAGTCCTGTGTCAGTATTAGGAGAGCCCCGCAGCCAGTGGTTTTTGGTTGGTTTTCCCCGGCTGCTGTCACTCGTAAATAGCCTTCGTTTCATTGGCTAGATAGGGGAGATATTGATGGGCTAACGGCTCCTCTAAGTGTACACTTAATGAAGGCCTGTGGAGGTATTGCTGATGGAAGGGAACTGCGCGGAAGGCATAGGAAAAGGCATACTGCCCGAGGAATAGGCTTCTTTGGCCTGTAGGCAGAGAGGACCTACATGTCTATTTATAATCGTAGACTCAAATGGACAACAATTTTAAAAAAAACGTGAGGGTCCTGCATGGGCCATATCCAAATTTTCATAATTAATTACCTCAGGGTAGCGCTGAAAGCAGTTAACATCTTAAAAATGGATTCTAGCCAAAAGCGAATAAACCTCAATAACACGCCAAGTGAGTTACACCGACACCTAACATAGGCCCAAAGCATCATAGCTACACAGATAAAAAGCGAACATATTGGGTTCAATTCTTATCTTTACCGATGAAAAGTCCCTGGAGTAGACGCCCCAAGTTGCCATGGGAATACCCCTCTCAAAATGTGAACTATATAATCATGGCTTGCCCGCCATGGTCAAACAGAAGAGCTGAAGTGTGGAGGAAAGCAAAAGAAAGCTGTTGTAGGTTGATGGGGATGTGGAATGGTTGGCGACTAGTCTAGTGATGGTGCTGTCCTTCGCTGGAATAGTCAATGGTGTGAATTAATGGTAAGTACGATATAAATGGTTAAACTGAATGCGTATAGTGGATGGAATATTGTGACGGCGTCCACACCGCCACAATTTGCCAACGACCTAGACCCCAATTTGTGATTAGTAATTTAGTTCAATCGTAGTAGCCGTAGCGCTACGCACAGACCAACTTGAGATTGACTTGTATTTAGTAGACTCAACTCACAGTTCCTAGAGGATTGTACAACCTCGTCCTAATTGAATCATATCCCATACTTTTGCATCCGCCCCTGTGACTTTTCTGCCCCAGATTAGCGGCCGCTGCCTGTGCCGTCCGACCACCCGTGACAGTAGGTTGTACCATCACTTCAGGAGAATTGCTCTGCTCTTCAGCGGGCGCTCTTGGAGCTCTCAATCGAATCAACTTCACGCCATTCGAAGTCTGATTTTTATTTATTTTTTTTTCTCGTATCGACACCTACATCAATTCTGCCCATCAAGCGGGTAGCTCTAGATGTCCGAAGAACTATCACGAGAATCTGGCCATCAAAATATGGCACGTCTAAACGAAGGGGATACTATCACCGACCAACTTGATAATCTCCCGAAAGATGAACTCTGCGCTAAAAAAAAGATTCTTGAGTTAGCAGATAATGTCAGGTACTTATACCAGCATTGGAAAAATCACCCTGAAGAATTCAAGCACGATCACGAACGACGCAACAGGAGACGCGATACCTTATTGTCAATACCCTCTCATGAAATCAAGTGCGAAGATCCTCAAGATCAAATTCATACTAATCTTGCTCTCGATCTGCAGGAGTTCACGGATTGGTTCGTCAATAACAGGGCGGATATCGCTCTACAATTCACATCCGCTACTGAACTATCTGAATCTGTAAACGAGAACCCAGAGCTCTGGTCTAAATTCATCAGATACCTCTCCAACTCCCTACATTATGCTGATTTACATATAACCTCCCAAGAATCAGAAATACAACGCCTATTAGCTTCTAACGAAGACCTGACTGCAGGCGTCCAGGCCCAATTTCCTCCGCACAAGAAGCAACAATATCGTGATGAAATTACAAAACTTAGGAGTCAAATTTCTGACCTAACGCGGGAGCGGGACGATCTCAAAAGAGCTCTAACAGAACATTCAACAAGCAAAGATTTTGATAGTGACGATGAGTTTCTTGAAAAAAAAAACGAAAAACAAGTCCGTTTTGCCCCAAGCAGGATTGTCCACGGTCGCCCAGATCACTTGCCACGATCAGGTTATACTTGGAGCGAGTCTAATGATCACAGTTCCGCTAGACCTCCTAACCACACGGACACGTTCGATGGAAAGAATCGGGAAAAGTACGATGAATGGTTGGACAAGCTCCTAGGCCAGATTAAGACCCACGACAACTGGTTCACGACTGAGGACCGAAAGCTCACGTACTTAATGCGTCACCTTACCGGCACCCCGTATGATCTTCTAAAGGACAAATATGACGAACGAACCCGGTCTAACCCTAAGCACAATTGTACCTTATCGGATGCAATCGCTGATCTTGATCGTGCCTTCCGTTCCCGACACATCCGCCGTAACGCAAAAGCAAAGCTAGAGTCGTTACGGATGGGTAGTAATGAAACTTTCGCTGAGTTCTACGCAGTTTTTCAAGCCCAAATTAATAAGCTTGATTATCACGATGATGATAAAATTGACGAGTTGAAATTTCGTCTTAACAGCCGCTTCGCAAGCAAAATCCTGGGTCGTAATGATACGTACGAACAACTAGTTGAATACTGCTACGCTCTTGATTCGGAATTGAAAATGTACGACGCTCGTCGACCGGCTTCTGCATTCTCTAAGGGAAATAACGACCCATTAAATCCAGCTAAATCAAAACCTTGTCTAGATCATGCCACCATAGAGCTAGGTAAATCTATCAAACCCCTCTCAGAACTCTCCCTGGACGAACTCAAAAATTACCGAAACAATCTCCCGCGATCGGCTGTCATTAGGCAACGACTAATTGACGAAAACCGCTGTCATCGGTGTATGCAACAAGGACACACCGGGCTCGACAAAGTATGTCCATTCAATCGCCTTCCCCCGTCCGTGAAATTCAAAACAAATAACGGTGCCTTCCTCAATCAAACCTCTATCTACGAAGAGGGAAAAGACACTGCCTGAGCGATAGTCGCCGCTCAGGCCAATATATCACTGAATCAAAATCATGTAATCTACCGTTAGTCATAGCCTCTGCAGCAGTTGATAGCAATAAAGTATTAGATGGGTCTCATTTAACAGCCCAATGCCAATTAAACAATGAACCTTCCACTTTCACATGCTTGCTTGACTCCGGCGCATCTGCCTATGGTTTCATAAGTCGTTCAGTAGCGCAAACACTCCATCTTCCTCTACTCCCTCTTGCAAAAGCAAAGTCACTTAACCTTGCTGATGGCACTTCGACTCGGCAGAAAATTTCTCATACTACACTCGTACGCGTTTCGTTGGGAAACCACTCCGAACAAGCGAACTGCTATGTGATAGATACACATCTTGATCTAATACTAGGTATGCCTTGGTGGGCGCGGCATAACCCGAAAGTAGACTGGCCCACCAGACATATTACTTTTGACTCTCAATATTGCCGCAAAAATTGTCTTGATGGGACCATTTCTTTTACCGCTAACCTCAACTCATCAGATAAGTCTTGCGCGCCGTCGGAAGACACGACGCTCCCACAATATGATGAAGTATGTGCAATCGATTCCCAGTCATTTGAGCAACTTCTTGAAACGCCAGGCGTTGTGGCTTACGCTCTTGTCCCGGACCCATATAAAAAACACGAGCCCGTCAATGCCTGTAAAATCTCTACTGATGACTTTGCCAAATTTATGCAGTCCGGCCCGCTGATGTCCATCGACCAAATCCGAGATCAACTACCCAATGAATTCAAAGACTTCGCAGATGTATTTCTTCGCAAAGATGCCAACAACTTACCGCCGCATCGCCCCGGCAAAGACCATGAGATCCGGTTAAAAGACGGCGCGGATCCCCCGTTCAAACGAGGATATGCGATGTCAAGAGACGAACTTGATGCAGTAAAAAAATATATCGATGATAACCTCTCCAAAGGCTTTATACGACCGAGCTCATCGCCTTACGCCGCTCCCGTCTTATTGGCAAAAAAACCTAATGGAGGTCTCCGCATATGCGTAGACTACCGAGCGCTAAACAATATTACCATTAAAAATAGATACCCGATCCCGCTCATTAACGAAACTTTGGATAGGTTAAGCCAAGCAAAATTTTTCACGACGCTGGATGTCATCTCGGCGTTTAACCGTATACGCATCAAACCCGGAGACGAAGAGAAAACTGCCTTCACCACCCGCTACGGGCAATTTGAGTACCTAGTGATGCCCTTTGGACTCTGTAACGCTCCAGGATCATTTCAAAGCCTCATTAATGATTCTATTAGAGAATATCTAGATGAATTTGCATCGGCGTACGTAGACGACATCCTAGTATTTAGTGATACCTATGAAAACCATGTGAGCCACGTATGCAAAATACTCCATCGGATGCGTCAAAACGGATTGCAATTGGACATAAAAAAATGCCATTTCATGGCCAAAGAGGTCAAATACTTGGGGCTATTTATTTCAGTTGACGGTATAAGAATGGATGAGTCCAAAGTGAAAACAATCGTTGATTGGAAAACTCTTATCTCGGTCAAAGATGTTCGAGCCTTTCTAGGCTTTGCTAACTTTTATTGAAGGTTTATTAAGGGCTTCTCGCAAATTTCTGCTCCTCTTACGAACCTAACAAAGACTAAATTGCAATCTATAGCCAAACGTCCATGCCTAAATTGGACCCAGGAATGCCAAATCGCGTTCGAAAAATTGAAAACTGCATTTACAACAGCCCCGGTGCTCTCACACTTCATACATGGCCTCGATATCTGGGTAGAAACAGACGCATCTAATTATGTCGTCGCAGCCACGCTTTCTCAGTCAATCCGTGGAACGCTAAGACCGATTGCTTTCCTTTCCATGAAAATGTCTCCACAAGAATGTAACTATGATATTTACGACAAGGAATTGCTCGCCATTATACGAGCCTTCGAAGCTTGGCGTCCCGAACTTTATTCCACTGAAAACCCGATCAACGTACTTTCTGACCACAAGAACCTTCAGTACTTCATGTCATCTAAACAGCTTAATCGGCGACAAGCGCGATGGGCTGAGTTCCTTTCTCAGTTCAATTTCGTCATCACTTATCGACCTGGAGTAGACGGAACTAAGCCAGATAGTCTTACACGCCGCTCACAAGATCTGCCTACGGAAATGCACGACGAAAGAACAAGGCATCAAACCCAAATCGTACTTCAAAACCATAATCTTGCACCAAGCATAAGAATCGCCTCACTCACTAGTCCACGTGCCCCTCGCAAGTTTGATGATACGAAGTCCGAATCTCTATGGTCTACTGACGTAATTGACCATGTTGACATCAATTTGCGAATCTCACAAGCATATTCTCGTGACCCTGTCATCAGGCAACTAATTGAACTCAAAAATAATAACGCCGTTCGCTTGCCACCCCACCTTTCCAAAATGCGTATTTCGCTAGTAGATCTTGAAATAAGAAACAACTGGCTCTACCACCTCGGACGACTTTACATCCCGCCAAATAATGATCTCCGTACCACGATTATCAAGAACCACCACGATATGCCGGCCGCAGGCTATGGTGGTCGCCGCGCAACTTACGCCCTACTTAGTAGAAAGTTTTTCTGGCCCGAAATTTTAAAAGATGTCGAAAACTACGTCAAAGGCTGCCACTCCTGTAAACGCGCAAAACCATTTCACAATAAATATCAAGGTTTTCTTCAGCCCTTGGATCCACCTTTTCATAAATGGAAACATCTATCAGTTGATTTTGCCGAGGACCTACCGCCTTGCAAACACGACGGAAAAACTTATCGCCACATTATGATTGTAGTCGATCGCTGCTCAAAAGGTCGGCGATTCATACCGCTCACTAGTCTCACCGTCAACGAAATCGTCCACGCCTTTCGCCGGTTTGTGGTAGCATATGACGGTTACCCGGACTCTATAGTGTCCGACAGGGGCCCTCAATGGACCTCACATTTTTGGAAACGGTTTCTTGCAAGGATGGGTACTAAGATCAAACTAACCTCATCGTATCACCCTGAGTCAGACGGACAAACCGAAAACGCTGTTCAATTTTTAAAACAATATTTACGCCTGTTCGTCAATTACGATGAGGATGATTGGGTCGATCTATTGCCTGAAGCCCAGCTTGCAGCGCTCAACCATCCCAATGAATCAACGGGCCTTACCCCATTCTTCATTGATCGAGGTCATCACCCCAACTTTAGTGTCAACCCCCCTGATGAATTAGCGCCACAAGACCCCGTTAAATTGCAGCAACAATCTGCAGATCAAATCGTTAATCGAATACATGCTGTTCAAACTTATCTGCAGCAATCTTTGCTCTGGGCGCAAGCTAAACAAGCCTATTTCGCTAACAAATACCGGCAACAAACTCCATCTTATAAAGTCGGTGACAAAGTATGGCTAGATGCACGAAATCTGAGGACAAATCGTTCTAACAGATTGGGACATAAAAATTTGGGTCCATTCACGATTTCTAGAGTTGTACATGAAGGATCCGCTTACGAGCTCGAACTACCATCGACATTAAAAATACACAATGTCTTTCACCCTTGGCTCCTACACCTGGATGACTCTACACCTTTGTTGGGGCAACGAAATGCCCCACCACCACCGATAAAAATTGCAAGTGATGGAGAAGAATTTGACGAATTCGAGCTTGATCAAATTGTTAATTCACGCATGTTTGGAAGCCAACTCAAATACCAGGCTACATTTGTCAGAGATAATGACTGGAATATAAGGCCCAAATGGCAACCCTGGCATCACTTTAAAAATTCTCCGCTTGCAATCGCAGACTTCCACCACAAGAACCCAGGAAAACCTGGCCCACACAAAACATTTGTCCGCCCGTTGGAATGGCAACCCCCTGATATTATATAAAAAAAAAAAAAAAAAAAAAAAGAAACCACCCGTTTCTTTACTTATGGTCCTTGTACCATAATTTTGTTTTTCTTTTCTCCTCTCTTTATAATTATTCCTTTTGAGGGGGGGTAGTGTGACGGCGTCCACACCGCCACAATTCGCCAACGACCTAGACCCCAATTTGTGATTAGTAATTTAGTTCAATCGTAGTAGCCGTAGCGCTACGCACAGACCAACTTGAGATTGACTTGTATTTAGTAGACTCAACTCACAGTTCCTAGAGGATTGTACAACCTCGTCCTAATTGAATCATATCCCATACTTTTGCATCCGCCCCTGTGACTTTTCTGCCCCAGATTAGCGGCCGCTGCCTGTGCCGTCCGACCACCCGTGACAATATCGCCTTAATGGTCACGATGGAGACTATTATTCTTGCTGCTCTGACTATGGCAGTATCTATGTACATCTTTCCTCCAATATCAAGTATCCGATGCCTACTATGAAACTACAATGCGAGTTCTATTATTGTTTAAAAGAAGATGTTACACATGACTTATTAGTTTCAGCAACTCTGTCACTCGGCACATTATCCATAAGCTTCAAACTCCAGATGTCCTTGAGTCATAACCGAGTCAGCATAATAAAAGCTCCTTTGAGGCGATGATGAATAGTCCCAAAGATATTGCAAGAATAATTAGTTGGATTTTAAAAGAAGGATGGCTCGAGCAATTTCGCCTCGTGAGGGATGTTGAAGCTACAATAGAAGCAAGGAAAAGTAGGCCGGAAAGGAGAGGAATAGGATGAAGAGAGGGGGAAAGGGGTCCACATGCGACTATACAGCATTCGCCGCGCTTCCTAAAGGTAAGTCTTCGACTAAAATAACAACAAAGAAATAAGACAGGCAGAAATAGGGAGTTTTTACCGAAAAGTTTCCTCCTTTGTACATACAATAGTTATAGATTCCGACATGGGCCATTCTAGGCCCTCTATCAAGTCAATAAAATCAAAATCAAATCCTATTCGCTCCAGAACTTTGTGATTGACGCTATCAAAGTGATCGGGTCCTTAACATAAGCATGACTAGTCTGTTAAGCTTAACAGGCCTTGAATGATTGATTGATTGATTGATTAGTTTAATTCTGGACATATTAGGCACAAACCCTGCACTCAAGAGGCGTGAGTCAAGTTTTTTTTTTTAAAAATCATATTGTATTCTGTTACGAGCTGTGCCCGATAAGGTTTGGCTGGGCTATCTTTCAGGCCCAGCCTTGGTTAATAAGTCCATGCACGTGATCGGACCCGAATTTGTTCCTCGAACTTAAACCCTCGGCTAACTATCATCAGAGGCGAGTAGACAGATCATTGATAGAAGCAAGGCCAGATCACGCAACAGGACAAGGACATATCACGGAACAAGAGGACAGATCACTAAGAGTATAGAAGGCTATCGCAGAGATCACTAATGGGAACAGAAGATGTATTTAATGAAGCCTAACTCCCACAGTAAATCTCCATAGAAAAATATAAACTTCTTTGTGGTATTGTTGACGAGCGTTGTCTGTTTCACTCCTGACCCTTAACATATTCAGCCTAATAGCTATTACAAAAGAATTAAATGCATTCTGTGTTTTTAACTACTTTTCCCTGCATCCGTAACTTCGGTGAACCCATAACCCTTTGGCACTAATCTTGACTCTTAACTCAATGAAGACTATTCAACATTAGCTTCTGCTGAAATTAATTCTACTTATTGGTAGGGTATGCCAGGAATGTTAACGGTTGAGCCGTCATAGCTCGGTTAACATTCTGCGCTATACCTATTGTATGTCCTATAATACGCTAGTTCGTATTGACACACAATTACGGATTAGTTTTTTATTAGATAATTTTTTGTGTATAGAAAAGGCGCTATAGTTTGGGGTGGGAGTAATCAACAACTCCCACTTGATCCTTTCTACAGCCTCCAATTGTCCCATCAGTCTGATCATCTGTGAACACAATCTTAACAAGCTTTAAGAACATTCCATTGAAGCGCATACCATTCTAACAGCTTCATCCAGTGGTTCCGTTTCCTAGCAGTAATTTCGCAACAGAATACTGTCACATTTTTTTTCCCATACTATTTCACAATGGAACGTGTGAGGGTTCTTGCGGTATGAAGAAAATTTTGATAGTGATTACAAAAGATGAGTAAGTTCACTTGACAAAATAGTAAAGTTCAAATGGTACAAGTCGTTGCATCTACACTATATTCTAGATATAATGAAACCCGTGGTGACTTTCTCATTCCTAGTCTTTGGAATACTCAGACATTAGAATCATAACTTATTCAACCAACGCCATTTAACTCCAACTCCAAACATGTTCGTATTTCTTGTTGTGCATAGGTTTGATCTATTGATTAGTTTTAAGGAGAGCACGTTTCTCAAGACGTGCGCCTTTCTGGCGATACGAAGACCTAGTATGTTACGTAATATTGTTAGCACTAAGCATAGATATTTGAACTCTAATTAGAGTCGTGATACAAACCCCCCCTTGAAACCCCTATTTTACCTGGAAATATGGATTTACCGATTAGCCCCACAACATCTACGAAAAAACTATCTAATTATAAAGGGTAAACAAATACTGAACGCACATACAAGTACATGTGAGGGTCGGATGGTGCAGTGGTACACTATCCGGGCCGTTCTTCCATGTAGAGTCTGGGTAGCTTGGACACATGCCCCACTTGAGACAGGAGAAAGCTGGTTCGAATCCAGCAAGATCCTCACACCACTTCTCTCGCGGTGATACTGTATTCGTAGAATGACGAAAGCATGCTCAGATAGCCACAGGTTTTTCTCCCTTTTCCCTGTGGTGGGTATTCACGGAAGAGGGTACATGTCGTAATGCGTTATTCTCGTAGTGGTATCTGCAAATGAAATCTGAGTATGAGTGTTCCAAACGTCAAACAGAGTTATTCTGCGTCACATACATGTCTTCCGTAATCATTCGTGTCATAGCCTCAGGCTGCATACGCAAAAATGATTAAAAAAAAAAAAAAAGTACATGTGTGTGATGATGAAGAAGCATGAAGTTTTGTTCTTATTACCAATAAGTTTAAATAGTTACGGTTTATCATGTGACCATATTCACGTGCTACACGGTCTCCATTACACCCCCCCTGAAAGTGAATGCTTTAAGTCTAGTTTAATTTGAGCGCAAAACTCAGCATGTTTGAAGCGTTGCAAAGCTTTGGTGAGCCCATCGGCTCTACAAAGTTCAGATGGTGTAAAATTTAGCGAGATATATCCACTTTTTATTGATTCCCTGACTGTCGACTGTCTAATTAGGAAGTGTCAATTCCGGGCATTGAATTTATCAGAATTGGCGATTTTCATCGCAGAGGTATTGTCAATATCGGTTAATATAGGTTAAGAAGAGACTTAAAAAAGCTCTTCATAGAGAGGTCGAAGCCACTGAGCTGCAATAGCCGTGTAGTAAGAGCAGCATACTCGGCTTCGCAAGTGCTTTGGGCTGTTACGGTTTGTTTCTTTGACCACCATGCGATGGGAGAGCCATTGACAAAGAAGAAAATTCCTTATGTTCCTTTAGAGGATGAGATATTACCCCAGCTGCTATCCGATGATGCTGTGAGTCCGGATATTCTTTGTTTGGGATAGAAGAGAGATGCCGATTTAGTCCGCGAGACATAACGAATGAGATGTTTCAGAGATAGTAGTGCATTCTGAGAAGGGTTACGCACGTATCGACAAAGACTATTGACTGCATATTGGATGTCAGGTCGTGTCATATTTGCAACATGCAGCAAGGTTCCTACAGCAGAGCGATATAAGGCAGCATCTTGTTTTGAACATAGCTTATCTTTGTCAAGATCAATGAGATTATCATCTGCTATAGGAATATTTGAGCCTTTGCAATGTATCATACCCATATCATCGCACAAAGCCTCGATTTTGTCTTTTTGATCTATTCTAATGCCGTCAGATTTTCTTTCGATATTAATACCGAGAAATTTTCTCATTGCACCTAAGTCTTTGATTTGAAAAGCGTTAGCTAGAGCAGTCGCAGTCTGCTGAGTTTTCATTGCTGACGTAGATAAGATCATGAAATCATCAACATAGGTAGAGATGATAGTATCATTATGGCGGAATACGTTTGTGTCAAATTTTAGCGGTTGAAAGCCCATTTGAAGCAAAAAATTTCGAAGTTTGACTTGCCATCGTCGTGGTGCCGTTTTCAGACCATATATTGCCTTGTGCAATTTACAGACTAGATCACCAGGCTGCTCACGATCGTGAGGCTGTTCAATATAGATAGGATCGTCAATTTCTGCATGGAGGAATGCAGCAGTTATATCTACATGCCGAATATGGGCGTCATGTAGCGCTGCAAAGGCCAACAACATGCGTATTGTTGTTGGAGGAAGGACATCAGCATATGTGTT
This sequence comes from Podosphaera xanthii, assembly GCA_028751805.1. Classification (NCBI taxonomy): domain Eukaryota; kingdom Fungi; phylum Ascomycota; class Leotiomycetes; order Helotiales; family Erysiphaceae; genus Podosphaera; species Podosphaera xanthii. The sequence goes on along the minus strand of JAPWIX010000009.1, from coordinate 4,753,428 downwards.
ATCAGCAAATGGTTCAGAAAATCCTCGAGCACACCATCGTGCCTTTAGTTTTCCATTCTGTTTCTCTCTCAGTGCCCATTTACCAGTCATTACTTTACCCATTGCTTGAGAACGTGGGACCAGAGTCCAGACTTTATTTCGTTTCATATTTTCAATCTCTTTATCAAGAGCATCATTCCAATCTTTGGATCTGGGCCCTGATAAGGCCGTCTGAATGATATTTCGATTGTTATTTCGAAGGGAAAGGATGCTAGTTCGGAGAGGAAACGAATTTTTGTGAACCCTGATATCACGTCGAACAACTGTTCTATTAGTCTTGGAGTTTAAGATGAGATAACCACCAATAAATTCTGTGCCAACATATATACCATCTTTAGCTTTTGATTCCAATTTATTTTGGTCGGGATCAAGCCAAAAAGCTCGACAGCCAAAGGGATGAAATTAAGAATGTTTGGTATTTTTCCAAAGATGGCTTGATATGAAGAATTTGGTGCTACCTTATTTGGTGTCACGTTAAGAAGATTAATTGCAGCATTCAAGATGACTGGCCACAATCGCAATGGAAGACCAGATTGTAAATGGAGGGCTCGCATCTTTTCTGTAACAGTGCGAACGTTTGGTTCAACAATTCCATTCTGTTCCGGTGGGTGAGAAGATGATTTCTTCCATTCAATACTACGAGACAGTAATTCATTTTGGAGACTAGAGTTAGATAACTCAGTACCACTGTCTGTATGAATGAACTTGGGGGTTTTTCCAAATTTTGTCTTTAAGTTTTCAAGAAAATTACGAACTATGATAGGCACAGTTTTCTTTAAGTAGACAGGCCAAGCCCATTTCTAGGCAGTGAATTCATCAACTGCCAAGAGGAACCAGGTTGCATCAGGAACTGATTTATCGGTAGCAGTAGGCAACAGTGATTTTTGACCACCGACTAAATCCATGTGGATCACTTCTCCAAAAGACGTAGCACTACGAAGAGAACCATGTCCTTTTAATTTTGTAATTTTAGATTTAGTACAGATTTCACACTCAGAAGAAGACTTGTACGCTGTAATGTTAGCCGACTTCAAAACTGCAGACTGAGCTTTTTGACCAGGATGGCCGAGTATACTGTGCCAGTCTCGTTTTACAGAAAGGACATTGAATTGTTTAGTGATCGGTCTCGAAGACATACAGATTAATCTTCCAGAGATACGACGAAATGTGGCGCAGACAGTACCATTTGGGTGTATTAGTTCAATGTTTCCGTAATTAGAGGGCCAATGTATGGAAAGTCCTTGTTTTTCTATTTTTGTGGTAGAAATTATACGATGAAGTTGACCTGGAATATGAATGGCACCTTTGAGTACTTCTAATTTACCATTTGATGATGGAAAAATTAGGTCACCTTTTCCAACGGCTGTCACAATATTACCACCAGCTACTCGGACTGTTTGGGAAATAACGGAATAGGGGGAGAAATCAGATTTATTTCCAGATACATGGAAGTCTGCCGCAGTATCTAATTGATAACCAGAATCATCTTGAGAATCTTTAATAGAAAGAACATTCTTACTACGGTTATCGGTTTTAGGTGACTTTTGGTTAAATACCCTCTTTTTCTTTCTACATTCATCCTCTTTATGACCAACATTCTTGCAGTAATTACAGGTGATAGAACTTTTCTGAGAGGCTCGAGATTTTGCCGGATTTATAGAATTCCATTGGCGACATTCAGAAATTGTTTTCTCAAATGAATATTCCCGACACCGATTTGCAAGCTCTGGCTGCAATTTATTAACGTGGTAGAGAAGGAGAAGCTTGATTTAATCATCTAGTCCGGGAAGTAGAAACGAATGTTCAGCGAAATCTTGGAGACGTTTGTCAAACTCTTTGATATACTGGTGGACTGACATGCTTTTCGAAGGTTGAAAATTCCAGAATCGATGGACAACATTCATTTTGTTGATATGAGCATTTCCATTGGCTATATTTGCAATTTTTGAAAGAATGATCCGAGGTGGATCACGAGGTGCTGTTTGTACTTCTGGAGCAGTCTCCCGGAGTTTAGAGGCCCACCAAATTGACCACATAGTCAAAGCTTTATTTCTGGGTGGATCAGGAAGAAAAGCAGCTGCCGTGTCACTAAGCTGGATTAGCTTTTGTACTGATTCATGCCAATGGTACCAGTTTGACGATTTGAGTGTCGGAATAGGCGTCATAGCTTCAATTTTACTTAGGCGCTCTGATAGAGTATACTGTTTCAGTTATGAGAAGGAGTAGATGCAATATTCTGACTTGCGAGTATAATGTACGATTTCTTAAGGTGAGGATTGAATGAGAATAGATAGAGGTGTGTAATTGTATATAGATCTGACTTGTCAATTTTCCTATGAAGGTAAGACGTCCTACTTATATACATAAAGCAATACTTGTCATATCCTTCTCTCAACTATCTTTAGGTACTGCACCAATCTACCACTGTCTAGTCAGTCAATTCATGTATACTACTTAATCTATTACGACCAAGGGAATGTCTGCCTCACACGACTCGTGTCACCTGACCAGTATTATCTGATCTAGTCTAGGCGACTCAAATTACGCGACTCGGTCCTCATGCCTTGATGCACCCGTCCACACAGATCATCCTCGCCTATTCATGGACCTCGCACATCTCTAATATCGCTATTCGCAACATATACACCTCAGTTTTCCTGCTCGATTCTCTGATCGAGGCTTTGACTTCATCCATAGTGGCGAAAATAATGCCTCCAATTACAAAATCAATATGTTGAATATCAAGTTTATTATTGATATCCTCAGTGTCAGATTTCGAGTCGGAGGGCTTGGGAAAAGACATCGTAATGATGTGCGAGAATTGCTACAGTGACTTTAGGAAGTGAAAAGATGAGAGCACAGAGATTCGATGTCAATATAACAGTAGCAGGAACTGTTTTGACAGTGGAGGCGCAGAGATTATAACCTGTGATGATGGAGAAGCATGAAGTTTGACTCTTATTAACTAGTTTAAATATTTACGGTTTATCATGTGACCATAGTCAGGTGCTACACGGTCTCCATTACAATGTGTGCTTAATTGTTTTTGTTCATCTTTGTTGAACATCTCAAAATTTTACAGCCTATTTATCACTATAGGGTTTTTGAACAATGTCCGGACTACATTTCATTTGGGATAAAATTAAATCAGATACTCTATCAACTTGCTAAATCTACTACATATATGAACTGTTTGGGTATTTAGTATCATTTACGTCTATTTCCCGGTCAAAGTCTGATTCAATTACTCAAAACAATTTCGCTCCGTAGCATTGTTTCAATTTAATGTGAGGAATATACCTAATTATCAGGTCATTTAATACGAGTATGGCCAGTTGCCCTACATCCTTGATATCTTATTCTACCGTATCCGAGCTCAACACAAGTCGTGCAATACCGTAAAACTTTTGGCCTGGTCTTGTGTTGAGACAGGCTCGACCAGCTGCCTATAATGCGCCCTATGGTGTGTGTAGTCGTGTTTATTCGTACTATCTTGAGTCTAAGACTATTATAAGACTAGGGCTCCTCTCTGGCCTTAAATCTGAATGGAAAATTGGTATTTTGCGTCAATCAACGCCTTTTCCTGCATGTCTCGTCCGCTTCGTTGTGAAACATTATACTTTTCTAACAGGCTGGGAGTTTCTTTCTTCGCCCTTTTCTCTATTCTGAGTTGCTGGTAGTGATGGCATATCCAGCAGACCTAGCGTGATTTTGGACCGCCTCATACAGTTTTTTTAATAGAAACGTAAGATCCGGGTAAAATTCATTTCGACGAAGTAATTCTGCCATTGTTAGTTTTAGAGCTGGACGTCGATTACGCTCAAATTGATAAAAACGTACATGAAAACAGTTAGAAGGTGAATTAGTATTTCGTTACAGTAGGGCGCAAGTCATAGGCAGGTAAAAATAAATTGATATGAGACCTTCACTGTTTTTCTAAGTTCTAAAATCTCTCTCTTATATACATGTATTGCCTCTTCTTCTAATAGTGGAATAAAAAATAGATCTAACTTATCTCCATCTCATCAGGCTCGATTCACGCGACCTTGCCTGCAGGCCGGTTAGATGACAATCACAAACAACATGATTGATATAGTGGCAAGTGATACAACTTGCTAAGGGGGGACGAAGACGGCGTTTCTACCTGTACGTGGTGTCCCCTACGAACCTGAAGTTTATTTTCAGAGCCAACAGAAGCACGCATCGCTTGGTCACGGAGGAAAAGTCACCCAGATGAGTTTCCGGGGCGTACACAGCTCCCGTTATGGTGGTGATTGATCAAACTAAGTCGGCCCTTTTTACCAAGATGAATTCTCACTGTTTACAGATATTCTGGCATTATACTGTCTGCCAAGGAAAGAGCACCGCTACCTGAGCGCTGGTGGTGTCGGTATAAGGAGGATATCTGGACTATGGGATATTAGGGAGATACAGATGGGGATACGCACCTCGTGTGGCTCTGGTGTCTAGGCCTCGCCTGGCTGGAGTTGCAGGTTTTTCGAGACTTTTTCCCGCGTACCGGTTTCCATGGCTGCTCTTTTTCATTTTTTTTGAGCAGAAGGTTCCGTAGAAAGGGTGGTTGAATTCTACGGGTAGTTACTGAGCTAAATGGCTACCCGTCATGGGTCAATGTATCAATGATCTTAGGTTCGAGGTAAAAGGGGATAGGAGCACTGTAAAAGGTGTGGCCTGGGTCAGAGAGGAGCCCTAGTGTTATAACAGTCTTGGACTCCACATAGCACGAATAAACACCACTACAAACAAACTGTCCGGGTCGTTCTCCCAAGTACAGTCTGGGTAGCTTGGACACATGCCCCACTTTAGACAGGAGAAAGCTGGTTCGAATCCAACCAGATCTTCACACCACATTCAGCCGCGGTGATATTGTATTCGTGGAATGACGAAAGCATACCCTGATAACCACAGGTTTTTCTCGCTTTACCTTATGGTTGGTATCCACAGAAAAGGGTACTTGCCGTAAGGCGTTTTTCTCGTAGCGGTACAGTCGTCCTTCTCAAACTCGATAGTGGGTCCCGGTATAAGTGTTAAAAATATTCATTGTAACTTGGACTTTTATATTTGCAACACTTACCCTTACAGGTCATTTTGTGTGCAGGGGTAAGTATTGCAAATATAAATGGTTAAATTTCAATGAATATTTTCAACACTTATACTGGGACCCACTATCGAGTTAGAGAGGGATGACTGTATCTGCAAATGATATCTGAGTATGAGTATTCCAAACGTTAGACTGCGTCATTCTGCGAAAAATACGTAGTCATTCGCGTCATAGCTTCAGGCTGCATACGCAGAAAGGATTTAAAAAAATGAGCTTCTGTTGTTATGGGCTGTGTCCGTGTGGGAGCTGATCCCAGCGGCCACCCCAGTAATAATCGTAATAATAAGAGCAGGGATGAATTGTGCGTTTCGGAGTACAGTCATCCCTCTGATAACTTAACTCCCGGTAACTTTAATCCTCTGATAAATCAACAAATTCCCTGCGACCGATCATTTAAATTATCAGAGGGATGACAGTAAAATGAAGTCTTTGCATTAGGATCGGTGGAGTTGGACGTTGGGGCACCTCGGGACGAGGATCAGGCAACTTCAAGGAGCAGGATAGGGTAGATTAGCGAGATTGAGTGAGGTTAGATCTGGGAGTCGAGCCACAAGTCGTAATTTACTCATCACTGTAAAATTACAGACCGTTTTTTCGACTTCGACCTTATTGAATAATGAGCGTCCTCGATTGCATAACATTTGTATGGCCCATTCCAATTTTAACTAGTATAATATCGTGATAGGGTCGGATGGTGCAGTGGTACACTATCCGGGCCGTTCTTCCAAGTAGAGTCTGGGTAGCTTGGACACATGCCCCACTTGAGACAGGAGAAAGCTGGTTCGAATCCAGCAAGACCCTCACACCACTTCTCTCGCGGTGATACTGTATTCGTAGAATGACGAAAGCATCCTCAGATAGCCACAGGTTTTTCTCGCTTTTCCCTGTGGTGGGTATTCACGGAAGAGGGTACATGTCGTAAGGCGTTATTCTCGTAGTGGTATCTGCAAATGAAATCTGAGTATGAGTGTTCCAAACGTCAAACAGAGTTATTCTGCGTCACATACATATCTTCCGTAATCATTCGCGTCATAGCCTCAGGCTGCATACGCAAAATTGATTTAAAAAAAAATATCGTGATAAACCAAGGATTTTAACATGTCACCTATTTTCTCGGCCAACCTGGAATTGTACGTATAAAATTATTTTCCACTGTTGGGACTATCACAGAATCTCAACTTGAAAATTGTGTAAATGCTTCGAATAAATGCAGCACGTTTGCCAGCCTTCTATGAATATATTCTAGTGATGAGTTACTTAGCACATGCCTCCAGAGAGTTAGTTCATTACTCACTTGATCGCCAGTGTCTTGAGGGTATAAGATATCATTCATTTAATCTTTTCTTAGCAATAGCAGGCACTACAAGACTTCGCATAAAATTCCAAAAAATCACAGAAAATATCGAATTTGTGACTGAAGCGTAACTCTTCAGTGCATTAATCCTGATTGTCCGGAGATGAATCATGTGCCACATTTCGCGCACGTCCCTTGTAAAAACTGTATAATATTTATTTTTTTTTTTTTTTTAAATCATTTTGTATTCAGCCTAATAGCTATGACAAGTGATCTAAAAAAAATACAAAAATATGTCAAATTTCCCCAAGCATAGGTCAAGATAACTCATAACTTTATTAGTGACCTGTATAATATTCTTTAGGTTAGAATGGGAGAGGATGTAGACTGAAAAAAATATATGAATTGATTGATTGTATATTTACCTGATTGAAGATCTATAGCTATAGCTATTACACCCTTAGACCGATATTCCCGACACTGATCAGTGTTCTCATACATCGAGGACACAGAACAGCAAGGTATATTGGAGAGACATACTTAGTACTTAGATAAACATAAGGACTTAACGTACTTAAGCCACCTTTTGTAACGGCAGTGACCAAGTACGTGCTAATAAACCGATCTAAAACGATGAATAGATAGTAGGACATAACCCACAATTTCTACTCGAACAACAGATCGAACTCTGTGCCCATCGCTAGCACATCTAACTTCAGCTACCCTCTTTGACGTAGCTACCTACTCATATTATCAAAAATGGCCGACCATACCGAGGAAGATATCAAAATGACGGATGTTGTCTCTGAACAGAACATCATGGAAGTAGAAAAGAAGCGTTGGACTCCAGGTTACGTTATTGGTCATATAATGAAATTTGAAAAATTTGCAGAAGTAGAAGCTACCGACGAGGCGCTGTGGCAAGGCTTCCAGGATTACTTTGAAGGTTGGGCTATAAACAATTTCAAACTTGCAGGTCTCACCGACGTAAATAATCTTCGTACGTACCTTCGCCAATATGGTGTCTACGTGCAGAAAAAGCAAGGTTACAGCGTTGCAAAATCCCTCCACAAAATTCTGGTGGAGGAAGAACCAGCTAACTGGCCAGCTGACGAGCTTGCCGACCAAATCAGCAGGAAATCACTCTACTCTAAACGTGCCTCTCATCCTGCTCAGACTACGATGCCCCTCCAGTATCCTCTTACAGCTACTACGCCTCCTGTAGAATCACGGTATCAAAATTTCACTGAAAATCCTCTCTTTGAATCCGCTCAAAATACACAAGGTTTGCACCGGACAAGCTGTTACAGTTATGAGTTAGGGAAGTATCATCATGTGCTGACTTTTGCAAAGATGTCACTATAGTATTGCAGGAGAGTGTATGAGAAGATAATGTGTAATAATTGATATCTAAATACTATGTGCGAAGAGCCCACTATTTATATACGGATATTCTCGCTTAGTGTCTGACCCACCGTATCAAACACATCAAACATATTATGAACGACCTAACACCTGACCTCACACTTACGGTATAGTGCACCTGATGCGATCCACATCACGGTCATCTCATATAATAACACCACGGCATTTTACCGGTATTCAAAGTTTATCAGCATTATTCGCGCTCGCCATGACTAATCTTCCCCTTCCTCCACCATCCCTCCCCCCGCCACCCCTAAATTCCTTTGCCCGTAAGGCCAAAGAGGTCTCGCTGACAGAGATGCTACTGTCAACAGCCTCAGCTGCAACCACCCGGAACCAAGAGGCAACACTCATGTTCCAACACATTGCTAGCGTCTTAGATGATGCTATTGACGATAATAATTCAATTCCCAATCACCTCCAAAAGCCATTTCGCGACTTTGTCACAGATCTTAGTTGCATAGCCCGACAACACTTCAAGTGTCATATTAGAGGCTCACCGCGCCCACCGGCGCCTTACTCGTCAGTCCATAATTCTCATCCAAAAAATGTGGCACAGGCTACACTCGCCGCCACACCCGCCACCGCTAGTTCTCGTCAACCTAAATCATTTGCTGCTGTTACTGCGGCTTCAGCTCCTCCTCATGGACCGCAAAAACAGTCCCCGACAAATAAGTCACCCGCGGCACCAGGAAATTCCAAGACTAACGGCCGGTCTGGTATAAAGAAAGCCCCTGAAGATAATTGTCTTCTAGTACGACTCGGCACCGGTCACCCTGGTCTTAGCATGTCACCCTACGCTTTGCAACAACAGCTGAACTTGTTTCTCAAAGAGAAACTTGTTTGCGAAGTACAGATGACCAAAACAGGCTTTGCTATCTGTCCCTTTAGCACAGAGGCCCAAAGGACTCTGTATGCCCAAATGGGCGAAATCGAATCCTCTTTGTCATCTCAGGGTCAATGCAAAGTTGAGAAGCCGGTACAGCATAATGCTTATAGATTATCTGGTGTTCCCCGTACTTATTCAAGTTACAATGGTACCTCAATGGAACTGGTAGAAATCACTGCAACGACTGTCGCAGAGGCGTTAACAGACTTGACCAACGTTTCCCCTATCAATGTTCTAGAGTCTCGAGGCTCATGTAACTCTGAATTCTTCCACCAAAAAAGCTATATTGTTCTTTACCCAAAAGGACTAGTTCTTTCCAAGCTGATACCTCTCTTTGGAGTGCGAGTTCCTACTAAGTTACTACCACAAAAATTTAAAACTCCCCAATGTGGAAGGTGTTTCGGCTGGCACAATTAACGATCATGTGCTCGTTTTCCTCGCTGTCGTTTATGTGAGTCAACTCAACACTTGGAGAGCGGCCATATCTCTTGTGACCCCTCAAAAGATCACTTCTGTCCACCAAAGTGCGCAAATTGTCACGGTCCCCATCCGGCTGACTCATTAGAATGTCTTATTCGACCCCGAAAAGATAATTCACTACCATCTAAACAGCAAATGGCTCAAATTAGACAGGCTGCTGCAGCCGCTAGATTTCGCCTAAAGGCGGCTCATTGTGGTGTCATCGGGAGTCAAGCAACGGCTGGCTCATCTGCGATTAACATTGAGAAGCTAGCTCCTCCAAAGACCACACCTACATCTCAAACCCTATTTAAGGAAACACCCATAATATCCGGGGGGAAATTCGCACCTCTTGCTTTAGATAGCCAACAGAGTAGCTCAATGGAAAAAAACTAATGACTACTGAGACCACTTCTCTGAGAATACTTCCAGTCAATGTAGGGCGCAGCTCGTCTGCGCAACAAATCGCTCTTTCAACTGCTTTTCAAACAAATGCAGATATCTTGCTAGTACAAGAACCATACGTCTTCAAAGAAATCTCAAGGAGAATTACATGCAAACACCCATCTTTCGAATGTTTCACTCCTATCGATAATTGGTCTACTAGACCTAGAGTTTTAACATATTCACGAATTAGTAACACACTGTCTTTCGTTCAAGAGCGTCCCTATCGTCAGGTAGAGAAAGGGGCCGAGGATGTCCTCATCCTAACCATCAAAGGTCCTAGTCTCCCTCCTACACAAGTTATAAATGTCTATAACGCTCCTCCTGGAGCTATAAATCCAGGCGCTGGGGTATCTTTCCTTGTTTCGATTCCAGAAAATCAGTTCCAATAAAATATAATCCTTGCAGGAGATTTCAACCTCCATCATCGGCTTTGGCACCCTTCCCATTGTTCCTCTCCTTCTACTCAATCAGACGCTCTCATTTCCTGGCTAGAGCCCAAGAATATCTCCTTTATATCTGAGATAGACAAGCCAGCCCACAACCGTGGGAATGTCTTAGATCTTGCCTTTGCTTCCGCCTCGCTAATTACAGCAGGAATCGCTGCATCAGTCCAACGGGACCTTGATGTAACTTCAGATCATTACCCATTAATAATCGTTCTCTCCTACAAAGCACACAAGTCTTTCACTCATTCTCGACTTCGTTTTTCAACAGTCGACACAGCGACTTTCTATTCACTCCTTCAATCTCAACTGAACGGAACTCCCTTCCCCTCCGATGGATCCCCACCGAGTCTTGACAAGAGAGCTGAAGACCTAATTCAAATATTGCACAACTCATTTGCTGGATCAGCAAAAAGATCCTTACAGCACAACAGAGGCCAGCCATGGTGGAATCAAAGCTGCAAGGAAGCAAGAAAACGATATCGAGAGGCCGCTCGCTCCACGGCTCCTTTACATGAAGAGGAAAAAAGCATTCCGAAAGGCTGTAAAACAAGCCAAGGCCTCGTTCTTTCACAAAAAGCTGGATGAAGCCAGCAACGCTAAAGACGCGTTTGATGTAACCAGATGGCATAAGTCCAAGGGAAACTTTCGTTCTCCCCCACTCATTGATCCTCTCTCCCCAGACGCACCGCCTGCTCAAAGCCTCGAAGATAAAAGAGAAGTCTTAATAAACAATCTCCTGCGTAATCAGTCTGAAGTGGCTGACATACCCTTAACAGCTCCGACAGTAGCGAGAGCTATGCTTCCTTTTCCCCAGCTAACTATGCATGAAGTTTCGAACGCCATTCTTGCAGCTGGGAACACAACTGCAGGAAAAGATGAAATACCTACTGCAGTTCTTCGTCTAGCATGGCCACAGATTTTAACCCTAGTATTAGACCTCTTTCAGGCATGTATTGATGCCGGCCACCACCCTAAATGTTTTCGCACCGCGATTATAGCAATGATTGGAAAGCCAAATAAAGCAGATATGACTTCTCCAAGATCGTATAGACCAATTGCTCTCCTTTCCGCTTTAGGTAAGGGCCTTGAAAGAGTGGTCGCTAAGCGAATGGCGTGGGTCGCCATTAAACACAAGGTGCTTACCAGTCGACAATTTGGTGCAGTACCGCTTCGCTCGTCTGTTAATCTAACGACTTGCCTAACTCATGACATCGAAACTGCATTAAATAAAGGCCTAACCGCCACAGTTGCTACTCTGGACATCAAAGGAACTTTTGACACTATTCTTCCTGGTAGACTAGTAAGACGTTTACGCGAACAAGGCTGGCCAGGCAATCTCTGTAACTGGATTGGATCCTTTGCCACTGAACGCAAAGTCTGCATTCGCATCAATGGAGAGGTAGGAGCACCGAGAGCAATTGACTGTGGACTCCCACAGGGCTCTCCGGTGTCCCCAATCCTTTTTATGCTTTACATTTTGCCACTTTTTAAGTTAGAAGGCCTTCAAAAATCTTTTGGATATGCCGATGACATAGCGATTCCGGAGATATCTCCTACACTTGAAGTCAACTCGCAGAAGATTAGCTCAGCAATCAATCAAGCCCTATCCTGGAGTGTTCAAGAGGGGATAAATTTTGACCAGTCAAAATCAGAGTTAATCCACTTCTCGAGAAAACACAGGGATAAAGATCGGAGCCCACGGGTTCTCGCTAGCAACTTTACCATCGCCGAGAATAATGTGCGGCCTTACATCAAATGGCTTGGAATATACTTCGACAGGAAGCTCACATTCCAACATCATGTGAAAATTCAAACATCAAAGGCTCTCAGGGTTGCGATGGCTCTTCGCTGTCTCGGTAATACTCTTCGCGGCGTGTCACCTAAACTTTCCAGGAATGCGATAATGGCATGCGTCCTGCCTATAGCACACTTTGGTGCGGCGACATGGTGGCCGGGAATAAATAAAAAACATGGCGATAAGACCATTTCTAATAAAGTTGGGTAGCACCTTTATATGTTAGATAAAGTCCATGCAGCTACAGCAAGAGCGATTTTACCTGTCTTTCGCACCACACCGTCTCCTGCACTCCTTCGGGAGGCTGGTCTACCACCAGCTGTAGTTGCGCTTGATAACATAGCAAGGAAAGCTGCTGTCCGTGTTCGAAAGTTAGACTCTCGACACCCCCTATTCCAACGAGGGCAGAAGTCACTTAGTACACCCGCTTTTTCAAGATTTGCACGCTCTCAAAGCAGCATCCCAGCATCAGATCAATATGACCCTCTCATTTTTGCCCCTTGGGAGCTTCAAGAACCTCTACAAGACTCCCTGAGGCGAATTAACGGCCCATCAACTATGCCTTAACACAGGGTGCATTGCTTGGGGGAATTTGTCAGGAAGATTCCACCTGCTGATATAGTAGTCTACTCTGATGGCTCTAAATTACCCGATGATCGGGCTGGAGGTGGCTACGTCATATTCCAATTTAGAATTCAAGTTAAATCATTCGCCTTCCCACTAGGCAAAGGGAAAGAGGTTTATGATGCTGAGGCCCATGCAGCCCTAAAGGGAATCCAAGCTGCGATTTCTCTACCATCGACCCGCTTTGCCAATGATATTTGGCTGTTCATTGACAATGTCGAGGTAGCGAGAAGACTCTTCACCAAGACGAACAGCATCTCATCACAATTTATTTTTCTAGATGCTCTGGAAGTTCTCAAACAATGGAAATCCCGCTCAAGGCTCCCGCACATACGCGAGGGGAATATAAATATTCGTTGGGTCCCTAGTCATGCAGGAATCGAAGGAAACAACCTTGCCGACGTAGAGGCCAAGAAAGGGGCTGCGTTACCCTTTCTAAACAGCCAAACAAAATTCTCGATAGCGTCACTTAACAAATGGATGTCAACCCAGATGAGCCAAGCCAGAGAAAAGTGGTGGAACGATCACATGCCCCGGACCTATTTCGGCCTCGGAATAAACACCGCCCCTCCATTCCCAAAAGAGCTTTTGTCAAGAAGAAAAACTTTGGGGCAAGTAATTGCGGCAAGAACTGGCCACGGGGATTTTGCTGCCTATCACACTCGTTTTAAACATGAGCTCGCTAACAACTACTGCCGCTGTGGGTCTGCAAAGACTCCAACACATTTTCTTTACTGCCGGATTGTGAGACGAAGTGGTGGACGGCCCGAAGGGCCTATCAATTTGCTCATTCCTACACTTCTCGGAACCTCGGAAGGAGCTCTTATTTTGACTAAATGGCTAGACCACTCTCAGTATTTTGAGCAAATCTGTCCTCGCTGAGGCATAAGTTTTTATTTTACTTCTACTTTACCTATACACCTTTTTTTTATTTTTTTACTTTTTTTTTCTTTCTCTATTTGATCGGAGGCTCTAATATGGAAAGGAGGAGCGGGTGAGAGGGACTGATTGATCACCAGTCGGGAGTCTGTGGAAGTCTCATTATTTATCTTTGCAAATTTTGTATGCCATCCTTTTATGTGCGCAGTTTCAAACAACGTAGCACAGCAATGTATTTACAGACATGACATGTCCTTAGATCTAGAGTTCCGACTTTAGCGTCCTGTGTCCCGAATGGGATAGATATCACGTGCTCTGGTGCACATGTTTATCACCCTAGACGAAAAATAGAATCATCATCATCATCATCATCCACATCACGGTTATGTAGATCGCCGATGTTGATAGCACAACACAAGCCGAGGACAGCAACAAGCTCAATCTCAACAGCAAAGTCCAGAGCCTCCCAAATTTGTGCAGGAATCACTCCACAAAAGTAATTCCCGCTCTCTACAGCAAAACTACAGTGGTTCTCGAAACTTACTTAACTCTGGAAACCATGATAGAGAACAGAGCGAACGACAGAAAACTGCTAGTTTAATGAATCTTTACAAGATTTATTACAAGGATAGCATGAAGTATGGCAGTCAAAAAGACAGTCTCGACTTTATGCTAGATGAGTTTCATGAAATGTGTTCCGCTGCCGGCGTTTCCGAGGACTGCAAATCCATAGTGTTCCCTATCATGTTAAAAGATTCGGCGAAAATATACTACTCTGAAATTATACGTGGAAAGATCTCCAAATTCGACGATGTGGTTGAGGCTATCCGTCATAACTTTGAAACACCAGAACTGCAAAGAGAAATGCAATCATCTTTCAATACTATAATTTTAGCAAAAATAATTGATCAAAATAAAACAACAAAAACAAAATTCGACTGCCTTGAAGAACTTGTCACTGAGATTCAACGTCTTTACCGTGGCCTTCCCAAATATAATAGATTAGGCCAGAACAACGACGCCCAACTACGTGACAAGTTACTCAGTGCCTGTGAGGAGGATCTCGACTGTGCTATGGCATGCATGAATCCAGCAACAACACTACAAGCATTTAATGCATAGCTTTGGACCTCTATAAATCTTGCCTCCAAGATCCGACGGCCACGAGGGCCTGCCTAAAATTTCGCCAATGAGAGTGGCGATAATGAAATTTTTTACACCGATCGACAATATAACGGACAACGTAAAGCCTCGGCAAGTTATCTGGCACATTTGCAATCGAGGAGATCAAACAGAATTCAGCAAAGTAAGAAAATGTGCTTCGTGTGTAACAAGAATAGTTGCTGGTCAACGAGACATACACCAGAAGAAAGACGTAGATCTATGAACGAGTTTCGGAATAGGGCCTCTCGACTATCCGGCAGAGATTATACGAGTACTGAAATCCGTCAGTTTCTGACAAATTATGAAGGCTCAGAGCCAATCAAAGATCTCAGCCAGCAGTTTGAACACCTCCACGCAACTCCCGAAGAAGAAGAAGAAGAAGATGATGATCTAGAAGATTACTTCACGACTTGTAACTTTTTCTCGGGACCTCTTAATCATCAATCGACAGTGTTAACGTCAGAGGAATTTACCACAAATCACAGAGAAATTAACGGATTTATAGCAATCGGGTCTCTCATCGACAAATCAACCGAACATATTCTCACACTCTCAGATTCTTTCACAAAAAACCCCTACT
Source organism: Podosphaera xanthii (assembly GCA_028751805.1). Classification (NCBI taxonomy): domain Eukaryota; kingdom Fungi; phylum Ascomycota; class Leotiomycetes; order Helotiales; family Erysiphaceae; genus Podosphaera; species Podosphaera xanthii. The sequence continues at coordinate 4,738,268 of JAPWIX010000009.1, read as the reverse complement.
CATCCCTTAAGTTTGAAGGCATCATCATTGACACTGGTGCAGCCAAGATCTCCACAGCAGGCTTTGAACAGTCTCTAGCTCTCAAACGACTTCAATCCGAATTAGAACTGAATACCTCACGAGCTGGAGGAGCCAAAGTGACTTTTGGCATAGGTACAACTTCATCAACTGGTACAATCGACGTACGTACTCAAATTGGAAATATCATTTTTTACGTCACGGAATAAACGACTCCATTTCTTTTTTGTCTTGCAGACATGGACAAAATGCATATTCATTATAATAATCTTACAAATTTACTAGTTCAACAGACTACAGATGGGGAAAGAATGTATCCTGTGATACGAAAATATGGCCATCCATTCTTACTACTTGAAAGAATTGAACAAACCCTCACCCACTCATACGAAAGAGATGATGGAATTAACGAATGTCATCTTACAGACATAGAGCTACGTAAACTACATCGCAGGTTTGGCCACCCTTCAGCCAACCGTCTCGCAAAGCTTCTCGATCGTTCTGGACATGAATTTAGCCGACAAGCCATCGAGCATCTCACAAAGTATTGTGACTCCTGCCAGAAGCATGGAAAATCCCCTGGTCGATTCAAATTCAGTATCAAAGACGACCGGGAATTCAACTCCTGCATATATATTGATGTTCTCTGGATCGATGATAAGCCAGTTCTCCATGTTGTTGATGAAGCAACACGCTTCCAAGCAGCTCGATGGCTAAAATAAATGAATGCTCAAGTGGCATGGAATGCCTCCGCAACTATTGGATTGATGTTTACCTCGGTCCCCCAGACATAATCGTACACCACTCTGGAACAAATTTCACCGGAAAAGAATTCAAGCAAATTGCTGCAGCCATGTCCATCCCAACAAGAACAATCCAAACTGAGGCAGATCATGGTGTCAGGAATGCCTCTGTTGTATAATATATATATGGAGATAGCCAGAGCATAGTGTTCTATGATTTCTGGTCTGGTCTTTTAGCCAAATAGTAATGCATCTATCTCGTATATTATGTAGCACAGCATCCATAGCCTGACATCACGGGTCTTGCTCTTGCTCTTGTCCGCTGTCTACATGCCGCTCATGACACATGGAGTTGGACGAGTCGAACTTTATCATATTCCACTCCGTTGAGCTTACGAAGTGATCTCAAAAGATCTGGCTAAAACTAAAGCTGACTTTATTTGTCACGGACCAGCCCGGATTTTCTCAATTTGTTCCAATTAAGCTTTTCGCTAAAGCCGGAATATATTTTTATGTCTTAAATTTGTTATGATGATTACTGTATCACGATTCTCTGAGGCAAAAATCTCTCTGAGGATGTATATCACAGTATCTCTAAACTTCGTGTGTAAAATAAATATGATCAGTTTTTATCCTTATTTTTTAAGTATATAAGTCAAAGTAACCATAAGGTATATACAAAAATGCTGTGAGAGCTGTAGGCGCTAGTGAAGTTGATACACGCCCATCAGTTCATGATAAAACATAAGATGTCCCAGACAGCATGAACGATCATCCTTTGTACCAAATCCTCCCAACTAGGCTCAAACGTCTAATTGATCTCGATGTTCCAATATCTGAAACCCGTCCCGCAGAGTTTCCAACAAAATTATTGCTTGTTATCTTTTTGTGCTTGGTTGTCAATCATTGCCTAAATAAACTACTGTTGATGTTTCCTCTTGTCGATTGTCATCAATAACTTCAATTATGTATTTATTGTCGATCTATTCTGCTGATCATCATTAAGGGCGTTGGAGTTTTGTTTATTTCATTATTCCTTAAGATTATTTCTGATTCAACTATGTTCTATAGCATTCGACGAGACCTCGGTGTGCTAGGGTATTCGCTGGCGCTCGGTGTCAAGGAGCATCTATTCGAGAATTTCAAGGAATCAGGTTGAAGGGTTATAGGTATAAATATGGGTCATGTCTTCATAGAGTAGGCTCTTCAGCTTTCAGTCTTGTATTCATTATCTCTAGTCAAGATCTAAGATCTTCGAATTCTAGCTATCATATTTCACGTACTCAAGATCTTTCAAGTGTCCAGGCCATTAGAGTTATTTGTGCACATCAAGCTCCAGTTAAGTCATCAAGTCCAAGCCCAAGTCCAAGTACCACGACACTATCAACATTCTTCAAATGGCTGTTAAAGCTGTTAACGATACTGCAGGACCGGAAGGCCTCGTGCCTACTTTGCTAGTCTTTGGTGCATATCCTAGAATGACTGAGTCCGATCCTCCAGCTGCCTCTATCTTCGATCGCGCAATGGCCATTAAAACAGCTGTGAAAGAAGTTCGCAAGATCCACGCCAGAGAACAAGTTCGAACTGCACTAACCATGCGGAACGGACCTAGAACCTCCCATCTAAAAGAACTTTCTCCGAATAGCCAAGTTCTTGCCTGGAGAGAGACTAAAGAATGGACTGGTCCACATACACTTCTTCGTATGAATGGCGAGGACTGCATAGTTCAAATTAGTAATTTTACACCAACATCCAGGGCCACCTCGGTTAAGCTATACTATGCCGAAGAAAATGCTCAAGAGCTCCCAGTAGCTCCACCACTCATAAATACGTCAGAGAAGGTTGATGTAACACCAGAAGTCTCTCAAAAACAAACAGAACCTCGTCGAAGCAGCAGACTCAATGAGCCCAAAGATTTAGGAAAAACTTTCTTCTGTTTTAATCATAATATTACTGTCACCAGCCTGCATGCATCAAATTTTATTTCAGCAAGAGAAGTCAGTGACCGAGAGCTTTCGATTCGTTTGCGTACTGAAGGCAAAATCACGGCACACGGAGACCCGTTTGAAATCTCTCGCAAGAAGGAAATTGATGGCCTAATTACTCAACGAGTATTCGATGTCATCCAAGAAGCTACAGTAACTCCGGGCGAGAGAATATTCAATGCTAGAATGCTTGATGCTGTCAAATTCAATGGCTCCACTCCATACGAAAAGTCAAGACTTGTTATCCAAGCATTCAGTGACTTCGGCAAAAGCAAAGTTCTTACTCAATCGCCGACTATCCAACAAACTAGCCAGAGATTAGTTATGAGTCTTGCACCAAGTCTTATCCTAAATAAAAACTTCAAAATGATGCTCAGAGACATAACTCAAGCTTATATACAGTCTTCGGCAAATCTTAACAGACTGTGACGGCTGGCAAGCCTTAATATGACCTGTAGACTATGCTTGGTAGCGCAGTCTTAGGCTTATGCAGAGGGGCACCCTGGGAATCTGATCATGTGGTATTGGTTAGGTAATAAACGTATATTTTGTAGTATTTGCCTCAGGCAGAAGTGTTACAGAGTATGGAATATTTGACCTTGTAATTACTGGAGCTTACTCTCCAAAGATTTACTATAGATTACCATAGTCTATATCAATTGCCTTACGCTTGTATAGCCCAACCGTGACATTGACGAATTCTAGCCAGACCTCCTCGAGAAATTGCACACCTCTTCCCGCGAGGTACAATCTTTTTAATGTTGAAGCCTCTCTATGGTATCCCGGAATCAGAGAATCACTGGTGGAACACTTGTCACAAGCATCATTTGGAGAATTTGCTTATGCGCCCTTCAACTTATGATCCTTGTCTACTGATTTCAACGTCTAAAGAGGCTTTGGGGCTCATCGGGATGCAAGTGGACGACACACTTGGTCTTACCGATGCCGCATTTCTAAAGCGAGAAGCAAAAGCACTGACACAGGCCAAATTTCTCGCCAAACCATTGGAAATACTTTCAGCCGAAAAATCATTGACTGTCAATGGTGCCAGAATTACTTTGGAAAGCCCCAACCTTTATCTTACGCAAAACGGGCAAGCTTGTTGATGGGAATTCAATTACAGCAAAAGATGACTATAGGCAACAACGAGCTCGTGGTGCACACGTGGCTTCAATTTGTCAACCAGAAGCCTCCTTTGCACTCTCTACAGCAGCTCAACACCAAGATCCAACAGACAAGGAGATCAAACAGTTGAATCTTTGTCTACAACGGCAAATCCAGAACCAGGACCAGGGAATCCGCTACATTCCAGTTAAACTTGAGACAGCAAAGCTCTTCGTCTTTGTTGATACATCTTTTGCTAATAATAAAGATTTGAGCTCGCAAATTGGCGTTATTATTGTCCTTGCAAATGAGATATCTCTCAATCCAAACGAATTCACCATTTCAGGGAATCTAATCCACTGGACATCAGTCAAGTGCAGAAGAGTCACTCGGGCAGTCCTCGCTTCGGAGCTTTATGCCATGGTTCATGGTGTAGATTTAGCTGTCGCACTTAGAACCACACTTAACATGATTACGGAACAACTCCAAATTCCCAATATCCCTGCTATCATCTGCACAGACTACTTTTCTTGATATGAGTGCCTCGTAAAACTCGGAACGACAAAGGAAAAACAATTGACGATAGACATAATGGCAATCCCTGAATTTTACGAAGAGAACTTACTGAAATTCGCTGGATCAATGGCCAAGATAACCCAACAGACGCATTGACGAAGGTAAACCCGACTAAAGCGTTGCATCAACCTGTTGCTTCGAATGAACTCCTGATACGAGTGGAAGGGTGGGTTGAAAGAACCGGTTTGTAATTTTTCCTTGATGCTTTTATTGTGACAGCTGATAAGCTGAATTGATCCTGTAGCCTATGTGGCGCATAGGCAGGCCCAAACTCTGTAGGGATAAAGGTATGGCGCATGGGGCAGGTGGCAAAGGGCAGGGTACTATACGGCAGGGGGGTTCTCGTTATTGTGAAACTTCCTGGAATACAGATACTAGCTGAGACTCGGAGGCAAGCTGAGGTGTGGAGACTCCTTGATACGCCTGAGTTTTCTATTACGAGGACTTTCTGATACGCGAGGATTTCCCAGGGACCCTCAGTCATGTTAGGGCCAAGGCGAGTTATTAGATTGGAGAGAAACTGTATATACATGTGTTGAGGAACGAAATAGTTCACATCCTTATAGATTTGAATATTAATTACCTCTACCCATTTAGCAGCGCAAGCGCTCTTGTCTAGACTGTGACATTTATCCTTCGTTATTTCCCTTGGTAATTTCCTTTGTGCATGAACCCTCACTTCTATTGAAACTTTCATTTCCAAAAACTCATGGTAGTGAAAAAAAAAAATCATGAGCAGCATTCAAAAGAAAAGACTGCCAGTGTCCGGAACGTCCCTTAATCAACACTCATTTTTTACTGGTCACGTGAATAATCAAGATGAATAAAACTTATATAATAAAATTTCGACTTAGTTTATTTATTACACAGTAGGATTTCTCAAAATCACAAATTCAATACTAGAATGTTTCAAAAATTTATTCACAGAGATTGGAGCTAAATATTTTCTTTAGGTTTGAAATGAATTGGGGTTTAATTTTAAAATCTTTATCTGCAGTACATTGTTGCGGGATGCTTCTTTTGATCCCATGTTCTGGGCATGGTCCTTTGTCCTCTTCGCCATCTTACTTCAGCTAAAAACTGCAAGTTTCTGGTGTCATTAGCCTTAAATACCTTGAGTAGCTTTTTATTCCCGATTTCTTTCTGTTCCTTAAGAATATCACGGTAGGCAGACGTCGACGACACGGCATCATCTGAATCATTAGAAGATGTACTATCACCGGTATCGATAAGCTTATCTTCTGCATCCTGGGGCTCAGTATCACTCTCGATCTCACTGTCGGTATCGGTGCTAGGATAACTATCGGACACAACGGCATCATTGCTTGTAGGTGTTTCTTGTACTTCCACCCTGTATTCTGGTCGAATTACAAGCTGCTGATGAACCCAGAATGGACCATGCCTCTGACGATAGACTTCAGAAAAATGACGAAAAGAGTCCGAAAATTTATCGAAACACGACACAATATGCTTGCACATGAGAAAGCGACTTAAGAGGAAACCCCTACATGCACAAGCCCATTTTACTGCATCTGTGTGATGCTCGATTAAATCTTCGGGTCCTACCCTGGAGCTCCGTAGAGACTTCTATTCGTGCTTAAACTTTTTTCTCCAGGCCGCTGTGGCAACTCGATGATTTTATCGAAAAGAGCCGCCATCCGCTCCAGTGCTTTAGGAACCACTCGCGATACTATGACCCAGCAGACCAAATCAATACTTGGCCGATTGAATCGGTGTAGGTAATCATGCTTTATCTGTCGCCAATGTGACTCGATAATCATGGTAGTTTTTAGCACAGAAAGGCAGTCCGGAGTTGCTGAGCGGGCACACAATTTCCATTGTTCTGGAGCAGACCAGTTGACATATAGGTATGCCCACAAACGGAAATAGTTTTTTGTACAACACCAATTGTACATCTCATTGATACAATCAAGAAAGATATATCTGCTGATTAGAACGATATGTGGCATTATGATCTGTTATCATTGAGTGCATATTGAAATGTCCGCTGAACATATTCAGTATAGTGTTCCGCTCGGCTATATTCCCGGTCTCAAGCCTACCAAGAGCTGGGAATTCGAGAGTGAACGGTGCACATTGACAACGTGTGTATTGATGCTCTCTATTAGGTCGGCGTGTCGGATGAGATCCCCAGCATATTTCTAGACTCAATACAAAAATTTTTGCTTGGGTTGGGAAATAGTTGTTCTGGGTCATTGTTTTTAATGCATCCCCTAGCTTCTTCCGGATAGTTCTCTTCGCATGCCAGTAGCAAAGTTGAACTGAAGTGTTAGGCCAGACTTGACGGATCGCTGATATTTCAGCCTTATCCTTGTCGCAACCAAAGAATTTAGGATCGTGTCCCGAGTTCTTGAGTGGCTGAAGAAACTGCTTAGGGATACAGGTTATTGCCCCAGGATCAGCAAATTTTGACACTTGATCGGAGTTAGTAGCACTAACAAAAAGGTAACAAAATAGAACCTGTCAGGAAAGCCTCTGCTGTATAATATATACATGGAGATTGCCGGGTCATAGTGTTCTATGATTCTGGTCTGGCCTTTTAGCCGAGTGGTGATGCATCTATCTTATGTTTCATGTACTCTATTGCAGGGATAAATAGTGAAGGAAACCCCTGAATGCCAAGATCTGACAGGGATTATACAATATGCCATTGGCTGCAATATTTTGACCATACCAAATCCGACAATAGCTGAACCTTATTTGTATGGGAAATTTTGCGTGATAAAAGAAGTGTAGGAGATCCCTGTAACTCGTTGAAATGATGATATTCTATTCAAAAGTGCTAGCTTTTATCAAGTATTAAATACATTTTTACCAATAATTAAGCATCATTGATAAGGAATCGAACCTCCTCTAGCTCTGATGACTGCCTGGCACCTTTCTGGCATGCTCTCTACAAGCGTAGCCAGTTGCTCCTGAGAAATTGACTCCCATGCCTCTAGGACTGCATTACGGAGCACTTCCTCAGATGGATTACCAGAATCAAATTCTGGGTGGTGCTCTTCAATATGGGATTTCATCATATCCCACACTGACTCAATTGGATTCAGGTCTGGGGAATATGACGGCCAGACTATGAAATCTATCCCCCTTGATGACAGCTCTCTTTTCGTACGTTGAGCAGAATGGGCAGGAGCACCATCCTGCATAAAGAGAAGAGGGCCGTGAGAGTCAATTGGTTGTGTTGCCGCGTGGATTAAAGGAACAATCCTCTGGCAGTAACTCTCCGCTTTTATAGTCCCCAATCCCTACTCCAGAAGAGGGCAGGGCCCTTCTGGTTCCCATAAAAGGAGCCCCAGAACATCCAACCACGATTTCAAGGACCTTTTCGAACCAGGCAAGTGTGATAATATGTCTCCTCGGGCTAAAAAATTAGATTAATGCAGTTGATACATGGCTGAGATCTGGACTCACCTTCCTCGAAACCCATACTCTTGTGTGACGTTCACCAGTGACCCAAGTCTCATCAGACCAAAGAATTTGGGACCACTGTTCAGGTGTCCAAGAAGAGTGTTCTTCCGCCCACTCTAATCTTTTCCTCATATGTGCAGGCGTTAGAGTAGGCTTCGCTTGAGCAATGCAACGCTTGAACCCTCTTCTCTCAAGAGCACTTTTGATTGCGATTTGGCCACAATTCCAGTGGGAAAACTTAGCAGCAAGCTCCAGGTGGCTCATCTGGCGGGCCTCAATTGAAGACGTGACAAACTCTTCAAGCTCAACTTCCTGCTGAGCGTTCAAGGCGTGGGGTCGGCCATTTCGCTTTTTGGGTGTCAGACATTGCCTTGCAAGGGCATATTGTACCCTTCTTTCGGTGATACCGAGTTGATTACCGATGGCGAGATGAGTAAAACCAAGGCCACGTAACGTGTATATCTGGACTCGCTGATCCCTAGAAAGCTGGCTCCGTGATCTTGGAGTAGTGGGAGATGCTGGGGTGCTCATTTTTCTTCGCAGTTTATCGTGAGGATATAGGTTATTCGATATGTCGTGTCAACCGATTTAGTGTGGTACGAGGATGCTGTGCAACTATCGAACATAAGAGAGAAGGTTCAAGGAAGAAGGAATGCCTCGGTTGCCTTATTGCCTTAGTCTAGCCATTTTTGTAGCGCTAAAGTCGGAATGTCAGGGATAGCCCATGTAAATTACACAGAATGTGAGGCTACACTTCTTACCCCTGTAACAGAGTAGGATGGCAACCTTTAGCCTGACACCCACCTCTTGACCCCTCTCTGTCCCCACGCTGTCTACATGCCGCTTATGACAGAACCCCTGTTATGGCGCGTAATACTGTGGCCTAAACTAGATTAGGGAGAAACGAGTCTAGGACGGAGTTGTGTTTAACTTCACTGTATAGATTACGTGTTTAAATTGTGGTTTTAGAGTGTTATCAATTTATCATGGCGTTACTTTGGGTCTGGATGATTTGTAACAACACGCTGTCTCTTTGCCGGTCAAGGACAAGTAATGGTTGTGGAGTCTGGCGCTATTATTTAAGAAGCTGGATTCCGTATGTGGAATCTTCAGCTTCGCAATTTGTATTTACCTTTGTACTTTGTTACTTGTTGTTTGTTCTACTTGACAGTACCTGATGCGAATATTATTAACCTATCCTCCCTCCAACTTCGAATTCTCTCGGTGAAGCCGGTTCTTTACCCTCCCACTCCGAAGACGACAGTTACCTACCCCCAAGTTGGTCTTCGTCGTAACAACCCCTGTCCCATCAAGCTCCGCTAGCACTGCGGTTAGGCTTATTCCTATAATATTAATATTTGTTGCGAATTCATTACTAGTAGGTTACAGGGCAATCGGCTGTTACTGGTTGCTCGGTCGTAACTATGTCTTTATTGTTGTTGCCATGGTTTGATTTGATATTTTTAACGTGACCGGGCACAAGCCCTGCACCCAGGGGGTATGGCACGGGTAGGCCAGATCTACATACATGAAATCTTCGCTACCTACATGAGTGATAATAAAGTAGAAATGCAAGTGAATTCACTATTTCTAAGGAGTTAGTGCCCTGCACAACACCCTAATCCTCGCGCCGTATAAGTGGGGGCGCATAAGAGATATTACAGATGAGCATTCGCACCCCTGTTCAAAATCCAGTTCAAGACTTCAGGTCTTACCGTAACACTTCGTTACAGTCAAAAAACGCCAGAATATCTGCCATCCTTCTTGCCCAATCATCTCCCTTATCCTAGGTCGTGGTTCCTTCGCTTCCGTCCTCCATTTCTGTAAAGACGGTCGACATTCCGCTAAATGCCATGGTCGTTTCTCTCGTCCGCATTTGCATAAAATTTCCGCGTTTTGATGTTTGAAGCGTCTGTGATAGCTTGCAAAATCGCCATGCCCTGTCCTTGCCGCAATCAGTCGGTGATATGCCCATCGAGGGAGGCCGAGTTCTGGTGGTCGTTTTCGTCGCATCAAAAGATCGAGGTCTTCATACCTGTCCGTTCTATTTTTAATCCACCATTCTTCTGCCAACTTTTGTGAGTTGATAGAGACTTGTCGATTTAGTGCTGCAAATGTGAGAGTGTTTTTATTTTCTCTAGACACATTTTCCGATGCAGATATGTTTCGGATCCTGGTGTTTGATGCCAGTGCCCTTTTCGCTAATGTATCGGCCTTTTCGTTTCCGAAAATACCGCTATGTCCTGGTATCCAGCGTACTTCAACCGTGTGCTGCGTGCTGCACAATTCCTTAAATCTCTTGACTGCTGGTAGCGAGGAGTTTGTGCGCCCGCTTTCCAATGCTTCAGCTGCTTCTTGATTGTCCAGAAGTACCTTGATCCCAGTACTACCCCTGATTCCCAATGCTACCTCCAAACCTCGTACAGCCCCGGCGATTTCTGCGTCGTAGACCTCTGCCCCGGGAAGTTGGTCTCCGCCGCTTGCTGTGAGTTCTCCGTCCATATATACTGCGTAGCCATATGCTGAGAATGCTGGACCGGATGATGACCCATCAGAATAAACACACACAGTTCCTGCGGGTAGGTTTCTAAGCCAAAGTTTGAACAGCTTTGCTTTATCTTTCTTGTTGCACTTGGCCCTGGCGGCGACCCTTGTGTTCCTTGGTTGTCGAAGCTCTCCAGGTGCTTCCGATGCGGGGAGGGTGTGATTCGCGTTCTGGAGGCGTGTTTGATAGCGCTCAGGAACTCGGAAGACTCGTTCGTTCTGGCCCACGCGGAGCTTTAGTCGTTTGATTGTATCCTTTGGTGTTTCGCTTGCCCTTGATGACAGCGGGTGATAAGTGTCGAGTCGGCGAATTCTAGCGGTGCTACGAAGTTGTTTTTGTTGTAAAATTATCTTTGTCGGCAAAATTCCCGATTCGCGGTGAAGTACTATGTTGGGAGTCGTCCGCCAGACTGGTAATGCAGCTCGTATTGCTGTCAAAATCGTTCGATCTAGAAGTTTAGTGTGCCATCCCACACCTGTACTTACCTTCTTGTCTCGCTTCGTCGTGATGCGGGTAAGTCCCGGCCACCAAGCCTCAGCGCCATAAAGTGCCGTGCTAACCACACACGCGTTCACCGCACGAACGAGTGGTCCCGGCGCCGCCCCTCGCTGCACCTTGTTGATACTGCGTAGAAAATTTGAGATTCGTTGAGCCTTACTACTCCATTCTTGGACATGCTGCTTGAATGTTAGTTGTGAGTCCAGCCAGACTACAAGCCATCGTATTTGCGGAGAAGGTGTAATTTGCTGTTCGCCGATTTGTACTGTGAGGTCCGATGTGTCTAATCTTTTCTTGGGTCCGCCTCCGATGATAAGCAGTTCCGATTTGGATGCATCGAATTGTATCTTGTGTGTCAGAGCAAGTTGGGTTATTCTATCCACCTCTTCCTGGGCCGCATCCACTGCTTCACGTGGGTTCTTGCCTACTCTGACAACGGCGATGTCATCGGCGTAGCCAAATCTGCTGTTAGATGTGTCATCCTCGAAAAGGTTTGAGATGTAAAGCATAAATAGGAGTGGCGATAGTGGTGATCCTTGTGGGACTCCACACTCGACTATTTTCTCGTCGGTAACACCTTCCTTATATCTTACCATGACCCTCCGCTGTGCCAAAAAGGACTCTACCCAGCGGCAGAGTGATAACGGCCAGCCCTGACCTCGCATTCGTGAGAGCAGTCGATTGTGTAGAACTGCATCGAAAGCTCCTTGAATGTCGAGCGTGACTATTGCTGTGACTTTGTTAGATCTCATTGCCGCTTCTGCGTCATGTATAACGCAAGATACCAAGTCGACTGCTGAGCGTCCTGGGAGTGCGCCGAACAGTTGTGAATGTACCACCTTATACTTTATTGCCAACCAAGACATCCGCTTTGCCACCAGTCGTTCCAGTCCCTTACCTAAGCTGGAGAGTAGAGATATCGGTCGCCATCCTTTGGGGCTAGTGAGGTCGCGTCCTGTCTTTGGGAGTAGCACAACTTCGGCCACCTTGAAGGGTGTTGGAAAATAGTCCAGGTCCAAACATGCCTGGAAGAGGTCTCTGACGTGCGTTCCAATCGTGCCCCAGCAAGCCTTCAAGAGTCGTACCGTTACTTTGTCGTGTCCTGGAGCCGTTTCTTTGCTTCCAATCGTTGCTGCTGTGACGTCTTCCATTGAGACAACGCCGTCCCATGGAATAGAGTCGGATTGTCCGTTTTCCCACGTACTGATATCGTTGCTCGAATTGAATCGCGCCAGAAGAGAGTCTCGAAGTGCGGTCGTCCGTTGGAGAGGGTCTGAAAGCCACTGGTTCGGTGTGACTTGGAGAGGAGGGGGCTCTTTCGCCGGTTTCGGTTTGGCCCATCGCATTAGTTTGAACACTTGTGATTCAGTCTCCGCTGCTTCAACTTGCTTGGTCCAGTATTCGCGTTTTGCCGCCTTTACCGCGGCTCGGAATGTCCTGCGCGTTAGTTCAACGTTGCCCGAGGAGTTTTTAGCAGTCTGGTAGTCAACGTGTCGATTCTTGCAGTTCTCGTTCCACCAAGGCGCTGTTTTTCCCCTGCCGACTGCGGGAGCTCGACCCACGACTGTGGCCGCGTCCTGGAGAGCCTGGATTAATTCCGTCGTGTATGTTTCGATCTCGGTTGGGCTGCCGAGGGGTCCCGGCCGTATCCATTGCTTCACGCATCCAGCAAACTTGTCAAGATCACAATCCCTCACCCGTGTTAGTCTTGGGATCCCAGCTAGTTTCGATGTTCCGGGTGTGTCGACTGATCCCTCGATTGTCGAATGGTCCGATGTGCACTGGAAGCGAGATGAAACTGCTGCTTGTGCCGTCGTATTACTCCAGGTGATATCCAGCACATTCCCGTCTCGATGGGTGCTTTCCCCGATGGTACTTACTAGCTGCATATGGTGATTGCGGGCCCATTCCATGATGAGATCGCCATTTCCGTATTGACGTTCGGTAAGTGGTTGCCAGTGCTGAGAAACGGAGTTGAAATCGCCCCCCACTACCGAGGGGCCTGGGGGCTGCCAGTTTAATAGAGGGTCTAAGGTCCCACTATGGCCAGGAGCACGGTAGACGTTTACAAAAGTTAGTCCATTTACCTGCACGAAACAGTAGTCCGACGTATTGCTGGATGACGATGGACTCATTTGAGTCGCTTGGAGTCCTTTTCTCACGAAGGTGATAGCGCGTGGGCGTAATCTCGGTGCCGTATTTCCGAAGGGTATGAAACTATCGAAACCTGTGTGGCTTTTCGTAATGAATTCTCCGTTTTTCCGCACGGTCCAAGGTTCTTGTATCATGACTACATGTACTTCTGCTTCCCACGCCTGTTGGAGTGCTATATCCATGTTTGATCCACCCTTTCCAACGTTCACTTGGTGAAATAGAAGGGTGTCTGGTTTCTCGTAGAAGTTATGAGGATTTGGTGTCCTACTCATTATCACGCATCTCTTCTTCCGGTATGCTTATGACCTCAGGAGTCATACCTTTTTCTGCTGATGTGTTGGTGGCCTCAGGGGCTTTACCTTTCTCTTCGGATCTCGTAATCGCCGCTTTAAAATCTCGGTGACCACGTTCTCGAATTATTCGTAATTCAGCCGGTGTGCGAGGCGTTACTTGACCATGCTGTCGGCTTGGTCGGGCCATACAGTCCAAGTTTGTGGCTTCGTGCGGTCCAGCACAATTGGCACACTTGGGGAGGTTGGCAGTGCACTCTATCTTCTCATGCGTCCCCGAGCATTTCTCGCATCGCTGTCCTTTGACGCATGTTCTTGTTGAATGATAACCCCAGCATCGCTGGCACTGTTCAATAGGGCGACGACGGGAGAATGGCATCGCCGGGCCGCTTTCGTCGAAGAGTCTGAATTTTAGGTTTGCTGGTACCTGTTTGAAGTGTATAATCCAGCTAGTGGAATACTGCCCTAGTTTGACATAATTAGGGCGCACCTGTATGGGCGTGACCCCACAGACTGCCTGGCATTCTGTTTTCACCATATCACTTGTGACCTCTAATCTTGCATCCATTGTTCGGATGTATAAGGGTACGTGTGGGACAATAACCGAGGTCCAGTCTGACGCAGGCTCTATTGTCATGTTTTCCTTTTGAAAAGAAGGGCCTACCCTCAGTATTGTATCTCTGAGTGCGTCTGACGCACATTCGATTGCTAGGCCTGACCTAACTTGTGTCATCGCTATGATTGCTGAGGGTGCGACCCCAGCTCTCTCGGTTACAATTTTCTTTATTGTGACAGGTGAAAGTTTCCGCCACAGGTGATCTTGTTCGATTCGAAGGAAGAGTCGTTTGTCCTCTTTCGGGGGGTCTTGCATGGCCGACTTTTTCTGTACAGCGGGCTTACGGATTGGCGTGGCGGCGGGTGGTGTTGGGAGTTTTGCCGCTTTCCTGGCTATTGTGACCCACGGAGACTTGGCCTCCGGCCTTTGGGGGAGAGCCAGATTGGGACCCTCCCCCGGGCTCGTCACCCTAGGGACAGCTGTTACCGTGCTTGATCTTGGGGGAGGATTCTTACAGGGTGCTACGGGTGCTTGAGCATTACCAGTCGCAAACGCAGTCACGATTGGTGCAATCTTTTCGATGAATGGCGCCAGTAGTAATGCATCTTCAGTTCCTGCCTTGGTTTTAGCCCAGGCGTCGATGTTTTGCAGAAATTCTTGAGCCAGGCCCATTCTCTGCTTTGTCTGGCGTTCAGCTTGTTCAATTACAGCGGCAATGACCTGAAGGCTTGGATGTAGATTGTCGCTTGGAGCGACAGGCGACGATGATGACGGCGCGCTGGAAGAACCCATTGCACCGGTCGGAGGGCTTGTATTCGGAGATACAAAGGGGGGGGGGCGGGTACTTGTTTTCACAGTTCGAGTGTTGATGCGTGGGCAATCAAATGATGTAGTTATGATCTTGATGATGATGATGTTATAGTTCAACGGATGATGATGATGATAATGATGATGATTCTATTTAACGTCTGTGCAGAGAACACCTGTCTACTGACACGTGACCTCATATCCCATATAGGACAAAGGACGCCAAGGCCGGAGCCTTAGATCTTGAGGACTAATCTAAGTCTAATTAAGTTACAAACCACGTTATCTGAAACTGTGGAGTTATTAGGTTACAAGCATATATGCATACAATCAGTGGTACTAAGATATAAGACTTCCTGAGCCTTTCAGTTGATGATCAGTCAACTAAAACCTTCTACTCAGATGATCCTATTCTAAAGTAGCGGTTGATATTATGAGGTGTTATAGAGTTATTGTGGTTGCGCAGAGACCCTAGTTAGGGTCCTTCATCGAGTGCATACTTGCTCGAAAAATTTTGTTTCCTCTAACCAATTTGTCAGAACGATGGCTCCCTCTGGTGTCCCGAGTAATTTAGGTATTAATAGGTTGATAGGCCCGGCTGGCCGATGTCCACGTCGGCGTAGAATTCTACAGTAAAATAAGTGTAGGCGAGTTTTGAAAGATCCACATTGACACCGCAAATTAGCTTCTGTATGGCCGAAGCGGGTATGATATGGAGCGAAGTCTCCATGTCCCGTTCTAAAGGAAATTATTCTACCTAAGGCCTTTCTGCTTAAGTGAAGTTCTTTTGGATAAGTGGGGGCATCAGCTATCTCTAACTGAGTGTAGTTATTGGGAATATCTTTATTCCACCAGGATTTTCTGGCGTCATGTGTATAAGTTGTAAGCCATTTTTCGAGCGAGGCAAGAGAATGCTCAGGATGGTCTACTCGTAGGGGAATAACTGCTCCTTTCTTTGCCTCTAGGTCTGCTAATTCGTTTCCTTCAATCCCAGAATGTCCCGGTATCCAACAGACCTTTATTTCTCCTTCCGGAGTGTGAGGTAATCGTCCGCGGGACTTCCATTTATTGTTGGCCTCTATAATCTGATCGTAGATATTACTAGAAGATTTCACACTTTCATATTTCGAAAGTGACTTCACCACTTTTTGATTGTCTATGAAGAGCCATAAATTACTGGCAAAGCGAATTGTTGGGAGATTTAATGCAGTATGTATGCCTTGAAGTGCGGCATACACTTCAATATCACACATCTCATTGTTTTTACCTAATGGGCTAGACCCAGAGCTTATCTGTCAATCCAACTGGAAGATAACAGATCCAATACCTGCTCTACCATCAGGGAGTTTGGAACCATCTGTGAAAACCAATATGTCGCCTTTGGGGAGACTATTAAGAAAATCACGAAATATACTCGCTTTCCTATCAGGACTGGAAAAGTCCAAGGTAGTTGCTGAAAGCCTGTTACGTGTGCTAAACCTTACCCAGGGTGGGATAGAAAGAGGGTCTATCTGTTCCGAAGGTGGAATGGTTCTGATCATACGCGAAAATCGTGTAACTGGGGAGCTGGAGGCGAGCCTGTGACATTTTATGAACAAAGGGTGGTAGGGATCCAATCTTCGAGTCCGTATTATGGCTCTTCTAGATAAATACTCTAAGGTGAGCTCAGCGGGATTGAGTCCTGATTCGCGGTAGAGAGTTGCAGAAGGAGTGGTACGATATACTGGTAGAATAGCTCTAGCTGCTGCTCTTTGAACCTTATCTAGCATGTTCAGATGTGTTCCAGCTCTATTACTAATGATACGATCTCCCTTTTTTCTAGTTTTACCGGGCCACCATGTTGGTGTACCGAAGTATGCAATAGGAAGGACACATGCACTGATTACTTGCTTGGATAACTGAGGGGATATCCCTCGCATTGTATTGCCAAAGCAACGAAGGGCGTTAGCAACCTGAAGGGCTTTTGATGTCTGAATGCTTACGTGCTGCTTGAAGCTCAACTTTCGGTCGAAGTTTATTCCAAGCCATTTGAGGTAGGGTTTCTTCTGATCAACTTTAATCATAAGTCCATCAGTGATGACAGGGGGGTTGTTGTTTTTGTCTCGATTTTTCCGACTGAAATGTAATAACTCGGACTTTAGAGGATCAAACGTTAATCCTTCAATGCTGCCCCATGATAAAGCTTGATTAATGGCTTTAGCTATTTTTCTCGTGTTCTCTTCTAGTGTGGGTGAGGTTTTCAAGATTGCCACATCATCCGCGTATCCAAAAGAGTTTCTCATTTCCTCTAGCTTAAAAAGAGGTGAGACATATAACATGAATAGGGTAGGTGAAATAGGAGAGCCTTGTGGTAGTTCGCATTGAATCTGTTCTGCAGGTCCTACTTCACTGTCCAGTCGGATGCAGACTTTGCGTTCGCTTACAAAAGAAGATATCCAGTTGCAGACATTGCTTGGCCATCCTTGTTCTCGAAGCCTATGTACTAGTCTACCCGGTAATACTACGTCAAATGCCCCTTTGATATCCAGAATGGCAATTGAGGCAGTCCAGCCTTTAGCCATCGCAGCTTCAATATCGTGTGTTAAGCATGTTGTGAGATCAGTAGATGATCGTAGCGGTAAAGCACCAAATTGTTTACGGGTAAGAACTTTGTATTTTATTGCGATCCATGACATGCGCTTAGCCATCAATCTTTCAAGCCCCTTTCCTAACACTGATAAGAGAGCGATTGGTCGATATGATCTCGGGGATGATCTATCCACTTTGTTTGGTTTTTCAATAATGGCTAAGATTGCAGTACGAAAGCATTTAGGGTGATACCCGACTTCGATGCAGGCCTGAAAAAGATCAAAAACAGTAGCCGAAATTAGAGGCCAAGCAAGGCGTAGTAAAGCTGTAGGTATCCCGTCCTTACCTGGTGTTGTGGATCCGGTCTTGAGAATAGCATCTGATATCTCTTCTTCGGTGATTTGTGGGAAAGGGAGGGAGCAAGACGCGACCGTAGGTATGTGATGAGATATATCTTCTGTATCTGTTTGATTGGAAAGTAGGTTTCTCATTAATATATCTCGTTTATCCTCTAGGGTATGAGCCGGTTCATTTTCAGGGTGAAGTGGATCTACTAGGGGCGGGGTGCGAAATTGTCCCTTGCTCTTGTGCCATTTGGAGATTTCAAATGCATCTTTTGCATTACTAGCTTCATCGAGTTTTTTACGAAAGAAATTCAATTTTGCTTTCTTGACTACTTTTCTTTAGGCCTTTCTATCAGTTGAGCTAGGAATGCTAAAGCGAGAGACGCCTCGAAAATTTCTTTTGGCCTCCCTACAAGTCTGGTCCCACCACGGTTTCCCTTTATTATGCGATAGAGAGCAGGATGCTGAGCCTGAGAATGACGTTTGTAAGATTCCGGTGAGTTTTTCGGCCCTAATCTCAATTTCCACAGCCAGTTTTTGCACAGGAGTGTTTAAATCTTGAATCTGCATTGTGAGTAAGTTACAAAATACTTTCTCGTCGATCGTCCCAAATCGAGGTTTGGAAGCTGGTGGCAGGCGTTTTGAAAAACTTGGAATTGTAATTAGTATAGGGAAATGATCAGAGGTCACCACAAATTCGGTTTGGACTGAGGCGATGATTCCTGTGGAAACTAGTTGTTGTGAAGCGAAACAGAGATCTAATACGTTTCCCCTATTGTGTGTTGGGACATTTACTTCAGAGATTAATGAAAGTTGTTTAGCTTCAAGCCATTCATTGAGATTTTCTGCTTGCGGAGAGGGTGATCCTGTATAAGATGGATGCCAGTCCTTGTGATGAAGATTGAAATCCCCAGCAATTAGCACATTAATATTAGTGAAGTTTCTAGTCAATGAAAGTAGGTGATCTACGCCGGCGCCCGGATTAGTAGATCCTGGAGGGGCATTGTAAACATTAACTACTAAAAGTCGCGATCCCCGAGAGGGTTGAAGCGAGAGTAATAATAGATCTCCTTTTCCCACATCTTTGAGTGATGTGGAGCGTTCTTGAGAGAATGTACAGTCTATATCCTTTCTGGTGTAGGTAAGGACTCGAGGTCGAACAGACCAATGATCAGTTGGGGAAAAACATTCAAAAGCAGAATGTTTTTTAGAGATTCTTCTTGAGATATCTCTAAATATGTAAGGTTCTTGTATGAGTAAAACATCAATTTTTAGATCAAAGGCAATATTAAGAGCAATTTCGTGAGCAGTGGAGCTACGGCCCACATTTACTAATAGGATATTGAAAGGTATAGTGGTACTATTCATTCATACGGATAGGACTAGTCTGGGGGCTTCTGCTGCAAGAACGGATTGATGGATGTGCATATCTACCAAGAACTGGAGAGGATGCTTCAGTAAAGAGGTTTCTAACTGGTTTAGGATTTGCTTGGTTATGTATTTCCTTATCTGTTGTTGCGACTTGGACAGTTTGGGTTGAAATTATTTCACAGTGAGCTTTTTTCAAGCGCATTCTGGCAGCAGATGCTACTTGTCGGATGTGTGCAGTTTCGTTCTTCGAGGGTAATTTCTGGTCTTTTCTTGGTCTTACCATACACTCCAGAGAGTCTTCTGGGTGTGGCCCATGGCAGTTAACACATTTGGGTGGACATTCGTGGGTTCTTGAAGGGTCACATGTAGTATGTCCCTTCTCAACATGTTGTGTGGACCCGCAAATTCGGCAGCGGGGGTTTCTCACGCAGGACCGCTCGTTGTGCCAACCAAAGCATTTTCCACATTGTGGTGTCTTAATCTTTTTTTGTAGGAGCTTAGTGTATACTTGTACACCGAAAAGAGGGAGGACTCTTGACAATTTAGGCGTTTCTTCGGGGAACAAAACAACTCAGTTCCTCTGGCTTAGGTGCTCTGACCCGTCAAAGTTGCGAGGTTCAAGGACATTGATTGGAGCAATATTAGTGAGACTTTGAATAGCTTCAGCTATCATATCTCCTGTTATATTTATCTGATCCGGTCTTGAGCCATTAAAGCCTATGTATGAACGAGGAATACCTGATAGAAGATATACCTTGTGTTTTGTCGGTTTTTCTACCTTACACTCACCTCGTGTCGAAAGATATGCTTCAATCTCCTCCATACGGCTATACAGTGTATCTCGAGCGGATACAGATATGGGGCAAATAGCAAAGCCAGTTTTTATAACTTGGATCTCACGAATGAGATTTTCTTTCAGGAAAGTATTAATGTCTAGCAAAACAGCATAGGGCGACATTGTTTGAGCTGGGTGCCCTTCAGAGACTCGGACAAAGAGACGGTAGTCTTCAGCTTTTTTGGATGGAGGCTTAGGAACGATTATATTCTTCGGCTTTGCAGGGAGTGGGTATTTTAGCATTGGCGGAGGAGCTTCTGTGACCGCGGCGTAGGTAGGTTTTTTTGGATGAGGTAGCACCGTAGAAGGGATTGTGACAGCAGTAGTAGCTTTCGGTTCTGTTTTCTTTTCCTTTGTATTTATGTAAGGAGGAGATGGCAGTGGGGTACCTTTGACATGGCGTTCAAAGTGGCTTAGGGCAACAATATTTAAATCGGCTTTAAAGTCTTGAAATGGTTTCTGAAGATGCTTGGGAAGATTGCTACTACATTTAGCTTCATCGAGAGTTTTAGCTATGTTTCCAAACAAAAGTTTGGCTTCTTGTGTTCTGGTTTCTGCGGCTAAAGTGGTTGAAAGCAGAATTTCTGTCAACTACTCTCTCCCGCTTATTGAGGCTGGGCAGGTTGAAATAAAAGGAGGGGGGTGCAGGGTAAGGGGAATGAAAGGGAGGTTGTTTGTAGGGTTTGTATTTTGGGTCATAATTTTGATCAGTCTTGTATGTATGAAATAGGGTTGTAGTATTCGCAGAATAATGTCCATGTAAATTAATTACTTCGCACTACATCACGTGCCCTAAAGGGCGGTGCTTGGACTTAGTAGTTTAGAAAATAGACTGTATTTCGGCCAGCTTACTTTTTTTACACCATTTTGGTGATAGGCCTTCACACTCAACACCCATCCACAGGCATTCGCTGGATTCTAGGCTCGACAGATGGCGCCATCCACTTCGTAAAGTGGATCAAAAGTATATCTTTTCTTGACGAAATCCAGCTGCGCCAATAAACATAACTCAATCAACACAACCAACCGAATCGTCCTTGGACAGGCTCTCACCACTTACCGTATTGTTCCACTGACAGATACCATCCCCCTAAAATCCTGTAGACTGCAAAATCTCTATATGATAACATATAGTGACTCAGAGGAAGAGTGCACCAGCATACCTGTTATATATACGTACTTGTAGGTGCTAGATAGGAGGGATTTGGCCTGGTTGTAAATGCTGGATCCCAATGGATGGATGGATGGATGGCTTGATTGGATTCATGACTTATCAGGCACAAGCCCTGCACCCAACAGGTGTGAAACGGGTAGCCGATCCCTAGAGACTCTAAACTACCTAATTCCCTGACAATTACCAGCCATTCGATGCCTAAAAAAATAAAAAAAAAGACACACAAGTGCCAAAGGTTCGACGCCCTGCATCTCCCTCTTCCTCTTCGCCGCGAACATGCACGCAACAAAGAGATTGCCTAACAGAACACTGAATCGCGCCAAGTACCATCGTCACGACCGAAGCCGTATGTCTCGCCTCCAAATAGGAAGCGCAGCCAGTTTAGAAAGTGGTGGCAGCACGTAACCGAACCGAACAACCTTGGCACCCACAACACTCCCAAAGTCAAAAATTTTGACGCAAAATCAGAAATCCTTCCTCCGAAAACCATCTCGTCCCTTTCTCTTGTCAAACTTCCCATCCCTCCGTTTCTCGTACATTTCCCTCGCAACCTGGCCGTCCAAAGCCATGATAATTTCTCCGTGGATCCCTGCGGATGCTGGCATGTCGGGCAGCTTTATTCTAGGCTGAGCTAACCGGTGCGTGGTCACTTAGATCACGTGCTATGTGCAGACACTGCGCAAAGTAAATTTAAAAAAATAACCCATAAGCAAATGAAATCTGAGTATGAGTGTTCCAAACGCCAATAACGAGTCATTCATGAGACATAAGGTATCTTCAACAGTATCAGCGTGGGCTAATCAGGCGCCAAAGCAGGTCAAAAAAAGGGATATGTGTTACGGGATAGACCCATGAGGTTGGTTCTGACTGTGCCACAACCATATTATTTCCGCGAGGTTGAATATCCACGAGGCTGACACTTAAGAGGCTACTTCTATGGCAAGTACTTTGTGGCTGGTATTCGGTGGCTGGTACTACATCTACAACTTTCAAAGCTGGTCAGAAAGATTGTGTCATTGTTGTAACTAGGTTATGAGCAGAAGTGGAATTGTAAATAAGCTAGGGGTCACACAGAAGAGCAGAAGATGACAGTCGGAGACTTAAGATAGGAATAACTTCATTAATCGTAACCTAAAGAAAATGTTTTACAAGGGTAGGCGGGACTGATATATATATCTACATGTTGCATAGCCACGATACAGTCCATCATCATATGCCCAGGATGTTCCATAGCCTTCCGTTCTTTGCTATTCCATTCTATACCATTCCGTACCATGTTGTCCTAGTGACACTAAGCTCTTAGTGATGATCGCAATAACGATCGTGCAGGGGGCTATGTAATCCCTGCATACTGTACTAGGTCTATTACATGGATATGCAATATCCCTGTGGATAAACAGGGATATACCCATAGTGGCTCTGACAGTCATATCACAACAGTCATTTCATGTCACAATAGTGGAGGATGAATGTGTATATAAAGATAGGAAGATATGGCTATAAATTCTCTCGGTAGATTTAAATAATTAACTGATTTTATATTTGGACTTGCTCTGGTGTTAACCACCATCAATTGATCCCGCGACATATGAGTCACATGGGAACGTTCTCGCTACAAGTATTACTAGCGGAGCGGAGGTTGCATTACTAATCAATATGACTAAGCAGTGCCTCTACAAACTCAGACCTAATTTTGCGATCTCCAGACGTAATCAAACATGTTTCGTACTACGGAAAATGTTGTTTCAACAGAAACGCCAATACTCAGCCTATCATTGAATATTATAAGTGACACGGAGTCTATCATATGACCGAAATCTTGATGTTTTAACCACCACATAGATCCTCGATATTATTGATAGTGTAACACGTCATAGAAACGCTCAATGAGTCCAACACAAGGAATGAGTGACCAGAAAATTGGATATTGAAGCAAAAATCAATATATTTTAGAACATAATTCCCCTATAACCGGTTCCCGATGATAGCTTGTTGCATCGCAATTTAGGAACTTGGCAACCTCCCATCTGGTTTAGAAAATCAGTGATCGAGACGACAACTTGGAGAGAGGTGGAGCTGTCAAGAAGCGTTTATTTCGGGTCGTCATCTTCTAGTGGAAAAACGTCGTTTTTGGCGTGAGGAAAGAGTTGACTTGCGACTTCATCGACAGTCCGTCACAATTAAGTACTCGGAATACCTGTTAACTATTCTGATTTCGTCCTATCGGCCACATGAATCCTCTCACTGGCATCTAATCAGAACATGCACTTTAAACTATCACGCGACCACCCCCAATTTTTAGCGTCTATTCAAACAAGTATGCAGTATAGTTTTTGGAGCCCTTAGACCAAGCATAAATGATGCCATCGCTGTAAATTCCATTGATCTTTGTCTTATCTGACTAAATGGCCCTTTTCCAGTCGTCAAGAGTCCATTTCAATTATCTGAAGCTCACCAGTATCGAGTTCTCTTGTGCGCCTTCATTGGTTGTAGTTTCTTCACCACCTTAATAGCCAGTTTATCCTGTTCTCTCAAAGCCTTTCTGACAGTTACAAGAGAAATCTATGTTGGCTATCCGTATTGACGGTTTACGTGATTATACTGCCGTTTGGGCTCGATAGTTCGCAACAAAACGAACCAGAGCTTGCGTATTTCGAGACGTTAGCTTCCTTGGCCGTGTCCGCACAGGCTGTGATGTATAATCAATCTTTACCGCTAATACCCGGCTACCGTAGATCTTAGACAACCTAAAATTTTTGTTACTCCTAGTCTTTTCATACTCTCATCAA
The DNA here is from genome assembly GCA_028751805.1 of Podosphaera xanthii. Lineage (NCBI taxonomy): Eukaryota > Fungi > Ascomycota > Leotiomycetes > Helotiales > Erysiphaceae > Podosphaera > Podosphaera xanthii. Next base: position 4,714,479 of record JAPWIX010000009.1, on the reverse strand, counting down.
TAAAGACAGTGATAGACGAAATCTAGCGTTGTGAAAGTTTTCTTGTGAGAAAAATCGGAGAAAATTAGCATCAAGCAGTCCAGCATATTGATTTGCGGCGATGGATAACAGTAAAACTAATTCATATTTACGAAGTTGTAATTCAACAAGATATGTTTTTAGTTATTCTGATCTAGACCAGCTATCAACAAACAGATAATCTTTTCTAATTAGATAGTGCTTGACTTAGACCTAGGATAGGCAATTCAGGATATAAATCACGCTGAGATGTACCTCTTTCGCTAACAATAATTTAATCTCACAAGTGAGAACCCGTAACTTGTCTTCATTTATTCTACGGAGGTACAGCCCATAAGTATTATTCCATGTCGACCAGGGGGGGCTTGGCCACCACAACGCTTTCCTTAATTAGGCAACATCGCGAGAATGCACCTCGCACCCATTCCTACTGTGTTTTGTATGAGTTCTAATGATCAAAGCATTGATTCAATGATTCCCAACTCATAATACAAAATGCAAAATGATTCCTATTCTTAGAATAACTAATACTTAGTAAACACTCCATTGCGTTGATGTTGTTGTCATCGGAATACATACAAAACACAGTAGGGATGGGTGCGAGGTGCATTCTCGCGATGTTGCCTAATTAAGGAAAGCGTTGTGGTGGCCAAGCCCCCCCTGGTCGACAGGGAATAATACTTATGGGCTGTACCTCCGTACGTGATTTCTAAAGCCTTACAAGCTCTATCGCTCTGCTATAATCTGTGTACAAAGTTCCACTGTTATATATAATACAATATATACATTTTAACACAGGATTGATACAGAAGTATATTATTTGCTTACAAGTACCAAATTAAAATGGTTTCCGACGCAATTGGATATTCGACAAGGTTTTATCTTGCGGTGAATTAGTAGGCATAAAAGTACGAGATGTGATGAAACTTTGGTAAACTCCGCAAATTTTATAGTTAATTATTTTTTCCACAGGGAAAATAACTCAGTTTTTGACAACTCAGACTTATTTAAGTCTGTAACGATCAATCTATTAGCGGTCGTTATTGAAAAATAGAAAGATTCAATTAATGTGCCTGTCAAATTGCGCATTTTTCTGGGATACTGGGCACTGATTGAAGACGGGATCAGAATAATATTGTCAAAGATGCGTACCTACAAATAAATCACGAGATCGATCAAATTTATTTCCAACCCAATAATTATTGTAAAGACTATTAGCAGTAAGATCAGAAAAAGGAAACTTCTGCATCGTGTCATTGATTACTACATCATCATAATGCGGATCCAGAAATTACGGCGAATGAAAGTCCTCGCCTATCGAGCTGTTTTGGCGTCATAGATATCCTGATCAAGTGTGAAGCCTAAGAAGGTGCCAGTTGGGACCGAGAAGTAGTCAGCTCCGTATATCAAACCATAAAATTTACAGAATAGTTATAGGTTACCGGTCCATTCGGGTGCCTGATCTCCAAGCCATGCTGTAGGTTGGTAGTGAAGATGAAAGTTTTTAGATCGCTAGAGTTGTGATGTCGCTAAGAATGGTGAAAAGCTAAACGGGGCAGCTAAGATCACGTCCTCCTTTTCGTCTTAGCTATTGCAGCTAACGGAGTTATAATTTTCCTCGGTGTACTGTAAAATACTCAACGTATAATAAAGCTGGCAAGGATGAGTGTGAAATGCCAGTGTACGTTACACCCACCAAGTCAGTACGCTCCAAGTTGAATAATCACTGCTCTTGCACCTGAGAACTGCCGCGTTTTAATCAATAAACCGCTCAAAATAGACAACGGTTGTTTTACTTGTATGTGGTCGCAAATTTCAATAAACCATGGTCATTCACCATAAATTCTGCATTATTCTCGCCCGTCAAATTTACACATAGAGACGAAAATACTGCGACTGAGATGACAACATCAGATGACTGGTTGAAACTAATCTCACTGCCAAATAAGGTTTTACTAATTCTTGGTGTTACTGAATGGACTGTGCATACCCAAGATTGGTGTACTGTGCTCTTGTAGCGAACAAAATAACAGGTGAAGAAGTCCAAGGCGAACAATTCGATGGAGACCTAAAAGAATTCGGAAATTTGACCAGATCACAAGTCAAGTTGTGTGACATGTAGAGAATACGAGAAAGCATGAAATTTAAGACAATTCTAGTCTTGTAAAGGTTAATTTTCAAACCACTTAATCGACTTAGAGTCAAGCAATTGTGTTCCTTGAACTGATTGCTTTCTGTGGGAACTTGAAGGCACAATTCGATTTAAAACTTCAAATTTGTATCATATCATAACCTACTTGGGTCATGAGGTATTTCGGAGCTGGTCCATTGACTGTCTTCCGAGAGTTCTCCTTGTGGAAGTATTTGTGCTTCGCCTATCATCTGATCCTGTGGCGATGGCTGGATCCGGATTTGTATTTTCTCCCTCCAACCTTCTACGCAGAGCCTCGAAATCTTCGGCGCGCTTTCGAGGATTGACACCAACCATCCAGTAAGGGACACGCCATCTGATTAAGTATTCTGGAAGAACTTCATTCCTCCAGCAACATCCCACAGTCCAGCCTGTAAATGCTGAAATAAACGATCCTGGAAACTGTGATAAGGCAAGCTGTGCCGCTAAGAGATAGATGTATGACTTGTCTGAGAAAGTAAGGCCAAAAAATGGTTCGTCCGTTGGAGGAGATGCGGAAGCAGCCACACGATATTTGTAGATGTGAGGAATGCTCGCGTGATATTGTGCAAGAACAGCAAAGATCAAAGCTGTTGGGCCTGCGGGGAGATAATTGAGACGAGAGAAGGATAAAGGCCGCAATAGAAGAGCGAGGAGCAGTGGCGGCAGGAATGTCATGAGAGCAAAGCAGACAATTAAGAATGACTGCCTTGAATCAGTCAATAATCAGAACGGATCTATGAGAGACAAACTGCATATTTTCTTGAGCCCCATGAACGTTCGATAATCCGCATATTATACAGGCCGGTCGCTGCAAAAAGTGTCTCTGTTGAATTTGTGTAGCAAAGCTGGTATGCTAGAAGACGCCATAGCTGGCGATAGGGCCAGAAATGGGGAGAGATCTGTATATAAAAGTAGTGCTTGGAATCTGTGATGCTGGCAAGCAAGGAGGATGCAACAATTCCATAGACAAGACTGCGGGAAACAGGGGCATTGATGAAACCGGTCGCGAGCATTCTATCAGGTACGAAAATTTACTCGTCGATAGTAATATGTTGTCGGATCCGCATTTGTTGTATTTCGCATCCTATTTTAAGCTTTGAGCCCCGCATTTCCTTGACGAATTAAGTTGGAACACCAACTTGCACAATGCGGTACAAGATCGATATGGCATGAGGTCCAACCAAGAATATAATTTATATAAGCGTGTACTAAGCTGGATATTTCATGTCTCCACAAGGAAACAGGAAGCCAGTCATTCACCCATCGAATAATAACATTGTACTTGAAGTCCACGATGCCTTCAGCCCATCTCACTCAACTGCGAAAATGGATCATAGAGTCCCCCCCGATGGAATGGGGAATCAAACAGTTGCGAGGACTTTTAATCGGGGCTCTTGGACAAGGCCCTATTCCTCAGCATATCGCATTCGTGATGGATGGAAATAGGAGATTCGCGAGGTCACATCAGATTGAAACGGTAGAAGGGCACAACTTGGGATTTGAAGCATTAGCTAAGGTTGGTAATAACCTCACAAGCCCCCCTTATTTATAAACGCTTACTCAAGGCCAATAGATTCTCGAAATTTGCTACAAATCTGGAGTAAAGGTGGTCACTGTGTATGCCTTCAGCATTGAAAACTTTAAACGGTCCAAATATGAGGTTGATGCTTTGATGGAAATGGCAAAGATAAAGCTTTCTCAACTTTCTCAACATGGAGAACTACTTGATAGATATGGTGCCCGCGTCCGGGTTTTGGGACAACGGGACTTAGTAAAACCTGATGTACTGGCGGCTATTGATAAAGCCGTGATGATGACGGAAAACAATGGAGAGTGCGTCAACACATCTATTCATTGATCGGAAAGCTAATCTCTAGTAGCTGTACTCTAAATATCTGCTTCCCATACACCTCCCGTGATGAAATCACAACAGCTATTCGCTCTACGGTTGAAGACTACTCCAAGCCGCTCTTCTCTCAAGCAAGACCATTTTCTCAAACACGAATCACTCAGATCATTCGGTCGAAAAATTGTAGAAAAATTCCATTTCGATCGGTTTCTCCAACGCCCTCAAACAAGTCGGATTTTGATGACTCTGTCTCTTTGTCAACGACTCTTCATCCAGAAGAATCTCCCCCTACTGATTGTGAAGACAACATGATTTTTCCTGACCCGGAAGCAATAGATGCCAAAACACTTGAGAACCATATGTTTACTGCAGGAAGTCCCCCTGTAGAACTCTTAATCCGTACTAGTGGCGTGAAAAGACTTAGCGACTTTATGCTATGGCAGTGTCATGAAAACACTGAGATAGTATTTTTGGATTGTTTATGGCCCGAGTTTGACTTGTGGCAATTTTTACCTGTGTTAATTGAATGGCAGTGGAAACAGAAACATCTTGAGATGAAAAACTCCAATACTTGTACAAAGTCGATTAAGAGTAAGGTGAGATAAACTGTGATAATGAGATTTTAAAAGTCGACTATGTAGTCGCGGCATTTCGGAAGAAATGAGCTTTCTGGAAGATGAGATGGACGGTCTAGTCGTTACATGAATACAGTAGTTGCCTATTCTGATAATGGACTTATCTTTATTCGCTGGGTGACGCGAGACATTTCCAAACATTATCAGCGGGGAAACCCGTTGGTGCGATTTAGCTGGCAGGGATAAGCGATTTGATGTGGCGGCTCTCTGGATAAGATGAACTCCCGGCCCTTCCTCTGTTAAGGGTTAGACCTAACATGGCGGGCGGTGTGCAAGACTGGCAGAATCGATTCCTCTAATCTGTGATCCCGTCTGTATTATTGATCTCGAGATAAATATGATAAATATACAAAAAGAACGTAAGATTTTCATACAGATTCTTTATGCTATTCATGAGCTCTATTACCGATTCCAATTCACCTAAAATCTGTGCATGCGCGTTGCGCAGAGCCATCCCAACTTCTGACAACGCATACCAGCAACACTGTCTATGATGAAAAGCTCCAAGTCAACAACAGCACATTCCTCGGCCTCTACAAGTGGAACGCGCAGGTTACAGCCTCTGCGAACCACCCGTAACAACTCATCTCGAGTTTCGACTGCTGGAGTTCGAAGCCATGCCTCCAAAACGTCGCTTGGTACGGGCCCAACTGAAGCGCCCATAGAAATATTTCCCGCCATAACTCACTTCGCAGACGCCATATCTGCTCTTCCCAAAGAGATAGTGAGACATTTTACACTTCTCAAGGAAGTTGACGCAAAAATATTCTTGCCAGAAGAAGAACTCATGAAATTAGTGAACGAGGCTTTGAATGCTCCCCTCCCGCCACGCTCGCAGATTGGAGAAACACAGAGCTGTCATGGACAATCTCTGAACCCTAAAAATACACATGGAAATATATCTGGGTCATACATAAACGGACACGGAATCTCCACCGTAGATCCTGATGCTGTTTGGGATCCTTCGAATATAAGCCGACGTCAACTTTTTAATAAATGCGCTCTTACAATGCAGGGTATGCTTGTATCTTTGGATGAAAAGAATCACGTCATTTCAACTGCTGGAGAAGCGCTTGCAAAACAACTGGTCCGTATCGACGACTGCCTCCCCTTTATCGAACTTGAGGTCAGTGAAGAAGCTCGTAACGGCAGCACTACTCACTGGGCCTATCCAGAAAACCGCATATCAAAAGCTAACAGCAATGGTAATCTACGTAGAGAGCCACCCAGTAATCAGTCATCTACAGGAGCACAAAACCTTGCAGATGAAGCTGCTGCTAGAAGCGACGCCAGAAAGCAAGCAATCTTAGAAAAAAAAAAGAGCAAAAACCTGCATGTTGATTCCGATTTTGATGATCAGTTTGAATCTAAAAATAAAGACAAGAAGACAAACCCGAAAGCACGGAAGCAAGCAGACACACAGGCAGGACTTGCTGCCAGTACTATCAACGGTAGTACGCCCAATGGCAACTCTTCTAAGCGTCGCAAAGTAGAGAAAACTTCAGCCCAAAGTCCTGCAATAGAGCGATCCGCAAATTCTAACCCAAACATCAATGGAATAGTATTCAAGGGCAAGCCAGCCAGTCCGAAGAGTACCCCACAACCTGAGGGAACAAGGAAACGGCCAAGAACAACTCAAACATCATCCAGCGGGCCTTTAAATAAGAAGAGGTATTCTCTCAATGTCCGAAAATAGGAGATGACTAATTATAACCAATCAGAAACAACATTGAAGTCTCTGGGGCTAAATCACCGCCTTTAGATTCTTCCCCAGTTCAAACAAATTTTCCTAACTCTCAAGCTATCAGCAAGACTTCACCGCCACCGATTAGTAGTAGGCCATCGTCTGCACGCTGCTCGCAAAACTCGATACAGCGGAATCTAGACAAGCAACCTCCTTCGCCTTCACATAACAAACTTAGCAACGACCTGACACCCGATTCCAACAGTAATAAAGTTATGACGGCAAGTTCCTTATCAGAGGCAAAGGCACCCAGCAAAAAAGTAAACACAAGTGGAAAGAGCGATCGCTCAACTGAAAATGTAGAGCAACGCGAAGCTAAGATTAGTGATAGTATTGCGTTATCTAGCAAAGGGAATCCCCCCCCCAAACGGGACCTCCTGGATGGAAAGGTGGAAATCCATCCAGCCTTATCAACACCAACAATTACTACTACCAAAAGCGGTCGCACGAGCAAGCCTTCTACACCAGCTACACCGATATTCCCAGAATTTACTCGCCCTCGAGCATCAAGAAATTTAGATACATCAGTTGGAAAACGAAGCCACAAAAAAGGTGCAGGAGTGGCTACTCAGCAGTTCCCTTCACATTATACGGGCGTAGATGATACGGGGAAAAAAGATAATGAAATTAGCGAAGACGCTGATATTGATGCAAACGAGCCCCGATACTGTTATTGTAATAATGTCAGCTATGGTGAGATGGTTGGCTGTGATTCTGAGAGATGTAAAAGAGAATGGTTCCATCTAGCGTGTGTAGGGTTAAAAACTGCCCCAAGGGGTAATAGTAAGTTCCCTTCAAAGAGTAAGCAATTGTAGTCAACTAACAATTCCCAGCAAAATGGTATTGCGAGGACTGTAAATTATTATAACAACCTAAGATCACAATCATTGGACAAGAATTTAGACTACAAAATCGTGCATATATTTTATGTGTAAATGTACGCTTCGAATGAACTGTTTTTGCATCGCGTAATGCGTAGAGTGTTATACGTATTGCTTATAGCGCTTATGAGCCTATCTCTATGCAGCGCATAGATAAAGAGGGACAAGCGATTATACATTTCACATGTAAATAGGCTTGCATTTTCCATGACCTGCAGCTAAACTGTTAGCAGTCATATTTGATATTCATGACCCATCATGTAGATATGTATATAAACACAGGGAATCTAGTTGAAAGGTAGATAATATCATCCATACGAATACCTTGACATTTTCCTCCTCGTATTCTGCGACACATTTTACAATTGACAGTACTCAATCAAAACGATCATGGAACTATGCTTTCAAAGAAATTCAGATATGTGTGGCATGAGCACATAAGAGGAGAGCGATTAAGGGCAGGGACAATATTTAAACAAGACTGAGACAGCATGAAATGGAATTAGATTAAGCTCGGGATATCTAAGATCTAGAGCTTTTTCAACCATTCTTGTGTATGTAGCTTAGAGGCTATACCACGAACGAGTTTGGTCCGGCACATAAGGCAATGACTCAACAAGATATGAGGAACACTCACACCCAAATTTTATTTTAAGATAAAGCTTAAAGTTATCAATCACATAGGAACAGGCGTCCTACGGCCCTTTTTACCCTAAAGTATTGATTACTACTGCAGGCACGCATTTCACTTACCTTCGGATGTCCAGTGTACTTTCATCATCGCCACGTATATGATCAAGCGCCAAATATGGAAAGGGTTTTACTGGATTTGAACCAGCGTTCTCCTGTCCCCAGTGGGACATGTGCCCTAGTCCTACATTGGATAACGGCCCGGACGGTGTACCACTGTACCATCCAAATCGAGATCTGGCGAACACGGATTATTCGACTGCAAATAGTCGACCTACTCAATTTGACACACAGGACTGAAGAAACCTTATTCGCCTTTGAGTCTCAATACGTAGAGTAGCGATGGCAAGAAGCGGGTAATCAATAAACCTAGATATAGACAAAGATATGAAATCTGAAGTCGTTCTAGTCTGGTACGGGATGGTTCCCTGTAGCGGGTATTGCATCTCAAGGATTCGTCTGTAACTCATCGTATAGTTGGTACGGCAAGTAGCTTGATATCTCACTGCAACGTTGCGTCTGGATAGCACCATATGGTCTCATCGTAAGGAACAATAACATGCTAAAAGGTATGTCGCATCGTTGCCCAAGTTCGGGTTGGCTACGATTTTATGCGCCGTCGTCGTCTGACTTGGAAATTAGGTTAAAGAGCCAGGAAGAAGGCTCCTTTGTAGACGCGACTGCTCGCAAGGATGTATCCATATGATCTGGGTTATATTGCGGTGTGCCGGAAATCCCGAATACCACGCCCCAACACTGTGGTATTCTTGAAGAAGCGTCGGTTGGGGCGAGTTTCTCTGCAAATCTGGACGGCGTCAGATTGCGCTATATGTGTGGCATTCGTGTGTGTGCTAACTTAGCGTCTTGTGACATCGTGCGTCGCGCTCCCGAGAGTGTGGACGTGGTCTGGGAGCGAGGGCCGCTAGCCGAAGCTCGATTCTTCCCCTGATAAAGACCGACCCAAGCGGCTGGTTGAAAGTCGGCTAGTGGAGTGTTGAATCGTCCGGGCCGATCTCCCGACTAGAGTGTGGGTAGCTTGCACCAATGTCTCACTAGAGAAAAGAGGAAGCTAGTTCGAATACAGCGAGACCCACGGGCCACGTTTCATCGCGCTGATGCCGTATTTGTCCTTCACGTGATGAAAGCTTACTCAGATGAGCACGGGCTGGGGTCGGATGGTAGTGTGGCACACCGTCTGGGCCGATCTCCCAAGTAGAGTCTGGGTAGCCGAGGCACAAGCCCCACTTGAGACAGGAGAAAGCTAGTTCGAATCCGGCAAGACCCTGTCCACATTTCTCGCGTGGTCATGTATGTGACGATGATGAAGGCACGCTGGATAGTTGTGGGTTGCTGAAGTGCGTTCCTGCGGCAGACATAAACGGTTGAGGGTTAAAATGGCTTTAAGGCGCCTGACTTCGAGTTATGTCTTCAAATAATATTCGAGCGTGAGTGCCCCTCATATCAAGTTGAGTCATCGCTGTATGTACCGTACCAGTGTTATTCGTGTCATAGCCTCAAGGCTGCATACACAAGAATGATTTTTTTAAAAAAAAAAGCATGGGCTTCTCACGCTTTCGTCCATGGTGTGTAACTACAAATGAAATTCGTCAATCATTGTTCAAAACGTCAAGCTGAGTCATTCTGCGGAAAAGACGTCTCTTACGAAATTATCTACACTAATAAAATTATGGAAGCTGTGTAGCAGGTTACATGTGGGTACTTTGTTGTAATGTTGGAAAGAGTTATTCATTCTACAATACAGATTTACGAATAAGTATCTACATCGTTCGGGATTACTTTTCTCCGTCACGGTTTCCACCTCACTTCAAATGGAAACGATCTGCGACACTTCTCAACATACACGTCCCTCAGGGAGGCAAATCGGGTTAATTGTAATATAAATAAAAAGGGAACTGCCAAATAGCCATTAAAAAAAATAACACACAGTAAAGAATAAAGTAATAACCTTGTGATAAACTAATCCATCGTGGTTTTGCTGGGAAGAATATCACATCCACAACAACACCAGAATCAGACTCCTGAGCGAAAGGCTCATCCCAGGGTCGGATGGTGCAGTGGTACACTGTCCAGGCCGTTCTCCCATGTAGAGTCTGGGTAGCTTGGACATATGCCCCACTTGAGACAGGAGAAAGCTGTCTCGAATCCAGCAAGACCTTCACGCCACTTCTCTCGCGGTGATGATGTATTCGTGGGCTAACGAAAGCATGCTCAGATAACTACAGGTTTTTCTCGCTTTTCCCTGTGGTGGGTATTCACGGAAGAGGGTACATGCCGTAAGGCGTGATTCTCGTAGTGGTATCTATAAATGAAATCTGACTATGAGTGTTCCAAACGTCAAACTGAGTCGTTCAGCGTGTTTTCCGTAATCATTCGTGTCATAGCCTCAGGCTGCATACTCTAAAGTGATTTTTAAAAAAAAAAAAGAAAGGCTCATCCTTCTCGGGCCCCATGTAGCCAACGGAAAGGGACGTGCGAAGGGAGCCAAAAATGTTAGTAAAAAGCTCCACCGTAGAGGCAAGGGTAACTCAAGTAACCGCAGAGACTCCTCTTTCTTCGAACACCAAGCCATTGAAGTCCCATTTAGTTCAATAGCTTCTCCTTCCAAGACTTCTACGGCTCAATACATGCGCAGAAGCTACAGCAATAGCAACATCTGCAACCCCTCCACTTCTGATTCCGATGTTACAACCGCTTACACAAGAAGGCACCAATACGAATTTACTTGGCTTGGTTCGAGGAGGAGGCACGGATACGGATTTATACAATCCCAGCACTGAGCGACAATGGGCGTATATGCGAAAAATGCATACCAAAAAAATTAGCCCACGCTAAAATTCTGGAGGACAAAGATGATGATTCTGGTTTATCAGACGGTAAAAAAGGTACTGCACAGCTATGAGAGCAAAATTTCGAACGGCAATTATAATTTGGTGACATACGTGAGGATATGGGGAAGTTTGGTGCCAATGAGAAAGAGGAAGGAATACTAGCAGTGATCGATGTCGTGCGAAATTATAGATCTTAGGAGTATTTAGACTTGAATGCAGCATATACGTTTCCTATGCAGATTGCCTTTGGCCAATGAGTGCGGACATTACTACAACAAGTATGAGATAGGTATTTACAAAGAATGTAGATTCATTGAGCTTTAGGCAACAAAAACCTGTGGGTGGGATAGATATATAGTATGTAAATCAAAGTTCTAACATACCCCACGGGTTGGCGAGCCACTTTTGGCAAGCTCCTACCAAACTCTACCCTCCTACGTGATGTCTTAAAAACAACGCTAGATGGAACCTTCTAATGAACGTCAGGTACAGACTACCCTTCAGGCTCATAAAAAAGACGCGACACTCTCTCAGAGACGTTATAGATAGCTGCAGCGCGTCTCTGAGAGAGTGTCGCGTCTTGTTTAAGAGCCTGAAGGGTAGTTTGTACCTGACGTTCATTAGAAGGTTCCATCTAGCGTTGTTTTTAAGACATCACGTAGGAGGGTAGAGTTTGGTAGGAGCTTGCCAAAAGTGGCTCGCCAACCCGTGGGGTACGTTATAAACATTAGGGATTGATTGATTGGATTCATAACGTATCTGACACAAGCCCTGCACCCAAGGGGCGTGATTTGGGAAGCCGATCTTTAGAGACTCTGATCTACCTAATTCCCTGACTATTACTAGCCAGTAGTGGCTTAGAAAAAAAGAAAAAAAAAGACACAAAAGTGCCAAAGGTTCGACGATCTGCGTCTCACCTTTCCTCTCCGCCGCGAACGTCCACGCGACAAAAAAGATTTCCCATCAGTACACCAGCTCGCGCCAAGTACCGTCGTCACGACCAAAGCCGTATGTTTCTCCTCTAAAAAGGAAGCGCAGCCAGTTTAGACAGTAGTGACAGCACTTAACCGAACCAAAAAAACCTTGGCACACACAATACTCCCATAGTCGAAAATTCGACCGGAAAATATAAATCCGCCCTGCAAAAACCAAATTATACTTTCCTTGCCAAATTTCCAGACTTGCCATTTCCCGTAGAATCCCTCCATTATCAGGCCTTCCAAAACCATAAAAAACTCTCCATCTTTCTGCCCTCCGACTTTCTTCCTTCGTCGGGTATTCGTATCATCGTAGGTCTCTAAATGGAGGCGCGCCGATGCAACGCAGAAAGTCGTGACAGTCCGGTCGTCGAAGTCATAGGCGGGGTTCGTAGTTCGATACTTCGGGATGTGGAAGACGGCGGATTGGTGAAAGTGGCTTCTTCGGATTGGATTTAATAACGCTTTGGTGAAATTTGACTGAGGGTGATAAAACGTGTACGATAGGTCGGAATACGATTGCGACTCTTCTTGGCTATCCCAGATGTGCGAACATACTGGGCGTTTACAGCCGGTACCGCGTGAAGCTGAAGAGTTCGTCTTTGCCAGCCATAAACATTGGGGAAATGCTAACTAATTATTTTCTATCTATTTTCCGTCGCGTGGATTTTTATGGCTATCTAGCCGTTCCCTGAAATAATTATGTTTTCCCTTATGAAATGCTAACTAAAAAAAATTAGTTCTCCGTTCTCGACCGCTTCGTCTTCCGCTGTTGTTTCCACTCCACGCCAAGGCGGTTGGTTATGTCGATTGGTGCTTGCGTGTCGACTATTAGTGGCTCTCACTATTAAACTTGAAGTTAGCTCAGTATTTAGAGCTTGATTAGAGGTCAATGCCTTGTTAACATTATGGTTATGAGCGATTGAAGGAATTACTGGTTGGAAGGTTGACTGAGATTGGCTACTTCATAAGTGGATGCAAGGTGTTTGGAATGCTTGGATATGTAAAGAGTATATAGAATGTGAAGTTCAAGGTCCTGTAATGATTAACTATGCACTTTCAGTAGAGCAGGTCTACGTTGTAGTTATTTAGTGAAAAGTAAATGATACGTGGGTGCTCGTTGCCATGTACGATCCCTATTCTCATTTGCCCCTGCCATGCACTACCAAACATTTCATTGGACGTCCCAGATGCGTCTAGCTGTGTTTTAGAGTCACCCTTGCTACACTAATACTGTCTAGTGCTCTAACTCCTATACGCCATCGGCACTAGTGTTAGGACTAGGACCTATACTAGTATCTACATTACTTTACCACACTACATCATTATCATAACAGTTAGGCTGGTGTTCTTGTATCCTATCACCCGTTACTTCAACCTATCTCACCTATTGCTGCCATTCTTCTCTTGTTAGAAGAACTAGGTCATTTGTCACTATGCCAAGCTCTGGTGCCGCAGGCGTTTTTCTGTGTTCTATGGATTCGAAATTACTCATTTGACCACAAGAGCCCTTTCCATCATGACAGTAGTTGCAGCATGGTTTCCTCCTTTTCCGACAGCTTCAAGCTTGTTTTCTTCAATTAGATTGATAAATTTAGTAAGACTAATGTTTGGTTCTTAAAATTGGCGGACAAAATTGTAAATGGTTGTATTTATTAACCGTAGATGTAAGTCTGAGCTTGACCGGATTAGAAGTCGTGTTTGCACTCTGGTAATTTTTTTATTAACATATATGGATACGAACGCCAGCGGCACCGTGGATCGGATGCTAACCCTCTTAGGTAGCAACCGTTGCTGCTTAGTCTAGACGAATTACTTATCTGCAAGTACTTTATGTTTAACATTCCTGGTTTGGAACACTCATACTCAGATTTCATTTATAGATACCACTCCGAAGTGAACCCTTACCGTGTGGATCATCTTCAGTGGGTACCTACCAGAGGAAAAAGCGAGGAGGCCTAAGGTTGTTTAAGTGTGCTTTCATCATTCGAGGACTTCGGGACCAGCACGAGGGAGTGTGGGTCGAGGGTCCTGCCAGGCTCGAACTAGCTCTCTCCTATCTCAAGTGAGGCATGTGTCCAAGCTACCCAGACTTTACTTGGGAGAACGGCCCGGACAGTATATCACTGCACTATCCGACCCGTCTGGTTTACCTTTGGGAAGTGCTATTTCATAGTTCAACCAGTGCGGATTCCATCTTATCCCTTTCCAGGTCGTTCGATGTATACTGAAATTGCTGTCTTGACTTCCCCTGCAAGTCGAAACTGTTCTATCTAGCCTTGGTTAAGTATGCACAGCCTGATTCTAGCAACAACTTGTGGGCTGTTCATCATGGCTTCGAAAGACCCGATTTCAGCTAATCTCAGAACTTCTCCTCTTCTCCTTGCCCATCGAGGACATGCAAAGACCATGTGCTTGGCATTTGGGATTTTCTACTCCGGGGACTTTTCTTCGGTACAGATAGGAGCTAAGCCCGATGTGCTCTCTCCTTAACTGAATGGCAACACTGTTTTGGGTCCTACTAAAGCTATGGTGGATGTAAGAAGATTTGCCCTTGAAGTTCAATTTATTCCTGCCTGTTTATTCATCGGTGAATATTTTTGTCACTTTCCACGATTCAGGCTCGGCTGGCGCCAGTCGACCAGGGCGCTGCTTCCATTTTTGCTTTATTAAAGTATAATTCAAATCTTGAGTGTCTGCTATCTCAGCAGCTCTTTTATGTATCCCCTCGCTTTTCTCACTCCCACAGATTCTGGTCTATTTGTCGAAATCTTTGCTCCTCTTCCTAGTATGAGAGAAATTATCATAGATGAATTGATAAATCGACAACGGGCATTACTGGCCTCTAAACTTGACAGTATGATCCTCTAGGTCAATATTGACTTAAACAAGACGACGCCCCTTTCCGTGAATACACCAACCCTTCTTATATCAACGCCTGTGAGAGCATTGATCGCCATCTTCTTTGCTCCATCATCATAAATAGTTCTTCCCTTCAGACACCGTAAATACTCCACTGACTAAACCTGACTATGACCGACGTCTTTTCAAAACACATAGAACTTCTCCGGATATCTGAAACTCAAACACTCCTGATTCTAACGTCATTCATTCCTTTACCTACTCCCCATGAAATGGTGATGACTTAAAATTTTTCTCTACATGCGGTATTTCTCTCCCACTAGCGGGCAGCTTTATTTTATAACATGACGATTGTACCGTCTGTTAAACAGCTAGTTTCTCCGATAGTCCGGCGTGTTTGGCAGAAAATAATTAATCTTTCCCTAGTGTTTATATAGCTTTGGTTCACGTATAAGATAATTATCCAGGCCACAGCTTCCTGTTGCCTGAAGCCCTATGAAACTACATTCTTTGTAAACACATATTTCACAGTTGTCGTAGACAATATGTGCAGTTCTTGGCTAGAGGCAATCTCCAAAAGAAACGAATATGCGGCATTCAAGTATAAATACTCCTAAGATCTATAATTTTGCACGATATCGATCATTGCTAGTATGCCTTCTTCCCCTCTCTCATCGGCACCAAAGTTCCCTATATCTTCACGTATATCACCAAATTGTAATTGTCATTCGAATTTCTGCTCTCATAGCTGTATAGTACCTTCTTTGCTGTCTCATATATCATGTTCATTATCTTCGTCCTTGTCACAGAAGCCAAGTTGGTCAGAATGCAGTTGATTAAATAAATTCGTATGACGAAGAGAAAAGTCTATGTGACGGAAAAATGTAGATTTAAGTATTTGAGGAATAACTTTGGTTTTTCGACGCTGATATCCTCAGCTAGAGTACCTCGTCCTATGTCACTTCGTACCTTCGTCTATCCGATCGCATCTTCGTGTGCTTTCCGATACCAGCAAACGACGTAGTTCAGACGACCGCACGCGTCCTGCACATCTCTTTGCGCGCACTCCGCTAACCTCTGTGAAGGCCTATAGCGCCGAATTATCTTGTTCGTACTCACTTAGGTAACCACCTAAGCTCAAAGATCGGTTAAGCCGTGACAGTCCTCCAGAATTTCTGCATCGGCGAATTTGTTGACATGAATTCTTCGCACATACGCCCGCTGCCGCTCAATGCCGGGATGGTATGGATTCTTATCGGTGCCTCCTCGTACCAAGCCTGAATGAGTCGGACTGGTGCCTCCTTATTCAAGCGATTGTAACATCGGGATCAAAGGTAGAGGGAGTCCGGATGTTACTATTGCTGTAACATCTACGCGCGTAATGAGGCGTGTACGATTGGAAGGAGCGTACCTAGTCTCAAAGGTTAAAGCAACAGTACTAGAAGGCCACTCGATAGCTTGATGTTTGGAGAGAGAGGGTTTTCTACGAGTACTTGAGTTACCCACATCTCTATGATGGAGCTTTTTATCAACATTCTAAGCTCCCTCCAGACGTCTCTTTCCTTTGGCTGTATTAGGCTCAAGGAGCATGAGCCTTCCCCGCAGGAATTTGATTCTGGTGTTTTTGTGGATGTAACATGATATACTAAAATGTCGTGACTTTGGCGGGAGAAAGAAGGCCATAGCTTTGTTGTTTACTATGGGATTAATTTTTTATCACGTAAATTTTTATCGCTATTTATCCATTTTCTTATGGCTACTTAGCCGTTCCCTAAATCTATATGTAATTTCAGTTAAGTGTTATATTGAATAGGCGATCTCTTACAAATTAGCCAAACTAATCGAACCGACACACGTCGGTCAACGTAGATTATTTTAGGTCGTATCTTAAGTACTTGGACGTATGCCATAATTTGTCAAATATATAGTGACTTGAACAGGAAATCATATTTTTTACAGTGTCTCCAATCTTGTACTTGATGCCGTTTATAATCATTAGCATATGGCTCAGCGTCTATTTGAAAGTATAAAGTACACCTAATCCACCATTACCACAATTCACTGTTATGTATCGTACCTACTACATGTAGTATCAGCGGCATATTCCTTTTTTCTCTATCATAGTAGTGCGATATACAACACTTGAGCCAGCGTCTCTTAGTTCATAGCTGCTGATATAGCGAGAAATTTACCTGAAATACTTTAGTAAATAGAAAATGGATATATATATGTATAAAATTTTGTATAAAGATTACTCGGAGAGAAAAATAGAATTTTTTTTCGGTGTATGGAAGAGAATATAGGCACAGCCGAGTTCTCATTATGACGAATCATGAAAGGCATCAGTGTTGTGCTTATCAGAAGACTTAGAACTTTAAGTGGCATTATTTGAAAACAAAAGGATAGAGTGGTTCGACATAAATTTAGTAGTCAATCATTATGTAACTCGGTTACACAGGATATCGAAAGCAAAGGAAATACACTTAGTTTAAAGAAATTAAAATTCCCAAGCCGTTCATAACTTTCAAGTAAGGTCATCAAGACTCATCCTACTCAACTCATTTTGATAATTTTACTTATTCTCCTTTAAGTTTATCCTGAGTAACTTTGAAAGCAATTTCCAGGAATTCCTTTTCTTCTTTAGTGTGACTTATTTTTAACCCTGTAGCCACACTAGCGCTAGGGTTGCGGCCGGCGTACATGACATGTTTGCGATCATGATGTTCAGTTTTGTTTAAGAGAGTTTCAATTCGTGGTTGCATGAAGCTCCAGGCTCCAGCGTTTAGAGGTTCCTCTTGGCACCATACAATAGTCTTGGCGTTGGGGTAACTATCAAGATTCTCTTTCAGAAGCTGCCATGGAAAAGGGTTCAGTTGTTCAACTCGAGTGATTGCAGTGTTTTTAAAATTTTTATCTCCACGGTACTTGTGGAGAGCGGCATACACTTGACCAGAGCAGAGAATTATTCGTCTAATTTTATCATGGTCCTCGATAAATTTCCCATGTTCCGGATCGGGAATAATCCATTTGAATTGAGAGTTTCCAGTAAATTCGTCAATCGGCGACCGAGCAATAGGGTGTCGGAGAAGCGATTTGGAGAAAAAGATCACGAGAGCTGCAGTATGTTAATTTTATTAAAATCTTAGGGAAGGGAAATATTACGTTTTCGAAATTGTCTGTGCATCTGTCGCCGCAGAATATGAAACAGATTAGAAGGTGTAGTCATATAGGCAATTTGTAGATTACAGTCTTGATGTTGACGTTCTAATTTTTCCGGCGAAGGGTAGATGCGAGGGTCTTCACTACAGAGTTGAAAGTATCGTTCCATGCGGCCTGATGAATGTTCTGGTCCTTGTCCGTCGTAACCATGAGGAAGTGACATAATCAATCCAGATCTTTGCATCCACTTGACCTCACCGGAGGCGAGAAACTGATCAATTATACATTGAGCATTGTTTGCAAAATCACCAAATTGAGCTTCCCACATGACCAAAGCGTTGGGCGAGGAGAGGGAGTAGCCGTATTCGAATCCAAGAACCCCAAATTCACTTAGAGATGAATTCGAAATGACAAATTTGCCTTGATCTTGACTAATATGTTGCAAGGGTGTATAAGTTTTCTCGTTCTCCTGGTCATGAAACACAGCATGTCTCTGAGAAAAAGTACCTCGCTCAACGTCCTGCCCGGAGACACGAACATGATATTTCTCGTTTACAAGTGATCCGAAAGCAAGAGCTTCAGCTGTCGACCAATCAATATTAGTTCCTTCGCGTACAGTCTTAACACGGTTGGTGAGAATACGTTTCAAATTTGGGTGAATGTTAAAGTCTTCAGGATATGTACCTATTGTTTCAGCGATATGTTTTAAGATATGCGCAGAAACTCCGGTAGGTTTGTGTGGAAGGACTTCGAGGGCCAATTCTTTTGGCGATTTAAACCCATTCCATGCGGATGTGGTCCACTCTTTGGAGGTTGGTGAGTAATCTTTACTTTTGGCAAAACTCTCCTCAAGCATGCCCCAAACCCATCCTTGATGCTCTTTTATATCCTCCATAGTAAAAGTTCCATCCTTGAGCAGCTGTTTGGTGTATATATCGATCTGCGGCTTATGAGACTGGATTCGCTTATACATGAGTGGCTGGGTGAATGAAGGTTGATCTGTTTCATTGTGACCATGCTTGCGATAACAGACAAGGTCTATGACTACGTCTTTTTGGAAGGCTGCGCGCCAGTCGGCAGCCAATTGGCATACAAAATTTACGGCTTCAACATCATCTGCGTTGACATGGAAAATTGGAGCATCAATTGACTTTGCAATATCTGTGCAATAAGCTGTAGATCGGGCGTATCGAGTGTCAGTTGTAAATCCAATTTGATTGTTGACTATTAAATGAATAGTGCCACCAGTTGAGTAGGCAGGAAGCGAGTGGAATCCTAAACATTCATATACAACACCCTGTGCAGCGAATGCAGCATCACCATGAAGTAGAACGGCCATTGCTGTATTGTGAGTCTCCTCATCATTGTTGTAATGCTGAACAGCTCTAGTCTTTCCGAGGACTACGGGATCTTCGGCCTCTAAATGTGAAGGATTTGCGACAAGAGACAATTGTACTCGCTTGCCAGAGGGAGTAGGTCTCTCAAAATTCATACCCAAGTGATACTTAACATCACCAGAGCCTTCGTCTTCAGCAGCAGCATTTCCTCCAAATTCACTAAAGATAGACTCATTAGGTTTGCGGACGACGTTGCTTAGAACATTTAAACGTCCCCGATGGGGCATACCAATCACAATATCTTTAACACCAAATTCAACAGTTCGGTCTATCAGAGCTTTCATCCCAGGAACTAAACTTTCACATCCCTCGAGACCAAACCGTTTATCATTAGGAAATTTTGTGGCTAAAAAGCTCTCAAAACTTGAGCTCCAAATTAGACGATCTAAGATTCGACGTTTCTCATCAGTAGAATATTTGAATGGTTGTTCGACTTCGATGCGTTCCCTTAACCAATCACATTGATCACGATCCGGAATATGAATGTATTCAACTCCATATGAGCCACAATATACGCGCTCACATTCATTAATAATTTCTCGAAGGCTCATTTTCTCTCGTCCTTCCTTTTTAAATCTTGGTAGAATACCAGGGCCAAGGCTGAATTCAAGATCCAGGTCTTTTTCCGAGAAGTTATAATGCTCGAGACGAAGCTCCTTGGGATTGGTGAAGCCAAAGTCTTTGGCCTCAGGTCGAATATTAAGAGGGTCAATTTTAGCTTTGTGATGACCACGTGCCTGGTAGGCACGTACAAGAAGTTGAACTTTCAGATGATTTGTAACATCTGAATCTTGCCCATTGGATGCACTAAGCCCGGGTAAAAAGCTCGGGACACCTCCGGTTGGCGTTGGAACTAGAGTTGGAGGTGGTGTAAATGCTTGCGATATAGGCATATCACCACTTTCCATGTTCTTGAAATATGTCTGCCATGATATATGTACATTCTTTGGGTTATCTTTCCACGCCAGGTACATCTCATCAATATAATTTGCCGCATTGCCCGAAAGGAAGTTGTCATTTGGGTCCGGGACCGATGAAATAGTTGATGAATATCTTTTTTGGAGCTTAGTATCTGGTAAACATTTCCTTGGCGGCGTTGAAATGCCCATTGAGATGTATGGTCTTTTTAAGTTGATGCATGTCGTCAAACATATTCTTCTAGAGAAGTCAGCTTTAAAGTGCCGACTTCTCGTATTGCGCTGAAAATTTCGAAACATTTGCGTCGTTTATCTAGTGTAGAAGTAAATTGAGCAGAAACATTAATGACAGAGAAGGTCCGTCAATCGCTGGACCCAATGATGAGGTATAATCTAAGCAGTAAAAACCTGGCCTTTGGCCCTGTAAGTCTATTGTTTCTGTGTTATTGATTAATAAGCCGATCTTCATTTTAAATTTCCTATGGTAACGAGCGTAAGGATCAAGACAATCTAACGTCATGCCATCACTGACTACTCCACAATATTTTCTGAAAGCTTGATCATAGGAACTGCAAAACTTTTTCTAGGTGGCACAGCCAAGCAAATTAAAGATCAAGATATGGATACGATTGTCAAAGGGTCAGCTGCTTACAAAAAAAAAGATGGTATTCTGAGCATAGCAAACGATCAAAAGTCAATTAATTGGCTCCCGCTTGTTGCTCAGGATAAGTTGAAGACGATAACGATTCCGATTGCAGAAATTACAAGTAGGCTATACCTTGAGAGAGTCATCAATCTTGCTGAAAATACCTAGATCTTCAACAGACCCCGGAATCTGCAGCAAAGGTAATGTTACGAATCATAGCAAAGTCACCCGATTCATCCGACACAGTCACTCACCAATTTCATTTCAACTCTCTTTCAAATCCTCGGGGAGAGGCGAACTCGATCAAAGATGTTCTCACAACTTTGATAAG
Source organism: Podosphaera xanthii (assembly GCA_028751805.1). Classification (NCBI taxonomy): domain Eukaryota; kingdom Fungi; phylum Ascomycota; class Leotiomycetes; order Helotiales; family Erysiphaceae; genus Podosphaera; species Podosphaera xanthii. The sequence continues at coordinate 4,693,351 of JAPWIX010000009.1, read as the reverse complement.
TGCGATAAAGACCAATGAAACGAACATCCTTAAGTCCAATACTTTACCCTCGGGACCAGGAGTAACGAGCAACCTAAATTTGTCGACTTCTTATTTAAGTGTACCTTCATGGGCCAGTGATGCGCAACTAAAGAATAATATAGAATTACAACAATCTCTCATGAAAAGCGATCCCACCCTACACCGTACTTATGTTGAATCTCGAAGAACTAAACTGGACACTATTTCTGACTCTCAGTTCAACGCTCAATTCTGGTCCACTCGAACCACTTTACTCCGAGCGCATGCTATTGAAACAAGTCAAAAAAGAGGCGCTTACAATGTCTTGTCTGCCGTCAAACCTCGGCAGGTTGATGGAGAGCTCAAAATGAATATCAGCGCAGAGCAGGTCCAATTAATCTTTAGCCAACATCCACTTGTTAAACGTATCTATGATGAAAATGTTCCCAAATTAAATGACATGGATTTTTGGTCTCGATTTTTCTTGAGTCGACTTTTTAAAAAACTCAAAGGAGAAAGAATTGTGGAGGCAGACATTACTGATTCTATCTTTGATCGGTATCTAGATGGAAATAATGACTTCACTGGTAACAAAATATTCGCATCACGCATCCCCAATATTATCGACCTGGAGGGAAATGAAGAAAATCAAGGTGGCAACAGAACCGGTAATAGAAAAGATTTTACCATGCAACCTGCCTGTGCGACCAAGGTTCCAATAATACGAACTCTAAATAGCCTCAGTGAGAAGATTATGGCTCAAGTAGCACCCTCTGATATTAATCCATCAGATCCTATCGGCGTGAGTGAACAAACTTATCAGTCATTAAAATTACGAGACTTGAAAGGAAGTGCAGATGAAAATAAAATTGTTCTTCATTTAATAGAACAGAGTAGCTTTTATTCTCACGAAAAAGATACCCCATCAATAGAGACTTCTATTTATGCCGAACTAGAACCTTCCAAAGTATTATCTGACTTACAAGCTGAAATCAGCTCGGTCTTTTCTGGCGCTCGTTCTGCTGGAGATCTTGATTTAAGCTCGATGATAGGTGTTAAACTGGATAGTGACAGTGAGGATGATAATGAAAATTTGTCTCATGTCGGTAGCAAGGCTAGCCTCCAAAATGCTCAAATTCATGTACTAGAAGGTATATCAACTAGACGCAGTGAAATAAATGGTACAGGATCCCAATCATCATCATTAGGTCTTTCACAAAAAATCTTTGACAGGCTCACTCTAGCACATGCGACCACTATAGAATTTTTGCATCACTTTTGGATTTTGTTTCTTTCTGGAGACCCTGACCAAGCGAGTGAACTAGCAACCTTAGTGGAGACATTAGAAAGGGCAATGGAAAGAATTTCCGCTGTAGCTGATGACGCTGAGCAAGAACGACAACTTGTTATCTCTAAACAGAAGCAGCATATTAAAGACGTCTATAAGTCTAGTGGAAGGAAGATTCAATGGAGCTCTAGCTCCGTGCCCGGAGGTTCAAAAGCCGTAAGGGCGATGACTGAACCCACAATTACGGCTTTGCAGAAGGCAAATAAAGAATACAAAAATGCCTTAGCTGCGGAACAGCCTGAGATTTCTCTACCTTCAGTAGAGCAAATTCCGAAGGAGTGAACCATCTTCTCTACCTAACAAATATTTAATTATTATTTCATATTAGGAATGGCATAGGATATTATTATCCTGGGATTAAAAAATAGAAAGTCTCTCGTCATATGAGGATTTTTATAAGTTTTTTTTGTCGTTCACGATATACATTTTATTACGAATTATAGTACTCTCATACTATTTCAAGACGGTTATCAGCGGATGTAATTTATCCATAGATACCAGGAAATCACTTCTGGGAAAAAGTCAACAGTAGCAGGGGATTCTTGATACTGAAAAATCTGTAAGTCATACTCCAAGCAAAAGTCTCATCAACTTGAACTTAAACTCCTCAGATGACTATCCTAGCTCTAGTACCTCTACACACGAAGTCACACACATCTCTTCTACAACTAGTGATGAAAACGGTTGCAAAACAGAATTGAGCAATTTGCTTCTCTCAATTATTGGCATAATTGCAGAGAAAAGATAAGATGATAAATTTGTCAGAAATACAGTAGAACCTGTCCAACCTCGTAGTCGGTCCCGATATGATTAATGAAAACACTCATCGTAATCTAACCGTAGGTATTTGCAATACCTACCCCTACACGCTAAATGGCTTGGAAGGGTAAGTGTTGCGAAAGTGAGTACCAGCAATACAATAAACCCTAAAAATAATTAAACCCGCGACCCACGATGAGTTTGGACAGGCTCTACCGTATTCGGAAAGATTTAGATAATAACATCGATGACCATGAATTTCGTTATGGGCATGGAGTCGTACTGGGTACAATAACGGAGAAACATGTCATAATTCGATTGTAACGCTAGATCCAAGGTCTCTAGATGATTTAAATATCGTTTGTCGGCAAAAAGATACACCTTAACCCAACCTTGTACGTCGGAGATTATCTTTTAGCTTCGGTGATCTCGATTTAATTAGCCCCCTCTATCAAACTACACGTGTAGCCCTCGAAACCGAAGCGTCTAAGCTATTGTCCTTGCAAGAAATATATGTCTAACCGAAAACTCCATTCAGGCCCCCGATACAACGTCCAGAAACACGCCCAGGACTGTCTTCCGTTTAGTCACTCACGAAGAACTAGTACAGAGTAATTATCACCGAATCGCCAAAGAAGATTTGTCATTTCACAACCTCTTGTGTACAATACATTTAAAGCATCTCATAGCTCCAATAACCAAAACCAAACTGCCTAGATCCAAACCAGGCAGCCATCTTACCACAATTTTCAGCCTCTAAGAAGTGCGTATACGTCTTTTAATCAATATCCATTCGTTAAGGGAAAGTCTTCTCATCCTGAACCAGGCTTGCCTGAATCAACTTCTAAGTTTGTCTCCTCTAAATTTACAGCTCTTTCGCAAGTCCTAATCAAGTGTAATATCTCAACAAGGAAATTTAATCATGTACGTTTCATTGATTCATCTAAAGTGATATGTTTTGATGCATCACTACGTCAAGTCAATCTTCAAACTAGGAATATTACCACCAAAAACTCTTTAGCAGAATCTGACAGACTTATTCCAACGTTTACACCGAACAATCCTCAAGACTATTGCTAAACCAGAGAGCTCCGACCCCTGGCTTTTCGAGGAAATGAGACAATGTTTAAAGCGACAAAAATCAATAATTTTAGGAAAGAAAATAGAGCAAAAGAAACTAGAACACATGTCCACTTTGATAAGGTTTATCTACCCTCACAATCATGTCCATTCCTTTCCTTTTCAACGGCAAGCCCACCATCTAACTATGGATTTGTCGTTATTCATACTAGTATCTCTCTAGCCCCTTCTATCTTGTCTAGTCCTACATTATAATATGTTGAGGATGGAGTTTCGCAATCTTCAAACAAATACATAACTATAAATAGCTTTTATCGCGGTAAAGTATTGGTAAAGTCTGTTCAAAACAGAATCGACAGGGCCTGCACCTGGGTTACCAAATATCTCTGCCTCAGATGTTGCAGCTTCCAGGCTGCTGATGGTTCACAACTATGAATATTTTTTAGACAGAGCCAGTATGAAAAACCAGTCTCAAATTTTAAGAACTTATAAGCTGTCTTAGCTGCGCTAGCATTGAGGTATGTCAGAAAAAATCAGTGTCGGGAATATTGGTCTAAGGGTGTAATAACTATAGCTATAGATCTTCTATTAGGTAATTATACAATCAATCAATTCATATATTTTTTCAGTCTACATCCTCTGCCATTTTAACCTAAAGAATATTAGTTTTTACAAGGGACGTGCGCGATATGTGGCACGTGATTCATCTCCGGATGCTATACTCTACCCCCAGGATAAGTTTTCACTAGTGGATTCAATTTCTGGGGCGAGATCGGATCCTTTAAGCCTAGTTAGGTTGCATTTTTTCTGAGATAAGGTTTTCACACATTCTGACAGGAATTATTTGTATGGTGTTTTTGCCTGACAGAGGTTTTCACCACTGGCACTAGTTCACAAGCTTAACTTAAATTGGTAACATTTTTTGAATTTAATCGATTTCAGATAAACAAGTACATACAAATTTACTTTACATAGCAGATTTAATATTTTACAGGCCCGCCTTGTGCAAGTATGACTGCCTCACATCTCATGGGCATACTTTTGATAAGCTTCTCAAGCTTATCCGGCTTAGCCGCGTCATTCCATGCTTCTTTCCCTATTCCTCGAAGTTCATCGTAGGATCGCTGCCTTCCCCTTTCCAATCTCGGGTAATGGTACTGTATGTAATCTTTCATACTATCCAATACGTGCTCAATTGGATTCAGGTCGGGAGAATACGGAGGCCAGTCGATCGGAGTAATGAACCTTTCCCAGAACTCCTCGATTGTTCCCGCTGCGCTGTGTGAAGGAGCATTGTCCTGCATCACAGAAACCCATGGTCTCATGCTCACCATTCCATCAATCAGCGGTACCATTCTCTGAGAGTATGATTCTGAGGTAATAGACCCCATTCCTTCTCCCAGAAAAGGCAAGGACCTTCCTCTATCCCTGCGAAACTTCCCCAAAACATCTAGCCAAGACTCTTTCTCACCATTTCTACTAGGCAGGTGGCGTTGACTTCTTCACCTATCTTGAAATGAGAGTCAGATCGGTATTTTTTATTAGTTGAGGCACAAAGATACCAACCTTTCGCGTTACCCATTCTCTCTTATGTTGGCTGTCTGTGGCCCAGGTCTCGTCAGTCCAAAGAATCGCCATCCAATCTTCAACAGTCCAGTCCTTGTGGGCTTCGGCCCACTTCCGACGCTTCCTTTTAACCTCTTCAGAAAGGGGGGGCTTTTACAGCGCTGGATGACGTCCGTGACCCTTTTCTTTATGCTCGTTTTGAATAACCCTTTCACTCACTCAAAAATCCCAAAAGGAGCCATGGGCAAGTTCAAACCATGACATTCGACGACCTTCAGATGATGATGTTATGAAAGCCTCAATCCGGACACCGTCAGAAGAGGACAGTTTTGGGGGCTGACCTGCAGCTTTCTTGGGTTCAATGTACGTAGTACAAAGGGTGCATCTGACCTGGTTTCGAGATATGCCGAGTTGTTTTTCAATATTTGTCTGATTCATTCCCGAATCGTGGAGAGTTTTGATCTAGACGTGTTACCTTAGATATTTATTTACCATGAAAATTGGGCTTACCTGGAGACGCTGATTTCTGTTTAATCGTTTGGCGTTGTTTGTGTGAGCTGCTGGTTGTACCTGGCTCATCTTTTAAAGAATAATTGGCCTATGAAATATGCTAAATGTTAAGAGTAACGATCTATTGATTCTCTTAGATGAAAATGCTGATGATGATTCTCTAGACAGTAAAAGCAACGATTTCTATTTAAGTGCGTAGGTGATGGAGTGGCACAGAGCGAGTAAAGCAGCAGTCCAGTAAAAAGCCTGATCACTCAGGCCAACATTTTCAACTTCTTTTGGTGTGAAGACTAGCAGGGATCATATAAGACTAGTGGGGATAACATTCATAAGCGAGGTTTTAGTGCATGCTGAAAACTTATCCTGGAGGTAGAGTAGAACCATAATCAACACTCAATTTTTACTGGTCATCTGACTGGATTTACAGGGCTTCAGCTATAAAACTTGTTAAGTCGCATTAGTGGATGGGTTTAAAAAGGGGTTTTTATGTAAATCCTTGCCTACTATAGCTAAGATCGACCTGGCTTGCATTTTTACCCCTGACGCGCCTTACCAGATCTGGGCGTGAGCTACACTAAAATTGTCTTTTCAATGGTGAAAGACCCTTGGCGACAAAACTATGTTACAGTACAATCTCGCTATTACAATGTGGTGCAAAACTTAACCAAGGCTCCCGATTAGCCAATTCAATTGAATCCTCCAATCGGGAGCCTTGGTTAAGTTTTGCCCCACATTGTTATAGCGAGATTGCTGTAAACTCTAAAGGACTCTATTATTTCTACTTTCCATCATCCTAATAATGATTACCCTAGAATCTATTATTTACAAGATCTAGTAATGAAATGCCTGATTAATATCTAATTGATCCACCATTTCTTTCCATCACTGCCTGACACCTTGATGACTTACTTGCGATAAGCCTCACAAGTTCTACCGATGAGATTGATTCTCATGCTTCTAAAATTGCCTCATTTAGCCTGGCTTGGGAAATTTGTCTTCCCATTTCCACATCTGGATGATGTTATTATATGTAATCCTTCATCGTATTCCACAAACACTCAATAGGATTAAGTTCAGGAGAGTATGGTGGCCAGACAAGCGGAAGTATACCTACCTCCTGCAATTTTTCCATGGTATTCAGTGCGGCATGACACGGTGCACCATCCTGCATCAACGACATATTTGGGTTTGCTTCCCTTGCCGATACTATGAGAGGCAAAATCCGTTCACAGTATGATTTCGTTGTGACTGAGCCCCATCTCTTATTCCATACAAGAAAGGGAGCTTTTTCTGAGCCAATGAAGGAGCCCCAAAACATCCACCCATTCCTGCGCGCCAATAGGGAAGATACACAGGTTTCATCAAACTGTTCTCCAGGCTGATATCCTTCATTAGTACAACATAATAGTAGAATGTAGTAATAAAATAATGACTTCCTCGTTACAAACAACGTGTGTGCTGACCACCAGTAATCCAAGACTCGTCCGTCCAGAGAATCTGGTTCCACTGCTCGGCAGTCCATTCTAGATGTTCTCGGGCAAACTGTAATCGTTTCATCTTATTTTCTTCTGTGAGCGGAGGCTTCAAACGGAAGATACAACGTCTGTATCCTCTTTTATGGAGGGCTCTCCTGATTACATGTTCTTCAATGTTCCAGTGAGAGGATGGGTACATAGATAATTCTAAGTAGGTCATGAATCGACCAATTAGAGAGCTACGAACATAATGCTCAAGCTCATCCACTTGACTACGCCTCAATTTAGATGGACGACCTGGTCTTTGGGGTTCCAAGACATCAGCACGTTCGGAGGCATGTTGAGCCTGCCGGTGGGAGATTCCTAATTGGGTTGCGATTGCTTGAAGAGAAAGACCGTACCTCCGAAGTGTTTGAACAGCGACCCGTTAGTCTCGCGATAGTTGGGGTCGGTAGGTTCTAGCAGTTGAGTTTTGTGGAGAGTTTATGGTTATTGTTCCTGTTATATTTATAACCAATAGTATTTAACATGTTTGTTTTTGTCGTTGACATATCGCGATTGCTAGAGTGTACGTGGGTGAGCAGTAAAAGGTGATGAAACAGAACAAAATTCAAACTATAGCGAAATTTGAAAAGGGGAGAAATTAGAGTTTAGATCTAGCCTATTTGGCAGAACTAAGCGAAATTTTGATGAGTATACCCTTGTACACTTAGGAATTTCGGTTTAACAAGTTTTACGGCTGACACCCTGTATAGTCAAGGATTATCATTTGATTTTTATTGTGGTCATAATTATTGTCTTGTACAACGGTACCTGAGCAACCAACTCTTCTGCTGTCTACATCAAACCCATGTGTTTTTCGCCATTGTGATATCAAACATCCTTTCTAACTACTTGACTTGCTCTGCTTAATTTTTCAATTTATCCTGGAATCTTGAAAAACACTCTGCTCTGACTGCATGTGCTACTGTCCAGCGAGCGATTTCTCGGTGAACAAACATGGCAAGACACTCAAGACATGCTCTAAGCATTCTAAAAAACATGCCCGATCTTCATTGGATCAATGGGACAGATTTTTATTTGAAATCAGGACTTGGACCAAGTCTATAAGTTCACCCTCCTATATATCGCTCTCCGAAATGTTCTAACAAGAGTCCTACAGCAACAAACCAAATTACTGGATATAAACTACGAGTATGATCTTAACAACTTACTCGTTAACTTTGGGGATACTATTGAGAGCACTGATGATATTAATTGCGACTTCTGCCCACTGGATCAGGCCATTGGCTCACTTGTTGGACTTATTCGAGAAGCCGGTGGCCTCAGATTCCGGCAGATAAGGACTACAAGAACCAGTGAAAGCAAACACTATTAATATTGCTGTTCGCAAGGTAGTTCAAACGTTCAGAAATCAAAGAAATCAGGCAAACGCGATCGTGACCCGATAACGAGATTTCCCTGTAAAAGTGGTTTACCGGTAAAACCGGATCTCATTAATCGCAGATTGAGAATCAGTTTGTGTCATAGTTACCATACCCCTTTTGTTAGCATTCAACTATCACCAGCGGTGCTTGAATTTATTGCCTCGCGACGTTCAGACCAGACGCCGA